>JANRMT010062854.1:97809108-97853127 GCA_026402145.1 Polypterus bichir lapradei | reverse complement strand
GATAGATAGATAGATAGATAGATAGATAGATAGATAGATAGATAGATAGATAGATAGATAGATAGATAAGAGTATATTATACCAATTCTTCTCACAGAGTTATTGCTGTGAAGCTGCACAGGGAAAGAATACTAGGAAAAATAAGATTAAAAGAAGAAAAAACTATAAGCAAGAAAAAATACTATTAAATTAGTGAAAACTATTCATTGCCTAAACCTAAATTTGGTCATTTTGCAGACTATGCAATTAAACTGGCCTGTTAGAAATAATTTAAAGTAATTGCTGGAGGATGACAAAATTCTATAGGTTCCTATTAACAAACATCATTCATTGGCTTTAAAGATGAGCAGCTTAACGTAAAAAGCAAGAAGGACAATATAAATGGATATATCACTGCAATAGTTCTATGTCTAATCTGGAAACATAATATGGATTAATGAATATCCTAACATCTCCCTTCATCAAGTGAGTCTGTGCAGTGGGAACAGTGAAGCAAAAGAACATCCAAAACATTGTGGTTACCAACAGGCCTCAGCTCTACGCAAGTCATTAGGAACAAGGATATCCCTCATTTAATTGCAGTTCAAAACAAAATTCTTATTTGAAAATTTGCTGCAACCACCATGATGTACTCTCCAGGCTCTGGGATGCAATGGAGTTTTGGTCTCCTCCTCCCTAATGTTGCTGACCCTGCAGCTCCCACAGTGCTCCAAGAAACACATTTGCTTTGAAATACTGAAGTTTTTCTATTGCGATATCTAGTTAGTGTTTTACATAAAAGACATTTATGCTTTAATTTTGATACACTTTTTAAATGAGTAAAGATTAATTGTATTTTTTGTGTTTTGTAATTTGTACCTTCTTGCTTTGCTCTATGAAATCAAAGATCAATAAGTAATGCATGAGATTTTAAATTCAAGTGAAAGTAAGAATTAGGAGATAATGTGTGAGTTATGTGGTGATTAGCGGTCATAAACTCCGTATCTGGCTATTATCTGTGTGGATTTTGTACTTTCACCCCATGTTTGCTTGGGGTGATTCTCTGTGTAGTCCAGGTTTCCTCTCAAAGTCTTGCACGTTAGGTTAATTTATGCATTGTGGGCCTTATGACAAACTTTCTCCCCACTGAGAGTTTTATCTTGCACTTTACCAGACGTAACCATGGCTCTCTGCAACTCTGAATTAGGTTAAACAGGCTACAGAATGATACGTTAACAATTCATGTAAGTTTAACTAATCAAAATTCTAGTGTTGTGCTTTTTTTCTTGCACCTTTTGATTCTTATTAGACTTATTTAATTATATTTTTAGGCAATATCCACTATGAGAGACATAGAATTATTAGGAACAAATTAAGTGAGGTACTGTAGACCCCATGTATGGTGTTCAGAGTCCAGCTGCTTTTTTTGGAATATTGAACATTTTTCCTCTTTAGTATTAAATAACTTGCTCCCTCAGACTTAGATTAATTTTTCAACTCTGTCTTTATAGTTTAGTGTCTTCTCCCTGTTTTCAATAAATAAGATCTGGCAACACTACCATACCATGCAAGTGTGCCTCCCATATTTGTAGAGGCACGTCCGCCATTGGTAGCATAACTATAGGCCAGTACATTCTAATTTTGTAACTGCAGCAAATTTGTAAGTAAGTAGGAAATCAGATGTGGTGTGAGAATGAAACACAAAAGCTTAAGTAAATTAAGTAGATTAAACTAAGTTGGTGGTCCTTACCTAAAAAAATCATATCCTAGCTTTGACTGTAGTTGTGTTCTTCCTTAGTAATTCACTTAACCTTCTTGTGTAACTTTCACCTGATAAAATATACTCAATTCTTTTTATGCTGATGCCAGTCTCACTGAAGCTACTATATAATCTGCAGGTTGAAAGTGCTTTATAAACCAACAATTTAGAAGGGAACACCATCTGTTTAGGTAGCACAGTGACCAGTTCTGCCACCCTTCCGTTCCAGTTTGATATGCCAGATGTTGTCTGTGTTGGGTTTACATATCTCTCCATGTTTATGAGCATTTTACTCAGGGTACTCTAGTTTTGCAAGGCTGTATGTTGAAATATCACTGCTAACCAGCTATGGAAACCTACGCTAGTTACTACATGACTACAAAATTTAGCAAAGTTCATGATGTGAAATGCACTATATTAAGAGAAGGACAGAAAGAATAGTCCATTATTGTTTATGTTTTATTTAGTTTTGCCATTGTGTTCTTGCTGATATACATTTATTACTTATTCAGATACAGAGTTGCTGTGGGCCATGTGAACCTTACCCTGGGTATTCTTGGTTTTTCTCCCATATTTTCAAACACTTGCAGGTTGTGGAAGTATGGAGATTTTAAATTCTTCCTTTGTGAGTGTTGGTGTGAGTGGGCCCCGTATTACACTGGATCCCCATTTGGGGTCTTTTTGTGCTTTGTGCCTGGGACTGCCAGTCTAAGCACCAGCTCACCTGTGACAAGGAAATGGAATAAGCTTGTTTGAGAGTGTTATGTGATGTTATATATTGTTTAGCAATCATGAATGGTAACTGTAAATCTCAAGTTTGGTCAAAAAATCTGAAATAATTCTCTATTACAGTTAAAAAGTGCAAGAACATTGAGCCAGAAGCTTTGAAGCATCACAGCATCATCTGCAGAGATTTTCTTTTCTATTATGACTATGCTTACAAGACTGATGTTGGATCGCATTGTTCTTTATGAAATCACTTATTAGGTAAGGCACTATAAAATCAACAATTTTCTCCTTCATGTCATTTTGTCTTTTCTGATGCAGTGCTTTATTGTTTTTTTCTTCTGCTTGTGTATCTTCTACTCTACATATAATATGCACTTTTCTAGTAATCTTGTATAGGTGATATATCTGATCACTTTACATTGTGGATGATGTGATTATTACTAAAGGCACTATAACAAATTAACTCTATCATCAATGTATCTTATTCACAAAAAAGGTAAAATGATACATGATTCATTAAAATATAGAATATGGGTAGCAATATCTAAACACTGCCAAGGTAAGGCATGCCCAGTTTTTCAGTCAGGGAAGTCAGACTTGGGCCAATGCCATCTTTAAAAAATTATTACCTTTAATAACTGAGTTGAAAGACACTGTCTAATAGGCAACAATATTTCATGTCATTTAAGAAAACACATCATTAAATCAAAACATTCAGGTGATGTCAGAAATATGTGGGAATAAAATTTCTTATAAACTTGTACAAAATCAGACGATTTTATTAAAAGTGGAAAATGCTGGATCTAATCAAGTGATCTATCAAAATCTATTTTAAAAAGTCAGTTATCAGAATATTAATTTCATGCCAAGAGGCACATTGGTTACCACTTCACTCTCATGGATTTAATAGTTTGGGTTTGATATTAACACCCATACATTGTCCATGTTGAGTTTCTTGCTGTGTACGTTGGCTTTTCTCTTTGAATGTGGGTTTTCCTCCGTCATTCTTAGACATGTGCAGGTTATGTTTGCTGGAGATTCTGTATACACCCAGAGTGAGTATGTGTATGGGTGAACATACAATAAACTTGCACCCTGTCTAGGACTGGTGCTTGCAATGCACCTTAATCTGCTTGGAAAGGCTTCAGCTCATCTTCCATCCTCACAAGCTGGATTAAGCAGTTCTGAAAATGTTATGTTAATTCTACTCTTTTACATGCTACATAAACCTTACTGTACATTTCCGGTGCACACTTTAAAATGCAATTGAAGCCTTTAGCGAGCCATTTACGTCACTTCTGATACTGCATGTCTGATTGACAGACTTATCAAAGCCATATGAAAGGATCCAGTTATTAATTAACTTGATGCTGGAGCAGGCAGTGTGCCATAGTAGCTAAGACTCTGGACGTGAGCCCACAAAGCTGTATGTTGAAATTTCATTGCCAGCTAGCTTTGGGACCCTAAGTTAGCTACTGCATAGCCCTAAGAGTCTTTGGAAATCATGTTTACTGTGAAATGCACTATATAAAGAGATATAAAGAAAGAATAGTCCATTATTGTTTATGTATGACTTTATTTTTAACATTGTATTTTTGCCGGGTGGCACGGTGGCACCCTGGGTTCGCTTCCCGGGTCCTCCCTGCGTGGAGTTTGCATGTTCTCCCTGTATCTGCATGGGTTTCCTCCGGGTGCTCAGGTTTCCTCCCACAGTCCAAAGACATGCAGGTTAGGTGGATTGGCGATTCTAAATTGTCCTAGTGTGTGCTTGGTGTGTGGGTGTGGGTGTGTGTGTCCTGCGGTGGGTTGGCGCCCTGCCTGGGATTTGTTCCTGCCTTGCATCCTGTGTTGGCTGGGATTGGCTCCAGCAGACCCCCGTGGCCCTGTGTTCGGATTCAACGGGTTGGAAAATGGATGGATGGATGGATGTATCCTTGCTGATGTGCTTCTACTGCACAAGCACAGAAGACGTGATATATACAGTATATACAGTAAATACATATTGTCATTCATTCATTTTCTAGGCTTGCCTATTCAGATGTAGAATTGTTGTGAGCCACATGAACCCAAGTTCCATGTACAAATTCACATTTATATGCGGTCAATCCCCTACCTCCAGTTTATAGGGAAAATGTGAATTACTTTGTAATAATTTCAACGTGGCACAGCTTGACAGCATTTTAGTCCAATTTTGTGCTTGGACTGTTGGTAGGAGGGCACCCTTCTGAGCCACCAGACTGGTAAAAGTGAAGATAAAAGGTTTATGCCTGGATAAAGTACAGGTATAAAAATTCCCTGCATTCTGTTTTGATGACCCTAAACACTATATATTACAAAGAAAAATTGAAAAATTAATTCAGGTTAATTTATACAGTTTTAAAGCACAAAAAATAATTTGTCTGTTCATGCTAACAAGCACAAGTGCCAAACCTTTAAGAGTTTTTCACCACATACAATACAGCATTACATACCAGTCTATCATTCAGAATTGTTAATGGTTTCTCACTGATTGATTCAAACTACCTGAAATTCTCTGTCTATATATATATATATTTAAACGGCTGAGTGGTAGCTCTTAGGCTAAGGATCTGTGCTGGTATCCAGATCCAGTTTGCCGGTTCAAATCCCCGTCACTGCCAAAAAGAGATCCTACTCTGCTGGGCCCTTGAGCAAGACCCTGTAATTGCTCCAGGGGCGCTGTACAATGGCTGACCCTGGGCTTTGACCCCAAGGGGTATGCGAAAACTAACAAATACCTAATACAAGAAATTGTAAAGAACAAAAAAATATATATACTGTATATATGCCTTGCATAAAGAAGACCAGGGATCACATCCTGGGCCCTCCATGAGTGGAATCTGCGTTGGTTTCCTCCGTGTGCTCCAATTTCCTCCCACAGTCCAAAGACATGCAGGTTAGGTGAATTGACAATGCTAAATTGGTCCTGGTATGTGGTTGGGGTGTGTTTCAGTGTATGTGTGTTCACTCTGTGATGGACTGGCGTTGGTTATTGCCTTGTGCCCTATGCTGGCTAGGACAGGTTCCAGCACCCCATACAACCCTGTTCGAGACTAAGTGGGTTAGAAAATGACTGACTATTGTCAGGCTTGGGTATCTGAGGATTACCTTTCAGACTTGAATAGGTAATGCAATAACCCACCGGGTCAAAAGGGAGTCGAGAAGCTGCTGTGTTTTCTGTTGTGCCACTGCACACTCATTTTTTATCAGTTTTCTGGACACTGTCAGTAAATGGGATGACCTGGTTATATATACAATGTGTGTGTGTGATAGCATAATATTCCTCTGGAGAAAAAGAGCTAAAATGATCTCAAAATTTAAACTCAACTCATGTTTTCTTCAATTTAAATTAAGAGTTCAAATTTTCCATAAAATGGTCACATCTAGCAAAAATTGAATCCCTTGGACATAAGTCAGGATCCATTCCATATGGTGTGCTTCTCTTTTCCTTACTTTAAATCATGTGAAATCTGCCTTTTATATACAGTAAATACTAATACACTAGCTTTTTATTATTTTTTTAAGTTAGGACCTCTTTAATAAGTGGAGTATCAATACATTATCAAGCCTGCTGGCCAACATCTTCATAAACAAGATAGTATACCACCCTGGACAGGGCACCAATCCATCACAGGACACACTAACACCTACAGACATACACACACACACACACACATACATACCTATGCTTATTCATACAGGAACAAATTAAAACTGCCTGTTGTTCTAACATGCATTTGTTTTAGATGTGGGAAGAAAAATAGGTTGCCTTATGAAAAAACCATGCAGATAGGGCGAGGAAGCACCAACTCCATAAAGAAAGTCATCAGTCCAGGCTTTGTTTGAAACCATAGACCCTGAGCATAGAGGCAGCTGCAATAAACACTGCACCTAAACCTATGTGCCACTACAAATACTGTGTGTCTGAATTTTATATTCTAATATATAATAACACCCAGAAGCCAATGTGTGTACAATATATCTCAGTATTTTTATAGAGTATATGTTGTTAATTATATATATATTTCCAGGAACAAAAGACTTATATGCATATACATGTATATACCGGAAAGAAACTTGTTTTCTGTTTTAACTGATATTCATTTTCTGAGGCTACTTTTTACACTTCATTTATTTATTTTGGCTACAGTTTTTTTTCCACATTGAGGTAGGCTACATAGAGTGCTGGGAAATTCAGTCCATTTTTGCATTCTAGCCAGTGGAGTTTTTGGTTTCAAAAAGCCGTCCTGTGTTTGTTTAGTAATGTCCTCTTCTTTGTAAGTTGTTAGGGGATACGAAAAGGCAGCTGATTACTTAATTGTTTAAAGCAGGAAATCAGGTTCTTTCATTAGTTCTTCTAATGTTTAAGAGAGTTCCTCTATCCCATTACATTTTACAGCAATTGGATTTCTGAACCACTCATTAGCCATTGCCATTTTAACATTCTTCTAGTTGCATTTTTTTATATCAAACCAAAAGATACGAATGTGAATCGAGGAACTGAATCAGTTCTTGTTAGTTACAGCATTCTGTATGTCCAAATGGTTAAAGCTGAGTGATTAAATCATATCACTTGATTTCCTTAACATGAAATACACACAACTGTGGACAGAGAGAGGGCTATGCTTCATTCCAGTCGAATTCAAATATGAGCACACAACTAAACTCCGCAAATGCTAAGAAAGCACAATAACCCTTTTGTCACAGAACTCCGATACTCCAGACAGTCTAATCTAAATATGAGACAGGTCACTGTTCCCTGGAGAATCTGATGTCCCTGTTTTAGGTTGCAATGAGATGACTGTTCCCGACAATTATGAAGATGGTTGTAATGAGTGTTCCTGTGATTTAGCTTGGATATTTATGCTGTTATCAATTTCTCCAGTTCATCTGTGGCAGGAGTGATCACTGTGGTGACTTTGTTAAATGATTTTATGAAGAGATAAAGACGGAAATAGTGAATAAATGGCTGTTGATAACATATAGTGTTCACTTAAGAGAACAACATCCATTAGTATTGCACTAATTTCAGAATTTAAAGTAGGAAATACATTACAACTATTTTGGGACAAAGAGCCAGTGAGCTGATCATAGTGCTCAGGGAAGTGATATCTGCAAAGCATGTCATTTACTCTCCCACTCTATCAGCAGAAGTTATCATTTTTTCAGGTTAATTTGTTTTACTTTTGTTTTTCATACTTGTATTCAGTAGTTTGGCTCCATTAGAAACCACCCATACTATAATCTTTTTTATAACTGCTTTCATGAACATTCATCAATGTATTAGCATTCATTCATGTTTTTTGTAATAAAAAGTTCTGCTGCACTGACCAAATTGACAGATTTTTTTTTCTTTTTTGGTTTTACTTTTTACATTTCTAACAGGTACTTGCAGTTTTCACATTGACTATAAAAAATGAACATAATTCCAAGTAAACAAAATGAATGCCAAAAAACCACAAAGATTATAAATATAAGCACCTTTACAGAATACTTGTGACCTCTTCTATTTCATCAAAACGTTTTAATGACTCATTCGTCTGTAGTTCTCTGAACTTGCAAGAGCTCATAATGGGTGATTTGTGTTAGTAGGTGGTCAGGGGATAGCATTTTAAAAAGTCCATGTTAGAAAAAAGATAAGACCTCTTGTTCATACCTCCTAGTGGAGTTGCCCCTTAGGTAGAGGCAATTTCCCACAGCAATGGAAGTTATAATTATCCTGATGTTAATCGCTGTGAGATGACTATGAGGGGATTGGCCTTTCCCCTCCTCTTAATTCACTCACAGATCTTATCTCTTTGACAAGTTCTGTCAGACTTGGCGTTCCAGAGCTCAGGAAAAAAAAAAAAGGATGTTTTTCTCGTAACTAATTTGCTGGAAAAGAGAATGATGGTATTGCTTTTTGGCAGGAAGCAGTGAGTTAATCCGGAGAACACACTTTTGCTCTTTGCTCACACATCAGTCCTTTCAAAATGTGATGGGCTGAGAGAACGGCAAAGAAGAAATCAGGAGTAAATTACAAAACCAAAAAGTTTTCAGATCCACCCATAATAGTAAAGAAAGCAACTTTGGTGCAAATTGAGATTTTTTTCCTTTTATTTTAAACATGTACATTCTAGGAAGGTATGGTACATCTGAAATAGTGACTTGGACTGTTTTCAAGTAGAATTATTCAACAATATAATAAAAGAAATGTAATTATATAACACATTACTTAGCCACAATGTATTTTGATAATTTAAACTGTGAAAATCTTGTGCAAGACTTCTATCTCCTACAAAAATTAGAATATGCAATTATGGTAAGTAATACAACAAGAACTCAATAGATCACCAGTTAGGTCACACCACCAACGCATGTGCTTTAGGCTTGAAGAATTGACATACGTCTGTTATAAAGCAAACACTGCCCATCAAAAGTTCAAAGTTACTTAAGAAAAAATTATTCTGCTGTACAGTGTTGGCATAAAGGGAAGCATTTTGGTCTCTGCATCTTTCCCTGCAGAGGGTCGGACCTGTGTCTTCTGCCAAAAGCAAGTCCTAGCCGATAAACAGACCATGTGAAACAAGCCCATGGATATTAATGACATGACTTAGATTCACCAACTGGTGACGTAAGAGAACCTTTCTCTTTAGAGGAAAAAGCTTGAGAATGTAGCAGGACTAAAGTGAAGTAAAAAAAAAAAAAAATTTAATTTGCAGTCAAATCTTTGAAAAGATACCAGAACAGCAGAACGTTTTTGATTACATAATTGTGGAAGTGTGCTGGGTTTCACTCTCAACATTATCCAACTTTACACCAATGATGAGAGATGCAGTTTTTACCTAATGTACTCATTAGGACAGATGAAGTGCCTTATTGCACAAATATTTGCTGCGAATGGCAGAGATTTTTAAGTGTCTTTCTTTGTGGGTTCAGTGGGTGAATCATAAAGGACATTAGTAAGAATCTTTATGTTTTATATTTCACTAATGGCACTAAGAAAAAAACAATGTCAAAGTTAACATGAAATAAAATTCATAACTAAGCCAGTTCCTAAATTCGTTTTTTTTTTTCATTGCTTGACCACTAAGTCTCTCATAAAGATCTTTCTTTTGTTGGGTGAATGTGTACAGTAGGTCCTTCATTGTGCATGCCACCATCTCTGATGGCACAATATTGATGTTACCCCCTGGCTGAACATGTGCATCAAGTTGCCCAGAAATACTCTACTCTTTCTGGCTACAAAATTGTGACAGCCATGATTTTAACCATATAAAAAGAAAAATCAGTAAAAGAACAGTCACCCAATGATATCATCAAGAGAGTGAAAGCAGAATAAATAAATATTAAAAATGAATAACTTATCAGAACACCACAAAACATCAAAATTGAATGAATCCTTACAAAATCAATTGTGTTTGAATTCACCCAAAATACCCTAAATTTCATCTGTTAGGGATGAAACTTTATGGCTTTTACTACATTCACCCAATTAATAAGCTGTAAAAAAATATATATTTTTAAAAACCCTATAATTTGTAAAGATTCTACAAAATCTTTACTCTGCCATGTCTTTTCGGTAAATTTTGACCTAACAATGTCTTTAATGGATTTTCCATTAGATTAGTTTACCTTGCAATTCATTTAAAGCATTTCAATATACATTTCTGATTTTTTTGATATCTTAAAATACATTTTGAAATATTTCAGACTGAGATTGATCTTATTTTTAGATGAAGAATGGATGGATGGGTTGAAGGATAGAAATGCATTCCAGATATCTCAACTCTATTTTGAGACTGTTTCATGTCTTAATTGGGACTTGGTATTCATTTTAAACATTACAAATGCATTTAAGATAATCTCAAACATATTTTAACAATTCGTAATTACAAAATCTTTTTCACTTTAAATATTTAAAATGCATTTCAAGAAAACTAAAATGAATTTTGAAGCATATGCGTATCTATTTACTCTATATGGAGAAGAAATTCCACTGAAAAAAAGGCAATTTTTGCAAGATATTTCAAAATTATTTTAGCATATTTTAGCACTCTTAGGTTGCTTCTTCCTTTTCAGTACAGTACAGTGGAATCAAGGAAGGCATCTTAATACAACTAGCTGACTGAGTTACTGCCTCTCAGAACTTGGACCTCAAATAGTCAGTATGGAGCTTATTCATGTAAACTTCTGCAATAGTATTGTAATTGTTGAAACCATTAAGAGAATTTACAAAGTTTTATTTTACTTTTGAAGACTTCCATAAAATACAAGAATTTTAAATAGATTTGCCAAATTACAAAGTTCTGGTCGATTGCTTCTTCATTTCTGAAAGACGCCTTAATGATTTTCCGAGAATAAAGAGTGCCACAGTGGAAGAAATCGATAAGTTGTGGAATTGTGCTCTGCTGGAAATCTAGGGGTGTTAGAAGTGCTTTTTAAAACTTTATACAATTCAGTTTCAGCCTTTTGTTGTAATTTATTAATACATTTTATAGTTGTATTTTGATTTTTCAATGTTTTTTACCTCCCAAAATCTGTTTCTGAGGTTGTTTCATACTTTCAATGTGATTTTTAAAGGTATTATTTTATTCCTGTTTTATATGTTTGTTTATGATGCACTGGAATGTTTTATGTGACTGTATCACTACATCAATTACATCACAGAATTTAATGTATTATTTTAATGCAATAATTTTTCAAATTATCCCTTGATGGTTACATTTCTTTGACTTCAAAATCAAGGGTAGTTATACTTGACGCTAAGTGACGCATATGCTTGCACGCACACTTCAGGTAAATCTGGTGGATTCCACCAGGTGGCAGTGTGAGAAACCATCATGGTGAGAAAACAATGTCTGGTTTCGCTGTGTTGTGAGCTGAGGTGAAGAAAGATGTTGAAGATAAAAATTCTTTGCATTCTGATGCTGTTGTGATGGTGCAAAAAAGATGGCAACAGTGACACAGAAATGGTATGTGAGACCTTTAAATGTATTGTGTCATTACGATGGAGAATATGTGACACTTGTATTACCTATGCAAGAAATGGATGAAGAAAAGCACTATGAATACTTTTATTTGTCATCATTTAAGTCTGATGATTTGCTTTGCAGCATCGAGCCATCCATCAAACATCGAAGCACACCCATTGACCCTGTTGGAGCTGTAATGCGGCTTGCCATCACACAGCATTATCTTGCAATCCCCACTTCTTTTCTCAGACATTTTCCTCTTTACCTGGGCTTATCTGTTTCAAATTTGCTTCCATTTTATCTTGTACATTTCCACCTCCACTTTCTGACAGGTATGTTTGTCACCATGGAGATGTTGATAATAAACAACGATGCTGACGTCATTTATCAAAACTTGAACACACACACCACCCAAATTTTTGCTAGTACTGCAACTTGAGCATGCATTGCTTTAATTTCTGATGATGTACTCACAGAACGTGTCAAAAGAGCAATGGGAACATGTGTCAGCCGTGATGCATGCGTGTAAGTGTTGTGAGTCTTAAGAACCTTCCAGCCCTAACAAGTAGCCCGTAGTGTTAGGTCTCATTTTTCCCTAGTGTTTTGGTTGCCTAATCATTTGTCATTTTTGGTTCTGACATAGTTTTTCCTTTAGACCACAATTTTGCTTCATATTATCTGGTTATTTTCTTATCTCACAGTTTTTTCTTCAACACCAATGTGTCTTAATATTTCTTTGCTTCCTGCTTTTGTTTCTGTTTGCACTGTGAAATTTGACATCATCTGAGTGAAACATCAGTTAGCAACTAGGGGTGTGCAATATTGGCAAAAAATTATGAGGGACGTTCAAAATGTTTCCGCACTTTTATATTTTTGTTGGAAACGGTGAGGGTGGGAGGAGTAGTAAATATGCATTAAAAGGTTGGTGCGACACTGGGAAAATTGCATTACGATTGAAGGTAACTATAGAGAAAAATGATGTAATTTGTTTTTGAAATCCTCAATAAACAGAGTGTAAAAAGTGCAGAAACTTTTTGAACATCCCTCGTATATATCTCAATATTTTCTGAGACTGACAACAATGAGACAATATTTTGCATCTTTTAAAAATTAAGGAAGTTAAGGAAAACAGGTTTTGTTTATTAACTTAAAACTGAAGTAAAATAAAACAAAAACATTAAATCACCAATGCGTTACTGAGATCAAACAGTGCAAGTATGAGTAAACTATTTCAAAATGGCCAACAGGATTTACACAAAAGACTAACAGATCTATTCTAATGAGAGCATTTTAAACAGACACTTACCCTTAAACTAAACAAGATAAGAATCCAAATGGAATAAATACTAATCATAATTGAACTACAGGGCATGAACATTACAGTCTGGATAAACACAAACTGCTCTGCTATAAGTTGGTTTGTGTAGCATACAAGTATATTATAGTGTAAAAATCCTGCACAGGTAAAAAAAAAAAAAAAAAAAACTACAACATTTATAAACAAATTGTTATATATTGCGCAAGGATCCAAAAAAAAAACAAAAAAAAAACAAGCCTATAATGTTATTAAACAAATTACTTCAAGTTCTGTCCAATATTGCCCAAAGATAACAGAAAAAAATTTAAAATTCTATTGAGCAGCATGGTTACATGGTACAACCTTTCCTCAAGTGCTGAAAGCTGTTTCAGAAGAGCTGCTTGAGGTAGGGATTCACGGGTACTTTTTGGCAAGTTTCCTCAATTTGAGGAAAAAGTTCTTCTTGTGTTTTCCACCACTCAAGTAGATTTACATTAATATCTACCTCAAGTGTCATCAAGTAGCCCTTGATCTTTTTTTTAATTGCAGTGTGCACAGACTCACCTTCTGTGAATTCCTTTTTTTAATAGCTGCTAAAAGTCTTTTTTTTTCTTTTTTGCCCCTCCCTTGTGTCATCACCTACTCCAGCTTCTAGGAGGTGGGGATTTGTGTGAGTGTTTTAAATAATAAAATAAAAAAGTGTTTTGGAATTGAGGAGCCCAAACCAAGACGACTTGCGAAATAGGTATATGCTTTTAACAGAAATAAAAGTAATCTGTTTGAATGAATTACGTTTTTTTTTTTTTGCCTGAAACATACGGGGCTCTGGATTTCTGATAATTTCTGGCCGTGTACACCTATGCATTTGCTTTGCACATGCACAGTAGCCTGTCCTACTAGGTTACATGAGAAAGTGAATGTGTGGACTCTCAAGGCATATTTGTGATTGTTTAGTAAGTAAAATATTTGATAATTTCAGTTTGCACATTATTAAAACAACAATTAAGATATTATCATAGATGATGAATATCGCACACTCCTAAGGGCAGCAAATACTACAGACTTGTTAGGCCAAAATTGCATGACGTTGTTAGTACTATTAGTGTAAACCTATGTTATACAATTTATTCATAATGATGCAATATTTGATTAAGACGAGGGTAGAAGCAGTTTTGTATGTTAATTTGTTTTAAAATAAAGCCATTTAGTGTCAAGGACTCAAGGCACCGAATTAAGTCTAAGTCTCTGGAAAACTTTAATTCAAGGCCTGTTTTCATTTAGTTTCAAGCTAAATGTGTCACGTAGAAGCACATTCTTTTCATTTACTGTGATGAATAGCCATGTCTCGCTGTATAACACTAATACTATCAAAAGGAGCTGGTCATGTCTTACAGTTCTATTAAGCCAGCACTCCTGTCACTGCCTGGACAATTTTCTTTTGTTTATGTGATATCCTTTGGTAACTCTTGTTTCCCACCAGAAGTCCAAATAAATACTGTTAAATTGTTTTTCTGCACAATTGTGCAGTGATAGCGCTGTTGTCTCAACAAGGAGGCCTGGGTTAACATTCTCCCTGTGTGGCATTTGCATGTTCTACCTGTGTCTGTGTGTTCCCACTGGATGCTCCAGTTTCCTGCCACAGTCCAAAGACCTGCAGTTTAGGTAAGATGGCGTAGTTAAATTGGTCCTGATTTATGTATGTGTGATCACTGCATGATGGCTGGTGCCTTGTCCAGGGATTGCTCTTACCATGAACCCTGCGCTTGCTGGGGTAGGCTCCAGATGCCCCGCAACCCTGCTAAGGTGGGTTTGGAAGATGGACGGATGATTTTTCTGTCATTGCTATGTAATCAAAAATGCTGCTCTTTGAAGGAATTTTTTCTTTTGTTGAGAAAAGCCAAGCAAAATGACAAAGCTTGAATGGTTATGTTTGATGCTAAGGGACCTCTTATTTTGAATATTTTGAAAGGTAAGAGAAACTTTATCAAGTAAGAAAAATAAACATAATTCTAAGAGTTAGAAGGAAACGGCAAAGCAAGGTTTAGTATTAGGAACAAAAGGCATAAAGTAACATGTTTGTGTTTTATGGGAAAAGGTTCAAATGGACCCTTTAGGGGTCCCTGGAAAAGCAAGAAAGAGGAACTTACAAAAATGAAATGAATATTTAATTGAAGGATATACTGATTTTAATAGCTAGATATATGTGCAATCACAGACGTGTGACAAAGGGAAACTTAAATGTATGAAGCACAAGGAAATCCTATTGTACATAGCAAAGACATTGTGTGGTATGAAGTGTGGAAATATTAAGATCTTTAGATACCTATGTTTGTTAAATATTTGCATTTCATTCCAAACACAATTTACTGGTAAGAATTTCCTTTATTACCTGCAAATTAGATTTTTTTTTTGCTGTAATATATTTTAATATACTGGGATATATATTAGGTTCTAAACCTATTCATTTTTAACTTCTGTAAAGAAACAAATATTAAATATCCCAAGAAATAAAGGACAATTTCAAGTATGTATCATGACAGCTCATTCATACTCTGAGGGGATTAAGTTCTTAAATTCATATTTACAGTCAATGAGTAGAAAAACTACACTCCTAATAATAGCATGTTCTTCAAACTCTGCTAGACACAATTAAAATTGCAAATTTTTTTCATTTTCTGCATTATAAAATATACTCAGAATTATCCTCAACCCATTAAAGATGTAAACCAATCATCAGCTACCTTTAGCCACAAGTTTTGGACAACTATTTTACTTTTATTTTATTTCTATTTAACCCTCTCAACAGAGCTAAGTGAAGTAGAAAACGTAATTAATAATTAGTATATCACTGTAAGGAATGTTCCTTAACATTTGAGCTTAACCTTGGTGTGTTGATTTTGAGGTTTGAAATGTTTGCTATGTTTTCATTTATTTTTTCACATAACATGATGCCATTTTGTCTCTCGTTATATTTTTAGTGAGTACCATCATTTTGTGTGATTTTGGAGTACTGTGGCAATCATGTTTGTGGTGACTGAGCCCATTGTTAAATACATGATAGGACATCACCAAAATGCATCACATTATCCTCATTTGGTATTTAAAATTACAATACTTCCAATGATTTTCATACCAAAACAAATCTAAATCATATCTTGAGAACTATTTTATTTTGTTAGGGGAAGGATTCAGTTATGGCGTACCTACTTAAATTGGGGAAATGATTTTCATTCACTCTTGTTATTTTTGACCACAACTTCATTGTGTTATTGAGGTTCGAGACCAATATATTTTGTCATCTTGGATTCATTTTAAAATTGTCTTTTATTGAGTATCCTTGTAATCTCCTGGTCCATTTAATTCTTCATCCTTGGCAAAAATAACTACTATGATTTATGATTTAAGTAGTTACACAGACATATATGTGATAGATTAATATTATTCATTTGCACAGATATATTTAGTGATATTAGAGATATATTTCGTATATGAGTATACTGTACATGTAAACAATATACTGTATATATAATCATTTAACTTTTTCAGTGAATATTAGATGGTACATGAAAGGCAAGACAAGGCTTTTCTGAAATGCATACATATACTACAAGATAGAGATGAAGGTTGACTACAAGATCTTTTACACTACTGGTCAAAAGTTTTAGTGCACCACAGGTTTCACAGTTTTTATGGAAATGCACGCAGTTTAGTATCTTAATATTTCATGAAATCAAGGCATAAAACAAATAAACAAGGCAAAAAAAAGTCAAAAAAGAGTGCTCAAATTTGTATTCAAATTTTTGATTCATCAAATTAGCCACCTTTTACTATTATAACAGCCAAACTGTGATACCCCTTTTGATTCAGAATGCCAGTCACTCTGTGCAAGACACCAACTCTGCCTCCATCAAATAACCCAGACCATCATACACTGAGGAACTATCCTTTTCAGCTCGACGGCGTCCAAACACCCTGTGTTTTCAAATTTTGATTCATCGGTCCATAAAACTTTCTTCCAGTCTGCAGCAGTCCACAGCTGATATTTCAAGGCCTTATTTTGTCCTTTAAGGAATGGTTTTCTTACTGCCACTCACCCTGCCAAACCTGCAGCACAAAGTCTCCTCTCCGCAGTAGAAACTGAAACTTGTTTTTTTCGACAACTATTAAGATGAAGAAGAAGAAGAAGAAATGACTATCACACAAGCTGGTGACCCCCAGAAACTTGTCTTCTGATTGGGGTGTGATTTTGGGTCTCCCAGATCTCTTCCTATCAGAGTTTCTTCTAGTTTTCAATTGCCTTTGGATTGCATAGGACACTGTACTCACTGACACTTGGATTTTTTTTGGAGTTTCTCTAAATGGAAGACCTACACTTTTAAGGGTAACACTGCTCTGTCTAACTTTGTTTGTTAATTGTTGGTTTCTTGCCATCATCGCTGGAATTTATGACTTTCTATAGTGTAACATTGTCCTACTAATACTTCAGAGGGTGTAGTAACACAGTCTGTTCCAACTCTGCTTTAAGACAGACAGAAGATTTTTAAGTAATGAACACAAGTTGGGACACTTGTACAAATTGTTTGCTTCAAGCTTGTAATACTTAATTTACGTTAATTGCTGCAGAACATCTGTGGGTAATAACTTATAAATTGTTCCCTGAAGAGGGTCCATTTGTAATATTTAGAAATTTCCATTTTTCCAGTTTTTGGAAACTTTAAATTTAAATCTCTGGTAGTTTACTACTTTTCTTTTCACCATTTCAGGTCATTCATTGCATTTCAACTGACTAAATTTGAAGAAAAACTTTAACAACTAAAACCTTTGATGGGTAGTGTACATCATGAAAAACTTGGCACAATATTCTAGTTACAGAGACAGGCAGGAAGGGTATTATAATGTTTATTCAGCTAATTCTTATTAATGCCGTAACATAATGAAATGCCTTGCTACTTGCTTGTCTGTTTGTCTATCATGCAGGTTAACATTTCATTTCTTGTCAGACTTCATCAGCTCATCCGACCTTTGGACACACTCACCTAGATGCAGCTAAAATAAAATTCAGCATAAGACTTAGAAGCCTTACCTTGATGCTGTGTTCCTATTAAACCATTAAATCTTGTGTTGATGATGTTGTTGTGTTGTTTTTGTTTCAGAATGTTAAATTGCCAATACCATCGCTAAATAATATAATGTAAAAGAATATGTACTTTCACAGGAAGTTTTTGAAAGCACTCCATCAGATTGTACCAATTTTCTTAAAACATTATCCTATTAGCAATGTCATTAACAGCCACCAAGCAGCTACCCAAATGACAACTGTTAGGTCATGCAGAAATTATAGCAGCTGATGTCTCTGCTCAAAAACAAGTGTCCAGCGATCACTCTTTACTGTGAGGCAGCTGTGAATCTGAAAAGAAACTGTTTAGGGAAAGCTGCATTACAATGGGTAAAGGTAAAATGCAAAGAATGAAGAGATGAAGGGAAAAAAGGGTGGCAGTGAGGATTATTTTAGTCATGAATCATGTCAAAGGTGAATGAATGACATGGCACTTGCACCAGAAAACAAATTTTTAGATGGCAGAAGACAGGTTTTTTTTACAGTCACAACTTGGTAAAAGGAATCACATTTCTGCTGTTAAGATATTGGACCTGTTTACAGGAAGTATGACTGAAAAGGTCAGGGAAAGTGCACACTTGTTATCTTAGGGCAGGCCATGCCTCAATTAAGCCCTTCTCTCTCTCTCCCTTCATGCTCGTCCCTTTTTAACTAAGACACAAGTGCCAGCTTGTATGGTGTGAAATACACATTCAGGTAGGAACTCAATAAAATGTGTGTGAGAGAGAAAGGGGCAGTGTTGGTATTTATGCTTATGTGAGTGAAAGTAAGAAGGCAGGGGGGCATATAGTTCTGTCTTGCTTTCAGAGATTGCAAAGATGACTATAAAAATGTAAATGCAGAAAGAGCTGCTGCTGTGGACATACAGGTTTTTTTTTTAATCTGTTAGGTCAATTACTGTTTGCTTATGCCAACTTCCACCCCCAATTTCAGGGTGACTGCAAGTAAGAGCCTAACCTAATAGCAGCAGTCCTCCTTGGATTGTAGCAGCACTTCTTTACACAACGGCTACTTTAGAGAAGTCTGTCTAAACTGTGGGAAAAAAAACAGAGTCCCTGGAGGAGAACATGCAATGCTCAGAAAGAGTTGACCATAATGTAGAAGCAGAAAGAGATTAAAGTATTATGAAGGGCGACCCTACTGCACTGCTCAGGTTTGGAATCATACATGAGAATATCTTACAGTCATGTGAATATATAGAAAAATTTAAATCAGTCATAGGATTGAAATTCAGCAAGTGTTGATAATGGAGTGTGACCGGGGAATCAAATTAATTTATGTGCAAAAAGAAGGCAGTGCAGTTTTCACTAAGCAAGCCACTCCACAAGAGAAATTACTGGATCAAATACTATATAAAATACAGCTTTAAACAGTGTGGACCACCCAGCTGAACCTGATTCAGACAAGTGTGGAACACAAGTTCAAGGCACACACATTTTATTTTTTCTCTTTTTCCTCGTGGGAAACACCTTCCCCACTTCCCACAGGCAAAACACAGTCCAAAACACAGCACATACACAATACTTTCTTTTCTTTTCTGTTTCTCTTTCTCTTGTCCTTTCCACTACTCCAGTCAGTCAAGCTTTGTCCTCCTCCTCCCGACTCTGGCTTTCGAGTAGTGGCTGCTGGCTCCTTTTACTAGATTTGCCATTAGAAGTGCTCCAGGTGCTTGATTACTTATTTCTGGTAGCACTTCCAGGTGTGGTGGAAGAACTGTCCATAAGGGCTAAGCAGCTCCTGCTGCAGCACCCCCTGGTGGTGCCTGCGGATCCCAACAGGCCTGCACCAAATTCTTGCCTTCATGAAGCCCTGAGGGAGTTTGAGGCACCGCTGCAACCCATGAGGGTTGCCATCTAGCATCCCGGGGAAGGTAATGCTCTGGTCACTCTTGCTCCCCAGGTCCTCCCAGAGTGGAGGCGTCCCGGCCATACCCTATAACATTTATAGGATTATTTATTTTTTTCTGTTGCATTTTTATTTTGAGAAATGCTGTAAGTTAATATATGGTCTTCACATATAGCATTCCCAAATCCCCTCAATGCTGTATACTGTGATGGGTAGTGGGTGGGGTTGTGAACCTATCCTGGTAACATGAAGCATAAAGAAGTAAAAAAAAACCTGGATAAAGCTCTAGTCTATGTTAAGACCTCTAGGAGGTGCCCTCAAAACTGTGAGCATACATTATAATCATTGCTATTGCATTTCACACTGTGAAAGGATGTATGCAAAAGCAATTTTGAGTGATATACCTTGAAAAAAATTTCCAGAGTTCACTGACCATAAAAAGTAATACAATTGCCATGCAGTGGGACTTGGAGAAATTGACTCCTTTACCTTTAAATGACATTTTCTGCATATTTGTTCCACTGTCCACTTTCACCTGCCTCACACTACATTTTGACATGACTATGAGTTTATATATTGATATCTCTGAGGCTTCTACCATGCCATTTTACTTTGGTACAGTCTAGCCTATCTTCTCCTGTTTCGCTGCAGAAATATTCTGTTACACCTTCGTACCTCTCAAACTGCATTTCTTAATTCACTTTTTAATTATTTTACTACTGGTTACAAGCTAAAAATATTACTGCTTATGTTGTGGCACACAACATAAATAATGAACAAAACCAACTGACTTGACTATAGATTTCTGTAAATTGAAATAAACTTTTAAAACTTTGCTCCAGACTTATAAAGATCCATATTGTAACAACACAGATTACCTGTTCTCATTGCTTACCTCCTACCAGATTGGCAAACTGCTTGAACACTAATTAGAAAACTCTCAGTGAACACTCTTTTAGCTTTGAGGCACCTACTGCATGGAACAAAAGCTCCATCAGTGGACACATTCAATTTAGGATTAAAGGTCCATCTTTTCTCTTTTGGATTTTAATTAACTAGACTTCATTATTCAACTGCCTTTTCAGTGCCTACTGACCTAATGATGACCCCACTGTACTGTCAGATTATACTGTCAGTCTGCTTCCATTTGCAATCAGTCCATGATTTTGACTTGTACGATTTTTAAATTTTGTACCAAAGTTTTGTACTGTTGGTTATGTTGTAAAGTTCTTTTAAAAAGTATATAACAGGCAGCATATAAAACAAAACATGCTGATGGGTAGTACTAAATTATTATGATCAACACTTCTCATCCTGTACTATAGTTTTATTCTTATGAATGTAGTTTTAATTGCTTCATGAATAAGTTTTTATCATTCTTTTTTGTTATTATTAACTTATATGTGATACATTTTACTATTGGTCTTTTCTCATTGACAGCACTATTTTCTGTATTATTTCCATAGTGGTGGCCATATTGTTTATGGTATTTAGAGATGATCAGTGAAAATTACCAAACTATTTTTCACTGCAAATATGCTGTGTTCAAGGGTGACCTTGTTTGCTGAATATTTTTCTGGAACTTCACCTTGCAGCTGGATTAGACAAATTTTTTTTTTGAGGCCATTGTGGATGTGGGGCTGCATAGAACTTTCATATCGTAAATAGAATACATTAGCTGACCATAATAAGAATATTAAGAGTACTGTCACCTGATATATAATATTCATCTCAGGCAGAGAAGCACCCCATGGCTAATCTGTATTAGCCATGTAACAGCAACAAGGACTCAAAAGAACATTTTACTGAGTTCAGTGAATGTCTTGAACATTTCCGTGTTTTGGCTGGAACTCATATCTAAGTGAAGTCTGCAAGGTTAGCTCATCCCTAACATCGATGATGACGTTACCAATCAAGTGGTTGTAGCTTATGGATAAAACAATTAGCCTGGTTTCATTTTTTTGTCTGTATTTTATAACTTGATTTTTGGTGTAGTTTTTTTAAGCATATGGAGATTGTTTTTTGTTTGATTTTTTTTTGCATTTGACCCTCAGGCTACTGTATGTCAGAGCATGCGTTTTAATTGTTTACTTGAAGCCATGTTTAATTTATTAATTTTTAATTGCTTATGCAACCTTTTCCAGCACATTTTCATATTCTATGTTCACAATAATATTTTTTATTGATGGTGATTGCCATGAAAACATGATATAATTACATGATATTCATTTATTCATGTAACTGTTACATTTATTATAGCACATGGCTGGAGCCTAATAGAGAAGCACTGGGTACGACCTTAGATAGCCTTAGATAAGGTGAGGCTTTTGTCCATCACCAGGAATAGGCACACTCGGTCACTTACTATTGGCCACTTTAACATTTTCAGTCAACTTGATCAGTGAGTCTTTAGAAAATGAAAACTAAAGTAACCAAAGAACTGAAACTCTTGATAATTTGCACACTCACACAGACTGTCCCAGATTTTGGTTTTGAACACACAGTTCTGGAGCGGTGAGGCAGCAATACTAATCACTGTAGCACTTGGGTGATATAAAGTGTCTTTCTGTGTGTATATAGTAAAGGACTGCTGGGTGATAGAGTATTACTTGGCT
The DNA here is from genome assembly GCA_026402145.1 of Polypterus bichir lapradei. Lineage (NCBI taxonomy): Eukaryota > Metazoa > Chordata > Cladistia > Polypteriformes > Polypteridae > Polypterus > Polypterus bichir. Next base: position 97,830,815 of record JANRMT010062854.1, on the reverse strand, counting down.
AGAGAGTGCAACATGACACGAGACAGGAAAGGTTACACAGATCTTAAACATAAAGGCCCTGGAGGCACATAATAAATAGAACACAAAGAAAATTAGTGGTAACGGCAATAGTATTTTGTTTATACCTGTCTGTTTTACAAAACCTGCCTACTAGACTCTTTATCAGATGGCTGAAAGACAACACTGCTGATTTGAATGAATTAACTATAGCGGCAGAGAAATATCTAGATCAGCTAAGGACTGTTGTTGGTTTTTTTTAATGATAAGATTAAGGTTTTGCAAGATAAACATGGCAGTATAATGTAGCTTTGTTCTTGAGTTAGTTATATAGTCACCAAATTGCTGATATTGAGCTATGCTGTGCTGTGCTTCACTTTACTTCTTACATTCCTTTCTAGTTTACCAGGCTTTTATACACATTGTGAGATATGGCCGTCATTCATCCCAGCCAATACCCCCAGGCCACCAGATGGAGCCCTCCTTGAAGCATTGAGGTGCCCGAATGCCAGCAGGGAATTATGGACCGTGGACTTATAATGTACAGCCCTGCTGGATACCAAGGGGGCTGCCAGGAGTTGCTGCAGGGAGGCACAGGGATTTATATTTCCCATATAGCCCGGAAGTATTTCCAAGTCACAGGAACGGAAGAAATGATATACTTCCGGGCTGAAGAAAAAGAAGTTTTTAGCTGACCCGGAAGTGCTGGATAATCACATGGACTGAGGGCTCAGAAACACTTCCGGGTCGAGGACTATAAAGGACTGTGGGAAATCCAAGACAATTGAGCTGAGTTGGGAGGCAGGATGGCTAAGCGTCTTGGAGATTGGAGGATTGGTTTATTTGAGAATTGTATTGTTAATTGAGTATTGTGGAGTGGAAGGTGCTTTGTGCACATTATTTTTATAATAAACTAGCAAAATACCCGCGCTTCGCAGCGGCGAAGTACTGCATTAAAATTTTTATTAAGAAGAAAATTTAACCTTTTTAAAGTGAGGGAAAATATGGCAATAATTATTTGTTAAGGATCTCTTTGTATACCATGTTGTCAGTTCGGCCCTCCGGTTGTAACATGACCAAGCTGTGCGCTGAGCTTACTCTTGAGCATGCAACTTACAGTTGGCCATGTGAACAGTAATCTTGTTTCAAATCTCACAGCATGGATTGCTGCTGTCATAATCGATTTCAGTTTCATGGTTTGTTTCAATTACGACAGTATTTGCAGGACTTGTGTTGAAGTGACATTCGGCATCTGTCAAGCGTTGTAAGCTTACAACCGGTTTCATCGATAACTTCACATCCAGCTTTTGAGAGTTTAAACATTCATAAACATCAAAGTGTCCACTACTGAAATTGTCACCTATGAATGTAAGATGTTTAAGAGGCATTGGCGGTTGTCGAAAGGTGTAAAATATTTGGCCATTTCGTTACACTTGAAAGCACCAACCGAACAATTCAGCGGCAGCCATCAACTCACATGCAGAACCATAGGTGAAGGGCTTAAGCATTTCACTCTTCTAGTGCTCCTGTGTAGTATAATTATCTCCTGTACCATCATCAGTCCACACCTTGAACCTGTCCCAGTCATTCAATACATAAGACACAATGTTCTTCCAGATATCAAGAGTGAGCCTGATATGGCCGTGCAATATGTAACACAGAGAATGGAAAAGGTAGGTGCCATCTCCGGGCATGGAAACCACTCGGTAAGTGACAGTTCTTTGATCGATGGTGATCACCTCGATAGACATGGTAATGGGGGTTGGAATGATGAAGGAAATGGGTACCTGAGTAATGTAAAGTAAGTGTAAAATACCTATACAATAACTATAATTGTAATAAACAAACAATAAAACAGCGGAGAAGCCATGGATTAAACAAAAAGGCTGTAGTTATCAGCAGGGAGACGTGAATCCCGTGGCGAAGCAAGGAAGGGAATGTAGAGACTGGAGCGACAGACGGCCTTATATAGGCAGGCAGCCAACAACGTGGGAGGTGATGGGATGGGAGACCCAACGCCGCCTCACATGGTGACCAAGCTGCAGGCTATGGACGTATATATGTACGTAAATAGGATTCAGTTAGCGTTGGGAACCCGTGTACCAAATTTCTTGAAGATGGGCCCATAAGTAACAAAGACTGTTGAAAAGTTCAATATGGTGGCTGACAGTGGCATCATACCACTGAAATAAGTACGTACATTGGTTTCGGTTAGTGCAGGGAAGCCGCCTACCAAATTTCGAGAAGATGAGGCCATAAATAAGAAAGTTCAACATGGCGGACGTTGTTGATCGTTACGCGTAGAATTTCGAAATGAAACCTGCTTAACTTTTGTAAGTAAGCTGTAAGGAATGAGCCTGCCAAATTTCAGCCTTCTACCTATACGGGAAGTTGGAGAATTAGTGATGTTGGAAAATTCAATATGGCGGCTGACAGTGGCGTCATACCACCGAAATAAGTACGTACATTGGTTTTGGTTAGCTCAGGGAAGTCACCTACCAAATTTCGTGAAGATGGGGCCGTAAATAAGAAAGTTTAACATGGCGGACGTTGTTGACCGTTATGACCGTTATGCGTAGAATTTCGAAATGAAACCTGCTTAACTTTTGTAAGTAAGCTGTAAGGAATGAGCCTGCCAAATTTCAGCCTTCTACCTACACGGGAAGTTTGAGAATTAGTGACGTTGGAAAGTTCAATATGGCGGCTGACAGTGGCGTCATACCACCGAAATAAGTATGCACATTGGTTTCGGTTAGCGCAGGGAAGCTGCCTACCAAATTTCGTGAAGATGGGGCCATGAATAAGAAAGTTCAATATGGCGGACGTTGTTGATCGTTATGACCGTTACGCGTAGAATTTCGAAATGAAACCTGCTTAACTTTTGTAAGTAAGCTGTAAGGAATGGGCCTACCAAATTTCAGCCTTCTACCTATACGGGAAGTTGGAGAATTAGTGACGTTTGGAAAATTCAATATGGCGGCCGACAGTGGCGTCATACCATCGAAATAAGTACGTACATCGGTTTTGGTTAGCGCAGGGAAGTCACCTACCAAATTTCGTGAAGATGGGGTCAGCCTTCTACCTACACGGGAAGTTTGAAAATTGGTGACATTGGAAAGTTCAATATGGCAGCCGACAGTGGCGTCATACCATCGAAATAAGTACATACATCGGTTTCGGTTAGCGCAGGGAAGCCGCCTGCCAAATTTCGTGAAGATGGGGCCATAAATAAGAAAGTTCAACATGGCGGACGTTGTCGACCGTTATCGACCGTTATGACCGTTACGTGTAGAATTTCGAAATGAAACCTGCTTAACTTTTGTAAGTAAGCTGTAAGGAATGAGCCTGCCAAATTTCAGCTTTCTACCTACATGGGAAGTTGGAGAATTAGTGATGAGTCAGTCAGTCAGTCAGTCAGTCAATCAGTCAGTCAGTCAGTCAGTCAGTGAGTGAGTGAGGGCTTTGCCTTTTATTATTATAGATAATAATTCTGGACTTTTACCTGGTGTCTGACGAGTGGTCTGAGGGTTCAAGGGAGCAAGAAAGCCCCTAATCTGTCACAACATTAATGAGCTATTAACATGGATGATGTTTTTGCTTGCACAAGATATTGTCAGTAATCAAATTGTTTATAGGGGTCATTGAAATATACCTTGGCTGTTGTGTGCATTATCACTGACTGGTGACTTTTGCACATGTGTTCAGTGCTTTACTTGTACCTATCAAATAATTCAAAATGATAAGAAAAAAATGTGTATATTTAAAGATATAAATAAAATTAAAACCATTCTCGTGGTGAAGTATAGGAGCTTATACCCCATAAGTCACTAAACTGCTGAAATGCAATTACAATACCAACACAGGTAGAAGTAAAGACTGTTTCCCAACTGTTTGATAAAAACCATCAGAAACAACCTCAAATCGTCCTGGTGCTTACAAGGATATACATCTACATGATTTGTTTTCGGGCCATCCATTTGGATATTTCTGTTTTTAGCTATGGACATCATGTGCTATATATAAAAACTCTGGTTCTCTTGGCATGTCTGTCATTCTGTTTATCTGTAACGCTTTAAATCAATTTTTAACTATCAGAGGACATATGGAAGAATGAGCCATTCTTCTACCATTTTTCTTCAATAACTGCAGACGTGTTGACAGTGGCCCTCATGCTATAAATATCACAATGTTAGCACAGAAAATTGCAAATTATGATATTGCCCTGTCACTCGAATGTCTTGAAAGTACTGCTATAACTGTCTGGGGAGGGTTAGCTGCCAAGGGCATAATCCACATGGGTAACAGCTGCTCATCTGATCAGCACTATCTTATCATCCTGTTCAAAGTCAGTTATGTCTTACTATTTATCTGTTTTGTAACTGAAGGGAATCAACACAAATGGCTAGAAACTTTAATGTCAAGTGATACAATATGTACAATGTGGTTTTTCACAGAAGTTTTGGCTTAATGGACAGACTGAAATCATGCACCTACTAAACTGCAAATCGAGTGTAGGATTTGGTTTATTTAACTAAATGATTATATTAATCTACTTTTGCAGGCAATGTGGTGGTTAAGACTTTGAGTTTCAAACCCTGAGGTTACAGGTTCAAATCCTACTACTGACCCTGTGTGACCATGAGCAAGTCACTTGCCTGTGCTCCAACAGGGAAAAACAAAAGAAACTTAACCAATTGTATTTCAAAGGTGGATAAAGGTGTCAGCAAAACAAATTAATAACAATCTGTTTTCGTACTTGCTATAAACAATGGTTACCAGTATTTAAAAATAAACAGCAGGTCTAAAATATATTGATACATTATGTGTGAAGATAAAATATTCAGATTTAAACAGATTCAAAATGCCTTATGTCTGTCAAAAAAAGCATTAAAGACAAACATTGCCTGTTATTGACCAGGTATATAGGTTTTTAGAGTAATTATTCTTATGAGAATAAAGTACAATGACGTTCTTGCTTGCACAGTAATGCTTCTTGGAACTGCAAGGTTTCAAGTTCCAATCCAACTTTTGGCTTAATGCGAAAATCTGAATTGTCAATACTAATTTGCCAGTGCTCTACATTCTCCATTAAAAGATCTGAAATTGTTAAAACACAGATGTACAAGGAAAAGGCTTTCGAAATCTCAATTAGTAATGTTGTCATAAAAAAACAAAACAATAAACTATTGCTAAATTAAGACACTCAATGCGAATTGCCTGTTTTAAAGGTAAAATAATAATTGGTCAAACCAAGTCCAAAAAAACACACACACAGAAAATGAATGCTTTGCATTAATAAGGTTTAGTGGGCAGTTACTGTACATGCTGTTTCGAAGGATTAGAAAAACCACAAAGGTTTCATGTTTAGATTTAAAAAAATGATGTGTATGGTGTTGTCAACCAAGAGGCAAGCAACTGTCCATATGAAATATTGGAGTCCCAACTGAGTGACCCTGTTTAGAGAAATAATAAGAAAACCAAAAAAAAGCAAGCGCACGATGAAACAGAACAGAAATGGCAGTCAGTTATCCTCTGGGGTAAATAGGCTCTAAAAACCAGTCAAGTTTCAGGATTTGAGATCCGTCTTTTGCTGGTTGCTCATCTTCAAAATGACATACCTCCTTCACAGAGTACCCTGCTCTTGTAGCTTGTAGACCAGAAGAGCCGGGGTCAGTTAGAACATTAGAACACTCTAGACGAGAACAGGCCATTTAGCCCAACAAGGATCACCAGTCCTATCCACTTATTTCTTCCAAAATAACATCAAGCTGAGTTTTGAAAGTTCCTAAAGTCTTATTGTCTACCACACTATTTGGTAGCTTATTCCAAGTGTCTACCATTCTTTGTGTAAAGAAAAACTTCCTAATGTTTGTGCGAAATTTACCCTTAACAAGTTTCCAACTGTGTCCCCGTGTTCTTGTCCTCATTGGACATCTCAGAACTATGAACATTAGAACATTAGAACATTCTAGACGAGAACAGGCCATTCAGCCCAACAAAGCTCGCCAGTCCTATCCACTTGTTTAGTCCAAGAACTGTGTCCCCGTGTTCTTGATGAACTCATTTTAAAATACAAGTCTCGATCCACTAATTCCCTTCATAATTTTAAACACTTCAATCATGTCACCTCTTAATCTTCTTTTGCTTAAACTGTAAAGGCTCAGCTCTTTTAATCTTTCCTCATAATTCAACCCCTGTAGTCCTGGAATCAGCCTAGTCGCTCTTCTCTGGACCTTTTCTAGTGCTGCTATGTCCTTTTTGTAGCCTGGAGACCAAAACTGCACACAGTACTCAAGATGAGGCCTAACCAGTAAATTATAAAGGTTGAGCATAACCTCCTTGGACTTGTACTCCACACATCGTGCTATATATCCTAACATTCTGTTAGCCTTCTTAATGGCTTCTGAACACTGTCGGAAGTTGATAGCTTAGAGTCCACTATGACTCCTAAATCCTTCTCATAAGGTGTACTCTCGATTTTCCGACCGCCCATTGTGTATTCAAACCCAATATTTTTACTTCCTATGTGTAATACTTTACATTTACTGACATTAAATTTCATCTGCCACAAATCTGCCCAAGTCTGTATACTATCCAAGTCCTTCTGTAATGATATAACAGATTCCAAATTATCTGCTAATCCACCTATCTTGGTATCATCTGCAAACTTAACCAGCTTGTTACTTGTATTCCTATCTAAATCATTTATATATATTAAAAATAGCAGCGGCCCTAGCACTGACCCCTGTGGAACACCACTCTTAACATCGGCCAGTTCTGATGAGGTTCCTCGCACCATCACCCTCTGCTTCCTGTGTCTGAGCCAATTCTGCACCCATCTAAAAACATGACCCTGAACTCCCACTTTTAACTTGATGCCCAACCTCTCATGTGGCACCTTATCAAATGCTTTCTGAAAGTCCAGATAAATAACATCATATGCTCCACTTTGATCGTATGCTTTTGTTGCAACCTCATAGAATTCCAACATGTTAGTAAAGCACGACCTCCCTCTTCTGAACCCATGCTGACTGGTCAGAATAACTCCTGTCCTTGCCATGTGTTGCTCAATCTTATACTTAATATAATAATAATAATTCCTTCTATTAATTTTCCTGTGATGCATGTTAAGCTTACTGGCCTATAGTTGCTTGGATCTGCCCTGTCACCCTGTGGGTGGAAAAGGAGACAAGACATTTAGCAGTCATGCTCTCTGGTGTTCCAGGGTGGTATTGCTTACCTCTGAGGAGCCCAGAAGCTGACCCTCTGGCACACATGCATGAGCATGGATAAAGAAGATCTTTTAAGGAGGGGGTGCAGGACCAAACTGTATGGAGAAGATTGATCAAGTAGTTCATGTAATATACGTGGGGAGATTGGTCCTAACCATTAGATTTGTTCCAGGCGATGAAATCACTTAATGCACCTGGGTGATGAGTCTGAGAAGGTTCAAGCAGCCTCTGGATTTTTAATAAACTGTAGTAGCAATTTTTTGGGGCCCCTGAATCTAAACATATAGTCAACTGTACTGATCCAGCGAAACATCAAATAAAATAGCCAGTCATCTTCATCTTGTAGCAGGTAATTTAAAAGGACTGCCTGACTTTAATCCACAGTACTGAGCTTGTATTAAAGCAAAGTACACTCATTATTTTTGCACATATCGCTAGCAACTGCATACATGAAGGGTATTAAGGAGAGGAGCAGCCTGGGAAAGGTAAAAGTTGTTGCAGTAACATTTGAATTTAATAATTACCTGCAGCGTGCAGGCTGAAGATGGAGTTGGATTTACTGAAGTGGACGGCTGAAACCTTATTCTGGGAAAGCTTTATAGGCCAATATGTGTTAAACAAAAGTCTAGTGAACGTGCTAATTAGAATCTGAACTCAGGTGTTAACCTCTTTGACTAAAAGTGCAGGTTGTGTAATTGCTGGAAAGGGGCCCATTTCAGACACAGCAGCAATTATTGAATTAGTATAAAAGTTCAAGCAGAGCTTCAGATTTCAGATCATTACCAAGCTTCCTGATGAACAGCTAATCCTGATGTGCCTAAGCTTTTTCTTGCTTTTTCCCTTCCTTTCTACCCTAAACAACCCCCCGCACACCTGCAAATCAAATTTAGATAATACAGGAATCCCAAAGTGTCACATTTAATGACAAATTGTTGGATAGAACAAGTATTCAAGAATTTTTTGACTGTTTTCAGAAAAGTTCGAGGAAAGTTTAACACATGCAAAACTTGGGTGAAGAATACCTTTTTCAAGAAGGAAATTACTTTTGCAATATATTCAATCTACAATAAATAAGCTGGTGAATTTATAAACATTCATTTTTAAGCACATTCTTTTAGGACTTGTTGCCATCGTTAAATTAAATGAACTGAAGCTCAAAATTATAAAGTTACAGTCATTTAAAAAGCTTTGCTGACTGAAGAATAGGTAGACCTGGCTAGACAGGCAATACTTGTGTATGTTTAATTAATGTTCTATCCATACATATATTTACTAAACCTGCTGAACAAGGACAAGGTCAACCAAAGCTGGAACCAGCTCAATGAGTAATGGCAACCATGCAGGAACATTTGCTGAAGTGGATAGAGCAGCGCACACATACACTCACAACTAGCCTACACATCTCTCACTTTAAGATTGTTTAAAGATGTTAACATTATCTTGAAATTTAATTTAATACTTAATAATAAAGTTTTAAATAAAACATTTTCCCTTTAAGGATTTAGGCCGTCTATAAAGCTGTTTTTAGCAGAGTAGGCACTGGTACCTGAGAAGAATGAACAGATGAATATTGCACAGTGAAGAGTGTTTTTTTTTTCTAGAAAATATTTTCACATCTAAATGTAAATCCATGCCCATCTACAGCACATAAAGCAGGGTTTAATGTGTTCTTAGCACACTGAATAGAATTATAAATTTGCAAATACTTTATGATGCTGCAAACAACAGATCACATCAGCAATTTTCTATATACCCACAAGGCAAGTTGCTTCCTCTAAATGTATTTTATGCAAAATCTTTCAAAGTTATAGTCATTCCAAACAGTTTTACATGTATAGCAAGTAGATGTGAATTTAGATTTTTTACAGGCAGACCTTATGACTTTCTCTGAGTCAGTGTGCCAGCAGAGGAATGAATCCTTTTGATATTCTAGTTTCTAGTCTATACCTGACCTAAGATGGCTTATTGCTTGTATTTAACACACCAAGAGTTTGCACCTTATTAGGTAACTAGTTACACTGCAGATTTGCAATACCCTGTAGACACTCTGATATTTTGCCTGAATCATGTTTTCCAAAGTATGGTTAGTGTTGACCGATCCCAACAAAAGCCAACCATCATTATGTAGATAAAAGTATAAATAAATAATACACATAATATGTTCATGGGTAGCCATGGTAATGCTGGTCAATGTGATTGTGGAGTTTAAATATTCTTCTTGTGTCTATTTGTGTTTTCTCCAGGTAATCCAGTTTGTTTCCACATCAAAAACATGTCCTTATATGAATATATGTCCTTTATATGACCTGAACTAGTCCGGTATGTGTAAAGGTGGGAGAGCATGGGACTGGTTTCAGTAAATGTCTGGTACCTCATCCCAGAAACACCTGAACCTAAATTCGGACTATACGTCTTTGTAAGTGTATCATAAATTTAATTTATGGGCAAGGTTATAACTTTGGTTTTACAGAAAACTATGGTCGTCAGCAAAAATAACAGGGACTAGTCTGGTGCTTTTGAAAAGAAAAAGGACTGGTGTCTGTGGCTGACAAGAATTATGACATGTCACCACTGCCAAATGACACTAATTGTGGAAGAATTATCCATCCCCGAACCCAGAATAAAATCTGGAAAGCCACAGGATTTCAAAAAGTTGTGTTTATAAGGAGGAATGAGCAAGGGTAGCAAAACAATTATAAAAAAAGCAGCAAAAAAATGGCATGCCAGTTCTTAACATACAGATGTTGTGCTTCCTAGATGTCTCATGGATTGGCTTACCCTATGGCTCACCATAGGGTGAGCACAGAGTTTACCATAGAGCTCACTCACCTCTTTACTTTGCATATACTTTCCAAACTCTGGCCTGTCTTCCTTCATGATCTGGGTAATTTTCACCCACTCTTCTCCTCACTCAATATTCATCTTGTTCCTGGCTATGAAGAGGCTTTAAACTCCATATTGGTGTCATTTACAGTATAGCCTGGGGTCACTTCTGGAAGCTAGTGTCCCAGAGCTATCCATAGGTCATAAAGAGCCAGTTTCCAAAGAGCAGTACTCCAGACTCACTGTCATATAACCATTTGCCTCTAACAGTTGTGGCAGGAGGCTGGGGGGCAGACCCAGCTAGGACGCCTGGAAGGAGATCTATACGTCCCCCAGGCCATGAGGGGGCCACCGCCCTGGATAGCAAGGGAACCATGAGGAAGCAGCAGGGGGGCTTAAACCTGTGGGGGGCCGTGGCCACCGCCAGGGGGCGCCCCAAGTCTCATAATGCCCGGGAGATCGACGCTTCTGCCACACTTGGGAAGGTGGACGAAGGACCTTCCAGCAACACCCGGAGTGCTTCCGGGTATTCATGCGGCACTTCCGCCACACCAGGAAGTGCCACCGGAAGAACATCAGCGAGCACCTGGAGCACGTCCGGGTGACTATAAAGGGGGCCGCCTTCCTACAGTCGGGGAGCTAGAGTCAGGAGGTGGAGGTGGACGAAGCTCCAGCAACAAGACGAAGAAAGGTGGCCCATGGACGTTAAAAGGCCCGTGTAAGGTTGTTTGGTGCTGGGAGCACTGTGTGTGTGCGGGATTTGGACTTTGGGGACAAATTCTAATAAACACGCGTGTTTTTAAGAACTGACAGTGTCAGTCTGCTTGTGTCCAGGCTGATTATCTCGCACAGTTTACAGATGTTGGCGCTTCTAGTATATCGTTCTTGACTTCTTTGTTTCCCTTAGCAAAGGATCAGGCAAACCAAAGGGCCATTGACTTTTACTATGCTTAGGCATACTGTTTCTATCCAACCTGAAACACTCCATCTACTTTCATAGTGATGCAGCTGTGTGTAGCTCAGAAAGATAACAGCTAATACTCAACCATACAGCTCCCAGAGGAGTAGGCTACACTCACTCACATTGGAACAATTTAGAGCTGCCAAATAATCTACCATGTAAAAATTTCTAATGTGAATGATAGAGTACCCAAGATAAATCTACAGAAATAAACAGAGAGCCTGCAGACTCAATGTATGTAGTACCATGGGCCATGATGCAGGACTTTTCTTCAGCTAAGCAGTCTCATTTTTGAAGAACGTCAAGAGCTTGGTAAGACATAAAATCATAATAGTCATAAAATGTATTATTCCTTATTATATAACAAACATCTTATATAAAAAGAATAGTTTATTGGATGTCTGTTATGGAAATTGTTGCGTGACTCCATCTTGCTCCAGTTTAAAAGGCTGACCAAACATCACAAAAAAGCCAAGGAAGTTGCTTTCTTTTGATTTGTTAATATCAGTATGCTGACTACTTTTCATTTGAGCACCTCTAAAGTACTAGTATATATTCTCCAAAAACCTGTGGAAGAATTAAACTATAAAAATTCTAAAAACCAAGTTTTCTTGAAATCTATGAAAACAGGATTATCATTTGTGAAAGCATCCTGCTGAACTGAGTGTTACATGTCTATATATTCTAAAAAGACAAAAAATAGCTATAATGATATATCATAATATATATACTTGTATATATGTTTTTCACAAATCTATTTTATACTAAAAGTTATACTTTAGTATGTAAAAATGTATTTTTAATCAGTTATTTTATATTGTATGTCTGCATATGAAACCAGAAAGTATATTTAAAAAAGTGTACTAATTTTTTTTAGTTTCTACAACAATGTAAGCATGAGCTGCATTTAAAGAGATGAAACCACCCAAAATCATTATTTTCATTTATGTGTTATGGTGGTGGTAGTGGTGGTGGTGATGGGGGGGTGATATATTTAAGTTACAACTCCAAAATCATAACCTTTCAAAACATTCTCATTACATTTAAATCCGCGTGCTTATCACTTGCTGACATGTGTTGTTTGCAGCTGGGCTGACATGCAGCTGCATGGATAGTTTTCGTGCTCACATTTTGCTTTTCTTTTAATCTGCCGGATAGAATCTTCTATGTGGTGTAAAAAAAGAGAAATATGCCACCTGGTAGACTATACATTTATGGACACGTGTTAACCAGTAAATGAGTAAACACCATTTAATGAGAGATATTACAAACAGAAGTTCACAAACAGTTGAGGGTAGTAGGAAGCCAAAGAGCTGTCATCAACAGACCTGGCACAATGCAAAAGTTATAATCTGGTGAATGCTGACTTCTGTTTTACATGTTTCAATCTGCTTTGTAATAAAATTTGGCATACAATATTTAAATGATTCTACAGTGAAAAATAGCTGTAATTTTTTTTCTGTTTCCATCCATCCATTCATCCAACAAACCAGCCTTTTTAAATATGTGCTTTTGTGAGAGGATAAAAAAGTCTTGCAGCAAATGTAAATGTCTAGTAATAGCTGACATGCTTAAGCTTCTGAGATAAAACAGAAGAAGGAGGAGAAAGCATATTGTTCTTGTGAGGGTTTCCTTATTATTTTTAATTTTCTTCATCTCTCATCAAGACTTGCCTGGCAAAACACACAAGACATGGGTAATTTGTTGGTCTAACACTCCACATAAGAAATGATGACCATAAGCCACAAGAACATTGACTAACTAACATAATGCTTTTCCTTTAGCTCCTTCTGTCTTGAAATAACCTCAGGTGACTCAATATCCTGCACAGATGTAATCTATAGGCACTTTTTTCATTTCCTTTGTCTTTCCTTGCAAAGAGTGGCAGGCCCAAACACCTATACAGAAGAGAATTGTGGCTGAAGGTGTGAAAGACAATGTAAGTACAAACCCCCTAAACTGAGTCATGAGGACTTGGCTACAACAGTTGTCCATGTCTAACAAGGTGGATCAGTTTTGCTGTCTAAATCACCTCTTTACCCCCATGTCTTGAACTCTAACTGATGTCCTCTCATGCCTGTGTTTGCACGCTCCTCTACTTCCATCTCCAATCTCTACTGAAAGACATGGCTGTTTATAAATTCATGTGACTATTGCATGACTGTTGATCAAGGAGGATATAGAGAAGGGAACTCCAACTACGGTCCTGGAGAGCTACTGTGGCTGCAAGTTTTCATTCTAACCCTTTTCTTAATTAGTGACCAGTTTTTGCTGCTAATTAACTATCTCCCTTTATTTTAATTGACTTTTCTTGAGACTCTGACTGCTGAATTGATTATTTTTCCCTTAAACGGCACCTAAACATAAATTTGATGTGAAGTGAGCTAACAGATGACCAACTAAGTTGGGGCCTCAAACTCCAACCAACTTCACTTCATTCAGTTTCTTAATTTGAAGCCAATTCTCGCTGCTAATTAAACCTGTTATTTAATTCCATGGCGCTCATTCTGCCATGGCAGACATTTCCAAAACTGTTAAACTGTCAAAAATGCTGTCAAAATGTTTTGTGGACCTGTGCAGATCAACATTACAGAGGCCTTCACCTTTTTTTATTTTCAGTTATTGCGTGATGGATGCAGGTTCTTGTTTATGTGTTGGTACATTTTGTGTCTTAATATTGCTTGGTTGCTAATTAAGGAAAAAAGAAATAATTAAGGGGCCTAAGTCTTAAGTTGTTCAATTAATATTAAGGCAAAGAGTTAATTAGCAGCAAAATCTGGTCACTAATTAAGAAAACGGTTAGAATGAAAACCTGCAGCCACAGTAGCTCTCCAGGACTGGAGTTGGAGACCCCTGGTATAGAGTTTACAATGCCTTTCACTTACACTTAAATTCATGAAACAATGAGTAGTGAAAATTATTCATCCAAAAAATGTAAAAAGTGGAGCCATTTGAATGCTGATCCTGATTAAAATTTATATTCACAGAAACTGATTTCAAGAAAACTATATCTACAGGTGACCTCTACTAATGTAGTACCTTGAGATCAGTATGCTTTTACTTGCAGAGGAGGTGGACTGAAATGTATTGCAGAAGTGGTAAAACTTGTATACATGTGCCTTAAAGAAATGAACGTGGCATGGAAAGAGACTCCTGTCTAGAGTGTTAAAGGATTGGTTTGGTATTTTTCAAGTGGAAGTTATATCTCACAAAAAACAGTTCTGGTGCTTTATAATGGAGCTTACAGTATGTGGCATAAAACACTCAGAAAACCAAAGCTTAAAAACTTACCAAATATGTCTATTTTTCAAGCCAAGAAAGTTATCGAGCATTCATCCTCATCTTGAAATTACACACATACTGTAGATCCCTTTCGTTGCCACAAACACGCACTGGAAACATGGAAGGCATGTTTTCTTATTATCACAACTTGAATTGGAGCATGAATTAAGCAAGCCTCATTGCAGCATCAGCAGAGTCAAATTAGAAATAAAACAAATTAAATGTAATTGTATGCAGCTGCTCATTAATATACTGTAATATAGACAGCACTGTAAGAGTTAGCATTTTTGCAATACAGTCTCTATTAACCTGCACTGAAATTCTTTACCTGGGCACTGCCTGTGAAGTTTTTGCAGTTTATCCCTGTGCCTACATGGAATTTCTCAAAGTGCTCCCATTTTTTCTCACACAGAGATATTTGTCTTTGTATGGACAGCTGCAAAGATAGTTGTATAACAAAGGGGCTGTGTCATAACCAAGCAGACAGGAGTGTAAATAAAACATATTCAAATGAAGAGGATTTTAAAGTAAGTAGAAAAACAAAAAAAGGGTGAAGACTTGAAGGAAACTGTCTATATGTGGCTTCAGGAGAGAACCCCCAAAAGTGGCATGGAAAGGGGCTCCTTGTCCTGGCACAGGCAGAGTAAATTATTTTATTTTAGTTCAGTATGTTCAAGTATTACTAGGGACTGCTAGGTGAGATAATACTGTACATTTCTTTTTGTTCTGAACAAATCAGTAAAAGCTATTAAATTGTATTTTAGAAGGAAATAAATTGAAACAAACACTTCTGTGTTTGCAGCCGGTTAAGGAGCAATGGAGTTGGTTTATAATTGTACATAATACCATGTAAGGGCATTTTCAAAACAAAAATAAGAAACAATTGAAATATAAAACATCCTCAGTTAATGAAAAACAAATAAAAAAAAATTATGGTTAACACTTTAATTTAGGTACTGCAAACATGCATCTATTACTCATTTACTCTTATGTAACAAGATCATAAGAAAGGAATCTTTTAGTCTTTATAACACTTATAAAACATCAATAGATTGGTTATTCATCTGTGTGTAGTGTGGCATGGTGGTAAAATGACTGTTAATATGAAGGATTCACAGGTCTTCTACTAAATATGGATTGTCGAGAGAATGTGTCTCAGTTTGGCCCCCTCAGACCACTCCAAAGTGAAGTTTAGCTGGTAGGTCACTTTGTACAGAAGAATAAATACTTTACTGATGCTTTGTAAATGTTGTGAGGATCCAAAGAAGTGTTTGTTAAATCTTGTTACATAATAGTAAACAAGTAATAGATGCATTTTTGCAGTAGTTAAACTAAAATGTTATCAAAATTATTTTGGAAATTTTAAAACACAGTTTTTATATCATGATTCATAACAAGGATATTCTTTAGCCATTGTTAATAATGTGAAGAACAAGAACAGTTTTACACTTAAATAACAACAGTACTTTAGGAATTATTGTAATTATGAAGCTTTCAAACTTCATGTAAAAGCTATAGTAGAAGAGTGAACCGGTCAAAAAGCTTGAAAAAGATAAGAAGATGAGGAATAATTTGGGATCAGGTAAAATCATTCTCAGAAAAATGGACCAAGGTCTACATACTACTAAAAAATAACAGAACCTAATAACATATCTAAAAAATGGAGGTCAAAAAACCATGGATAAAAAATGCCAAGTACCGTAACAGAAAATGAACTGTAAAAAATCACTAGAACTAGGATAATAAGAATGCACATACTCCATAAATGGAACAGCATTGTCTTAAATACATAGCCGGTGATGTGTTCAGCCATAACATTAAAGTCATGTATCGCTGTGGAAATTAAAAAATGCCACAAATTAATGTCAAAAAGAGCACAAGACAATTGTTAAAAATGAAAGAAAACACATTAGTAAATACCAATTACAGATTTATGACATTTACTACTTCCATCTTAGCAGGCTTTAGATAAATTAGCTTTGATGAGAACAAAGTGGCCTTGTCAGGAAAGTGTTTAACTGTCTTTAAAGTCAGTATGCTTGAATGATATTAATTTTATTGTTAATTTAGTGACATCATTTAGCATGTTTAACATGGGAGCCACCTTTTTAACCATTTATTTTCATGACTGGTGAAATTTTGCAAGTCTGGACACTATGATGGTATATGGTTACTAGGCATGTGTAACGCTTCCAAAGTGACATCATGGTGGCTATAATACACAGTGTAGGATCGCCAATCACATTAAACAGTGTCTGACATTAACAGGAGCGTTAATAGTGATTTGAATGTTAACAGAATGATTGTTAATTAAATGTGATAAATAATTATGAAACTGGGAAGGTTTAATACAACTAAGGCATGACTTGGAGCTACAATTTTACTTAATGAATACCCGTCTCACAACAGTGTACACAGCATTTCACTCACATGAATATAAATATTTTTTCCTGCATATTCATTTAGAAGCAATATGAAATATTCGTGTGTGATTGCTGTTTTAAATTAGCACGTCTTGGCAGTACCTAGAAGAAAAATTATGCCATCTGTAATATTTAAGCAAAGGCTCTAGCAAATATACTTAATTACAACTGCAATATAATGACCTACTAATCAATACATCATGAAAGCTGACATGCTTCCAACCTCTTAACAGCTTAAGACATTGATTAAATGTAAAAACAAATTAATTTACACTTACATCATCTCAGGACTTCATTTTTCATGACCAAGACAGAAACACACATGTCAACAGAATCCAGCTCTTTTATGCCTCTGTAATTAATAGGTAATAATGTGATTGTCCAGCATTTTATCAATATCTAAAAATAGTCAGTTTAATATTATGAGGCAAAGTCCTACAGATCTCAAGCTGTTTTAATGATTCAGATCTGAAGCATGATAATACAGAAATGTAGAGTTCTTTTATAGCATGAAAACATTAATTTCTTGTTACCAAGATATTGGTGGAGGATTGCCATCATTTCGAGCACAGACTTCCCTATGAGCAGATGATGTCTCCTTACACAGTTCTGAAACTTAAATGGCAATGCTGCAGCATCTTACTACTAATTTTACCATCTTTTTTGCTAGCAACCTCTGGTAATTGACAGCATCTCTGTTTTTGGCTGCTGAGGTAATATTAGGCCCTATAGGATTCTCTGTTATAGTTTTGGGATATTAAACCAAACTAAAATAATTCTAGCCAACATAAATTTATAATTAAAGCTCTTACATGAATTTTTAATATGAATTCTCACGCCCTGCGGTGGGCTGGCGCCCTGCCTGGGGTTTGTTTCCTGCCTTGCGCCCTGTGTTGGCTGGGATTGGCTCTAGCAGACTCCCGTGACCATGTAGTTAGGATATAATGGGTTGGATAATGGATGGATGGATGAATTCTCATGAACATATAATGGCAAAAATTATACTTGTGCATTAAACCCAGATCCTGATTGGATACCTGCAACTGCATCACCTAGAACTGGCACAATAATCTCACATATATTTTACCGTTTGGACCCAAGATGGACCCTCTCCCCTTGTTCAAGGTAGTATTTACAAACTGGCTTTTTGTTCATTAATAATTTGGATGTTGTACCATGTTAGCTATTATGAATGTAGTGAGAAGTCAAGCAAAATCACAGCTTTTATTGGCTAACTAAAAAGACTACAATATGCAAGCTTTCGAGGCAACTCAGGCCCCTTGTTCAGGCCTCAAAAGCTTGCATATTGTAGTCTTTTTAGTTAGCCAATAAAAGCTGTCATTTTGCTTGACTACTCACTACATTGATTAATAACAAAATTTTGCCATTTCTAAAATCTTATAAGTATGATGTGAATGTCATCTTGCACAATATTTCTCTGGTTTTAGCACTTAAATCACTATGATAACTATACTCTTGTCAACTTGATTTTGGATTTCAGCTGTCTTTAACTTAAATAGTACTTGGAAGTCATTAGGTATCCTGCTTTTTTGACATTTTATATTGACAATATGTTTTCAACCTATGATCAACTGTGTCTTAAATTTAGAAATCTCTCCACTACTTTTTTTTTATACTAGCTGTCCAATGCGGCTCCCCCCCACATAGTAGTGAAACAGAACAGATTTTAAAAATCAATAAAAAAAAAAAAGTAATAATTTGAATTGAGAAGAATTTATATCGATAACTTTCGTATCTGAGGGCCTCTTGATATACAATATTTTTGCTATCAGGGTGATAATGTAGCTGCGATCTCTTTGGCAAAAATGTAAAAAAGTTGGCAAGGTATCTCTGGCCAAGCAGAAGGCAGGTATGCTCCAACGTCAAATGTTGGCTATGCATCTGACCATGTTCAGCTTTTGTGGGAGAGCGTCCCCCGCATGGGGAGAAGGGCACATGGCCGTGATATATCTGCCAATGAGCAGGTACCCCAATAAAACACATGTAGCTGTGATCTTTCTCTCAAAAACATCAAACATTGCTAAAGAGTAATCTCTAGATGATAATGTCTCCTGAACAAACAGGTATCACTATCTAAGTGGAGGCAAGGTACACACCAACACGTGGCAAGAGGTAGAGCGAGTTAAATGGAGGCTGGCACGTGAGTGAGGATAGCCCCGCCTGACTTTCCACCTCCCACCTCTCCTTGGCCTGCAGCCTGTCTCTCGGATTCACACAAATAAATCAGTGCCACAACCGAAGTATAATACTTACCGTGATGAGAGAAGTCATAAAATCAACCGGAATGTTCAAGGAAATTATAGAAAAAAACCCAATCTAAATCCGTTAAGTAGTTCTGTCATGAAAAGCAGACAGGCATACATTGGATTTTATATATAGAGAGATAAAAGTCAACAAATGTGGTAAAAGGAACCTGCCTTCTTCTATCACTGATCTCTCTTGAAAATCTTTTATCTAATAATAAGGATAAAGTACTAATATTTCTAGACATTATCAATTAATGTAATTTTGTGCACCACTAGATGATCTTAGGCAATACTGGGAAAAGGGACATCTACATCTGATGACTGTTTTGTTAGGAATTTTTAATACAATCCTCAAAGCAATTAATTGATCACTGTTGTTGGGAGAACTGTGTGTTTTGGGCATGCTGTTTTACCTGGCATGTCAGAGGAATGGGAGTATGAAGTGTTTGATCTTAGCCTTGCTTAGGGAGGAGAGTCACTCTAGAAACTAAAGACCATGTTGATTGTTCTTTAAAGATAGTTATTTGGAATGTCAAAGGTTTCACACTAAGTCTAAAATTAAAAAAAAAAAAAAACTGGTCTCATGTTTCAGATCTATGAGACTAGATATGGAATTTCTGAAAGAGGTGCATCTAAGTAGCAGCAATCAATTTCAACTGAAAAGAAGCTAGATTGCTAGAGCTAGAGGTATTTCATTCCAACTTTAACATGAAGACATGAGAACTTGAAGTTTTGATCCACAGGGCAATCCTTTTTAATAGCTTTTGAGACAACGGAGGACACAGAAAGGGGCTATATTATGATGATGAGGTCATCATATAAGAATATACCAGACTCAGATCATAAATATTTATGTTTAAAGTTCTAATGGCAGTTCCTAATATAAGCTTGCATAAGCTCTGTGACCACAAGAGGGAGCCAGAGAGTCCCAAACATAAGACAAAGTAACACACCTTACATTATTATGAATAAAGTAAAGGGTTTTTTTTATTCACACAAGGTACTTTTCAATCACCTTGTCAAAATAAACCACAAGTATACAATAAATCACACATATCTTCCTCCTTCCATCCTCCTCTAAGTGTTGCTCACTGCCTCCTGACTCTGACTCCAATGAAGAGATGCAGTGGACTTGGACCCAGGAATGCTTCTGGTGTCGCACTGTGTCCTTAAGGAAGCACTTCCAGGCCATAGAAAAAGCTGGAGGTCCTCTCCCGACAGGACCATCTATTGATACCCAGGTACCCCGACAGGGTTGTACGTATGGACTCTAAGTCCCAACCATGCCTGCAAGTGTTCTGATTGGGTTACTGTATGAGGACAGCTGCCACCTATTGTATGGTTTAAGGAACCAATCCCAATCCTCACTTCTCTTTAGTTTGCCTATAAAAGTATACCTGCTGGGAACAAATTTTTTTTGATGCCCCGCTGACTAGTTTGTATGGGTCATTGCTCTGGCCTCCTGTCCGGGTAATGGAACCTCCTCCAATCTGGCTGGGACACCCATTCACCACCTACACATACAGTAATAATGGGAGGGGATTTTAATTGTGTATTAGGCCCTGTTTTAGCTCGAGAAACAACAGCTAACACTCAATATCCAAAACTGCTGCAATAATCTGAACGCTTCATGATGGATCATAACCTTTCAGGACCACAATGATTCCCCTACACTTACTTCAGGTAATATTCCTTTTCTTTATACAGCACATCATAGTTACCCAGAAATTGACAGTTTTATTTTCTATTAGTAATAACTTTTTCCATTTCAGAAACTTTGTAATATTATGCAATCATAATCTATGATCATGTGGTCTTTAGTTAGGAATTTAAATCACTAGGCCCTATTTATACAACATACTGTTGGTGACTGAATCATTTTATTCTATGTGATGATGATTTTATTAAATGTATTACCTCTCAAATGTATTTTATATATATATTACTGCAAATCCAGATACTGTATATCTACTGGAACTCTTTGAAAGGAATTAAAAGTATATCTGAGGGGACAAATTATATAATTTGTGTCACTTAAAAATAAACTGTAAACTAAACAGACCTCAGAATTATTTACTGAGACTTCCAAAGATAACAAAGAATAGCCACACTCACATAAAGTAGTTCAAGTACCTGGGAGTGTACAGTTACAAGGAAATTTAAAGATCTTTTTAAAAACTGTACTCACAGTTAGATGGATAGATGGATAACTCTACCTCTTTTTAGTGGACAGAGTTAATGTAGCCAATAAATATTACTATTTCATAGTATTCCTATAATTGTTAATAAATCCTTTTTTCAAAACACTGTGTCCTGTTATAAGCTCATTTATATGGATGGAAAATAGACCATGTATTAAAAAGTTGACATAACAAAGACTTTCATTTGTACTACTGGGGTGTAAATATTCTTAATTTAAGACAAAGTAAAGAAGAAGAAAGTGCTGAATATGGTTCTGCTTGGTTAGAACTGGAAAGAAAACCTTGTAAGAAAGTTCTGTCTGTATAGTCATCCCTGAGCTGGGGTCCTTAATGACCATCTCTAATTTACTGGTAAATAGTGTGGTCCCCGGCCGGGGCCGGGGCCGGGACGCCCAGGAGGACGAGAGGAGGGCTTGTGCCTCCTTCAGACCGCGAGGGGGCGTCCGTCCTGGTTATGTTGGGGGCCTCGGGTAAAGGGCTTGGAAGCCCAGCCCTGTAGGGACCCGTGGCCACCGCCAGGC
>JANRMT010062854.1:97773474-97795096 GCA_026402145.1 Polypterus bichir lapradei | reverse complement strand
ATAGATAGATAGATAGATAGATAGATAGATAGATAGATAGATAGATACTTGGTTTCCCAAGGGGAAATTGAAGTGATTAAGTCTAAGTAAGGAGCTTTATTAAACATTATTTAATGAAAGGCAATGCCTCATTAGGGTTTGTCTTGATGACAAATGTTAATTTAAAGTCATTCTGCCAATGTTCAAATAGTTCAGCATTATTTGAAGAAAAACTAAGGGTCATTTGTGGGGACAATGAACACTTAAAAATGTTTTCCATTTAAAAGAATTGTAATTAGGTGTTCATCTTACAAAAATTCTCTTTCCAAAAGGGATTTCAGGAAAGGATCAGTTCCTTTTTAAAGCAGAAGAAGCCTGTACTCCTCTACTATTAGCTCCTACCCCAATTAAACTGAGATAAAAGTATTACAATGTCCGCTTGCACTGAATGTTATTACTTCAAGTTGCCGTTACTCAGCTTTAGCATAACTGTAATACCGCACATATGCAAAAAGGAGGAAGCCTAAATAGTTTTATATGTTTGTACAACTTTGCTTGCACTATATGTACAACATTTAGTTTTACTTTTGTAACTTAATTATGCTTAATATCAGAAACTTTAAAACTTCTACTTGAGCAGTTTTCTTATGTGTGTGTTTTGACTCATGTTACCTTCCAGAAGCGTATCTTTACATTTACTCAAGTATGGCTTTTGGATATTTACAAGTACATATTTGGCTGATACCTTTATCCAAGTCACCTTACAACATTTGAGATAATATTGAATACATTTATTCTGTTTTTTCAGTTGGAGCACAGGTGTGTGAAGTGACTCCCTCATGGTCACACAGTGTCAGGAGCAGGGGTTGAACTCACAAGTTTGAGATCCAAAGACTTAAAACCCCTAAGCCAAATGGTCAGCTTACAACTTTGGCATTTCGTGACACTATTAAAACACTTAACATGCTAAATGAAATAGAGAGGAAGCCTCTAAATTGCTTGTGACAGGTCTAGCCAATGGCAGTGCTCTTTATGAATGATTATTTATGTAAACAGTAATATTTAAATCAAGGCTAGAGTGGCTTCACTACATTCTTTCTCTTAAGTAATGCTTTTCCTGTTTAAATGGACTCATGATTTTATGCTGGCTTTTTGATGATTCTTCTCTTTCCACAGTTCAATGTTGTTCATTCATCCATCAAGCAATTTATTATAAAACCCGCCTTACCTAGTTTTTGCTCATGTGGGCAGAAGCTTTTCTGAGTAGATTGAGGTATCTGATGGTAACCAAACCTGAACAGTGTGACTTTCATAAAAACATCCATATTCACCTCCCCCAAGACAATATAGGGTCACGCCTAACAGGCATATCTTTGGCATGTGGAAGGTAAAATGGAGTATCCTGAAAAAAATAACACCTGTCCCACTCACACCACTCTTGGAGGATCTCCCATTGATATCTAGTTCAGTCCAGTAAGTAGCCTTGTCCTATGGGTCTTCTGTGCATCTCTCTCTTTCTCTTTCATTTTTTCCAATATATCCCTGTATTAGACTCCCAGTTCATTAATAATGATCATGAAATACTCATAAGCCACTTTTAAGAATTTTACCTGTAGTGGGCCTTATCCTCTAATGTTCTTTCACTAGAGTGAAAACAGGCAAAACTTTAAGACTTGCAGTTTGGAGTCAGTGTCTCCACCATTTTATGCACCTCCATTATATGTTTCTCATGTTTCTAATGAGCACTCCTTTTCACATTTTTTTTGTACACATAATGTATTTTAATTTGTGGCGAATATTACACATTTCAACATTAAAATAATTAATAGAGTTTGAAATATACAGAGTAATCAAGAGATCTAAAATATTTATCTTGAGCAGCAGCATTTTCCTTATAACAAAAACACTGAAGAAAAACAAGAATACTTTAAAAAAAATGCTATAATTCTGAATTTGATCTTAACAACTTGACAGACCCAACCACAAAGTTAAATCTGTTAACAAAAATGATATTTTGATATAAAGTAATAACTGCTATATACATCGGATTTTACCTAGTCCTATCCTGCATCATATTAGTCAATGAGTAGTGAAGTTGTGAAGAGTCCCAAGTACTTCCACATTAGAATCCAATACACAGAAGCCTTCATCACACATTGTAAATTTGCAGGGAGAGAATGTAACAAGACACAGTGGTACATACTTCATGTTTGTGGTCCTCCCAGAAAAAGCAGAAGCTAAAACAGTATTTATAAACTAAATTAATTATTTGTTCTCTCTTTTGTTCGCAGTCTTCACAACTAGTTTGCAGGCCAAAGTGTGTCTAATAAAAGGTGGTCTTGTAACTCAGAGGATTTAAAAACAATTAAGTGTACTATGTCACAATATTAATTTTTATCATTAATAAAAAAATAAGTAACATAATGTGTCATGGTAAAGTGTACACATCAGTATAACTAAAGTTCATACAAATGCCACACTGAACCACAGGCCATTGCAAAGATGAAAAAAGCCATAGCCTGAATAATTGTTGTAACATCTTGTGATTCAGTCATCACAGACACCCACCAAAAATCCTGCAGATTATACTACTGTAAAGATGAAGCAAACAGTAATAAAGTTTTGGGGCAACTTGTGGCCAACCCTGTATAACTGAAAAGCTTGTAAGCAAAAAGAAATTCTTGTAAAAATGCAAAAACGAATCTTCCTTGGATTAGTGCCTCAGTTTGACTGCCCAAGATGGTGGCTCTTCTGATTTTACACCATTCTGGGAGGAAGAGGCAAGTCCAGGTGGACAGACCACGGAAGTGATATCAGAGGTGGAAAAGTATCAGTCTTCCTATTATGCAGATGGAGGAGAAGAGAGATCATTAATATGCACCTCCATCTCTTGTCTCAGTAGAGAATTACCATCACCCTGGGCTTTAAGATGTTTTCCATGCACATGTGCGTGATAGTTTTTCTGTTTTTTCATCAGAAGCCGCATTCTCATGTTTTCTTGTGTCACTGTAATAGGAGCCTGTTTCTTTGTTAATTCCATTAGAGGTAACGCCCTCTTGGAGAAATGGTGGACAAGCCGGCAATAGTACCCCACCAATCCTAAGAAGGGCTGGACCTACCTCTTTGTTTTTGGACAGGGACATTTCATAATGGTTTCAACTTTGGTACATTGTGAACGTACAGTACCTCTCCCCGCCAAGTAACCTAAATATTTTGCTCCCATCCATCCAAAATAGAATTTCTTTGGATTTATTTTTAGCCCTACTTCGCTTAGCAACAAAAGTACCACACGAACCTGATGTAAATGATCCTCCTATGTTCTGGAACAGATGATAATATCATAGAGATAGGCGGCACTACAGACTTGATGGGGCTGAAGCACTCTGTCCACAAGACACTGGAAGGTTGCCTGTGCCCCGTGCAAACCAAATGGGAGGATCCTATACTTACAATGACCACTCAGGGTACTGAACACTGTCTTTTCCTTTGTGGATTCTATTAAAGGAATTTGCCAATAGTCTTCCCAAGCCACTCAAGGAGTTCATCCATTCACAGCATTGGATAGACATTAAACCGTGAGACTTGATTTAACCAACAGAAGTCATTGCAAAAGTGCCATCTTCTATCTTGTTTTGGGACCAGTACAATGGAGCTGTATCTGGGACTACAATTTTCCTCTATTACACCAAGATCCAGAATGATCTCAGCTCAAGTTCAACTTCCACTTGTTTAGGAAGGTAGTATAGGGGTTCTTGGACAACAGCCCCTGGCTTTGTAATAATGTTGTGCTCAATCAGGGAAGTTTTTCCGGGTCACTCATTAATCACTTCTGGGACAGATGAGATAGCTTCTTCAAGGTCTCTTTGTTGTGAGGACATCAAATTCAGACTGAAATTAAGGTTATCGCAGGTGAAGATGGAGCGAGATTGAGTTGAAATCAGGCTCCCTTTCCTTCCACAGCTTGAAAAGATTTATATAGTAAACTCCTTCGGTTAGTCTTTCGACCCAGCCTTTCCCCTATTATTTTCATATGGACCCTGCCAATGGGCTAACAATTTGGAGTGCAAAGTGGTAATGAGGACCATGACATGGTCTTCAGGATGGAACTCACAAAGCGTAGTGCCATGGTCATGTATGGAGCCTGGGCTGATTGTGCATGTGGAATGTTTTCATTCCATGTGCATGTGGAATGTTTTTTTAAAATAGGTCTAATCTTTTCAAATCTATTGTGTAATTGTGCAATATATTTTAGTATATTAATGGAAATGACTGCCTCTTCTTCTCAACCTTCTTTTAATATATCCATAATATCTTGGGGTTGCCGTCCATACAATATTTCAACCAGTGAGAAGCCCGTGGAGGTTTTTGGAACATCCCAATAGGCAAACAACATGAGGGGAATTAATTGATGCCAGTTCCTGATCACCTTACATAACATCTATTTGAGCATCTGATTAAACTGCACTACTAAACCATCAGTCTGAGGTTGACACACTGAGGTTATTAGATGCCATTACTAAAATATGTTTATGGCCTCTAGAAGAGGGTTCAAGGGGTCCAACAATATCTACCCCTAGATTCTCAAAAGAATTGTCAATGAGCAGGACTGGAATGAAAGAAGCACGAACATTCAGCGGAATCTGTCTGAACTGGCATTCCGGACACAAAGCTTAAAAGTGACAGACCTCCTCGTTAATTCCTGGCCAATAGAGCTGGAGCTTAATTCTTTCCAATGTCTTTTCGGTGCCCAGGTGGGCACCTAAGAGTTGGGTGTGAACCAATTCACTGATTTGTTGCCGGAAAGTCAGTAGATCTAATAACAATCACCATACCTCACCCTCATGCTCCGCTACACAGTAAAGTAAATAATATTTTAATACAAAGGGGGGTCCCTGTGGCATGGGAAAATTTGTATGGTTTATTTATCTGTTTATTTACCAGAACTACTGCATTCATGGCAAACTTTAGGATAAACTGAAAATGTAATGTTGATAGGAGATTGCTGGTAACCTCAAGGCGTGGAGTAACATCCTGCAACACCACCCCCATCCGTCTCAGCAGATACTTCAGTTGGATGGTGCTTTTCTGTCTTTAATTTCTGACCAGTACCACCTGGGAATTACTGGATGGAAAGGGCAGCACATAACAGCTACCTGTATCTTCTGATTTACATACACCCTCACAAGTACTAGTCTGTCAGTTCTGCAATCCAAATTCAAAGAATTAGGTGCCAAGCAGAGGAGCAAAAGTGACAAGGTAGCCTTCTCCAAAGTTCTGCCTGTGCCATGCGCCAGTCCAGGTAAGACTGAATAGATTAGAAGGCTTAATGCGTGGGTCAAATCTTGGTGCAGGGTAGAAGGGTATAGGTTTATGGGGCATTGGGACTCCTTTTGGAACAAATGGGACCTGTTCCGCTGTGACGGGTTACATCTGAACTGGATGGCCACCAATGTATTGGGGAGGCGTATGAGTAGGCTAGTTGAGGATTGTTTAAACTAGAGAATGGGGGGGCAAGTAGTTTAGGACAGGCCAGGTTTAGATTTATGCATGGAGGTAAAAACAACAGTGTAGAAATAAAAATGCCAAGTAATGTAAATTCTAAGCAAACATTTAAATGTCTGGGGTGGGCTGGTGCCCTGCCCGGGATTTGTTCCTGCCTTGCGCCCTGTGTTGGCTGGGATTGGCTCCAGCGGACCCCCGTGACCCTGTGTTAGGATAGAGTGGCTTGAAAAATGACTGACTGACTGACATTTAAATGTAGAAGGAGTAACACATTAAAAATAGCTTGCCTTAACGCTAGAAGTGTCAAAAATAAGATAAGTGAGTTGAAGTTGTATGTAGCAGAGCATAATTATGATATTATTGCAATAACGAAAACCTGGCTAAATAACAAAGATGGGGATGAGTGTAACATAAAGGGATACACATTTTTTTAGGAAGAATAGACAGAACAGAAAAGGAGGTGGAGTTACTGTTTATACCAAACAGAATTTAAATGTAAGACCTCTTCAGTTGGATGATGAGTCCCATCTTAGTGAGGACACATGGCTTCATCTGGAAAATATTAGGGAAAGAGGTCTTATTTTAGGAGTGTGTTATAGACCACCCAATTCAGACATTAATTTCAACACATATCTTTTTAGTAATATCGAAAAGGCAAGTTTACAGGGAGATATTATAGTCATCGGGGACTTTAATTATCCAAATATTAACTGGGATACCTTGCAGATGGAGGAGCACAAGAGCAGGTGTTTTTAGAAGTAATCAGTGACTGTTTTTTAACACGGCATGTTAAAGCACCAACACAGGGTGAAGCCTGTCTGGATTTAGTATTTTGTAATAATCAGGATAGAATTGAGGGTATAGAGGTGATTGAACCACTAGGGTCAAGTGACCATAATATAATACAATTCTCAGTATTTTGTAAGAGTGCAGATGCAAAGACTAAAATTGTTAAGTTGAACTTTGGTAGGGCAAATTTTGACCAGATGTGACAATGTCTAAGTAGGATACACTGGGATAAGCTTTTAAGTGTTGAAACAGTCGAGAAGCAGTGGAACAGGTTTAAAAATGTTTTAGATGTAATGCAGGACAGATACATACCTAAATTTGGAATTAATAGGAAATTTTAAAACACTCCACAGTGGATTAATAAAGATTTAAAAAAGAAGTTGCAAAGGAAAAGAACTGATTTATAAGTCATATAAACCTCATCAGAATTGGCCAATGTTAAGAGTGTTTTTCTTTACACAAAGAATGATAGACACTTGGAATAACCTACCAAGTATTGTGGTAGACAGTAAGACTTTACGGATTTTCAAAACTTGACATGATGCTTTTTTGAAAGAAATAAGTGGATAGAACTGGCGAGCTTTGTTGGGCTGAATGTCCTGTTCTCGCCTAGAGTGTTCTAATGTTCTAAAGTAATGATACACCAGGTGGACCTGTACCATCAGGTTTCCCTTTGAATGCAGGTTAGACTGGTTGTTCCTGGTTCCCACTGTTGCAGAAGCACCAATCGGTGTGCAGCAATGTAAATGTTGCTTCCAGAATCTATGAGTACAGATAATTTATTCCTATTTACCACCACCACCACCACCTCATCCAGTGGAACAGATAGGGGCTTAGCAAAAAAACAGTACTTCTCTCCTCAAGATTAACTAAGGTCCAATTAGGGATGGTATGTGCCAGCTCTCCGCACTTGAAGCAGCGGGGAGGGGTTGTGTGCCTCTTCTTTGAGCATACCACAGGTTCCATATTCAGACAGGTTTGCTCCAGATTGTCGATATGTCCCTGATTAACTGACCATTCTGAGCACTCAGCTTGTGGGGCAGCTTGATGACGTTTGCTGGCTGCTATCAGTTTGTCTTGTCTCCGGACCAGCTAGACGAGCTAGTAGGGGAGGGCATTCACCAGAAAGTCACATTTGAACATTTTTGAGATTGTCTTTGCTGAATTAACCTCTGGCTTTAGCCATCTCCTATCTCTGCTGTATAATTTATATGCCTGTGAATGGGAAGACCTCACTGGGTCAAGCAACACCTCAACCTTTACTTGGTCTTAATCACAGGCTGTCTGCTTGTTGAGGTCATAATAGGCCCACTGTGCCAGCTCCCACAAGATCGGCGCCAGTATGTGTGCCCATTCTACACACTCCCAGATATAAGGGCTGGCAGTTCTTTTGAACACCAACAGATAGGTCTCAATGTCATCATCAGGGGGTAGTAGCAACATTCGTGGGGAGTGGAAACACAAGCTCAGCTGCACACCTCCACATCAGTGAGCTGGCTCCAATTTTCTCCCACCTGGATCTTCAGTGCCTGTATCTTGGAAGCCATAGGTTGAATATAGATGCCCACCAAAATCCTGCAGACTACACTACTGTAAAGATGAAACAATGTTAAAGTTAAGTCCACAATACTTTATTACCAAACAATTGCTGATGTACTGAATATACTACCACTTAAAAAGGCTCTGAAAAAAATGTCTTTTTGAATATACTAAAGCGCTTAGAGAAAAAAAAACTCAACTCCAAAATCAAAACAGGACCACCAAAACCACTCTGGCCAAAACAAAGCCAATTACAACTCAAAGTGCACAAAACTACTCAAAAAGATCCCGGACAAGTCCCCTGTATAATTGAAAAGCTTGAAAGCAAAGATTAGTACCTCTGGTTGACTGCCCAAGATGGTGGCCCTTTCGGTTTTCAGGCATTATGGGAGGAGAGAAGGGTCCAGATGGATGGACTCTGGAAATATTGTAGATATTTCACATTATTCATTATGTTTCATGTGCTTTTCCTGCTAGTTTTGATACAACATTCCAACGACATTCATTCTAAGTTAACTGGCATCTCTAAACTGTGTGTGTGTATGTGCCCTACAGTGGTTCCTTGCTCAAGACTAAATTCTGCTTAGCACCTAATAATGCTAAAACAGGTACTAAATGGTTTAAACATTCACCTTGTGTTTATACTAGGTGTAACATTAATTAATAGGTTTGCTGTTGACACTAAACCATTCTCAGTACTTTAACAAAAAGAAAACTGTAGAGGATCGCAGTATGAAATATAATTTTGAATAAAGTTCAATTAAAAATATTAAGGGTTTGACACGATTCTCATAAGTTTAATGGCCAATAAAAGTGGTATTCAGACATGCAATTTTTTTTTATTCACTCTGAGTCCACCAGTGGGTTACACCAGTAAACAAAAAGGCACAAATAAGAATCATAATAATCTTGGGTATGCTGACAAGGTATATAAATACACATATAGCAACAATTAGTTATAATTATATTAACAAAGTGTAGGGATTTACTAAGTGTAAATTGATAACAATTGTACATGATTATAAGTTACAGTTTCACATCACAGGATTTCAGTCCTTGGCAGAGTATATTGCACATGGCGTCATTGTCTGTTAAGATATCTGCTAGACCACCTCAGTACAATTTAGCACACAGATAACAATACTTCCACAGCCAAAGGGAGACTCATTTTAAACCCTGTGATGGACTAACGACCTGTCCAGAGATTGTTTCTGCCTTGTGCTTTATGCTAGCTGGGATAGGCTCCAGCTGCCCTGTGACTCTGCTTAGAATAAAGTAGGTTTGGAAGATGGTCAGATGATCAAGGACATGTTACAATCTTACTTCTATTTATGATTTATTTTATTTATGTTCATTTATTTTATTTCTGTTTATGTTATTAATGCTAATTATGTTTTTGTCTTGTTTTATTGTAAAGCACTTTGGCCACAGCATTCCTATGTTGTTTTAAATGTGCTATATAAATACATTGACATTGACATACATTAATCAGAAATACAAAATTGACATAAGTGTGTTCATGGGTGTACTTTGAAATGGACAGACATCCATCCTCGAGCTGGCTGCTGCATGGTGCTGAATGGTTTGAGTGCTGCTATACTGAAAAACGTGGGTTCGGAAAATGAATGATGACTAGTTTAATGGCACCTAAAAAAACTTTTATTAAACTAAAATGGGCTCTGAAAGCTTGACCTTTCAGCTTGTCTAAGGTTTGAATAGCCTAAACTAGATCTAAGACTCTGCTGGCATATACTCACTGGGTGCCTGAAAAGAGATTTGGCAGAAAATGGGAACAAGTGTCGAAAGGTTTTGAATCATTTGATTGTTAGCTGTTGCTCCTTTTGAAAATTCATAAAATTTCCATCAGTTTTTGCCATGGAACTCTAGATTGCTAATGGAAGCTGTCATTTTCACCTATGTGTGTAATTAAAGTATTTAGACTAGAGGATGTCTCTGAATTATTTACCTTGTTTTTCATCGCTATTGTTGCCTCCTTGTTTCCATTCTAGTTCATTATTACTTCATGTCTGTTGGGGGCGTGAGGCATTTTTGAAATCAATCAGTAAATGAGGGTAAATGAAATAAGGTATAAGGAATTAAGGTGGAGGTAATTTACAAATAAATTGTTTTTTCTGTGTTTTATTTTTCTCATCATTCCTCCATTATTTGTCAAATCTGAATCAGAATTCATCCACAAGAAACAGCAATTTTATATTGTAATTAAAGAACAACATGTATCATGTTCCATTCAGTATTTAGTATAGAAGTACTGGGCTGTGCAAAGCAACAGCTGTTGAATGCAGGAAGAAAATTTACTAAAGCAGCCTCTGGATGTCTTACTTTTACCCTTCTAGCATATTTCTGTCTGACCGTTGGCCATACTGCATGAAAATTTGACACGGGGGATTTCTTATTCCCATCTTTGTTTCTTGTTCTGCCCCTGCTGTTAGTGAGGCTGCCCATTTCTAAAAGAAGAGCTCATGTATTTTGTTGCACCTTGCCTTTCTAGCATGCTGTTGTTATCTTCATTTTTTTTCTACTAAACATTGCTAATATTTCTAGCCTTGAGCTGAAAGTAGCAGCTGGCGTGTAGAGTGAAGCTGCAGACAAGGCCTCTCACCTTTAATCCATAGCAGTGCTTCCATGCACCCCGTTTTACTGTATGTCTCCATTGCTTTGGAACAAAAGCTGTTGAATGATACATGTAATTACCTCTTCTACAATTGCTTTCAACTGTCTACCCTGACTGACAG
The DNA here is from genome assembly GCA_026402145.1 of Polypterus bichir lapradei. Taxonomy (NCBI): domain Eukaryota; kingdom Metazoa; phylum Chordata; class Cladistia; order Polypteriformes; family Polypteridae; genus Polypterus; species Polypterus bichir. The sequence goes on along the minus strand of JANRMT010062854.1, from coordinate 97,784,534 downwards.
CGGTGGATGAGGTTTAGTGACTGTCTGGGGGACAAAAAAAGAAAACTCATCTCAAGCAGAGTATCAAAGTGTTCCTACATTTTTTAAAGTTTAATTGCATTTTCTGAAAAACAAACACATGTATAGTTTCCTTAAAACTCTTTTAGATATTATTGTGTTTGAAACCATGGATATTAAATCTGAACAATTTAAAAAAGACAATTGCATTTTGTGCAAATGTTACTCATGTTAGTGAATCTTACATTTCTTTAAGTTTATTACTGCCACATTTATCTTTCATGATATTTTTTGCCAGTTTGAAACTCTAAAACTAAACACTGATTTGTTGGCTTTTTGTTATACAGTTACAGGTTGACAAATTCTGGCTTCTATCATGAACATTACTAGATATAGCAGAGAAAAGTTAATATACAAATCAATAAATAATTAAAAAGAATCATAACTGAAAAGCATCTGTAAATGTAGTGAAGAACAACATAGGTGAGCTCATTTATGTAACAGAAACGTGGGATGATTTTATAGTTTACATAACTACCGTACAAACAAAAATGGTTGTGTTCATAATTATGTCCATAATATTTTGCTTTCTGTTTACAAAGTAATCATAATAGCAAACTACAAGAATAGACAAATGTATAGCAGTTATAAAATTCTCATATTTTTTGACTGAGAATTGACTGACATCATATATTAAATAAATGAAATACTCTAACTTCAAAGAGGTAAGAAACTGTAGCAATACAGGTTGATAAAATATGAAAAATTTAAGCATCATTCCTTGATATTTTGAATTCATTTATTCTCATAATAGATTTTAGTTGTTCAGAGCCAATCCTATTAAAATTATGCTCAAGATAGGAACAATACTATTCATTATATACAAATGGTGATCATTCCAATCCTAGTAACTACAGGTCACTATGCTTAGCATGTATTATTAGCAAATAAATTGGAGCAGCTGTTACAGACCAGACAGAGCTACACATATTTGGTACAGGTGTACAAGTGAACAGTCAACAGCGGTTTAAATACGGGACAGTGTACTTCAATGATATCCTAGAATTCTTTAAAGAAACACCACAAGAATTTGACCGGAAGTATTATTCACCTTGATTTACAAAAAGCATTTCATAAGGTACCACATGAAAGGCTAGTGATCAAACTAAAAAAAGTGGTAGCTCAAGTCAAATTGTATAGATTGTTGCAAAATTGGTTTAGATGCAGAAAGTAATAGGTTTTAAAGTAAGCAACTCCTTCAAAATTTCATAATAACAATAGTGGAGTCAGCACTGAAACAATCTAAATAAAACCATAACTGACATACTAGTAAAGGCTGCAAAAGAGAGTAAACTGGTCAAATCACTTGAAGTCAGGAAAATCTTTACAGATCGATATGGGCAAAATTCAGACTTGGTAAGATATGTGGCAGATGAGATTTAAAGTAAGTTAATGTAAAGTGTTAGCAACAATGGGGTAAATCTGCAACTTGGAAAAATTCATAGCGGGTCCACCAATGTTCACAGACAATCTGCAGGAGTGATTAAGAAGGCTAAAATGATGCTAGGTGACATAATACACTTTCCTAATTACAAATCCAGGAAGGTAAGCCTAAGTTGTACAGTTCACCAATATAGCTTCATTTGAAATACTGTGTAAAGTGTTGTCTCCACTTTACAAAAAAGAGGTAGGAATGCTACTGAAAGTCCAGAGAAAATTTTGCCTCGAATGCTTGCATATTGTAATCTTTTTTTGCTTGGCTTTTCTCTACATTCATAATGGCTAACACCATACGACACCCTAGTACTATAGAATGATTCCAAAATTGTTAGTTACGAGTAATGAGAAGAGATTTTAGGAATTTAATCTTTTTAGTGTAGGCTAATGGAAATTATAAGGTGACATAATAAAAATGATTAAAATGACAAAGATTTCTGTATTTTTTCATACATTTTTGTAGCATTACTGTAAAGGTTGTAGTAAGCTTAGTTCTTAAAAGAATCTCCAGGGGCCTCATGTATGACACTGTACGTAGAATTCACACTAAAACATGGCGCACAGACAAAAGTAGAGAAATTTCAGATACAGGTGCGAATACAAGTATTATTACAGAGAACTATTCCATTTGTAGTGTCAGATGCAATATCTGATTCCAAAGGGCGATATGTTGTAGTGACAGGCAATTTATCTAATACTGAAATAATATCTATACACCTAACATGGATGATAAATCTTTCTTCCAAAATGTATTTGCATCTATTCATAATGTGAACACTCACAAAAATATAATGGCCACTTTAATTGTGTTTTAAATATAGACCTGGATAGATTCTTATCTACAATGGCGATAACATCTACTTCTACAAAGATAATTACACAGTTTGTAATGGATCATAACTTTTCATACCCATGGAGGTTTTAAATCCTAACCTAACAGCATGTTCCTTCTTCACACCTGTACATCATTGTTACTCAAGAACTGATTATGTAATCCTAGACAATAATTTTTTGCCCACTATCAAATCTTGTGAATACAATGCTATTGTTATCACTGCCCATGCCCCTCTGATCATGGAACTTAAATTACTGCACCCTACACGTTCATCTTTTAGCTGGCTTTTTAACCCCCAGTCATTAGCTTATGAGAACTGTATGGAATTCATATCCAAGCAAACTAATTATTTTCTTGAGACAAATGCATCCTCAGAGGTCTCAGCAGGTATACCCAGGAAAACTCTGAAGGCATTTTTAAGAGAACAGATTATTTTATATGTTTTTCACAAAAATAAATTAAAAACCAAAAAGACATCTGAGTTAATCTGTGAAATTACCAGAATAGATCTAGAATACGCCAGATCTCCAAATGAGGCACTTTATAGGAAAATACAGATTTTGCAATCACAATTTAAGCTCTTATCTACTAAAGAAATGGAACAGCTTATTTTTAAATTGCAACATCATTATTATGAACATGGAGAGAAGGCCAATAAGATCTTAGCCCAACAAATCCAGAAGTAGGAAATCTGTAATGCAATAACAGCAATTAACAACACAGACATAAAATTATCGACCCTAAAAATGTAACTTACACATTTAGAGAGTATTGTAAGTACTTATATTCTACTCAGTTTAAAGAAGATAGGACAAATCTAATGAGTTTCTTGATTCATTACAGATACCACAAATAAATACTCTTAGTGCTGTAGAACTGGATAAACCTCTGTCACTTTCACAATTACTAGATGCTATAAACTCAATTCAAAGTGTAAAAGCAGCCGACCCAGTGGAATTTTATAAAAAAAATTCAAATTAGTTCAAACTATTTTATACTAGTTCAGAAGCCTCAGTTTCTGTTAACAACATCATTTCAGACTACTAACGTGGTATTCGACAAGAATGCCCCTTATCACCTTTGCTCTTTGCAATCACCATCAAACCATTGACTGTATACTTTTGAAATGCATCAGAGATAAATGGGATTCTCAGAGAAGGACTGATATGGTACTGTGTAGATCTGACCCAAAAGATTCTGTGCCAACAGTCCTAAATGCATTAGCAGATTTTCAAAAGATATTTGGACTCAAAATCAATTTGAATAAAAGCGTGCTTTTTCCAGTGAATTCTCTACCACACAATATCAGACTGAACACCTTCCCATTTATCTTAAATAGCTAGGGGTAAATATCACAAGTAAATATAAAGCTCTTTTTCAACAAAGGTTTGCTGTCGGTATGGAAAAAATTAATACATGAATTGATGGTCTACCCTCCATCTTACATTAGCAATCAACATTGTTCAGATGACCATCCTTCCCAAGCTTCTCTTCCTATTTCAGCATCCCCATATACATTAACAAATCATTTTTTAAGAAATTAGACTGAATTATAACTTATCTTATTTGGAAATCGAAACATCCACACATCCAAAGGGCGACTCTACAACGACCTAAAGTAGAAGGAGGCATGGCACTACCTAACTTTCAATTGTATTATTGGGTGGCAGATATACAAGCTTTAAAGAATTGGACATCAACACGGATCAAAGAATATACACAAGTCCGGTCTGCAATAGAAATAAAATCTTGCAGTATTTATATTCCCTCCTCTGTGCTCCAGTTAATACAAATTACCTTCAATACTCAAATAATTCAATCCTCTCAAACATATACGCTATTTAATGATTGGAAAATGTCTGGGATTAAAACACTTAGAGACTTGAACATAGATAATGTCTTCTCATCCTACAACAACAACAACAACAACAACATTTATTTATATAGCACATTTTCATACAAACAGTAGCTCAAAGTGCTTTACATAATCAAGAATAGAAAAATAAAAGACACAATAAGAAAACAAAACAAATCAACATTAATTAACATCGAATAAGAGTAAGGTCCAATGGCCAGGGGGGACAGAAAAAACAAAATAAAAACTCCAGACGGCTGGAGAAAAAAAATAAAATCTGTAGGGATTCCAGACCATGAGACCGCCCAGTCCCCTCTGGGCATTCTACCTAACATCAATGAAACAGTCCTCTTTGGATTTAGGGTTCTCACGGAAGGGCTTGATGATGATGGCCACGTAGAATTCTGCCTTTTAATCCATCCATCATTGTTGGAGCATCATGAAGCTTTGAGTAGGTGGAGGTGGCGCAGGCCACCACCACAAAGAAACCGGAAAAAGAAACAGAAAAGAGAGTAGGGGTCAGTACGGATTGTAGAGCTACCCTGAATAGTTATTATGAGGAAATTGAACATATAGAGTATCAGGATTAAGTTAAATTAAGTTAAATTGAAGTTATAGAAAGGCCATGTTAAAGTAATATGTTTTCAGCAGTGTTTTAAAGTGCTCTACTGTATTAGCCTGGCGAATTCCTATTGGCAGGCTATTCCAGATTTTAGGTGCATAGCAGCAGAAGGCCGCCTCACCACTTCTTTTAAGTTTTGTTCTTTGAAATTCTAAGGAGATACTCATTTGAGGATCTGAGGTTACGATTTGGAATATAAGGTGTCAGACACTCCGATATATAAGAAGGGGCGAGATTATTTAAGGCTTTATAAACCATAAGCAGAATTTTAAAGTCAATCCTGAATGACACAGGTAACCAGTGTAGTGACATCAGAACTGGAGAAATGTGTTCGGATTTTCTTTTCCTAGTTAGGATTCTAGCAGCTGAATTCTGCACTAGTTGCAAACGATTTATGTCTTTTTTGGGTAGTCCTGAGAGGAGTGCGTTACAGTAATCTAGTCGACTGAAAACAAACGCGTGAACTAATTTCTCAGCATCTTTCAGTGATATAAGAGGTCTAACTTTACTTATGTTTCTTAAGTGAAAAAATGCTGTCCTAGTGATCTGATTAATATGCGATTTAAAATTCAGATTACAGTCAACAATTACCCCTAAGCTTTTTACCTCCGTCTTGACTTTTAATCCTAATGTATCCAGTTTATTTCTAATAGCCTCATTGTATCCATTAATGCTAATCACTAAGATTTCAATTTTCTCTTTATTTAACTTGAGAAAGTTACTATTCATCAATTCTGAGATACAAGTCAGACATTGTGTTAGTGAATCAATAGAATCGGGGTCATCAGGTACTATTGATAAACTATTACGCTTCAGATTTAGCTTCTCATCAACAAAATTCTTCCACTAATTTCAAGCTAGAAACTTTGCTAAACAGAACTTGTCCATTTTTCCTCACTTTCTACTATCCATAGGAAATACTGATCAGTCCTGAAAGACTCAGATAGAATCTCCACAATTTATAAAAACATTTTAAAGTCCCTTTCTTTCTGTTCCCAGGGCACAATGGGGAAAGGTTCTTTCACTTAATATTTCAGAAAAGGAGTGGAAAGAAGCCATGCACAGAATACACTCTAGCTCTGCATGTGCAAAGCATTCAATTATTCAACTTAAAATCTTTTATCAAGCGCATTTATCTCATTTAAAATTGTCCAAATTGTTTTTAGGACAAGATTCAACCTATGAACATTGCAATCTAGCTCCAGCCTCTTTGGGCCACACGTTCTGGGCATGAACCAAATTAACAATATTTTGGACAAAAATCTTTGCATGCCTATCAGTGTCACAATCACTTCGAACCCATTAATAGACATGTGTGGTGTACTCTCAGACGAGCTTAAAATGGAGAATGACAAACAAGCTGTAACTGCCTTTACCTCACTGCTAGCACGTAGACTAATCTCGCTCAACTGGAAGAATCCAACCCCTCCACTTTTAATTCAGTGGGTATGTTCTGTAATACTACTATTAGGAAAAAATGTAATTCTAACTTAGAGGGTCTGCTCAAAACTTTTTTTAAAATATGGCAGGATCTAATCAATAAAATTTTAGAATAAGCTTTCTTTTTTTGGGAAAAGTATACTGTTCCTTTATTGTTCCTTTTATAGAGTAGATTTGATTGCTGGCTCTCCTCTCTTTCTCTTGGGTGGGGGTTGAATTTTGCTTTGCTTTGCTTTGTTAAGTTTGACTTGATTGTATGGAATGTTATCTGCTTCTAATTGAAATCAATAAAAAAATTAAAAATTTTCACTTGGAAGTATTTTATCAGAAACATAACCACCTGTGCATGAAAGTGTTAAATCTCTTATATCAACATCAGAAGAGAGCATCACTTTGACTATTTTGCTGCCAATTTAGTTTGACTGCTAGTTTGGTTTCTTTTGTAGTTTACCATTGACTGGAATTAATATGAAAGTTTGGGGTTTGTACAGTGTGTTAAATAAGAAACCCTGGAAGACAAGTGGCATGGATGGACTGCCACAATTAATTTTATTTTAATTGTATTGAAATATACAAGAAATACAGGTACACGATCTGGAAAGCAATTAAAGTTGCTCATTTTCTCCACAGGGATAAGCTAGAGACTAAGAATAGCTGCAGTTGTGATGTTAGTAAACTGCATCAGGGTATACAGATGCTTAGAGATTACAAACAAAAACTAATGCACCTATCTAATCATATCCTTTTGTTATCTACTTATAAAATTCCAACATATTAATGAAACAAAGCTGATCTTCCCATGTAATGCTTAATCTTTAATTATAACTTCAATGAATTTACCCAAAAATCATGTTAAGCTTGATGGCCTGTAGTTACTTAGATCAATCTGAACACCTTCCAGTCATTAGAAATTTCCCCTGTGGGCAGTAAGTTTTGAAAAATATATGTCTTCCTTAATCACTTTAGGGTAAATGTTATCTGGTCCTGGTGAGGTATTTGATTTCCACCCTTGTAATCCAATTAGTACATTTCACTCTGCAATTTACAATCACTAAGTACCTACTTGGCAGTCTCTGTTACTGCTAGAAGTCTATTAACTTCCTCACGCATGTGAACTTCACAAACTTGCAAATTCAGAGAATTTACTGTTTTGCTATCTGTATATTTTAATTTGTCCTTAAAGCTGTTTCATACAATTTTAATCAAATTACTTAAATGAAGACATTAAATATCATTATAAGGAAAATACAGCAGCAGAGGCACCCGGTGGCTTCTTTAAGCACATGTAGTACTCTTGGTCCATGACTGCTTGTCACATTATCTAGGTTTGTTTTCTAAAATTTCCCTTCCACCTGCTTACCTTTAAAAGTGACTGCAGAGAGCACCAATGCAAAATAACCATTATCTTCCAATCTATTGGACAGACCTTGACAAAAAATAGGGGAAGATTTATTCACTGAAAGGCTGTAACTGTTTTCTTGTTGTAGACTACTTATCAAGATATATTGAGATAGCTCAAGTCACTCCTTCAAGACAAACAGATGTTGTCATTTCACTAAAATTTGTCTTTGCTAGGTATAGAATGAGTAGTAGTCCCAGATATCCACAGAGCAAAGGAGAATTAGAATGAGCTGCGCTGACCATTTAAAGCTGGCTGAAGAAAACATCGATCCTCACTGCAGAATGGATACTGACTTGTGCAACAACTTATCTTATATATAAATGACTACACATGGAAGTGTGTCTGTCTGTCTGTCCAGCCCGGAAGTGCAAGGCTACAGCATGAAGCTCAAAGAGCCTGCAAGGTGGCCCCAAGTTAACGAGTCAGAAGAAGAACGAAGTACAAGGCTACAACATGAGGCTGAAAGAAAGTGACTCTGTCGCCAAAGAGAAATTCGCTTAGCTGCTGATAGACAAGGGATGTGAGCACATCCACAAAACGAAACCTCCGACTCTGCATTTCAATTTTTTTCTGATGATTTCAGTAGTTTCTAGGAGCCCGGGCTTTTTACAGCATGGGCTTACATAGCTAGTCAGACAATAATTATGTACTACAGTGCCATTCCTACTGGCATTTTCAAACCTTGCCATAGAAGCAAAGAAGAAAATGATGGAAGCAGCAAAGTCTTCAGGAGACACAGAATGTGAAATCTGTGAGTCCTCACACTAGGAGAGAAAGTGTTGCTCACTGACCCAAAGGTGGAAGATGTTATGACAACTGTGAATTAAACTCCACAATCCTAAGTTGTTGATTCGCTAAACTGCACAGTTATGAGAAACTGTCATCTTCTGCTCCCAATTCAGGAAGCAAAGTGTGATACTGGAAAAAAAACAGTATGCCAACACAGATAAAGGAAAATGTATAAGTTTTCCTAGAGCATACTCCAACAAAGTCAGCTTTCTGATCCAGACATGACATATCTTGTCACAATCAGAACAGTATCTGGAAGAGAAATTAAGAAATAAGAATGACTGAGGTATTCAGAGGAAGGGCGATTTAGATTGTTAAATGAAAGAAAAAGAAAAATGTTCAATTTATTCAGCATGATTTAAAATTGAAGAAATGTTAAAAATAATCAAACCCAATTTGTCTTGGTAGGTGTGTTTTAAACTGGTGAATTAATTAATTAAGATGAAGAGGATCATCCTAGTGGTGAGCATTTTACATATGGTCAGGAAAGTCCTAAAAGATCTGAAGATGCAAAAGTAGCCCACTCTTTGCTCTCAAATAATGGGAAATATGTTGCAATGCAATAGAAGGAGGACTGGCCATTGTGATGGGGTTTTTGAGATAAACAAGAAACTATGAACAGATGGTTGTTGCTGTTGTCATGTGAGATAAAAAGGAGAAACAGAAAAGTAAAAGATGAAGATATTTTAATTGTATTGCTGTTTAACAGAGAACGTGCCACAACGATATCTAAACTGTGTTTGTGGATAAGCATAAATCTACAGGGAACATTCAGAACAAAAGCAGCAACATGAGGCATCTTCACCAAAAGTGCCTGAATGTGAACCTTTTGTTTAATAACCTGTTGCAATATTTTTTGTCTTAAGAACAAGACCAGATGCATGTTGGTGCTGCATCTTCTCTCAATTTGCAGTTCCTACTCTTTTTTTTACTTCTGATAAACAAATACACTGACCATCACATCTGATTTGCTATTAATTTAGGTAGCATTTGTTTATTTTGATTAGTGAATATAAAACTCATACAGATGCCTGGTAGATGTTCATAGATTAAAATGTAAACTTACAAAGCTCAGAGTGAAAAAATTGTGTCTTCCATCAGACTGGTTTTTTTTTAAACAATTAATAGTCTAACACACCCTGCTCAGTTCAGCTGGTGAACTTGAAGGGCATGGATCAAAGGAAAGGACTAAACAAGATAAATATTAACAGTAAAATGATGTGTGCCAAATATGTATACTTTTGGTGTGGCAACATTTTGTTTTAGTGATTAGTTTTGCTATTGTCATATTGAAAATATATTAAGTTGTAAACATTTTAAGATAATGTGAATTATTAACACAAAAAATTTTGTATGTAAAATAATTAGTTAAAAGGAAGGTTATTGGTCATATTTTACCATTTTAAATACACAACATTAAATATATTTTAAAGTGTTTTTGAAATCCTTAGTTATCTTTAAAAGAAGAATGCACAAAAATTACATTTTACTTCATTTAATATTTGGATGGGGCAGCATGGTTGTGTAGTGGTAGCATTGCTGCCTCACAGTAAAGAGAACAGCGTTCACATCCCTGGTCCTCCCTGTATGAATTTTGTATGTTCTTCTCATGTCTGCGTGCGTTCCCTCCAAGTGTTCTGATTTCCTCCCACTGTCCAAAAATATGCAGGTTAGGTGAATGTTAAAATGGCTCTAGGGGGTGTTTGGTGCATGAGTGTTTGTGTGCTTAACCTGAACTGGTGCTCTTTCCAGTGTTTGTTCCTGCTTTTCATCCTATGCTAGCTGGGATCGGCTCCAGTACACCCTGCGACCCTGGTCTCAATTAAGCAGGTTAGGAAGTGACATGACATAATTTTTGGATAAAAATATTATTATTCCTTTTTTTTCTAGTTAATATTAGAACATCAACTTATTGCATCTTGTTTTTATGTTATTTTGGAGTATATAGGTGGATAGGATTGGCAAACTTTGTTAGGTTGAATGATCCCTACTCCTCAAAATCTTTCCAGCCTTCTAGCATTCATCTCTTTGTTACAAATGCTTAATTCAATTTTATGTCTATACTGGCAGCATCAAATAAATGGCAAGAACCTTTTATATGGTGCTTGTCCACCACAGGGCATATTCATGTACACATTCACACTTATTCACAGAGTGCTGATATAAAGTCACTATATAACTTAACATCCCTCTTTGAAATGCGTGAGGAAAAGTAGAGTACTCTTTTAAGCACAGGGAGAAGATTCAAGGTCCATATAGATGATGACCAGACTAGAATTAAAACTCAGTTTACTGGACTTGACAAATGTGCCCCAATGACATCTTGTTGAACAGCTTATTAAAACATAATTCTGTTCTAAGCAAGACTAAAAAGTTAAGTACAAACCCGTCACAGAATGAAAAACAGCTCTTCTGCATATCCTTTGTACATTTGACCTTCTTTGCTGGAGTGTAATAATTGTGAATGCAAGTTATTTCATAGGCTGTTAGTAATTTTACTGTGACTAATGAAAAAAAATTACACTACAATAATAAAATAAATTTTTTAACCTTCATGTCTTCTGATGATCAATATTATATTATATTATATTATATTATATTATATTATATTATATTATATTAT
>JANRMT010062854.1:97730047-97766621 GCA_026402145.1 Polypterus bichir lapradei | reverse complement strand
TTTATATAAAGAGCCTTACCAGTTTTCAGCCATACCTTAACAGGGAAGTTCATGCTTTTTGAGACATAAACTCTTTTGAAGTACAGTATAGGTAGTGCTTATGTCAATAGTTATTTTTATACTTGTTCATATGAACGTTTATTTTTTCTTAAAAATAATAACTCTGGATTTGATCATAATCTGAAGCGTTCTGAAGAACTGAAGACATATCGCAAGATGGCTCGTTCCTTACCCACAATGTCACATTTGCATTTAATAATAATTAATTACATTTATATAGCACTTTTCTCACTATTCAGAGTACTACCACACAGGGAGGACCCGGGACATGAATCCATGTTCTGTTCACCACCCTGCAGTAGCGCTACTGCTGCACCACCTTCTAAATGTAGTTGTTGGGCAAATGTAATTGGTTTGCATTCATGTGACCTCAGAAGGAAACGTTATTTCAGGGGATATCCTATCTAGCCTGATTTCTCCATCACTGACTTTCTTGAGCATAGCACTCACTAGTACTTTTGGATTTAGCTTCTGGTATTTAGTCTGCTAGTTTGCTTTTGATTATGTCCCTGAGTGTTCTGATGTCCAGAACTACTGTTGCTGATAATCACATTTCATCTGCTTCTGACCATGCCCTGATCTGCACATTTAAATATGTTTTTCTTTTTTTCGGCTTCTAGCAACTGACATGGATTCTGTTTCTTATCATGTCTCAAATCTAGTCACTGGAAGAATCAAAAAGTTTGATTAACCCTTCAGCTTCAAGTTATGGGGCTCTCTCTCCTTCGTCACCGTTAATTACCCTCAACCAACTCAGCTTGCCTGTCAAAGGGAAGCTGAATAGAAAGTTGGAATAGAATGGAAATTAAACTAGAAAAAGATCAAACGTGATTTGTGTTATGTCTACCTTTATAGTTAAGGCTGAAAAGAAAATCAATGCTGCCATGCCCTTACTGTGCATATTTCTAATGTTTTTCTTTGATTGTTATGCTTCAGAGCAGTTAATACCTAACCTATAAATGAAGTTTATGAATTATATCATAGCAAACAATGTATAGTTTACATTTTTAATGAAATCAATCATCATTGTACTAATTTATTTTATGAGCAGTTACTAATAACTTAAAGTTAAAGATGTTAGCTGCCTATTGCATATTATGGGAGAAAGCATCTCTAAAACTGGCAACAGGCCACACAAGTTCGAATTGCAGGGCATGTCAAACTTAACAGTCATAGATGCTGTATCTTGTTGAATTTAGGATGTCAGATTATAAGACTGGGAATGACAAGGGATATTAATTAAGCTGACAACATATTACATGACTTCTTGTCAGAGGAGATGTCAAACTTGATGATTGCAGTTGCTGATCTTGTAGTCTTGAGGAAGTTAAATTACAAGATTTGGGAATCGCAAGAGATGACAAATTATAAGACTTCATGATGAGTTTTCAGCGCAGTTTCAAATGTCCAAAGCATTTATAGCTCGCTGCATGCAGACAGCCAATCAATGTGCAAAGGTTTTCCAGGTATGCTGAGTTTAGCCCTCTCTTTTCCTTTTTCCATCCTGTCTTGATACAAGCAGAAGTTATTAGACAGAGAGGCCTTTCTTCAGTTTGCACAGTTCAAAACACCCATTTTCTTTTCTTTCCTTTTTGCCACACATGAGCCCAACTCTCAAACTTAACAGAACAACAAACCTGCTTGATTTTCTCATGGCGAATTGCAGACTGGTTGGACTGAAATGATGTGGATGTCATCCTACATGGTTGGAAGTCACAGGAGCATGTAAACCACTTAAAAAGTCATGTAATGTAACAGGAGCTTTAGAAAACTTTCTGGGCTCCTTTTTTACTCTATAGAAGAACAGGAGGTGCATACCCAGAGAAGAGAGAGAGAGAGAGAGAGAAGGAAGAAGAGGAGCAATTGAAAATGACTCAGAAGGCAGAGAAAGTGAGTGTGTAGGAAGAGTGAATGAGTGTACGGAGAGGAGTGAGCATAAAGAGGTACCATCAGAGAGTGAAGCATTTAAGAATTGATAATATTTTAGATGTGTGCCTTGTGACTCCAAACAGCACGCTACAGGATAGCAAATGGCTATATAAACCTAAAAGTGTTTGACATTTTTTGGATCCATTGTCAAATTATGTTTGTAGCTTTAATGAAGGCTGTGCTTGCTGTTTATGTAGTAAATTGTAGAAATGTTTACTGACAGCCATGATCACTCTTTCACAATTCAGTCAGCAAATACAGCAGACATTGCCTGTCTTATGCAACTGTTCTGTATGATACCGTAAAGTTAAAAAAAATCATAAAGTGACAGCATGTGCAATTTAAACAACAGAATTAACCATGCTTAGTAAAATATTGACATTGTTGATAATTAATCTAATAAAGATTTTCACATAATGCTTGCCTATCCAGCAAATGTGATAAGCTGATAACATTACTATACGTTCTCCATTGTGATCACAGATCACTCACGTGGCAGACAGACAGGCTGAGTGATGGGACAGTTGACTTTAACAAAATGGAGATCTCCTAAAAATAGAATAACTCAGGAAAATTGTTTTAAATACATCTGTTACTACTCATTATTATGTATTAAAGCTAAATAATCATAGTTAATAGTACCCTTATACCAGGGCAACTCAGCTCTGTCCATGGTGCCTGCAGCTTCCTAATTAGTACCCATTTATTTACTACTAAAGCAATAGTTTTTTGGGCTTCATTTTTAACTCGTTTGTTATGATTCAGATCCCTTAATTTCATATTTTACTTTTAAACAGCTGCATTTAGGTTTTAATTGTCGCCTGTTTTCTTAACCAACCATCAGTTAATAATGAAGTGCATTATGACAAATGAACAACCTGCTCTCCAGCTGACATGCTTCCATTTAAACCTATGTACATGCATCATGAAGTATCTGTGTTAATAAAACACTTAAAAATGAATGAGACAGAAGGGAAGGACCACAAAACCATCGTGACAAAGTTCTTAGAAAACAAAATAATAAACATATTTTGTCTTGAAAGACTGAAAGCAATAACAAGCCATATAATTTAATACCAAGTTTCATTATCTCTTAGGCCTGGTTTCTCATTACGAAACTGTCTGGAACAAAAACCTGAAGCTGCTGTGGACGTTCAGTACCCATTATACCATACACTGTTCGCTAAAATTAGAAAAAGTATCATTTTTGATCGTTTTACTGCAGAAAACAAATTTCAATCTGTTTTTATACCTCCGTCCATCCACTTTCTAAAACACTTGCACTATTGATTACTACTAAGTAAGGTAACCCATTGTGCCTTTTTTCCAGTTTTCATTTAGATATCTGTATGGGATTATGGGAAAGTAGTGTTTAACAATCCATTCAATCTCTTGCTTAGTTGTGGGCCAAGCCCAGACTGCCTCGATACCTAAAGTACAAATGGTTCCTCTGAATGTTGATTGATGGATTCTGTACTTTGTGGTCCCTTTGATTCATCGGGTTCTCCAGACTGTTAAGGGTAAGGAGCCTTAACACTGTGTTTTATTTCAATTACATGATTATTTTATCCAAACTGTTAATTAAAACTGAATGGTAGGTTATCTTCAGAATGAAAGATCTGTCTTGTTGTCTTGAAGGTTTTGCCAAATATGGTGTCTCCTCCTTTTGTGTTAACTGACCTATTGCTCTGCAGATAGGGAACAACTGAGATGGATTTTGGGTGTTCAAAGTATCGGATAATCTGATAAACAAAGTGCACTATTGGTGTGGTCCTGCCAGTAGCTCCCATGTGGGTGCAGCTAAAGCTTCTGGATTCTTTAACATCTCATCTTAACCAAAAGAGGAATCCTCTTTACTCTCAGTCCTTAAGCACCTTGCAAAGTTAAGGTGGACGGCTTTGGATTGCCTTAATCTTTCCTTTCTAGAAAAAAAAAAAGTCTAATCCAGGCCAAATGTCAGTGTCTATCAGTTAAATACCAATTGCTTACAAGGATTTTTTTAAAACATGAAGTACTGGGTACCAAGTTTGGAAAACCTTGACATTCTGACACTTAAGCAGAGCACAGATTCGAACATCTCAGGTAATTTCATGTGTAATCATACATATGATTAATCCCTCTGCTATGAAGGGGCAATGCAATTTTTTATGCCATGTTGAGAGGTCAAAAATCTTTTCTGCTGCTCTCAGGGCTTTCAAGAAAGGCTTAGCAGTATGTAAATTTTAACTTTGTAGCCTCTTAAGCATGTGGACATAGTGTAGATTAAAAATAAAATTTGCACTTTGCATTTAAGTGGCTTACGTGTGAGTCCGGAATTCATTATCCTGATATGGGGCAGAAAGCAAGCATTTATTAGTGCGGAAGATACTGAGCCTCAGGGGTTATGTTTATAGTCATTTCTCTGATATTCTAAATGACCCATTAGGGGTGGGAGTAAATAAATAAATAAATAAATAAATAATGCAGAATAAAGAAAGGCTAGACATCTATCTTATTGATCAAAGTCACATTATGGCGAGTGAATGCTGTTTGTAAAGAAAGAAAATGGCTACCTAGGATAAATAAAACAACATTAAACTATAAATACAAGGTTCTCACTTTCTATCAATCACATACTTATGTTGTGTCAAAACAAATCCTTTAAACCTGAAATAAAACCACAACCTATAATACCAACCAATCAATAGTACAATCAACTAAAGCCCATATTATGTGACTTTTCCAGCAATTTTCAGCTGTAACCTTCATTTACATAATCTTAATTAGTTTTGGACATGTGTAGTAATGAATTAGTTTGACTTCTCAATGACTCAGTCAGACTGGTTTGCACCTCATCCCAACAACATCAAATGGTTTTGATTTTCACTTAAGTCATAGAGGTGGGCTCATATGTTTGTGTGTGGGTGTGGGTGTGTGAGGTGAAAAACAATGAGTTCTCCCCAGACATACAATGCATACAATGAGACCATGAGGAAAGATAGATTGTGGACGTTTTCAGAGAGACACTCATCTGTAAGATGTCTTGTGTTTGTTTTACCATGACAGAAAAAAAAGAGATTGTCGCTGACATCTCCATACCTGGAAAGCCATTGTACACTGCCAGGCAGAGCATTAATTAGCTGTCAGCATGTGGCAAGCTTGTAAGCTTTGGAAATTCAGAGCTGTACTAGAAAGTCATCATGGAGTCGTGTAATTTGTCATTCCACTTGATTGCTAGTCATGTAATCTGGCATCCTCTGACAGCCATTAAATTTGACATGCTTTCCAAACAGATGTTGTCTAATGTACCATAAGGTTAACCAATTAACTAACTAGATTGACAGAAAACACTTTAGACTTACAAATAACAAAACAACACCTTTTTGAGGTACTTAAGCCTCAATATTGTCTACATTTCACACTTTTAAAACTTTTTGTTGTTGTTTTTTTGTTTGTTTTCATTTTAAGTAGATTTAGGGTGAGGGTTGGAGTCATTTTAGGGGCTGTATAGTGCAGCTATATCAGTAACAAAAGGCAGAAACCAACCTTGGACTGGGTTCTCCATTTCTAGGCCACCCACACTGGACCAGTTTAGAATCATCACTTAACCTAACATTCAAGTATTTGGGATGAAGGAGAAAAACTAATAAAGACATGGCAAATGTGCTCTATAGACAGCATAGCAGACAAGAACCACGTTCGGGATTTGAAATACGGATTCATGAGGCAGCAGTGTTATAGACTGCACCACCACACTGCACCTGCTTTCAAGTACCTTATGCATAATGTACAGCATATCATCTTTGCCTTTGTGGAAAATGGGGACATAATAATCAACACTAAACCCTAACAACCATTGAACCTATTGGGGTTCTTTTTGTTCAATGTTTGCTTTTTCTCATTGTGCTTGCTTGTGTTTTGTTCAGATTCCAACTTCCTTTTAGACCAATGACATACTTTTAGGTTGACTAGTTGGTGGGGTGTGGGCACGAGTCTGCCCTGTGTTGGTGTGAAATGCCATCCTGGATTGGTTCTTCCCTTCTGCTAAATATCACTGGTATAGTCACCAGCTCCCCATGACTCTGTATTGGATAAAATTAAATCTGATGGATGAAAAGAAAAAACCTTTACATTTTGCATTTCTTACTCCTTCATATATTCTGGCCTGTATTTGGAATTCCCACATTTTCACTTTTGTGAACTCCAGTTCAAAGAAAAAGATATTCAGGAGGATAGATGATATTCCTATCCTTTAAAAAGCAACCATTTCCAGTACTTTAATACATTAAACTTTGTAAAACGTATTTACATCCATTTTCTGAACTCACTTAATCCATTTTTATGGACCTATAGCCTGAAATGTTGGAAACAAGGCAGGAAACAAACTTGGATAGAAAACCAAATAAAACAAATATGACCCTGGCTTTTGCTAAGAATACAGTGACCTCCTATCCCCGAGCTTATGTTTTTCTAACATAATAATCATAATCAGGACAAAATGGTTAGAGAGTAACTTTAGATTAAAGATAAAGCACAATGTTCATAAGCTGAATATTAAATTTTAAAGGCTATAACTGTGTTAATTTTTCTCTCACTGAAGCCACTGTTTCCCAGGACTTCTGTTGATTCAATGATAAATACATATACTGTAATATAAATGTCAACAATACAGGCAAAAGCAAATGGCAGGTGCAAAAAGGACCTAATATTAGATTAGCCTATCAGAGAAAAAATTGAAAATGAAAAAAAAAATGATACTATAATGCTATAAGTTGATGTCATCAAAACATAAAATAAATGAATTTATATTATATTCTAAATGATATATTTGGCTGACACTGTTTTCATGGTGACTTACTTTACAAGAAAAGGATACATTACAAGTTCCTTCCTCACATTTTTTTTGTTTATTTTTTTGCAGTTGTAATGCATTTAGTGAGTGAAAGAGGGAGATAATGCCCTGATGAGTGGTGAATCCTTCCAGAGTATGGGCAACATGGCACCAAAAGTGATTTTACAAAACGTGCTGGTGGAAGGCCTATGGTGTTAGACTATGGCATGAGGTCAGGCTGTGTATGTTTTACTTTCTGGATATGGCAGGGATTCCCAAATTCAAAAGGTTTAATGTTTCTGTTACTGGGTCACTGACTCACATTACAGGACTTCTATGTTATATTACATGACTTGATATCCCAAGGCACATCAGATTAGGTGAGTGCATAACAATTTTCCGGCATATTTTCACTTGTCCAAAATATTGATAGGCAATAACACACTGCCAGTGCTGTTCAGATTCTTTACTGGTGAGTTCAGTAACAATCTCTGCATGTTTTTCAGCCCTATAACTTAAGACAACAATAAAACCTGTGGCAAACTGTTTGGACTGAGTCACTGGTTATGTCAAGTTATATGCGTGGCAATACACGTGAGTGAGCCATAACTACATTCGACCCGCTAAGACTGTGTAAATCTGAGACTGAAATTTGCTACAAAAATAACGTAAAGTGACATGACCTTTTAGCTGACAATAGAGCTATACTAATGGCTGAGATTTAGGTGGAAGGCAAAAAAGAACAACATTCACCAGACCTGCAGGTGACAGCACACTTTTTTTTTAGTTTGGTTTTATTCTACTCTTGTGTTGATTATGTAATTCTATCACTGCTTTATGGAGTAACTATTGCATAATATATACTTTAAAAATATAATAATTTATATACCTATACTGTATATAGATGAATGGATAGAACAGTGCTCCTTCACAATCCAAGGAGACTTCGGTGCAATCTGTTTGTGTGAAGTTTTCTTGTGTTTTGTGTGGACTTTTCTTCGATGCATTTTTTTCTCTCAAAAAATTGTTTCCTAATTCATGTGATTTAAGTGGGTATGAGTACATGAGTGTGCCCAAAAATGAAGTGTGGTCCCATTCAAGGTTAGTTTTTGCTTGTCTTCAGCCCCTGTGACACTGACATGAATTAAGAAGAATTGAGAATGGCGGGATGGTTGGGCAGAGGGATAAATTATTTGTAAATATTCCGTTATTTAATTGCTGCATTTTAATTAAAAATGAGTCATTTTATTGCTGTTAACATCTGCATTCTTTCAACTAGACTTAGCTCTTCCAGATCCTGCAAAAACTATTCCAGGAAGGTATTTATATCTAACACACAGACACTCAGAAATGAGTCAGCAACTGAATGAAGATGTCTAGTGGACCACACAGCAAGCATTTTTTTTTAAGTTACAATAATTAACTTAAAAATGTTTTCAAGTTTAATTAGGGCTAAGACAAAGAAGACATTTTAGATTGCATAAATAGCAAGCTGCTAAGATCCAATCTACATAACAGCAAGAAGTAGTTTTATTGAGAGGTCATTTCTCCAAAAGCAGGTTCTCTTTCCTTTCTATTTTTGTCACACACACACACACATCTTATTAAATTTTTTTGTGATGAGTACAAGAGCAAAAAGCACACATGCTATTAGTTTTAATTGGTATTGTATCAGAAGAGCTCCCTAAATAAGGATTGAACTAAATAAATAAGCATATCCAAAAAAAAAGAAAACAACATAAAATACCTGTAGCCTCACTGGGCTTTTTTTGGCTGGTGTCCACTTGCCCTTTCTCAGTAACTATCAATGTTTTCACCCTCCGTGTTTCTTATAAAAGCACATACTAGTAATTTTCAACAAAGGCAATGTTTGCTAACATTTTTTAAAGTGTGTTTGGAATAGTCCTGTACATCTATACTCTTTCTGAACATGATTTACTTATTACAGAATAGCAGGAAGCCATTCTGTCAGAATGATGATTATGACTGGAGTGAATCCTAACCATGCAGTCAGAGGGTGGTCACATACTGTAGTGACTAATCTAACATACTTATCTTTTGAAGGGAAGCAAAACCCATTGAGCTTCGGAAAAAAGGTGCAAACTCCTCACAATTACTGATCCGGACATTGGACTCAGGTCTCTGTAGATTTAAAGAAGCAGCTCTAAACACTAAGCTATACATTACATGAGTGGTGTTATATAAATAAAATTGTCTCAGAGGTTGTCACTTTATTTCCAGTTCAGTACAGGGCCCACTTACATACACACACACACACATATAACATAAAATATATTCAACTATTTATAAATTAATTAAACTATCTTCTTATATAATACGCTACCGTGGCTGTTCATTTGTCTTGCCCGGATTTTAAATCACCTGTAGCCTGCAAATCGTTTCACTTATTGACTTGAAATTTGGTACACATATACTATGTGACGTCTACTATCCGCTTTCGGGATGATAATTTTTATTACTCTTTTTATTTTTATTTTATTTCATTGTAGAATCAACTCCCTGCAGCGCGGCCATGTGGTACATGTGTATGGGCGCCGTTCTCATTCCCTACCACCTTCGGTGTCACTTCCTCTACCTCTTCATACCTTAAATTATTCTTGAGGCAGATTGAAGACTTAAGTGCCAGCTTAAGTGAAAAATTAAAGAAAATGTACTAAGTAATTGCAACACAGACACTGGCTGCTTAATCAGTTTTAACGCGAAAAGATGCCGACGAAAGAAGAGAAGCAGCGGGCTGCTAGGGTGGAGAAAAGAAGAGCTACTTAGGAACCAGCAAGCGCATCAACCTCTGAGCAAACGAATGCTAAACAGAGTCAGAGAAAGAGTATGAAAACTATTAATGCTCAAGTCAAGTGTATTCACTGCAAGTTATTGTGCAGTACACCGTTTCTGGTACTTTTATAATTCAATAGAAACTGCATAATGCTTTTTTGGTTTGACATTTTACTGTATGAAGTATTTTAAGGAATGAATGTAGAAAAATAAAATAAATGCTATTCAGTAATATTTTTAATGAAAAAATACAATGATTTATGTTGCTAAAAAACTGATCTGAAAATCAAATACATTAATTTCAACATTTTTTTCTTTTATATAACATGGCAACTGATTGTAACATAGATGTGTTACATGTCATATTAAAACTGAAAGAAAACCTGACCTGTTATTAAGTATGATCTAAATTTTAGTGTAAATGTACTTCCATAGGAAACATGGTGGGAATTTCATCCTGTATGTGTGCATATAGGACTCGATAACTGAGAAAGAAGTACAAACATTCCACCAACACAGATGAAGGGTAGGGGCTTGCAGAAATAGATGAGGACCTTCCCAAATCTCACCACCTGACAAGGTTCCACATTATTAAGCCACAGGTGCAACTTCAGTGACACATACAGCATACCTTCATGTCCCTGCTGTACAGATAGATAGATAGATAGATAGATAGATAGATAGATAGATAGATAGATAGATAGATAGATAGATAGATAGATAGATAGATAGATAGATAGATAGATAGTCATTTATTTATACCCTGAAGATAAATGTTCTTGCTCATGGGTCAACACAGAGCATACAAACAAATTGCAAAAACACAAAACAACATGCCATCTATTATATAAGTGCAGCACTCTTAAAATGCAATAAAATTTTAATGATATAAAATTAAAATTAAAGATTGCATAAATGAAAATACGTCTATTAAAATTTGCTAGGACGCAGATAGGCACAATGAGAGGGGTCTGATGACTTCAAGCAAAAGAGAGCCTGAGCAGTGCCACCTAGCTGGCTATGGTGGAATGAGCCATTCCATAAAGGTGCTCCAAAGTAACATTCCATGGAGAATATTTGTAGCTTTCTGTCATAATGGCTTGTAATTTTACCATCATTGTCTTTTCTGCCATCGTCCTTCAGTCAGGATCAGTCCTATAATCTACCTGGCATTTCTGATCAGCTTCTTAAATTATTTGCCATCCCCTGACTACCAAAGTAGACTAGAGTGTTGAACACAACCATACACAGGTAAAACGTTTATGGCAAGTTCCTATTCCCATTAAAGGATGTGAGACTTCTCAAAATGAAGAGTCTGCGGTGTGTCTATTTGTACGAAAGGTCTGTGTAATCCATCCAATCAAGTTTACCCTTCACAGGTACCCCCAGTCTGTAAAACCTCCATCTCCCCAGCATTATAATAACCTGATGTAACACCTCCACCATACCCCCAGTTTGATAACTGATCAGGAACCACCTGGCATGGCAGATGTCTTTTAACACCTTTCCATAACTCCCCCTGTCATCATCATCATTGTAGATACATACAGTGGCAGAGTCATATGTGAACCTTTGTAGATTACATAAATTGAAGTTGTGCATAAAAGAGAAGAGAAAGCGAGCTTCTATACCCTTAGTATACATTCTTAAAGATATGCTCATTGAATTCTTTTGGAGCCCCTGCTATACATAAGTGGGGTCCTCTCCTAGTGTATTCTTCTAAATTGTATATATGTACAGTGCAGTCACATATACAGTATATATATACAATCTTTGTTTCTTAGAAAATATTTTAAAAATTCAGTCAGTTCTTATATGAAAGGTCATTGCTTATTTTTTTCTTATGAAATGCATTTTCAACTTGTTTACATTAAAATGTAAGAGAATCATTATTACAATTATACACTATATTATACATCAGAACACGTACATCTGTATATACTACATTGTTAAGGCTTACAGTAGTTATATATTCAACTTGTTCAATGCCGTTTTGCAGTATAATGTGTCATAAATTTTAGTAATATTGCAAGATGCATGGAGTCACGCTCATACTCTTAAACTAGAAATAAAATTGCATTATTTGACACATATTATTGTAGTATTAGCTCTAAATTGTCATAGTATATAATGTTTCTGATATGAATCAGTTGAGGCTGTAAACCCAGCATATGCTAAAATGTTATCACTTTATTAAAACAAACGTTAACTTCTGAGCAGCGAGATGAAGAAAACTGCTTGGGGCAGGTGTTGAACCAAATGTCCACCCCCACTGCAAAAAGTAAGAATGGATATTTATTGCACCTGCTTAGTAAATAACCAAATTTAAATCTAACTTCAGTTTTTAACAGCAGCAGAAATTTTACTTGTTTTTCACTTAATGCTAAAGTGCCGTGGGAACAAAAGGAATCTGCGTGATAAGGAAACTGTTTCACATTCTCTCAATGGAAACAACTATAGCAAGACAACAATCAGCCTTTATTGTGTTTCTCTTTTCAACAATTACAGCAATTTCAAAGGTTATTTAGATATTATATAAATCCGGAAATCATACCCAGCGGATAAACTGAGAGGCACAATTTCACAGCATATACTATATCAAGCATTTATTATGGCACACATTCTTTGAAAGCAGACGTTACAGGCACAGTGTTCACTTTCATGAGACTCAGTATCTTAGAAGGTTCCTTCAGTAAAGGATTATAAACATTTGTTAAGTCTTATGATATCTGCTCTCATTCCAAATGTTCTGTGTTATTTATTATTAAGTCAAGCATAACTGAAAGGGAAACATTAAGTAAAATAATTATAGAAATTGCAAATACTATTTTTTAACTCAACTTGTAATAGTGCTTTTAGATAATAGGCTATAGTTTATAACAGGTAATTGATTAACCAATTATTAAAAGCCTATGACTGCTTTTGTATTCTAACATTTAAGGCTAAATCAAAATG
Organism: Polypterus bichir lapradei; assembly: GCA_026402145.1. Lineage (NCBI taxonomy): Eukaryota > Metazoa > Chordata > Cladistia > Polypteriformes > Polypteridae > Polypterus > Polypterus bichir. Next base: position 97,754,074 of record JANRMT010062854.1, on the reverse strand, counting down.
TATCTACAATGATGTTTACATTTTGAGAAGGATTATTTTGGCAAATTTTTTACTTACCCTTGTATTTTCTATAGTGTGAACATAAAATAATGCATTTAAAAGCTGACTTGTGTTATTTACTTCCATCCATTTCTGAATCTACTGAATCCCGCCCATGTACATGGCACTTAAAGTATTTATTGGAATAAAATCAACGACAGTTTTTTGTTAAATAAGTGGGTTTAAGAAAATTAGTGGATTGTAATGCAGTAAACCATAGTTGTTATTGAAGTTATCTTAAAAAAGAAATGTTTAATATTTGCATTTATTAACAAAGGCAGTTATTTGAGCAATAAAGTATGTTTAAAGTTTATACAGTATGTATGATGTACACTAAACATATGATTGCTGTTTTTATTTCATTTCTGAAGACAGTATAAACAGACATTCTGATGACTTGTTTGAAGCTGAAATGCTAATTGATAGATATTACTAGCAGTGTTTGCTTAACAAATTCTTCTAATTCATTGCCCCATTTTTGAGCATTTTAGTTTGCATTGATTGTTCCAGATGACATCCACCTATCCACTGTCAGATCCACTCATCCAGAGACAGATTCTAGGGAAGATAGAGCCTGTCTCAGCAAGCATGTAGCGCAAAACAGGAAAACTCTCTGGAAACCCACACAGACACGGTGAGAACAAGCAGGACATACCCAAGACATGAACACTTGCTTCCTTACTGTAAGACAGCAGCATTACTACTGTGCCATCCTCAAGTTTACATGCTAACCTAAAATATTCATGTTAGGTTATGTTGGGGAGCATGCACTGCTCCAGTATGTTGCTTCACCCATCACATGACAAAGCAGCTCAGGATCCTGGTTGGCAACCCCCAAGGCAGACAGGTGGTCCAGCCCCACCCTTCGGAAATGATACCCTCTATCTGCTGCAGCCAGGTGTTACATGGGCGTCCCCTTGGCCTGGTCCAGACGTTTTGGTCGTCAACAATAAAGATCCTGTGAGCTGGTTCCCCCTTAGGGAATCGCATCACATGGCAGTAATGCCACAACTGACGCTCCCTCATGATGCAGGTAATGTGCCACATTCAGGACTCCGTGAGCAACCTCTCATTCAACATAAAGTCGAACCAGCGGTACCCAAGGATTCTCCAAAGAGACATAGTACCGAAGGAGTCCAGTCTTTGTCTCAGGTCACTGGATAGCATCCATGTTTCACAACCATATAACAAGACAGGAAGCACCAGGACTCTAAAGACATGGACCGTCGTCCTTTTGGATAGATATCAGGAGCACCACACACCCCTATCCAGCAACTTCAAGACCCCCCATGCTATCCCAATCTGTCTACTGACTTTATCGGAAGTGTCACTAGAGACATGAATGTCACTGCCAAGGTAAGTAAACCTCTTGACAAGGTCGACACTCTCTCTGCAGACAAACACACTGCTGATCACTGTGCCTAAGAGGTCATTAAAGGCTTGAATCTTGGTTTTTAACCAGGCCACTCATAAGACCAGACACTCAGACTTCTCGTTCAGTCTCTCAAGAGCCGCGATCAGAGCCTCCACTGACTCCACAAAGATCACAGCATCATTGGCAAAGTCAAGATCATTGAATCTTTCTTCACCAACAGATACCCCACAGCCGCTGGACCCCATGACTTTGCCCAACACCCAGTCCATGCAAGCATTGAACAGAGTAGGAGCGAAAATACACCACTGCAAAACCCCAGAATCAACTGGGAAAAACGCAGAAGTTCTGCCTCAACTCTGCACAGTACTCACAGCACCAGTGTACAGGCCGGTCATTATATCCAGCAACCTTGAAGGGATCCTGTGAAGTCTCAGGATGTCCCACAGGGCAGCTGAACATTCAAAAAATGCTGCAAAGTAACTCTGCCGTTATTTGTGTTTGCGCTCTATGAGAACCATCAGTGCCAGGATGCGGTTTAAGGTAGACTTAGGCGTAAAACCAGACTGCTCCATTCGCTGGTAAGTGGTCATGGATCCTATTGAGGGTAACCTTAGCAAGGACCTTACTGGGCACCAAGAGTAGTGTTATTCCCCTGTAGCTGCCGCAATCCAGGCGATCACCCTTCCCTTTCCAGATAGACACAACAAGTCTGTGTTTTCCAGTAAATTGGGTTGACGCCAGTCTCCAAGATGGAAGCAAAGATTGCTTGCAATGCCAGCCGGACAGCCTTACCATCAGCCTGGAGAAGTTCACCCTGGATTTCACAGATCCCTGCAGCCTTCTGTACCCTCAGCTGGTTCACTAAATGTGCAATCTCAGTAAGACTGGGTGGTTCACAGCTAATTCGAGGATCAGCCTCAAGAACTGTGGACCCAAAGATATTCAACGTCCTAGCCAGAGGATCAGCTTTAAACATCAGCTCAAAGTATCCAGCCCAGTGGGTCACAACTGCAGTGTCATCTGTAAGAATGGTTCCATCAGCCGTCCTGACTGCGACTCTCCAAGGAACAGATTCAGATGTGTGTAATGCTTCAATTCCTCTGTAAGCAAGACCATAGATAGTGTGTCACTTGCTCACAGATTTCTTTAAGAAACACCTCTTTATCTGCCCTCAGAGCCCTTGCTGCCATCCTTTTCAGTACCCAGTACAGACTGGAGTTTCCATCAAGCCATGTGCTGTGACTCCTCTCGATATCCAAGATGAAACATCTACTTCTGGGAACACTGGTAACACCAACACAACCCTCAGCAACCTTCAGGGTCTTGTCACAGAAGGGCTCCTAAATCACATTAGGATCAGCAGTCGCACCCAAGTCCTTAAATTCCTCACACAAACTGCATGCAGACTCTTTAGATACAGCCTGACCTTGGAGTCTGGCCAGGTCCAGCCTCATTTTCCTAGTAGGCGGTAGCATACTGTACCTAAACTCGATCTTCAGAGGAGCAACAACAAGTCTGTCATCAGAATTCAAAAACTGCACAATTCTGTAGACCCTGGAGCTTTGTAAGAATGTTTCTTATATGTGTCTGCCCCTGAGGATGTGATCGATCTCCTTCACCACACCACCAATATTGGAGTACCAAGTCCAACAATGCGGCTCAGGGCGCTGAAACCAGGATCCAGTGATCCGCAGCCCCTGACCTTTTTCAAAGTCAAGAAACATTGACCAACTTTCACCTCAGTCACCAGACCCATGGGGACCAAGACAATCCTCATAGCAAGCCCTGTCAGCGCCAGTGGTTGCACTGAAATCACCCATGATCAGAGGAGCGTCACCTTGCGGGCACCCATCAATCACTGAGTGAAGTTGCGAATAAAATGCTTCCCTCACCAGGACATCACTCATTGTGGTCAGCGCATAAACTGAGACAACAGACAAGGCATCCAGAGAGGGACATAATCTGAGTCTCATAATGCACCTCAGCACCACACCAGTTCTGATGCCCAACAAGCCTGACCCCATTTGCTCTCCAACAGTTTTGACACTCCTGGAGATGGGACTCCCAAGGGCTTTCCCCTGTCTCCTTCCTGTGCTGTTTATATCCTGCCGTTGTGTGTGTAGACTGTACATTTGCCTCATGTCCATCTGAATTTTCTTTCACATCCCAGCAACATGCAACTAAAGTGTTTTGCCAATTCTGAATTCACTCTCTATGAGTGAATGTGTCTGAATGCGCTGTGTCTTGGACCCATCATTGATGCAGACATATGCGACCATAAAATTAAATGTATTGAATAGATGGTGTCACAAGTGTGCTCTTAGGGGCCATCCAGAAAGTTTTGTATAAGATTACTGATACTTCTGGAAGGCAAGTGGCGGCGCTGTTGCTGATGATATCTCCTGTTTTCACAGAGCACTAAATAGTCACCAGGAGAGGAGGCCAACCCTGCTCCAGAGAGGGAAGTACCAGCCCCACCCTTTCTGGGTCTGGGCCTATAAAATCAGACAGCTGAGCAAAGAAGGTCATCTTTTGACCTTAATGCAGGAGAAGAGAATGAGTCCAAAATAAATAGTGCAACTGTGTCTGACAATTTTGTTTGTATTTAGACATTTTGTTTTAAAAACTGCCAGTAAAACATGGTGCAGGCAGCTTGGCATCCCAATATATGCACCCATGTCTGACAGCTTTATCAAAATGGATACATATTGATTATTTTCCCAGTAGTATGCCTTACCTTGTATCTATGTATTTTTATCCCACAGTCTAAAGACATCCAGTTACACTGAATAAGGAAATTCCACGATACTGTGGGTTAAAATGCTGTCAATGTACTGTAAAGTGTGAGACTTGACAGCTACAACTAGAATTTTATCTAGACCTGGTAATTGTTTTTTGCCTGTTGTAGTCTGTGGTTGGTTTTGCCTCCTGACAGTCATGAACAGAAAATTTAGGTTTTAAAATACTGGACACTCACATGAATTGAAATATACAATACTAATTTACATTCACAAATAAACAATGTTAAACAAACAAAAAAAAGCATTACAAATAAATAAATACATAAATAAATAAACAGGGAGAGCAATGTTACTGCCACAAATCCAGTATCCTGGTTTAAATCTTAAATATGGTTGTTGTCCATGTGGAGTTTGTACATTCCTTCTGTGTCCATGTGTGTTTTCCTCGAGGTACTCCAGTTTTCCTCCCACATCTCTGAAGATTTCTCAGTTACGTTAGCTGGTGATTCCAAATTTGTCTTGTGTGAATATCAGTGTGGTTATGTGTATGAAGAGGCTACACAATGGACTGGCACCTCATGTTGCAAGGATAAACTGTAGCCCCTTGCAAACCTGAATTAAATTTTGTGGGTTTAAGAAGGTTATACCTTAAGAAAATAGTGAAAAGTCAAGCAAAATGACACTTTTTATTGGCTAACTAAAAAGTTTACAATATGTAAGCTTTCAAGGCAACTCAGGCCCCTTCTTCAGGCAAAATGTAAATAAAAAAAAGCTGTCATTTTGCTTGACTTTTCACTACATTCATAATGGCTAACACGGTACAACACCCTAGTACTACCTTAAGAAAATAAATGCTTTAGAACATCTGAGAAGGTAGTTGGTAAAGAGATCTAATGATCCACATATTCAAAGATCATTGTCCTTAATCTTTTTTCTATATCCTAATTATGTGTATATTAGGTTTACTTGTGCCTCTGATTTTCCTTTGCCAGCTGAAAATGAGCGTGTGTGATTCTGATCTAAGATGGACTAGCACCCTGTCCGGGGTTGGCTCCAATGGTGCTTGAACAGACTTCACTTTCATGTATTCCAGGTAAGTGGGTTCAGAAAATGGATGGCTGAAAGGATGAAATACAAAATTCTTTACACTAAAAAGGAAATATATGGAATGTATGGAATGAGCCATTTCTTCAAATTTATGTTACATGCCAGTCTGTATGAGTGTTAAACTGAGTCAGGTATTTTTCATTACTCTCATCAAAGATCTGTTTCACTTTTCAGGGAAAGTGTACTTTTACTTCATTTTGATGTTTGCTTTGTTTCCTGCAGCTGAAGAGTAACAGGGGAGTGGAGTGCCCAAGCAGGTGTGTTGGTGGACCAGCTGGGTGGGTCTATTTACATTGTAGTTTGCAGAGCCGATGGCCTTGCTTGGGCATGGTTGATTGCAAAGCAGAAGCAGACTTAATGCAGACCACAGGTGCGAACTGCCGCTGAATATCAATGCTAATTCAATAGGGACATGTGAACCTGACAAACATGCAGTGGGGAGGAGAGGGGGCTAATATCATAAGAAATAAAATTAATCACTAACAGTTGGCTGCTACCTGGAGAGAATCTATGTATCGCATGCAGTACATATTCAGTGAAATGGACATAATTATTCTACTCAATGATTTTTCAGCCTTGAATAATACAGAGTATGCTTAGCTGGGTATACCTTTGAAGATTATGTGATTTGTGCTAAGTACTTGACTACTTTTAACACAGTTATTAAAGACAGACGGTGTTATCTTCAGATACGCTCTATTTTTGTCCTAAATAAACAGCTGAAACAGCCAGAAAAAACACACTACTGTCAGTGTTTTGAAACAAAAATTGCCAAAACACTGGGGCTAAAACTGGTAACATCTTTTTGTGCTGTATGAGAATGAGGAGACAGACACACAGACAGGTTAGGATTTGAATTGTGGAGTTGTAAGCAGCAGGGATAATCAGCATATCACTGTGTTGCGCTTTCATTATTTAATTATTTTAAAATAACTTTAAAAATGATTAACTCATGCCAACTCCTAAGTGCATTTAATTTAGATTTTTCTTCTGCTTTGATGGGAGGGGATTTACAGTATCACACTATTTCCTTCTGATTAATCTTAGGTTTGAATTACCTTGCAATCTCTCCTGATTTGTTGTTGGCGTGAAAAAACATCTTGTTGTGATGCTGTGATATAAGGTAAAGAAACGGCTGTCTGATTGTCAAAAAATTACTTTGCCTCACTCATTTGCTTATTGTAAAATGTACTTTATTTTGGTCTGATTGTTTTTCTACTTTATTATATATAAAGCACATGTCTTATATGTGTTATTAACTATTTTACATTTTATTTTGATAGTTCCTAAGTCACCATGTTTACAAACTGTATGTTGCAGGTAGAAAAGAAAAGCCACCCAGTGGTCATTATCTGCCTTAACTTTTTAAAAAGGTTTCCCCTGTCAGCTTTTTCAGCCAGCTAAATGCATTCTCTTGGGATTTTCTGTATTTGTTTCTCTTCTTGTTGCTTTGTTTCTCTTGATTTATCAATGTTTCTGCTTTAAAGTGTGAATGCTGATGATCATTTTCTTTGTAAAGAAAGCCAGCTTTTCTGAATTTGCTACAACTACCAGTTGTTGTTAGTTTATATTTTTTTTTTCATTTTTAAAGTAATTGCTGTTTATTCCTGGTACATTCCATATGTTCTTACCATTTTCTTCATGAGTTTTTTGTGTTTGAATTCTTGTTTCTCCAGAACCATGTGTCTGGTTTGTGCTTATAAGGAGCTAGTTTTCTAGGCAGGCACTCAGTAGCAGTCACACAAGTCCAGCTTCAAGAGCCCTTATACAACTCCTCTTTTTCAGATTAGAGTTAAAGGATTGTTAAGATACTTATCATCAAGTATGTTCATATTTTACTTTTTTTTCTGTTTCCAATTGAAATAAAATTCATGATTTTAGAAATATTCTGTGTCACTCTATATTAGCTTTGGTATTTTTCTACTTTTATAAATATTATGAATATAAATATTTTTTGCAAGTTTATGACAACTATCATCATTTTGGTTTGTCTTTTAATGGTCGCCACACTGTAGCCAGTAACAGCATCTGTTGTGTTGTTAGCAGTGCTGGTGCTATGTTATTTTTTGCCCTAGGCCAAGCTTATTAGTGCACCAAACAACTGTTCAATAGTTAACCTGTGCAGCCTAATTCGCCTTAATGGTGCCGCATGATGGTCAGGACACCAGTATTGTGCTTATAGTATTTAAAATGGCAGTGCACATCACATGGCTTCCAAGCTTTTTGAGTTTCTAAAATAATTTCATGATGATAGTTCTCCTATTATGGTTAGTAAAATATTTTCTTTAGTATGGGTTGCTTTGTCCATTTAAGTCAAGATTTTTTTGTTTTTGGCTGTTGATCCTGAGCATCTGCTCTGATCTGTTAACATGTACCTGTTTTTTCCTTTGCCGCTCCTCATTTGCTTATTGTAATATTTACTTATCCATATTGGTCTGTCCATTTTGCTACTTTATTGGTTATACAGTATTTTTTATTAACCATTTTAGATCATTTCTTTCATGTGAATATTCTGTTTTTCTGGTTATTTAATATTTTTATAATTACTACGGCAAAATAATTTTTTTTCTGTCTATTGCCACAATTTTGTGACCATTTTTCTTTGCAATAGCCATGTTCCTTAAGGTTTTTATGCTTTTTATAATTAATCGTGTCATTGTTCCTTGCCTAAATGAGATTGTGGTGCACAAGCACAAGTTTCCCAGCTATCAGATAAAATTAAAGAGCTAAATTTAGAATAAAGTATTGTTGATAAGGGGGGATTCTATTGGTAAGGAGCTGTAGACCATCTAACAGCACCAATAAATATGCAAGGAGAGGCTTTGCATTTTGCATTGCAGTCAGTGTAATAATCCAAATATCATTTTAGACTATCGTTGGCTCAGAACTCATACTCTTCAACAAACAATTCCATTGGTACCACACATCCAGATACCCTGGAAGGAAACAACATTTCTGCTAAACTTACTATTTTTGGTGGCAATATCCTGATAAGGATATCAAAGAGTGAAAACAGACAATGAAAATAATTAACTTACAAGATGTTAAATCAAAGATGGGAAGAAATCTCCAAGACACAAGACGTCTGTCTGAAATTTCTGGACTGTAAGCTGAGTGACAGCAGTTTTGAGAACACAATCAGGAGATGCCCCTTTAGGAAAATCAAAATTTAACCAGGGGTCTTTACAGGGAAAGTTAACATTAAATAAACAAAGATCAGGATGTGTACCCAGTATTGTGGTCAAAAAACAGAGTGATAAGTTATAGGCAAAAAAGGAACATGTAACCAGAGACAAAAAAAAAACGCAGTGTAATTCGTAGTCAGTGGACAGAAAAAAATTCTGGAACCAGTGATACAGAAACAAGCAATTAGAAAGACGCTAAAAGTTATTCTCTCATTCTCTCATGAACCGAAATCTTGAATGACCAGGAAGCATAACATGCTGACCTTTACGCTGTTGCAGTAATGACATCACATGTCACACTCTCCCACTTGTTAAGCCAAGCAACAGCATAGCAAATATCAACAAAGCTATATTTGAATGGTGGCACCCATAAGAAAAACAAAATACCAAAGCCAGAGTATGCAAATCATATTTAACACTAGATGAAACACATGAGAAAAAATATATATTAGCCAAATATTTCTTGACCTTCAAAACCTCAGAGATAATATATAATTTTTAAAGGCCAAAGAATGGTTATAATAAAAATAAAAATCAAAAGCTTGCTCATGACATATAAAGTCATACAAAATACTTAAAACGTATAGGTTTACCGTATATACACGCATTTAAGTTCTCCCACGGGTAAGTCTGGGCTTTTGGCTAACTAAAAAGAATACAATATGCAAGCTTTTGAGGCAACTCAGGCCCCCTTCTTCAGGCAAGATATTATAATCTTTTTAGTTAGCCAATAAAAGGTGTCCTTTTGCTTGTCTTCTCACTACATTCATAATGGCTAACACGGTACAACACCCTAGTACAACAGACATACAAGACACCGGATTTTTTAAAATAACTTAATAATGATCTTAACCATATATATCGATCATCATCAATTAGAAAGGTTTTCTTACTTATGGTCAAGGCTCTTGCTTTGATCTTTGACCCAACAATTATAACTAAAGTTTGGGCTTTAGTTGCTGGCTAGTTTAGACTTCCAAGTTCTGACCCTCTGTATTGATCTAATGACTATTGCTTAATTTCAACTTTTGTTGTCTCACATTCATCCTGATATTAATTGTCCATTTTGGATTGAGTATTTTTTTACTCTTTTGGTCACAGTACTTGAATAAACACCCGAGGGGCATGTGTTGTGTTTCCAACAATATATCTTTTCATTGCATGTCCTAGAACAATGTTATCTGTCCTTTTGAGATAATTATGTAAGCAGTACTGTTTTCATTTTTTTTTTTTCTTTTTACTCTGAAACATATTGCTGACCAAAAAAGCATTGCTTTCTAAATATAAAGTGAGTATATTGCCACCTCAGTTTATCAATGTAACTAAACTGATTTCAATCATATAACGATTTAAAGATAATGTAGGGATAATTTGTTTATGGCAGCATGTGATGGCACTGTAGCTAGTACTGCTGCCTCACAGTTTCAGAAACAGGAGTTTAGATTCCAGCCTGAACACTGTTCATAGAGTTTGCATGTTCTCTCTGTGTAAACTTGGTTTTTTTTCTGGGTACTTTGGTATCCTCTCATATCCTAAAAAATTTTCAGTTAGGTTGGCAGGTGACTTTAAAATACTTCAATATACTGAACTGGTGTCCTGTTCAGAGCTGGTTCCAGCCTTGCACCAGATGCTCCAATGTAGTCTCTCTTCACCATAATTTGAATACATTTTTACAGAAAATTTAATAATGAATTTAAATGTAAATTAAACAAAATGTATAAATAGTTAAAAATAATATAAAGTTTATACTTTCTTTTATATTACATGTATCCTGGTGTAAAGAATCCCCAATGACTTTTTATGAATATACCATCTTATACAAATAGATACACTTGTGCATCCACACTTGCAAAATGCAAGCAAGTTAAGTGTCTTCCTTAAGATCAAATGAAAAGCCTCGGGCAATTGACCACTGTTCCTGTCTGATCACCCTGTCCTTTTTTTACCCTGTTCTTTATCAGGAAACCTCCACTAACCACCTCTGAAAACTGTTTGTTATGAATACATCGTTGTTACATTTTTACATTATTAACCAATGTAAGAATAATAATATGTACTAAGTGATGTCACTGAAAACAATACACATGAAAAATGAAGACCCTAACATTAGCTTAGAATCAGTGAAGGTGTGCTTCAGATTGGAACGCAGAACATTCAACACACCCAGCCTTCTCTCCAGAGTTTTAAATATCATTCAGAATTCTAAACACCAGAACTGGATTTTCTGCTTTGTGATTTTTGAAGACATGACTGGTTTGATTACACACAAATGCAAAGTGTATATTAACTGGTAGATTGCATTTTTTGAAAGAATACATTAGCAATTTGGATTTTGTTTTCAATTGAATATGAAAAGGATTTTCTTGATAAATGCTGACTTTAGTCAGCCTGCTAAAATCATCTTGGTTATCAATATAGAACACACTGAGGCAGCCATCCGTTCACTTCTTTTCCATACTGCCTTATAATACAGTATGTAAGGCTATGTGACAGCAATACCCAGATGAGAAAATCACATCCTGATAGGCACACCAATCTGTTTGGGTCAGAAAAACCACATAAAAAAAAATAATAAAGTTATTTTAATGCCTTCAACCCATAACCTGAATATTTTAATCCAAGATTTTCAACGTTGTGAGAAAGTAAACCATGTCAAGCAGCATCAAACACAAGATAGGAACTAGTCATGGAGGGATGGTCAGTCCATCCCAAGGCACACTCATTGTGATTTAGCAGCATGTCATTGGACTGATGGAAAAAAAAAAAACATCAAGAGGAAAGCCTTACATACCTGGGAAGATCTTACTAATCTCCTATAGAAGCTCACTAGTCCAGATTTTGAATTAAGAACCACATATTATAATTATATCAGAATCAGAATTCACTTTATTGGCCAGGTACACAAATGTGTACTTGGAATTTGTCTTGATAGTATTAGTGCAACATACAAGGATGGCACAGAATATAAAATATAAATATAAGAAGATAAAATATAAAATGATAATATATGATGTAGCATACAAGATATAATAGGATTAAAATGTCCAAGCACTCAGGTGTTCATGTATACAGTACATAGATACTGAGTAGAAGCTCAGATCTGATTAGTAAGAATAACTGCACATGGATAAATACTGTTTACGTCACATGTTATAATGCTGCTGCTACAGATCACAGCACCAAGTACAATGCAAGTGACATCAAACTGCTCAGTTTGTGGAAAAATAATGGTACTGCTGCAAAGTTTCACGTACTAACATTTAAGAATTTGAAATTTGGAAGCTTCCACAAAGACATCTAACTGATTTTTGAAATCGGTCCCTAGTGCTCCATTTCCTAACAGCAGTTTGAGCACCTAACTTTCACTATCGATCTGTGTTCAAGGGAGCATTCAGCATTTCAGCTGTTTCTTAAGGCTTGAAGCCTCCTTGAGTGTCATACACTACCTGGATTTTGCTGCTTAATGACTTCCAGTATTCATCCAATCAAACATAACTCACCTATGTTTATTTGTTGTTCCTGATTTCTGGGCCTTTCTTTGACTTAATTCATTTCTACCATTTTCATGAATGGACCTCTTTAAAGTAGTGCATCTGTCCTTTCTGACCATGCATTTGTGTATTTATTCAGATTAATTTGACAAAATACTCTTCTCTTATTCTTCTAAATATAAGTTAGTCATCAGTGCCAGAGGTTCAACTAATTGTATCACATGAGTTTTATTAGTAGAAAATCACATTTTCAAATGAACTGTATTTCACTTTGCACCATCTTGTTTCGGGTCATTAGAATAAATCAGTACACATGTACAGTAAATGATCTACTGAAAGCAGCAATTTTGTTTGATGTCTTGACAAACAAGTGAACAGCAGCTTTAAAATAGCCAGGGGACATATTACAGTCATAGGACAGAAACATCCTTGTATTTCAGATAGTTCTAATGTACTCACTTGCCCTTTATTCCCCCATTATTTTTCACATCAGTTTCCTTGGTCTTGTGCAATAAACACTTAAACATGCCCACTTACACTACATTACCTAATTCTGCACATCAAAGTACTCTAGTACTTACCAACAACTAAGCACAACGTATATAAGGTTATAGAGTAGACAGACAGTAAAAATGGAGCAAATGATGATAAAAATAGGCTTAAAGGTTGTCCTTCATGGTTTAAAGGATATCTTGTAAAACACCAGTAAGAATTCTGTCTCTTTGGAAGCACATACAATAAATCTGAAATTAAAATATTCTAGCACCAGCTATTTGTACTACTTACGTGAACAGGAAATAGTTATCTGTGAAGTATATTGTATACTTTTGGAAAGCAACTATTTTATTTTGAGGTCTGATAACTAAGAAAAAGTATGAATTCCGCAACCTTAAATCAATAAGCACAGTAATTAAGTAAAATGTTTCTGACCTTTATTGTTGCAGTAATAACGGATGAGAATCAGTAGTGTAAGTTTAATGTTAAATTTCTTATCATTTGAAAAAAGTGACAAATAAAAGAACATGAAAATTTAAAAAGTATATGCCAACATGCTTGCCTGTCATTGCAAGGCACATGTCCTAACTTTAAAGAGAAATCTGCCAACGTAAGTGCCTCATTTACAATCTGCCATTAAGTACTGTAATTTAAAAAAGTTATAATAAAAATGCATAAAGACATTTGAAGCTTTTCACAAATCAGTCATAAATATAATATGACTCTAAAGTATAAAAGATTAGCTCTTTGTATAAAACATACTTCTGTCTTGTACAAATGACAATATTTCAGCTTAGTGTATTTCAAAATGTCACCAAATGAAACCATTTATTTAAAAAAAATTACATTATTTGAATCTCTGTGTTTGTATGTGTAGGTGTGTGTGTGTTTGTCTTCTTTTTGTCTTTGGTTCATTGAAAAAATTTGAATGACTAGAATCATTACAACCCCCTTTGTTCTCGCTTTTTTGATTGTTCCGTATGTCAATAATAAATGAAAAAATGATTAACATTACCCTACCATAATAAAACAACATTTAATGCAGTTGCACTTCATCACAAATATAAATGAAATTAAGTATGTGTTTAATTCTTTGTGTTTTGTAAAAGGAAAAACAATGCAAAAGTGATTCTAAATCTGAAACTTGCTTAAATTACATGCTTATTATCCAGAAAAATAGTTCTTTTTAAATCTGAATAAAATCTTCATGTGATGTTTTTTGCTTTCAGAATGCCTCATATTTTATGAGCTTGACAAGTGGTTGGCTTTATAGATCAATTAAAAAAGTAACTCCTGAAATGAAAGTACTTTGTACAAAATATAAAGCCTGCACTGCTCTTTAGATTTTTTTATAGCACCTTAAGGAAAGCTCAGTCCCACTTTACACAGATGATAGACACATTTTAATGATAATATCCTGCATCTGAGCAAATATTGACATATTCTTATGAATCACCTCTACATCCATTATGAAACATACATACTACTCCTGGTTATCAGTCAGTTAGTCTTTTTTATACAGCGTCTTTTCACAGGAATTTGTCATAATGTAGTTTACATTGCATGCCAAAACAGGACAATACAACAACAAACATTATGAGCAAATTTAAATCTGAGAAAAATCACACAGCTTGGAAAGTGTGATTTTATATATACTGTAGAACATGTCCTAGTTTTCAGTTAATAAAATAGTTAAAGAATAATTGTAAGCATCTCTAAATATTATGACATTTATAAGAGATACAGACAAAATAACATTGCTCAAGTCATTTGCGTCAGTTTATGCACAAAGGTTTGTTTTGGAATCTGTACTTGGAGATATGCCATGCATTGAAAGAATTCTACATTTATCTGAAAATGTTCTATTCATCCATTCTCAAATTTGTTTTTTATCCACTTCAACAGCTTGGACACATTTCAGCAGCATCTGTGACAAGGTAGGAACCAAACCTGAGCAGGATAACAATCCGTCACAGGACAAGTTCATGCACCACGAACAAAGCCTCCTTTAGTTGTAAATTATAAGAAAGGTAGACAAATAAATGACTGTCTAATAAGACCATCCCAACCAGAAACACCAATAGCGGTTCTTTAGTTAGTATTCAAATTTCATAGGGCACTTTCCAAAGGAAAACAAAATTCTGCTTTTATAATTTTTTAATGCACATTGTAGTAAACTAATTAATAAATTACTTAAAATTTTAAATATTCCTTATGAGCACAAGTGCTACAGACAGCATAAAATGAATTGCCCATCCAGGTCTTATGAAATTTTTTTAATCCAGTTCAGAATTGTGGAGACTAGTGCCTTTCCCAGAAGCCCCAGGCACAAGTCAGTAGCTAACCCGGATCAGAGTGTCAAACCCACGCACATCTCCACTTTAACAGAATATGCACATTTTAGGATGGAAGAGAAAAGTGGAGCAACCCAAGGAAAAACCCGCCAAGACATCCAAACTCCATATGGACCAGATTCAAACCCAGGATTCTGTTTCTGTGAGATGACAGTGCTACCCAATGCCCCTCACAAGAAAATGAACGATTCTGTCATTATTTTCTTACCATCATTTATAGGAAGCACTGCTCCAAAGCCCTTGTTTTTATTAGTAGTTCACTATTTCACAGCACAATTTTAAAAATAATAATCACTTTTTATTTCACTAAGTACTTTTCATGCCGAGCACATGTGAGTACTCATAACAGTTCACAAGTACACAAAGGAAGATGAAATAAAGATAGCATTATAATAAATTAGGAATGCAGCAATTACTTTAAATCTCTGAAGAACAGATAAAATGCAGCTTGTTCTGTATGTAAAACCATAAGTAAATAAAGTGTCCTATAAGCAAATTAAGTAAACATCTTTATAAAAATTACTCACACCTTAGTCAAGCTTCCTATTGTAATAATAACAATTGACAATATTGCTTTTGCAAAGATTGCTATACTGAGAGTCAGACCAAAATAGAAGGCTTGGATGCTGCGACTTACTATATAAGAATGTGGCAGGTGTACAAGACTTGGGTGCCGTTTTCTCTTGACTGCTGTGTATTCATCCATTCGTGCCAAAGTGCTTGGAACAAACAGAAAATAGAAAGGTGAGCTAATTCATAACAGATCTGAGCGCCTGTCATTTATGAAGAAATAGGAAATTATTAATTCTGACCGCAATTTGTTTTCAGCCTTTGCTTGTGGTGTATAATAATAGGAGAAAGCAACTTTTATAACATGTATTTTTAGTGTAAACCGCACTGCTGCAATAATTCAAAATTGTAGCTTTTGACAAACGGCAACAAAATGAAAATTACTATAATAAACGTAAATGCTAGAATCCCTTAATTAAAAGTAACCATGCATAATGCACGTCCTGCTATGTCTTGAGAATACATTTTTTTTATATGCATCAAATAACTAATGCAATATAAAGCTTTTATATTTTATGTACAAAAATCACAGATTTATTTTTCTATTCTTACAAAATTACTTTCATATAGCATGCAGCACATTACATTCATATAGTAAAGAGATAAAGACTTCCTTTTGCAAATTCATTTTTGTTGTGGACAGCATATTGGTTAGCACTGCTGCCTCAAAGCTACAGCATCCTGGGTTCAAATCTTGTGCCTTTTGTGTGGTTGCTGCACGTTTTTTGTTTTCTCCAAACACTTTAGTTGCCCTACCAAAGACAGGTGCAGATTAGATTAACTAGTTATTTAAACTGGCCCTATCTGAGCAGGAATGTGTAAGAGTGTGATGGACTAGCACCCCATTCTTGGTTGCCTATTGCCTGGGATCAGCATTCCTGTGACTCTGAATTGGTTTAACACATTTATATCTAATATCTAATGTTACAGTATATTTTAGTTGGAGACCAAAGACTGAGTGATCACTTTCTTGGGTTTATGCAACCCTTCCACATATCTGACTGTTCATTCTGCAGATTTAAGTGATGTTTTGAATACAGCATAACCCTTGGTGCTAGATATTACAAAACAAGTATGGCCATAACAAAAATTTAATTTTTACAGATTTTGTCCATGAAATAATGAGGAATGGGAAAACTTTGTGTGGTCTAATCTTGCTTCCTTCAAGGTATGTGATTGTGGAACGGGTATGAATAGTACTGTATGATGCGTTCTGACACACACACAATTGTAATAATCTGTGTTTTGTATACATTTATTAATAACTCTCAGTAATAATTCATAGTTATATTTTGTCTTTTTATTTTATTTTATTATGGTGCTGATATCATCTGATGTGAATTATATTGGTGGTTTCTATTGTAAGGACTGCCATTTCTAGTATTAATGCCAGAAATGAGGACCATACTGTTTATAACAACAGCTGCCATTATGTGACTAATGGCATTTTTGCAATGGTCTTCATTACATGACCTTATTTAAAGCAGTGTGGTATGTACCTTTTTGTGGATTTGGGATAAATCGCAGTGCACATTCAAAGGTAAATCTTTGGATAGAAAATGTTTGTTAGCTTTGGTTGGGAACTTAATTTTTAAATCTTGACCAAGAATTAAGTATGTTTAATACCAAATTATTTGCTTTTCCATGTGTCAGCCATGCTTCTCTAAAAACCTCCCTGAATTTCCCAATCACGTTTCTCACTCATATAAGTAATACACTTCAGTGTGTATTACTACAGTACATCATAGCAGTATCAGAATGAATCAGGAAAAGAAACAATACATCTGTGAAATTTGTTATAATGGGAATTTACTGCATATACGATACTATTCAAAGGTCTTAGGTGCTAAAGAGCAGAAATGCTTGCAGAAATATGCTACAAAGGGTTTTAATTAAGGTGCAGTAGACAAACAAATATGAAATCAATATTTGGTTTGACCACCCTTTGCCTTCTCTTAGGTCCAGATGAACACAGTTTGTATAGGTACACTTGTGGTCATTAATACTTGTGGTCAGTGGGACTTGCTACAGTTCCACTGCAGACTTTGGCTGTCTAAATTGCTTCTGTCTTTGCAAGTAACCCCACATTGGCTTGATAATGTGGAGATCAGGGCTCTGTGGTGGCCATACCATCTGTTGCAGGAGTGCTTATTCCTCTTTTCACTGCAGATAGTTAATTTTATGATTTTCATTGTCATGCTGCAGAATTAAGCTAGGCCTATATGATTGGTATTTCTTGATGGACAGAAAGCTACCTGTACTTCTCAACAGTGAAGGGGCCAACAGTTTTGATCAAATAAGCAACTGCGTTTATGGAAATCTAACCATAAAACCTGCAGGGAACATACACTGTGCTTCACTGTTGCCTGTAGACATTTATCTATATACTGTTCTCCACCCCTTCAGTGGACAGACCCCTTCTGTTACAGCATAATATTTCAAATCTTAACTCATTAGTCCAGAGCACCTGCTGCTATATTTATGCACCCTAGAACTTGTATTTCTGAGTATAGGTGAGTCATCTAGCTTGATTTCCATCATGGAGGAGTGGATTTTTGTCTTCAGTGAAGATTGTGAAGACTATACCAGAGTCCCAGTGGTTTCAGCCAGTTCTGTGTTCATAGCGGTGCTAGACATCTTCCAATTTCTAAAGGAAGTAGTTTTGATGTATGTTTCATTAGCTGCACTCAGTTTCCATGGCCAACCACTGCATTTCTGGTCCTCAACCTCGCCTGCTTGTTTACTCTTCTCAAGACGAATTTAGAAACCACATCTGGAAACACCTGTCTGCCACAAAATTTCTACTTGGGAGACCATGATGATCCAGGATAACCACATCGTGCTTTGTCGCTAAGCTCACTTTTGCCACAGTGTAAGATTAAACCAGCACATCTACCACAACCTCTACAGAACTGTTTTGTTTCAGTTAACCACTTTGGCTTAACCTACACATTATGCCATTGATCATTATAAACCTGCTTGTTGTATTTGTTTAATCAAGTCCTGGGCTACATGACTACAAATATCTGTTATTCTTCAATTGGAAAGTGATCTGTTACCATTTTATTACTGTTACTATGGTAGTTCCTTTCTAAGGGCAATCAACCATCTTATTGTATTGCTTCACTATTTGCAAATGAAATGTTTGGAACTCTAAAATACCCTATTTTCTATTGAAACAGAAGATATAAAATAACTATCTACAATGTATAGTATACAATACTACGGGGTTCGCCCCTGTACTCGCTTCGCTTACCAAGGGCCTGCGCTACACGCCAGCCACTTCACATCTCTGCTGCTCGCGTTGTGAAGAGGGGGGCTGAAAACACCCCAAGGAGACGCGGCCGCTCCTCTGAAACCTCCTCTTAAACGGTGATACAATGGGAAACAAATACAGTTTTTTTTTTACCTCCTCTTTGCTCGATCAGCTGCTGGATTGCTGCTGCTGGCATGTCGCGTGATCTGCATCTCACGCAGCATTTCGAACATTTAAAAGCCTGTACAGCAGCTGTCCTACTCTTTGTCTTTTATTTACAGCCCCGGGTGTGGCTAAATCTCTTGGCATAAAGTCTCGTCTCGTGGCACATGAGTTCTTGATATTTTTTAGTTTATAATTTAAAATGGAATAAGAAACTAAAAATCTACCAACATCAAATTAAAGTTCGATAAATTCTGAAAAGAATTATACCAAACATATATATGTAGGTTTTAAAATAAGCCAGATTTAAAGTGTGACAAAAAAGTCACATAAATTTGTTGCACAAAATCATTGCACTTTTAGGATTAGGATTTTCTATATATAGAGTAGATATATTGTAAGAGGTTTGCCATTAAATATGTTGCCTGTAAATATAGCTGTATGAGGATGTTGTCCAACTTCATTCTTATATTTTCTGTGCTCACTACTTCCATTACAAGTTTAGTAGGCAGCATTAACTGTTCGGCAGGAGACAGCCCTGGATGTGGACCCTTGTCCATTGCTGAGCACCATCACTAACACTAGTCCAATATATATTTGCATGCTTGAAGAATGAATAAAACTATACGCTGCAACATTGCTAGCTATTATTATTATTGTAAAATGATGTATACCACATTTATGAGATAAGATTGAGTAAAACTATCCTGCACTAAAAGCACGGAGTTCAGGAAGCATGATGTACAACCCAAAGAACCAGCCTCTAAACTGGAAAACAAAACTGAACATGAGCACGTTAGTTAACTTGCTTTCCTCCATTGCTAAAAAATGTTAACAGTTGTACAGTGTACCTCTGTTTGTAAATTGCCTTGACGTGGAAATCATTACAGAATGGTGATTAATAAAATAAAGAGGAGTATTTTTCAATTTCTAACAATCATACATTTTCAGTGAAATTTTTATCCTGATGTGTGTTTTAAAATTTTAAATACAAGGATGAATGATCGAAAACAGCAGTTGTATTGTATCTGCTTACTTTAGGGGGACAACAATAAAACTGTATTATATAAATGTCCTGTACCCAGTTTGACCAGTTCTGGGTTAGGGTGGACAAAACATGATGTAATATAAAATAAAATAAAACTCAAGTTGTTGAATTTCTTCTGCTATGGCAGCAGCTGCCAGCATAGACAGATTTGGATTAAGCAGGTTCAGTAAATGGATGAATGGATAGGTGAATTAAGTTTTGCAGTAAAGTATTTGCATAATCCTTATTTGATTTTATTTTGTATTATTATTTTTTTTTTTTGTTCTTTTCTGTTCAGGATTCCTTTGGATCAATTAACAATGTGAGTTACAGCAGGTACAACCTTGTGTGAGAAAGTAACAAAGAATACAACTTCATCGTTCACCATACAAACTTTCACCTTTTGTTACCTGGGTGGGGTCTGTCTGTCTAGTAAAGTGTGTTTAAATTAGAAACAGCATTAACAAAACCCATTAAATCTGATTCAACTGTCAATTGTTCAGTGCCAATAAATCATTCACAAGATACTTCTTCACTTCCTTTTCATGTTCTTTCTGTGAACTTTGAAAAACAAACATGATTGTGGGACAAAAGGAATATAATGTCAGACCTTAAGCCCTATCTCTCACTGTAGTTATTGTGTGCTTGCAGTTGACCGTGCCTTTACCTGTCTAATTATGTGGTCATATTTCCACAAAGTTCAATAGGATTCACGCTGCAATTAAATTAAAGTATTACCTCAAAAGGTGCATGTGTATTTTAGTAAACATGCATTCCTCTTCTGTTGTTTCTAGCAATTTGGGCCATTGTAAGTCAATCTCTTAGAAGTGGTTTATCTCCTATTGTTCATTTTGAGAAGTTCTCAATGGTGGTTTGAGTGGAGGATAAAAATTCGCCTGTTTTTATCTTTACATTTAATACTTAATAGCCAGGCACTGTCTGCCGTGAGAAATGCTCGCTCTTTACTGAATTTAATTCCTATATGCTCGGTATGACTGAATGAAAAAGCTGATTCATTTTTAATCGAGGGGATACTTGCTCAAAGGTAAGATTTAAACAGAACCGAAGCAGTGTAGTGAGTTCAGTAGCCTAAAAGCACCTGCACAGATTTAAACTACTCTGGGTTTTTGGTCACTTAGGTCAAAGAGAAATGATTCAAATCATAGCTTTTTCATTGGAAAGCAGAGTGTGGTGTTTGCACATGTTTCATAATGTATCTATGACATTTTTATTTCCTCCCAAATTAGGAAAATATTCTAAATCAACTAGCAACTTAAAATTCACCTTTGTGTTTGAGGGTGTTCTGCAGTGGACTGACACTCCATTTAGAGTTGGTTCGTGTCTTTGTTCAATGCCAAGGAGCAAGGAAATGCAAAGCTGGATAATACAGGTTTAACAAACGAGCATTTCATCCACCTTAGAATACGTTACAAAAATATTTACGTTGATAGCTAGACAAAGAGCTTTTTTTCAGTGTTTTCAGGGAAGGATAACCCACCAGATGGTTTGGGGCTACTTACTACATTATTGTTGATCATCTTGCAGTCAAAACCCTATTAATGTTATAATTGCAAGTTGATAGAGTTGTCTTTTCATATTGAAGATAGAGTCATATTTTATCACTGAACTTTCTTTGGCTAATTTTGTTGTTATCAGTTACACAACCCAGAAGAAACCTGGCACACCTAGTTACATTAAAACAAATCTGGGCATTAAAATAAATCTGAACTTAAGAAAGTGATATTTAAATTCAAAGCTCTATTTATGGAAAGAGCAAAGGGCAATTTAATTTGAATGTAGTGAATAAGGTGTTTGGATGAGATATTGGGATAGCTTAGCTATTAGTTAAACAAACAAACTTCCGTCCTCCTCTTGTTTGTCAAATTTCTTAGTTTTAATGTACGTTCAGTCTTGGTACATACGCTGCACTAGACAGTCAGTAACATGTACAACATGTGCAGTCCATTAACGTAAAAGCATATCCTTATGGAAAATGTTTAGGAAATACTTTCAAAATTCCCAGTTTATGAAAAGGAAAATGATGGCTGTAGAGAATTCTATTAATCTGAGTCAACGTCCACATCTGTGGGTTGTGGTCCTATATAACAGATTCAATATTTTCCATACTGCATTAGTTTAAACACAGCAAAATTTACCATTGTGAACTGGTTGCCAGCTCACAGTTACGTAAATAAGGTCGTAGAGGTGTGACACAAAGCAGAAAACTTAACAAATTTGTATTTCACCTAACTAAAAAATATAAAAGGTTATTGGATAGATTGTTGACAAAATATACATTGTGGGACAAGAAAAGAATCACAGAACAGATTTCTTACCAGAAAGTCAAATTATCAAAATAAGCCCTTACCACAAAGAAATATACAGCAAGCCTTTATTAAAATTTGTTTTGAAATGAATCTCATAAATTAGGTGTTTAGCATAGCGTGCCACCATGGTTTATACTGGTGAGCTGTGGTATTAAACGCTTCATGCCATGAGTCACATGATTAGTAATTATGCTTGGCAATGGTAAATAATTACTGTCATCAGTGAAAAAGATGTCACAAAGAAGGCAGTGCCTGTACCAATCTCAAAATGGCAGCAACAAAATAATAATATTATTAAAACTAAAAAACAATGAAAAAAAAGCAAAAATGCTCTGGTAATCAAAACAATTTGCTGTAGAAGGTTTAAGACCAAGCCCACAGGGGCTTGAGTCACACACCTAACTAATGACCAGTGTAATTGGCTACCTGAAAGAAAAGCTAGCTCCTAATAAATAACAACACAGAGCTGGGAAAGAAAGTGAAAAGAAAAAAGAGATAGAGACGAAAAAGTACTTGAATTGCAAAAATGTTACAATTCAGTTCAGTTTTTTTTTGTTTAGTGCTCTTCATTGAGTGCAGGCTCAGATTACTGTTACTGTGTTCAGGTTAAATAGAATTACACATTATACAACTCATATATTGCATACACAAAAAATATAAATTAGTGGAAGAATCTTAACAATATACTGTATATCATTTAATGTCCATTAATATTATTATTGATATATAGTAAATCAACAATGTAGAAAAGGAAATCAAAAACTCCAGTCAGCAGCATCTCTGGAGAACATACATCTCTTGGAAGATTACTATCAGAAGAAGACTATAATCAGAAGAAAAACTCAGTATAAAATCAGAAAACTGCTTTTGCTCATCACTGTGCCTTAAATATGCAATATTTATAATGGTACAGATGGGGTTTGGGTTACGAACAAGCACACAAACTCCCACATTTTTCTTTTCATCTGATTTTCAATTAATTTTTCCCTAGCAATTCCTTTGTTTTATTTGTGAAAAAAAAAATCAAACCAGTTTCTGACATGGCTGAATATGTATCAGCCATTACTAACTGTGCAGAATACTCCTGCAGTGAGGACTTTATTTAAATTGTCAGTCCACAGATAAGCAGCTCAACTGGTAACAGGCCATTTGGCTGAAAAGTAGCCATGCTGTAACAAGGACCTCAGCTACTGCTGGAAGGGGAAGGTGACACTCTTAGTAATCCCTCAGCAAATACATTACATCTCTGCTGAGGGATGAATTGTCAGTTAGTGGTGAGTTTTTGTGCCATCATTATGTCTTTTCCATCAAAGTATTGTGTCATTATTTAAAACTGCAGAATGTTTAAATGTAAGGCCAACATACTGTACTTACCCATAGTTCATTTTAGTTTAAATTATTTCTGTTTTGAGATTTAAAGTACAGAAAGATTGCTTCACTGTCATTTTAATAGTAAGTTTGAATTTGTTTCTGTAAAATAAGTAATAAAGCATTAGGCATTCTTACTAATATTTTTATTAATGGACACATACAAAATAAGGTTACTACCTTGGAAGGAATGGAACTTGTTTATAATGAACAGGACAACTAAATAATGCATAACATTGTGTGTTTCCTTTTCATTTATTGCTGCTTAACACCCCCATTTCCTATAGATTTTTATCTATACTAATAAACGGCAAAGCCCTCACTGACTCACTCACTCACTCACTCAATCACTCACTCACTCACTCACTCACTCACTCACTCACTGACTGACTGACTGACTCATCACTAATTCTCCAACTTCCCGTGTAGGTAGAAGGCTGAAATTTGGCAGGCTTATTCCTTACAGCTTCCTTACAAAAGTTGGGCAGGTTTCATTTCGAAATTCTACGCGTAATGGTCATAACTGGAAG
>JANRMT010062854.1:97704045-97718885 GCA_026402145.1 Polypterus bichir lapradei | reverse complement strand
TATATATATATATGCCAGCAACACTCATGACAATGACAAAACAATTATATTGTCAATCATGTTACGTTATTATTAAAATGTTTCCTTTTCTTTTTACTTCTCCGCTGCCAAGCACGGGTATTTTGCTATATATATATATATATATAGATAGATAGATATGACAACAACACTCATATCAATGACAAAACAATTACATTAACAATCAAGTTACGTTATTTTTTAAATTTTTCCTTTTCTTTTTCATAACTTCTTTAACACAGTACTTCTCCGCTGCGAAGCGCGGGTATTCTGCTAGTATAATCATATATATATACATATATATATATATATATTTGCTTTCAGAACTGCCGTATTTCTTTGTTGCATAGATTCAACAAGGTGGTGGAAACATTCATCAGAGATTTTGGTCCATATTGACATGATAGAAACACACACAATTGCTGCAGATTTGTTGGCTGAACATCCGTGATACAAATCTCCCATTCAACCACTTCCCAAAGGTGCTATATTGGATTGAGATCTGGTGACTATGGAGACCGTTTGAGTACCATGAACTCATTGTCATGTTCAAGAAACCTGTTTGAGATGATTTCAGCTTTGTGACATGACACATTATCCAGCTGGAAGTAGCCATCAGATGATGCATACACCGCGGTCATAAATGGATGGAGATGGTCAGCAACAATACTCACATAAGTTATGACATTTAAATGATGCTCAGTTGGTACTAAGGGGCCCAAAGTGTGCCAAGAAAATACCCCACGCCGTTACACCTCCACCACCAGCCTGAACCATTGATACAAGGTAGGATGGCTCTATTCTTTCATGTTGTTGGCTCCAAATTCTGACCCTACCATCCAAATATCGCAGCAGAAACTGAGACTCTTCAAACCACGCAACATTTTTCCAATATTCAATTGTTCAGTAGCCTCAGTTGCCTGTTCTTAGCTGATAGGAGTGGCACCTTGTGTGGTCTCCTGGTGCTGTATCCCATCTGCTTCAAGGTTCAACATGTTGTGCATTAAGAGGTGCTCTTCTGCATACCTTGGTTGAAACGAGTGATTATTTGAGTTACTTTCAGCTCAAACCAGTCTGTAAATTCTTCTCTGACCTTTGGCATCAACAAGGTATTTTCACCCAGAGAACTGCCGCTTACTGGATATTTTCCCTTTTACACACCATTCTCTGTAAACCCTACAGATGGTTGTGCGTGAAAATCTCAATAGATCAGCTGTTTCTGAAATACTCAGACCAGCCTGTCTGGCACCAGCAACCAGGTCATTTTGACAATGTCTAAATGCCTAAGCAGTTGAACAGGTGTACCTGTGGCTGGTAAGTCTGTATAGATATACTGTATATATATTTTCTGTATATATTCTGCTCAAAAAAATTAAGGGAATACTTAATCATCATAGTCTAACACCAAGTCAATTAAGCTTCAGGGATATCAGTCTGTCCAGTTAGGAAGCATAAGCGATTGTGAATGAACTTCACCTGCTTTGGTGCAAATGAAAGTGACAACAGGTGCACTGGAGAGGCAACAGTATGACGCCCCCACAAAAAGGGGATGGTTTTACATGTGGTGGCCACAGACAATTGCTCTCTCCTTATCTTTCCTGACTTTTTCCTTAGTTTTGTATTTTGCTGATGTCCTTGGCACTACTGATAGAATGAGGCAGTACCTGTAGCTGATTCAGGTTGCACAAGTAGTCCAGCTCTTCCAGGATGGTACATCCATACATGCCATCACAAGAAGGGTTTGATGCATCCCCCAGCACAGTCTCAAGAGCATGGAGGAGATACCAGGAGACAGGCTGTTACACGAGCAGAGCTGGACAGGGCCGTAGAAGAGCATCATCCCAGCAGTAGTACTGGTGTCTGCTCCTTTATGCAAGGAGGAACAGGAGGAGCACCGCCAGAGCCCTACAAAATGACCCCCAGCTGGCTACTTGTGTGCCCGTTTCTGACCAAACTATCAGAAATAGACTCCATGAGGGGGACATGAGAGCCCAACGACCTCTAGTGGGATTTGTGCTCACAGCTCCGGCAGCTCCGCCATTGGAACCCCGTTCTCTTCACAGAAGAGAATAGGTTCACACTGAGCACATGTGACAGACATGACATATTCTGGAGATGCTGTGGTGAACATTATGCAGTCTGCCGTGTCATCCACCATGACCATTTTTTTTTTAACTTTTATATTGTAAGTGTGAATGTTATGTTTTCTTGTGTTGTTGTCTTGTCTAGTGGTTTTGTTTAAAGGAGATTGGAATTCCGTCGTCAGTTTTTACATTTGGTTTTCTTTGGACAAAGTTATCACTTTTAAAGGCTTGTTTCTTATTGTTATGTGGTGCAATTTTGTTTTGCTGAAGGCACCACCATTTTGTGATGCTTTATTCATGGTTGCTTACTAGATTGCTGTGGTGGGAATGGGCTGGAGGGTCTTGAATTTAATGTATGGAGACACCTCCATAAACCTCAGAAACCTCAGAATAATGATTACGATTTAGAATTGCAAATGCAACCACACAGTTGTGTTCTGTTAATTGTGCACACCTTTGGTTTTGTATTTTCATTTATTTTTGATGCTCACAGCAGTAGCAGTGCCAGGATTTAATAGAAGGGTAAGATACATATTTTTATTACTGTTAAATATACATTCATTTAAAAAACATTTTAAAAGACCAGTCCTACCAACTCAAACAGCATCTTTGTTTTTTTCTTTATTTGCATATTTAGTATGAATGATTTTTGTTAAAAACTTACAAGTGGAAAAGATAAATGAACTGCCTACCTTTTGACATTATATAAGTATATACAATACAATATACCAGCTTATTGCAAAGCATGCACAACCAAATAATATGCATTATTATCTTGGCCATTAACCAGTAGCATTATATAAAAACCAACAGTCATATTACTGTCTTGTAATTCCTTGTAAATTGTGTATGCATTCCTAATGCATGCATTTTTAGTTTCTGAATACATGAGTGAACCTGCCCTCAAATAGATTATTACAAAAATTCCAATATTGCGTCTATCGATATCCTGTTTTCCAGCCACATGCCGTTTCTTGTTCTACCAAAGAGCAACAAAGCCGTGCACCTTACTGGCTGTAACAGAAGTTGGAAACTTTAATATTGATTAAGTTTGTGACCTGAATATCAGACAAATCTATGACAACATTTGTCGGCTGGGTGATTGTAAATTTTCCAGCACACACAATAGTAATACTGGCAGCAAACTCACCGCTAAAGTGAACAGCTAGCAGTGACATCTTCACTTGCCATTGGGGCATTACTGAAATGCCAACATCAGTCACTGTTACATTTTGCACTTCTGTTTGTTTCCTTTAAATATTAAAACATAAAAGAGTTGTTTTATGTGTTCATGTTTCTTTCCAACAAGATCTACCCTAGCTAGTAACTTCAGTATAGCCCCCTATTAATGTTAAAGTTTTGAGTACCTATAATTGGTAACATTTAAAGTCAGTGTTATTTTATTTATTTATTTATTTTTAATTTTATTAATTTTATTGCAATCATTCCATACAAATCAATCAATTTTTACAAAAAGTAGGATTGAGCGCAAATCGACCCCCACCCCTGAGTCTTATTTTTTTAAATGTTGTTATGCAGATGTACCATTTATAAGTGCTATCCAGGTGCACTTTCCAAATATTATTTTAATAGATAAATTGATGTTTCTGGTGATAAAGCTAACAGTGGTGATTTTGCTTTGTATATTTATAATCACCAATATTGTTTTCATGGGAGGTGTATATTAAAATGCACGTATCCAGAACTAGGCTCATTTTCATTTGAGTAAAAAAAAAAATTAAAGATCTAAGCTAAAAATGAGGGTGGACCAATGAGAAAAGTGGGTGGGCATAGGGCCACCCAGACTTAATGTGAATTTCCCCTTGGGATTAATAAAGTATCTATCTATCTATCTATCTATCTATCTATCTATCTATCTATCTATCTATCTATCTATCTATCTATCTATCTACTGGCACTATGTCTGACTCATGCTGAGCACCACATAGCAATTGATGTATAATCCCTTCATTCCACAGACTCAGTCAAGTATTCAATACACTTTTTAGAAATTTTGCAGACATATTCCCATGGCTCAAAGGAGAAATATAGGCATCTGAAAAAAAAAGTTTATACTTTGGACCATTGCCAATAATGTCTTTAATATTGTAATAAATAATTTCACTCAAAAAAACTTCACAAAGAGCTGGGAAATTGCCCCATATAAGGTCCGTCAGATTTGAATGAAAATTGATCAATAATCCAAAGCATTTGTCAAAGTACAGAGTTGAAATGAGGATTTATATACAAAAATGGCGACAGGAAGTGATTTGGCAGGAAATGACACCAATACAGAGAGACGGGAGTGACATCAACATGGTGGAGCCGGAAAATGACATCATCATTAGGAACCAGAAGTGACGTCATCACGTTGGGACCGGAAAGTGATATCATCCATAGGTGCCGGAAATGGGATTGTTGTGGAGTGGCCATTTTGTGAAACAGGAAGTATTGAAGATAAGTGTTTGAGATTGTTATTTTTCTTCTTTTGTTGTGTAGAAAGAGAGAGAGAGGCATTAGCACCCAAAATCAATCCTTCATCTTGTGGTAGATCACTCACCCTAGGGGTTGTTGGCTGCCTCCTAAGCGCACGTTTGTGACGATATTCAAACTTCTACAAATAGGATCTCTGGATCTAGGCTAATGGATGATAATCTAGAACATAATTATTCACTTACAAGTGAGTTTATAATACAGCCTCCTCAGTATTCAAGTAAAAATGTGTTTGAGTAGCATAGCTGGTCTTAACCTGCTAATTTCATCATTTTAATGCTCATGGGATATTTGCTGTTTCCAGTTTTGAATTGTGTTGTTTATGTTTTGATACATGTGGTTTTATTTTATCTTTGCTAATGATGATATCATTTTAATACTATTTTGAATTTTATTGATGTTATTACTTTTCTCACAGTTTTCTGCAGGTGAACCTGGATGCACCTATATTGTTTGTCTCATGATCGACATTGTGTTGGTGACATCAACATGGAGTGGTTATTTAGCATGGTGTTGTAGGACTCATTGAGTCTGAATTTTTTTTAAACTTTAAAAAGAGAAATCTGAGCCTAATTCTTTTTTTATTTTTCAAAGTGATTTTAGTTTACAAGCTGCTTATCTTTTTTTTTGTCATTGGATTTTTGGCAAACAGATTGACATTGGGTATTTCAACAGTCTACCTACTATTTCAATCTGTTTGAATACCCCTGACCACAATTTTTTGCCTTCTCATGCCTCATGCTGAATATATTTGCTAGTGGAAAAAATCCTTAGGTTCCACATAAAACTTTCAATTTCAATTTCATATGTCTGATCTTTCATTTCTAGTAACCTTTCCATCCTTTTGTTACAACTTTGGTGTTTGTATCCATCTCAAGCCATGCACTACAGAGGTAAATTCTAAAGGACTGTTGTCAATGATCAAAAAATCCAAATACCAAGAGAACGTGTGAGCAAACTAGTTCTTTGGAATTTTATGTTGAGTATGATACATATATTATACAATTTTGCAATTCCAGTTCAGGTAACCAGAACCAGTGTAGGTACCAGCCCAGAAGAGCATACCTGTCCATGTCTGAGTATGCATGATGAATCTTTTAATTGTATCAGTTGAATCAATTTAGCTTCTATAGTTTGATTTATAAGTTTCTATAGATAGATAGATAAATAGATAGGTAGATTCTGATCACATGTAATTCTTGATCTAACAAGTTCACCCTGTTTACCTAGTTTTCACCTTGCTGACTACTGTGTTACTGTTACTCATATTTGCTTGCCTTTTTTCTGTAAACCAGCTTTGGCACTTTGTAAATCCTCCAAGATTACTTTCTGATCCTTTATCTGGTTGAGCTTGTCTGGTCTGGGTCTTTAGAACAGTTGCAAGTTATTAAACTTTGAATCGCCAGGTGTCAAAAAAAGCACACTTTTGGCAACATTTGTATAGTTTTAGATTAACATTTTGTTCACTCTAGTTGCACATAACAGGAAGTTAAAAGAATAAGAAAAGAAAGTTCTAAATATTTCTTCACCAAGAAAAGGTGCCTACCCAGTGCTTTGTTATCACAGTTCTCTGACTAGCATCAATTGAATATATTAAAATTACCAATTTACTGATTAAAAAAAAAAACAGAATGGACAAAAATAAGTTTAGGTTCCATATCTACTGAAGATAGTCAGACGATTGTTCTGCTACTTTGATTGAGCTGACTTCCCTCATTTGTAAAAATTCTTACATTCTTTCCTTGTGTAAGTTTAAGTGGAATTTAGTTGTATAAGATAGTGTGATTTATTATTATTACTATAAACAATGATGAAGTATTGAAAAAAGATCAGTCCTGATATAAATAGACAGAACTACAAATAACTGAATAAGTAATGCAGTACATTTCATGGAGTGTATAATGCAGCCATACCACTTAGCAATATGTTTGATGCCATGCAGTGAGGCAATAGTGAGTAACATCCATCCATCCTATCCTAACTGCAGGGTCACAGGGGTCTGCTGGAGCCAATCCCAGCCAACACAGGGTAGGAAACAAACCCCAGGCAGGGCGCCAGCCCAC
Source organism: Polypterus bichir lapradei (assembly GCA_026402145.1). Lineage (NCBI taxonomy): Eukaryota > Metazoa > Chordata > Cladistia > Polypteriformes > Polypteridae > Polypterus > Polypterus bichir. The sequence goes on along the minus strand of JANRMT010062854.1, from coordinate 97,712,227 downwards.
CGTAGGGCACACACACGGGACAATTTTTAGAATTGTCAATGCACCTACCCTGCATGTCTTTGTACTATGGGAGGAAACCCACACAGACAGAACATGCAAACTCCACGCAGGGAGGACCCGGGAAGTGAACCCAGGTCTCTTAACAGCAAGGCATCAGCACTACCACTGCGCCACCATGCTGCCCTAGTGAGAAACAGAACAAGCATTTTGCACTTCCTGTAAAAGTTAAACAATATATATATATTACATTTACTTTTTCTTTTTGCAACTCTTTGCATTAAAGTAAAAGTGTAGCTATGACTCATTTTTTAAGGTCTGTTGCTTTTCATAAGCAATTTACTTTAGCTGCACATAGCATAATTAATAAGTTAGCCTAATCATTCACTTTACTCATTAATTATGTCTAGCAGACATATTGTATAGACAGTTTAGAGCATGAAATCTGTTTGGTGCCACAGGGTTCATTTTAAACAGAAATTGAAGTTAAAGTTTAAGGGTTGCAATTCGGACCCCAGTGTATTAAATGTCATCTGAAAATGAAAACAAGAAATTGTAGAGCTGCTCCTATAAGCACTGTGGCCTAGTAGCATAGGCAGTGGATGTTCATCCCAAGCCTGTGGGTTCAATTTCAACTCCCACTCATTAAATAGCCTGAGTAAGTACTTTAAGTATCTGTATTCTAAAATTAAAAAACAACCCACCATTGCATTATAAGTTTGTTTATGCAGGCTGACATGGTTTTGACAGTTTAAAGACAACCTATTACAGTAAACTTGCTTCACTGTTAATATCTAAATCGTCTTAACAATTTTTTCATTAGTATTAATTTAGATCTGTTAATAAGAAAGAAACAGGAGTCACAACAAGGATTACAGAATATATCCCTGGATGCTTTGCTTGCTGTGTATATGCATAAACATGACCTTTTTTAAACTTTATAAGCTAGTCCATGTTCTTTGTTTGACCTTGCATAGTTCCAACAATAAGTACGTCACATCGTCTATAAAAATGTCTTGGCCTAAGTGAACACCTTAAGATTGGGGAGTTCCACCAAACATAAACTGGCCAAAGGAAAGCCAAAGGAAAAACCAGAATGCAAATATGTGAGAGAGGCAAGCCGCAGCTTGCAAGCGGGAAAATGTTTGCTGAATACTCCAGCATTACAGGTTTATCTAAGGTGTGGTCCAGCTTAAGTCATGGTAATTATCCAGGATACCATTGCTAGTGACAGCCAACCACGCACTACCTGGGGCTTAACCCTTGCGTGTCAAGAATGGAACGCACAGAGGAAAAACCACACAACTAGCCACAAATTCTCTGCCTCTGCATGTTGAACAGATGTTTCCTGACAAAATCTTAAAATCTAACCTTATTTGTTTATGGCTTTATTTGCACTGCGTCAATGTATCCACTCTCCATTTTATTTTGCATATGCAGGGAACATCAGCCACAAACAATAGGATTTGAAAAATCTAGAAATAAATGTAATGTCCTGTGCCATACAAAACATTCTTTCTGATGGCAGGTGCTCAGAATTTGACAATAAGCAACTGACACACACAGCCTTTGCAGAAAGGCAGCATTTTCTTTTTTCATTATTTTTTCATTAATCAGTTGCTGTCTGAAAATAACATTTTGGCAAAGGTAAAAGTAAAAATGGAATATTGTTGTTAAGTAAATCTGAAAAGTTAAACTTGCTTTTATTTATTTTTTCCTATTTTCTGACAGCTATTATTTTGCTGTTGAAGTTAGTATATATAGTACAGTACTTACAATTTTATACATGTTATAATTGTAATAATAGACTTGTTTTAAAAAAATAAACAACTCCTCCAACATGATTCTTACTCCATTGAGGTCTGGTTTGGGTTATTACTATCACCTCTCATGGTCCACTCTTAGTGATGATCACATTGACCATTACATTGTAGGATTTTTAGACAGAGTGTAGCACATTGTTTTCATTTATACCCAGCCATAATACTCCACACAGCTTTATTGACAGTAAGCAACTGTAATGCCCATAGACATGAAATCTCTGCATTTCTCTCAATAAAGCATGACCTATGGACATACTTTTGCCATCAGGACCCAACCCTCAGTTTCGGAATCCATTTCTCCAGATGCCACATGTGTGCTCTGTGATAAGACTTTTGTTCGTGTTTCTTCTGGAACTAAGTATGGCTTTTTATCACTATGTGCCGAAAATGTGATTGTGATCCTCAAACTAGCTTTGAACTCAGTTTGAGATAATAGGTGAAAGCTGAAACATCTCAGGGAGTATAATACTTGTAAATATTTTTTTTATGGAAGCTTCTGTATATTCTTTGGATACAAAGAAAAGAATCTGTGTGCTGAACCTAATGCCAACTCTGCATACTTTAAAAAGACAAATACACATGACTTGTTTTGGTCAATTTTTCTTTTTTGTTGCTTGTATTATGCACTTGAATAATCACTTTGAAGCAATTTCAACAATACTAATGTTAAGACAAAGTAATTTAATGAGAAGTAATGTTTCTATTTCTATAATTTTTGAAGCAGTATGGTAATGGTAGTATAAAAGAAGTTTGGACACATAGTATAAACTATTTCAGTGAGTTGATTTTTTTTTTTTAATTGCAGATGAAATCATTATGATTTCAATAACGCAGTGTAATGTAAATTTTTCACTGTGGAAAGTGTCACAAAGGTTGATATAATTCGATTAACCTGTTTCTTTTATGGTGAATAAAATGCTGGATTGTGATGGCTACAGGGGGATAACACTGCTCTTGGTGTCCAGTAAGGTTCTTGCTAAGGTCGTCCTCAATAGGATCCTTGCTCACTTGCTCACCTACCAGCGACCGAAGCAGTCTGGTTTTACACCTAAAAAACTCTACCATCGACTGCATTCTGAAACTGAGGGCTGTCATCGAGCGCAAACACAAATATCGGCAGACCTTCTTTCCAGCCTTTGTCAATTTTCATAAAGCATTCGACTCAGTTCATCAAGCTGCCCTGCGGGACATCCTGAGACTTCACCAGATCCTTCTGAAGTTGCTGGCTGTCATGGGTGGCCTGTACGCTGGTACTGTGAGTGCTATGTAGAGTGGAGGCAGAACCTCTGCATTTTTCCCAGCTGATTCTGGGGTTCATCAGGGGTGTGTTCTTGCTCCTACTCTGCTCAATGCTTGTATGGACTGGGTGTTAGGAAAGGTTGTGGGGTCCAGTGACTGGGGGATCTGTTGGTGAAGAAAGATTCATGGATCTTGACTTTGCTGACGATGCTGTGATCTTCGCGGAGTCAATGGAGGCTCTCATCGAGGCTGTCGAGAGACTGAGCGTGGACTCTGAGTGTCTGGACTTATGAGTGTCCTGGATAAAAACCATGATCCAGTCCTTCTAATGACCTCTTTGGCACAGCCATCAGCAGTGTGTGTCTGTCTGCGGAGAGAGTGTCAACCTTGTTAAGAGGTTTACTTACCTTGGCAGTGACATTCATATCTCTGTTGACTCTTCCTATGAAGTCAGAAGATGGATTGGAAGAGCATGGGGTGTCATGAGGTCGCTGGAAAGGGGTGTGTGGCAATCCTGATATCTTTGCAAAAGGACGAAGACTTTAGAGTCCTGGTGCTTCCTGTCTTGCTATATGGTTGTGAGACATGGACACTATCCAGTGACCTGAGACAAAGACTGGACTCCATCAGTACTGTGTCTCTTTGGAGAATGGTTGGGTACCACTGGTCTGATTTTGTGTTGAATGAGTGGTTGCTCACGGAGTCCCGAATGAGGCACATTACCTCGAGCATTTAGTGTGATTCCCGGTGGGTGATCCGGCTCACAGGATCCTCATTGTTGAGGACTCGAACAGCTGGACCAGGCCAACGGGACTCCCACGTAACACCTGGCTGCCGCAGATAGATGGTCATTTCCAGACGATGGGACTGGACTGTGTGTCTGCCTGAGTGGTTGCCAACCAGGATCCCGAGCTGTTTCGTCGTGCGGTGGGTGCATCAATGTGCTGTAGCAGTGCATGCTCCCCAACTGACCTGACCCGAAAGTGCTAATGTGTTCACTGTATTTTATGTGGTCAAACAATAGGACATGGTGACCTACAAATAAGAGGTCTCTGTTGCAAGCTGTGCCATGGCATACTTGTGAGGATATGTGATACCCACCTCCCACATGTATGCTTATACACAACCAATTTATCGTCATCAGTTATCTTTGCCTATGCATCATTTGGATGTAAATGCAAACCTAGCGAAAAGCCATACAGAAACGGGAAGAATAGGCACATGGAAATGCTGAGTGATCTGAGATTTGAATCCAAGTTCATCTTGAGTATTGAGTAACTGTGTCACCTGGCATTGTGTATTGTGTCACCTAGAATGTAGTGTTCAAAGAAAAGTATCAATATAGTCAAAGAGAGCTTGTTTTTATTATTTATTTTCAAAGAATATGATGATAAAGGAGCAGCACAGTGGCACAATGGTAGTGCTGCTAGGATCCATGTCCCCGGTCCTCCCATTGTGGAGTTTGCATGTTCTCCTTGTGGTTTGGTGGGTTTTCTCTGGGTGCTCTAGTTTCCACCCACACTTTGAAGACATGCAAGTTTGGTAAATTGGTGAGGCTAAATTGGCAATAATGTGTGTTTTGTGTGTGGGTGTATGTCTGTGTGTGTGTGTGTGGGTGCATGCGTGTTTGTGTGTGTGTGTGTTTATCCTGTGATGGACTGGTGTCCTGGCTAGGGTTTGTTCCTGCCTTGTGCCCTGTCCTAGCTGGGCTAGGCTCCAGCACCCCCCGCAACCCCATTCAGGACTAAGCTGGTTGAAAAAAACATGACACAACAATGCTTATAATATTTTTTTCTCTCCTCATACATCATAAGGGTTTTCTCTCATTTGATATAAAAGGATATATGTTTAAAATATGTCTTCCACCTTGCCTTTCTTCACAACATTAACAGGAGAAAAAATGAATGTTCACCTTTTTGAATGTGAAAACAAGCATCAGTCTTTGAAACGCTGCCTTAAGAGTTTAATACTGTACGTGTAAGCAGTAACAAGGGGAACAGTGTTTAGTGATGCAACAGATATAATTTACAAATAATTTGTCAAAAATGGGATTGCAATAACTTCAATGTAATTCAGCAAAACACTACATTTTTGAAAATGTTAAACACTACAAAATCTGTTTGTACAGCAGAAAACACAACATCTGGGGCCTCATGTATAAACAGTGCGTACGTACAAAAATGTTGCGTAAGCCCGTTTCCATGCTCACATCGCGACGTATAAAACCTAAACTTGGCATAAAGCCCTGCACATTTTCATGCCAGCTAAATGCTTGCCGTACGCAAGTTCTCCACTCGGTTTTTCAAACTGGTGGCACCCAGCGTCAAAGCAGTGCTTTTGTTCCAGTGTGGTTTCCCTTTCTTTTTTAGATCCACATCCCTGACGCAGCTTTATCAAATACACTGAAATTAACTGCATATTGTTTATTAGTTTAAGGCATCTGATTGTAATTAACCTGTAACAAAATAATGGTCCACAGAATGGCCAAACTATTCCAAATACCATAGCTGCTTTAGCGTTGTTTCTCTCAATACACCACTCAGAGTATTTATACCACTGTATCTGTGTGTGGAATCACAGCTCTACAGCAGCTGATCGGAAAGAGAATTATCGGTATAGAGCATCAAGCACACACTGCCTCAAGCATTCGCTATTTGAACTGCTCTCATACAACAAACACTTCAGAGCCTTTCCTGTATGGATGTTGCGGTTCAGAAACAGTTTCATCCCAAGAACTATAAAGGCACTCAATCAGTCCATCAAGTGCTCCTTGTAGAACTGTTTGTACTTATTAGTACAATCACCTCACTGTAAACTTGCAATACAGTTATAATATTGCACAACCTGAGCCACTTTATAAAGAGCATATTTACATATGATGACGATATTATTTTTAAGATGAAATGCAGCAAAATATGTTTATTACATACAGAAAAGGAAGAACAGGAATTGAGGGATAATACGTTTGAAGGAGACAGCTACAATAAATTATTTAATCGAAGGTCGCACACGGCGCAGCAAGCATCTTGCGGGAGGCAGGAATAATCTCTGGACAGGGCACCAGCTCATCACTATCACTGCGCCACCGTGTTCCCATGTTTAATAACATGCTTTCACTCCTATCATCATGAAAATGATATCAAGTATACATCTCAGTATTTAAATTATTCAGAGAGCTGTAATATCACGAATGTAATGGATTCTGTGTCCTGTTGGAGGAAGAGAAAGCCCGTTTAAGAAGCACGTAGTGATTCACACACATAGAGTACATAGAAGAACAGTGCCTGGATGTGAACAGTGAGGCCAGACTTACATGACATTCTTTCAAGACGTCGGCCAGTTGCTTTCATAGATCGTAGCTCTGAATTATACCATGGAGCTGAATGCTTAAAGGAAACCTCCTTATTGACACGAGCGTGGAGTCACTCTGTACATGGTAACATATGACTGACTTACAGATGGTAGCAACACTTCTTAAATACACTTGTCAATTACAGAAGTGCATGATTAGTTTAATTTCTCATGTCCTTGCTAGTTACTGATAAACAGGACACTTAGTATCACAGTGTTTCCAGGTTTGTGTATTGTGAATTGTTTATTTTCTTGACTAACATTAATTTTAGCAATCTATAGAGTTCATAATGCACAACAACAAAGCATATCCTGGCAGCAAGAGACAAATTACCCCTTGAAATGGAGTAGCTTGCACTCACACACACACTCACACATGTGCACATACACCAGGGGTGCCCAATATGTCGATCGCGATCGACCGGTAGATCGGAAAAGTAGTACAGGTAGTTCGCGTTGCATTCAAAAAAAAATTTTTTAAAACGTTAGTCTATATCCTCCCTATGGCATTTGCCACTTGATTGACATACAGGGTGGCCAGTCTGAGATCTCTTTTCTTCTAACACACTAGTCATCCCACACACACGATCAAACGCGCGAGCTACTGCAAAAATCCGGCTGTGATCTAGTTAGCCTTCCAATTTATATCTACTAAAGAAGGGATTTAAAAAAAAAATTGTTTGGGGAAGGTATGGGCTGGATGTGGAATTGGAAGAGGATTTTTTTCTCACAATGTCACAATTGAAGTGCGTTTGTCTGATCTGTCAATCTATCATTGCTATTCCAAAGAAGGAAAATGTGGAAAGGCACTTTCGAACTGTTCATAAAAAACTACGAAGCTGACTTCCTTCCGAAAAGCGATCTGAGAAAGAGAAAGGAGAGGGAACTAAAATCGCAGTTAATTGGACAGCCGTCATTTTTCACTCGGCTAAATTCAAAAGCAAAGGCAGACACACCCAGCATCGTTCCGGGTGAGTCACTCGATCATTAAGCATAAGAAGTCCTTCCAAGATGGAGAGATGATAAAAGATGCCTTCGTTGAGACAGATGGCTAGGGAGAAATTCCTGCTGAGAATTCAAGACCCCTGGCCAGAAAAAAAAGGAGTTTCTCTTTGTCATTAAACATGCAGAATACAAGCAACTTAATAACTTAATAACTCAATGCCCGCTAGACTTGGCATTTTTTTCCAATCTGACCAACATGTTGAATGAGCTTAATTTACAGCTGCAAGGAAAAGAGAACTCCACGATCAATATGATTAGCTCAGTTAATGCTTTCAAACGAAAAATGCAATATCTGTCCTAAAAGCTGCAGCGCCTTGATTTGGGGAACATCCAAAACCTCGCGTCAGAGCTGGAGATGCCTTGGAAGGCATGTGCGCAAATTGACAGCATTTGCTATACAGAGCAGATTGAAAATTGCCTGTCAGACTTTGACAGACGGTTTCAAGACTCAGCTTTACTTGAGCCAATCGCTAAGTTTAAGTGTTATCCATTTAAGGAAGATGTTGAGGGTGATTCACCTGCATCAAAATTGCAACACTGTTTCATCCTCTACAGTGGAGGATGAGATTTTGATACTATAGGTTGACATTCAGCTGAAGTCTGGGGCTCTTGGACAGTTTTGGAACTTACTCACAGAGGAAAAGTACCCAAACATGAGGAAATGTGCTACCTCCTTGACTGCATTATTCGGCTCTAATTATTTATGTGAGTCAGCCTTTTCCACATGAAGATTATTAAATCCAAATACTGTAGTGACCATAAATATA
>JANRMT010062854.1:97617750-97703645 GCA_026402145.1 Polypterus bichir lapradei | reverse complement strand
ATACTCAGTATATATATCATTTTTAATGTAGGTAGATCATTTTGACCTGGTCATTTTAAAAGTAGCTCGCAAGCCGAAAAAGTGTGGGCACCCCTGACATACACACACTGCTAGTTTAGACTGATTAACACAGGCTTTTGAACTGGGGGATAAGACTGGAGTTCCTAGCTGAACACAGAGAAAGCATGCAAATGCCAGAAATTTAACAGTGACTTACATTAAGTGTTGACAGACAACAACTGTACCTTACCACTGTATGAGGCCTGAAAAATAAATCATTTTCCTCATTCATTTAAAAAGATTTGTAACTACCACTACGATCTATATGAAATGTTTTGTGCCAGAATTATATTCCTTTTAAATGTATTGCAAATCATAAGAACAGCGATGATTAAATGGTTAACCTGTTTTTCTCTCAAAAAAAAAGCAAAGAAGCAAGGAAGATCAGAGTGTTTTGCAGTGTAATTAGATTATTTATATCACCAGCCTGCACTAACCTGATTACTGCAAATACTGCATAGTTTGTCTACTCATCTGTCATTTCCCCGGTGACTAGTTAACTTTACAGAAAACACTTAATAAGCTTTTTTGATGTTATTAAAGCTAAATCAAGGTATTAGAAGGCTATGATGTGTTTGTCCATCAACATGAAACTACACTGATATTCGTTACTGTAAGTCTTCTTTTTATATATATTTTTTTAACTTTAGTAAGTCATTTGGTATAATTCCTGCAAGAAGGAACACATTTCTGCATAAGGTCTACACAAGAGAGTAAGCTAGGCTTATGCTTTATTCTATCTTCATTTTAATTTCCTGCAATAATATTTGAAGGTGACAAGATTTCACACAGTTTAGTCAGACACTACACAGCAACATAAATGACATTTTTAAATTTGCTTATAGTACTAATACTGTATCTGCCTTGTCTTTTTATGGGTACAAGACAGGAACCAATGTTAGCCTGGGTTGTCTTACAGACACCAGCACTCACTCACTTAGGGTCAGTACAGAATTGCTAAAGAACACATCTTTGGCATGTGGGATGAAACATGGAGTATAAGGAAAAGAACACTTGCAAACATGGAGAAGCACGAAAACTCCATACAGAGAACACCTGACCACAGGATGCAGGATACATGAGGCAGCAGTGCCATAGTGTCACCCCATTATGCATTTCATACCACTTTACCTCAGCCTTGCACTTCTAGTGTGTTGCGCTGTTATCATTACTGTATCTTTTCAGAGCCTCTAGCCATAGGAAAATGGAGAAAGAAAATGAATAAAAATTCCACTGTTTCATACCAACGCATTGGATGTTTTGACCTCAACAAATATGGAAAACAATGTAAGGTATGAGTTTTGTGATTAGCTTGAACTGTCTGCTGAAAATAGAGTATATGACAAGTAAGTATTGCCAATCAGAACTGAATATGCAGTCACATAATGTTCCAATTTGAAAAGAGGTCTACTCAGATTGTATCCTATCACATTTTCTTATTCAGTTTACATGCTAACATTTTACGGGGAAAGTACAATTAGAAGAGGCAAAAGTTTGACTGAAATTGGTTGAAAAAATTCAAAATAATCTTAGATGCAAAAAAAGAATAAATCAGATGGATAAATCAGTCAATTTTAGGTCAGAACAGTTGTGATAGTACAATGGGCTCATCTACAGTCAAGCTCAAGCTGAATAATTTGGCTAAATTATAAAAGAGTCAGTAAAAAGGGAATTGTTACTTGAAAAAAATGAAAAGAAATAGAAAAACCAAAACGAATAAATTTTATGAGAAAAGAAGTTGTGATTCAAATCGAAAAATAGAAAGAAGTCCTTTTGGCAATGTGTACATAAAGCTTAATATTTTTCTTATTTAAATATTTATCTATTACTTAAATATTTTATATTATTTACAACAACAACATTTATTTATATAGCACATTTTCATACAAATAATGTAGCTCAAAGTGCTTTAGAACAAAACAACTTCATATAAACTCCTTATTCAGAATAATCAAATTTAGGCAGAGAGGAATTACATTTTTAATCAAACTAAAATAAATAGTTAAGTCTTTATTTCTGTGAATAAAGTGGCTATTGCTTTACTAAACCTTAAAGTCCACTCCATAATGATTAATTGTCATGGAGCTGCAGATTGGCATTGTGTTGCGTCTTGGTGTGAAATGCAAATAAGAATGTTCCTACTATTTCTTTGTTGATTTTGACACCTGTGTTGTTAAGCACATGTCCATTCACATTCTCTGTGTCACACAGCACATGTATGGTCCAAGTTTCTTGTATCTACCACAGGTAAGGAATACATGGCCATTTGTCCCTTTGGTTAACCCTAAAATGTGAGGGATGTATGTGATGGATTGCTTCAAACTGCTCTTTTTGGATGCTTTTTCCTTACTTTGCACCAGTCATTTGATTGGCCGTTTAACCACACAAAAAATTTATATATTTTTATCTATCTTGTTTTTCTGGGGGTCATGTTGATTGAACAAAACACAGTATTCCATATATTTAAATTATACAATACTAGATGTCCCTCACAGCTCCACCTGTTTAGTAGTCAAACAGGACAGTGAGGAGGGCCCCGTCTGACTCCCTACTCCTGACGTCATTCTTCTCCCACCCCTCGCCCCGCAGCCTCTGTCTCAGAAGAATGCGAATATATCGCTCCTGCAAGCAAATTATGATTCTTAGAGCGATGAGAGAACTTGCAAAATCAACCAGAATGTTCAAGCAAATTCTAGAAAAAAAAAACCCAATCTAAATCCGTTAAGTAGTTCTCTCGTTCGCTAGCTAAGTGGAGGTAAGGAATGCCCTGAGGCTGGCACGTGAGTGAGGTGGGCCCCGCACCCCCTCCCCTCGGTCCACTGCATCTCTCTCGGATTTGCGCAAATAAATCGGTACTGTAAGCGAACTGTGATACTTAGCGCAATGAGGGAAGTTGCAAAGTCAACCAGAATGTTCATGCAAATTATAGAAAAAAAACAGATTAAAATTCCCTTAAGTAGTTCTCTCATGAAAAGCAGACAGACAGATGTTGGATTTTATGTATATAGAGATGACAGCAAAGGATATCATAAATATTGTTGGTACTCTTACAGGTCAGGAACTTTTCCATTAATTTGCACAGACTACTGATGAAATATAAATTTTGCTCAATCTTTTATTGTTAAAACACAATGAACACAACTCTCTCCATAAGAATGCACACAGCAAATAACATTTTTATTTGAAATCATGTTGCAAAGCTTTATTTGAATTTTAGAAGTCATTTTAGTTTTTGACCTGTAAAGAAATGCTTGATGAGTCATTTCATTTGTCCATGTATAATCCGTTAATACTGAATCTTCAATTTGAATAACTTTAATTGAAATTACATGAAATTCTGTATGTAACAGAAGCAAGTGCCAGAAAAAAATTATCAACACATTGCAAGTTTGCAAATGAATAACAAGATAAAAATATTACAAGAAGATGGTATAAACTCTCAAGTACTAGGCTTCTAATTGTGTGTTTGAATACTGCTAATTGCCTAGTAATTTTCTAGCAATATCCAATAATGATTGTCTGAAAAATTAACTGAACTTTAATTTATATTATGTAGCTTCACAAGTTTCTTAATGTGACCATTATCACTCTTGGAGAACAGCATCCTCCTGCATTTGAAGCATAGGTAGGTGACTGCTACCACCCTCCAGGTTGTAGACACACAGCAATGTATGAGATGGCAACTTTTTTTCTTTCAGCTTCAAGCTCAGCTTCTTCATCAGCAAATGAAATGTTTGAATATGGACAATGTGGCATTTGCACGTCCATCCATCCACAAAAGAATGAAATTTCAAATAATTTCTATAGTTGCGTACATGTACATGTAAATGAAACACAGGCTTTGAAAGTGTGAATCTAGCTAATAACTGGGTTAACACATACAAATTGAAAATTTCAGCTATGTTTTATTTCTTCAAGTCTTTATTTTTTGTTGTTACTAGGAAATCTGAACTGTGCCTAAGGGTTGCTATGATTACGGCTTTTCTGCAGTTTGGCTCGCATAGCATTACAGCTGTGATATGACTTGTGACTTTTTGCACAGTTCAACAATCTAAATTTGACTTGCAGTGCATCTGCAATTAATGTTCTGGTAAGCATTAATAAGGCACAAAAAAAACAGCAATTAAGAGTGTTATTTTTGCCTAACCATATGATGGCAAAAGGGAGAATTAGATGCTTCCATGTAAGGAAGTCAGATTATAATTTTGTGTTATTATTATTATTATTATTATTTTTAAAATGTCAAGATTTTGTCTCAAATACAAGAATCATTAAACAAAATATATAATGGTCAATATAACATGATGAATCAAGTGACAGGTATCCATAAGATATCTGAACATACTACAGATGAACACATGCTTATACTTATTAAATGATTTACAGTACTTTGAAAAGGTTTATATTTACAAACTTGATGTTTTTGTTTTCAAAGAATACAAGTACAGGCTTTTGAATGATGTGTGGTGATGTTGAATCAGTGGCCAAGTGCTCTCCTCAAAATCTGGAGAGAAAAAAAAATTCAACTGACTAAACATTTATACTGGTTTAGCACAATACTAAGTGAGTGGAAAAAATACTGAGTTGCTAACAATATTATTACAATGCATATTAATTAATCTTTTATCTCAATGACCTAAACTATTCAGAGTTTCAAGTTGTTGCAGAAGTAAAAGACACAAAAATGAGCATTCCCTGGATAGCACCTGTATATAGTACATAAAATTCATTTATATTATTATTATTATTATTATTATTATTATTATTATTACATTGTCTAATAATCAATCTTTTTTTTTACACTGTGTATCAGCATTAGTAGCATGTACCATCATATTGCCAGGAAACATAATACAATATTCTTTCAAATATACGAGAAGATCAGCAGCACAAAAAAAAAAACATAGCAGGTGCAAAAAAAGAAAAAAAAATCTGCACTAAAAGATTGGAGGGTGTTGGACATATATAAGACAGATTTGAAACAACAATCAACAAATATCAAATACAACCACATGAAAACCTGCAAAGGTTATTTCACAATAGTAACAAAGTAGCAAAACAGGATAACAGATGAAATCTACACAATATACAGTAGGGAAATGACATTAAAATCAATTTTGAATGACAATTTAGCAAACAAAAGAGGAAAAGTTGGTGTTCAATTTGAATTTAAAACTCAAGACTTATAAAATAACTGGTAACGATTATACATTGCTGTAATATTCTGTAAATGTCTATATATAGTTATATACAATGTATAACTTGGATATACCATTTTCTTTTTTATTTTCATGGTACTATAACTAATCCCAAAAGTAGAACCAAAACACATACATCTAAAAGCTAATTTAATTTTTAAAAAGTGATTGCATAAGGAAATTGGACTGCACAGGCAACAGAGGAACCGTTTAGATGGGGCCGCAAACTCTTATACTTGCTCACTTCAATCTTGGTAATTATACCAGTGCTCCACTAGAGGTTCCTGAAATGTGATGGGTCGCCAAACATTTTTTTGCAAAAGCAACACAATGTCTTTACTATCAACCCCAGAAAGGGTTTGAAATCGGAAGAAAAATGAAGATCATCTAACAGCTATGATAAATAATTAATTTGGGCATTGCCCTCCTAAAATGCTGAAAAAATCAGAATTTTACCATATTTAACAGAGAATAAGAACCAATCTGTTAAATTCATTCATTCATGATGTCTCTACTAGCTATCTTCTTAATTAGAGAACTATGCAGAACTGTTGAGTTTCCTCTTCTATCTTCCACACACCCTCAGTGACAAGTAGTAAGGCGTTTCCTTAAGCATATAGAAGATTAAAGCCGCACATTGGGACCATGTGACACAAGCACTGAGCTTACCTTCATTCTCTTAAGTACCCACCCCCACCGCATCAGTACCTCAAGGTTTTGTGAGGCAGAGTCGTTGGAAAATATTTCAGTTGAGTGCATTTTAATTGCTGTCATTTTCTGCAAGAAGATACTCATTCTCCCGAATTCAGTGACCAGCATGGTCTGATCTTGTTATGACAGCATAATTCCAGAGCACGATATCAGAGAAGATAATCATTCCATTTTCCTTATGAAATTGCAAAACTAAATGGCTGTGCTGTCCTATTTAAATACAGTCAACTACTGCAGATCAAAAAAAAGTGTGTGTGTGTGTGTGAGAGAGAGAGAATGAAGGGAATAATAGAGGTAGGCTTTACGGGAAAATCTTGTTTTATGTATTAAATAAGGCTATTTATTTCTAAATTAATTGTCTCTGTGTTTGTTCAAAGTGATAGTAAAATATAGCTATAAATATAAATATAGAAGAGGATGAAAACTAACAGTGATTTAGGGTAAAATTATGTGATTCGTCTCCTGAGAATTTAAGAGCATGAACTGAGTGGAAAAATAAAACTAATTCAAATGCTCTTTAAATGATTGAAAATGCTGTATTAAATGTGACTGTATCTGTTAAAAGTTCTTGAGCGTGTTGTAGCCTCCCAACTCCCCAGTTACTTAACTTTTAATTAATTGATGGAACCCTTTCAGTCCGATTTCAGAGTGCAGTACAGCTGTAAAACTGCTCTGCTATGGGTAACCAATGATTTGCTTATGGCAGCAGACACTGGACAAACCAGCATATTAATTCTGTTAAATCTTAGTGCAGCATTTGACATTGTCAGACATGACATTCTACTGTCCAGAATGGAGAACATGCTGGGTATCTCTGGCACTGATTGACTGACTGAGTTTGTTAGTACTGTATTGGCAACAACAGGCCACACAATGGGGTCCTCAGAGCTCTGTCCTCTGCCCTCTGCACTTCTGTATCTATATGCTTACCTTGGTGCTTCCCCTAGTTATCATTTTTATGCAGATGATACTCAACTCTATTTCAAGGTTCAAAACGAAACTTCATCCAGGCTTACTCAGCTCACAACTTGCCTCAGTGAGATTAAAACCTGGATGGAGCAGAACTCTTTAAAATGAAACTGCAACAAAACTGAACTCCTGCAAATTGACACTAAAGCACAACTTAAGAAAATGAGCTAATTTTCAGTCACTCTTGATCTGATCTGACCTTCTTCTAATGCAAGGAATCTTGGTGTCATTTTTGATTCCTCACTTTCTTATTCCACCCACATAAACCACATTAAGAAACTTTCTTACTTTCACCTCTGCAACATATCCCATGTTGGCTCATTCTTCTCCTTTTGTAATGATGAAAAACTCGTCCATGTTTTTATCATATCCCGTATCGATTATTGTAACTCTCTACTGGCAGGTGCTGCTTCTAATCGTATATAATAGCTCCAGTTGATTCAAAGCTCCGCTGCAAGAGTCCTAACACAGACCAGGAACAGTGAACACATAACACTTATCTTACTTTGTCTCCACTGGCTCCCTGTTTCTTACAGAATTGAATAAAAATTCTATTATTAACCTATAAAGCTTTAAATGGACTTGGGGACTGCATCAGTGACATTCTCCATCACTATGCTCCTGTTTGTAAACTAAGGTTCCCTGATTCTGGCAATCTTGTTGTGCCCCACACTAACCTGCACCTGGGCCTTTAGCTGTATAGTGCCCAGACTTTGGGATGACCCAAATTAATTACATCAGCTGACTCCATTCATTCTTTTAAAAAACAACTTAAAACGCATCTATTCAGGAAGGCTTTTAACTTAATCTGACATTCTGCCTTCTCTTTCAGTCTTCCTCTTGGTCCAGTTGCTCAGTATAATTTGTGTGTGTATTCTATCGCAAATGATGTTATTTTCTAGGTTTTCTTTTAAGATTGAATCTAGTATTTTCATCTGGTTTATTGTGTTTTATTCTGTTGAATGCCTTTGTATATGCTGTATCTATCTGTTTTAATGTTCTATTCAGGAAACATCTGTGTCCAATGTTACATATACCTGCTGTTTCTTTATGAGACTCTGTGAAGCTCCTTGAGAATGGGAAAGATGCTATATAAATAAAATGTAGTATTATTATTATTATTATTATTATTATTACAGCATATGTTGACCACTAATAAACACAACGTCACAAACAATCGCTTCTTCCGACATTTCCACAAATTTCTTTTTTTGGTTTTCTTGCTGTTTTCATGATCCTCAGATCAAGCTTCTGTTGCTCTACTCTACTCGGGCCTCTTGCACTCTCTTATGTCTCTTGGTTGGTACCCACAATTTCAGTTTTTGTTGTTGTCCAGTGGTCCCTGGACAACATAAATGCCATTCTCAAGGGCTTTTTTGGTTTGTGTTTGTGACAGATGTTGAGGCTGAGCTGAAACATAAGGTTAACCTAGCACATCAGATGTTAAATTCCACATGCTTAAATGTGATAGTTCAGAGGCTGCTACTTTACCAAACTTTCAATAAGTTTTTGAGCGTAAGAAAATCAGAATATTGCAAATAAAGCAAAATAGCAATTTAAAAGTGCATTACTTTCCAAATTTCACTTTTGCTTGAAGACACATCAGCTTTAGTAGTCTCATTTTGATACATTATGAAATGATTTATTGTTGGAGGCTGGTGCTGGAAGTATAAGTAGGAAGGTTACAAAAAAGGCATAATAATGTAATAATATAAAAAGTTCATTCATCTTACACTGGAGACAAAGGACAGTTATTCATCTGAGAAATTATGTTTACCTCACTAGTGTCAGTCGAGCAGACTTTGCCAACTACCAGCTCTTCTACAACTTTCAAAATTCCAGAGAAGGCAATATGCCCCCTGCTTCCTATGTCTGCTTATCTGCTAGAGCTGTAGACTTCCCAGCAGCAGAACACAATAGGCTATAACTGTTCAAACCTTGGGCCCCTGAGGTGGAGACAGCCTGCTGAGACTTCAAACCTGCAATTTTGACCTTTTCGAAATAACTGTTGTTTAGCAATTTGTACTCTGTACTAACAGTCTGTCATTTTAATGTGGAACAATACAGCGCCAGCAACTTAGCTTTCATACACTGAGCCTGCTTATTAATCCTTTATTGGCAAAATGAAAGCAAAGCATCTGCAAGGACCACAGTGAATTGTACGTTAGGATGTGTTCAAGATCCTAAAAATTCTCACCTTTTTTTACCAAAAAACTAAGCAGTATAAACATATACCACCATATGTTTTAAAGGCTGTTGAACACAAAATAATAAACACATGCCTAATTTCAGTGTCTCCTGTAATCTCCCTACATTTAATTATGCATCGTTGCCACTAACTAGTAATTGTTACTCCTCTCCTATCTCCCAAATTATATACCCCAATAGCAACACAACTTTTTTGCATTGCTGATTGATTATCTTCTTACATAATTTTTCTTAAAATCTTGGGCTTGGGTGCTTGTACAATTGCATACTTTATAAGACTTAGAGAATACATTGCTTATAAAATCAATTCCTGTTCCTTAATGATGATGCTTTGAACTAACACAACTGGAATTTAATATAAAATCAATTCCTGTTCCTTAATGATGATGCTTTGGACTAACACAACTGGAATTTATTCATAGCATCAATGGTAATATGCATAATTCTTCAGCTAATACACTGTGGCACCACCTTTTCTGCAGACGTATACTGACTTTAGCCATCATACTAACTGCATGTTATGTCAAATTCATTACAAGCTGTATACAGTCAGGTAGTCATTTTAACTTAGTAGGTTATCACGTTTACTGTAGTAAGATCTATATGCTGTTTGAGTTCTTTACATAATAGAAAAATCTGGGTTTTTTTTGGATAGAAGAGACATATACATTAAAATTATTAGGACAACTGACTTCATAAAATTAGTTCAGCAAATCTCACCATGAGCAGTAACCATTCTAAGATTGTCCAAGATTAGTTAGAATTTCACTGTAAAACTTTCACATTCTTAGAATTCTGCAAGGTCAAACAGTACTAACTGCATATTTTTTCTCTTATATGGATCTGCTATGAGCATGACTTCTGTAATACTGAAGCTAAGGTTTGTGGATTCCTTGAGTATTGTGCACTTAAATATTTGGGACCATATTTATGTATGGCTGTTTTACTGTTTTTTATTTGTAGAACAGCCTAAGCTCTCTGAGCTTGTCAAAATAAAAATTCATTTTTGAATTGATTAAAACAATATTTCATAAAGCAGTTGAAGCACAATGTTGAAACATGCATTAAGTAATGCCTAAGAACAAAATCCACTGTTAATCAAATAACAGTTTAGTTTTAGATGATGATAGAATTATATAAATGAATGCACTAAGATCACTTAACTTTTTCAAAATATATTTTAACTAGGGGGTTTGCCTCCTGCTTGCTTTGCTTGCCAAGACCCCACCCAAAGGGCCTGCGTTGTGTGCCAGCAACTTGTTGTTGTCAAGAGGGGGCTGAATACACCACAAGGAGACGCGGTTGCTCCTCCGAAACCTTTTAAACAGTGATACAATAGGAAACAAATACAGGTTTTTTTTACCTCCTCTTTGCTCGATGAGCTTGTGACAGGTGTCTGGTCACACTTACAGGTAATCTAACTTAAACACCGTTAACATATCCGACTACGCCACCCAGTTTTATTAAGAGACTGGGAACTCTTGAGATTTACAGAAAATAGCACACAGTGTTCTTTAAATTGGGCAGTGAGTACACACACAATGAAAGACACAACAGTAATTTCAGGAAAAGCAACAGTAACTTCTTTTACACAAGACAATAATAAGTACATTAAAAAGATAAATGAACATAAACAAAATCTAACAATATCAGGAACAAAATTCCTTTTTTAGAAAGGAAAGCACACAGTCCACACTCTAAAAGTCCATTAAAAACAAGGATTGGAGGATACAACCTTTAGTGGTGCGGAGTCCAGTTTGCGCACTGTGTTACCCCAACTCTTAATCGTTCAACTGTCCACCGATGCACTCTGTTTACTGGACACTCTTTTCTCAACAGACGTTGTGTCAAATTGTTGAATCTCTGTCAGCGTCTCTTTGTTGTTCCTTTTTTTTCCACTCTGGGCTCCTTGTGTTGATGTAACCTAGGCACGCCTCATTTCTCGTCTGCCAGCTTTGCTTGGTCCTTTCATGCGGCTTCCCTCTCTCGCTGGACCCAAAACCGGCTTCCCCTTGTGGAGCTGTCTCTTCCTCCCTGGAAGTGTTTGTTGCTGTCCTTGTGCCTCACGTCATGCCAGCCAGGTACCCTTGTCTGCCTATGAGCCCCTGTGCTCTGTCCGAGTGTCTTGGCAGCGTTCTCAGTGGACCGTCCCTTCCACTGCCTCCTCCTGCCCAGAAGTTTAAATCTCCTTCAGCCCCTGCCATTATCAGTTCTGGACAATTGGAGTAAACAATGGCAGATCTAAATTTCCTGGGTTTAACAATTAATGAAAACACAAGTTAACAAAATGTATTGTTACCAACCATTAATGAGTACAGATCTGCTGAAAAGAAGCCAATATTGTCAAACATGTTAATTTCCAAGTCAGGTAAATGCAGACATCTTCCAAGGAAGGAGCAGTTCTGTTATCACAACTTGGTATTGTTTGTAATCTCAACCAGCCAAAAACTTCAAAGTGGTGCCTCCTTTGCAATACAGCAAATACCTACAATCTGCAGACAGCCTTTTAACTTCTCACCCCCAGTCCCAACAATGGGTGCCTAATGGAACCACCCAGTGTACAAAAAAATGTCCCCCTCTGACAAGTTGCTGGATTGCTGCTGCTGGTGCTGTGCCACATGATCTGCATCTTGTGCAGTGCTTCGAACATTTATAAGCCTGTACAGCAGCTGTCCTACTCTTTGTCTTTAATTTCCAGCTCTGGGTGTGGTTAAATCTCATGGCACAAAGTCTCATCTCGCGGGACGTGAGTTCTTGATATTTTTTAGTTTATAATTTAAAAACAGAATAAGAATCTAGAAATCTAACAACATCACGTTAAAGTTCAATACATTCTTAAAAGAATGATACCAAACATATATATGTAGGTTTTAAAATAAGCCCGATTTAAAGCGTGACAAAAAATGTAACATAAAATCGTTGCACGTTTAGGCTTAGGATTTTATATATATAGAGTAGATATTGTATCCATTCATTCATCTATTTCACAAGTCAATTTTTTTTCATCCTGGAGCCCATTTCAATAGTAACATTGATGATGATCTGTTTTTTGTCACAAGTTACCATCAATTTAATCAATGAACTTGTAAAGTTCTAAGGAAAGAGGGAAATGATGATTATTCTGAATCTGTAATAGTCTGTTTGCAATGTTTAGCACAATATAGCAATTGTGCCTCAGAATGCATAGATAACAGTTTATCTCAATGTTGACAACAGCTCCTTATGAAATATTTATTAAAGCATTTTACTCCATTCTGCATCTCTAAAGTGACAAGCAAAGCTGCAGTGAGTCTTAGTAACATTGTTATTGGTATGCGAATTTTGATGACAATTGAAACAAAAAAAAATCTAAAAATATTAAACATTGCTTTAAATGCTCATGCTTACAGCAAGCTACAAATATGGCTGTTTCCATGTACTGTTTATTTTTAAGGAATAAAAACAAAAATGATCAAGGGTGAATTTTTAAAACTACAGTGGTACCTCAGTATACATCCTTAATCCATTCCAGATCCTTGAACTTAAACCAAACAGGACGTATACCAAACAAATTTTTCCCATAAGAAATAAAGGGAAAATGATTAATCCATTCCCACGAAAAAAAATCCTATTGTTATTGGCATATTATACATTAATGGGGTTGTATACAATAATTTAAACACTGCTTAATACTAAAATACATAAATACAAAAGCAATTAGATAAAATTAATGAAAATTTAACCTCACTTTACTTTTTAATAACGTCTTTGTTTTTCACAATCGTAGATTCCGTCGTTCTTGGCATACGGTATGCAGCAGCTAAGTCCCGTATACACATGCCACCTTCATACTTTTCAACAATCAATTCAAATTTACGCGAAAAAACGCAAAATCACGTGAAAATTCACAGAGTTATAGTGTGTGTTGTTCACTGAATGCTAGCAACTGGCATACTGACGCTCGTGGGCAGTCGTGGCTTTGTCTCAAGACAGGTAAACAAGGGTAGCGCGTGGTGTTCTAGCATGCGAGTCGTATTCCAAACAAAGGTCGTATACCAAGCAAACTTTTTTGCGTCCAAACAGGACGTATACCAAGTTGGACTTATTCCAAAGCGAATGTATACCAAGGTACCACTGTATGTGTTATCTATACTAATAAAAGGCAAAGCCCTCACTCACTCACTCACTCACTCACTGACTCACTCATCACTAATTCTCCAACTTCCCGTGTAGGTAGAAGGCTGAAATTTGGCAGACTCATTCCTTACAGCTTACTTAAAAAAGTTGGGCAGGTTTCATTTCGAAATTCTATGCGTAATGGTCATAACTGAAACGTATTTTTGTCCATATACTGTAATAGAATTCAGCTCGATAGCTGTGGGAGGCGGAGTTTCGTATTAAAATATTTAACCAATCACATTTCAGCCATCATTTGTTGTCAGGCAGAGAGAATAGACTGCAGCTCGATAGCCGTGGGAGGCGGAGTTTCGTATTAAAGCATTTAACCAATCACATTTCAGCCATCATTTGTTGCCAGGCAGAGAGGCTTTCAAAATCTGTTGTGGAGGCACTGTAAAACAGAATAAATGTCAATTAACCTGTTGCTTCAACCAATCAGATTTTGAGTTGGTGTCAGTAGGGCCCTCTAGCAGGCATACGGCAACGTCACCATATTCAGACCCATTGATTGGATAGAAGCCGATATGAGGAACTCTACGAGGCCATTGAACGCACCACAAACGCTCCAAGTGAAAGATCGTTGCGTGCACTATGGCCAACTCCATGGCAGGATTCTGGACAATATTATTTGCCAGACACAGACCAGATTTCAAGACCACGAAAACCTGATGTTTGTCACGCTCCTCGAGCCCCAGAAGTTTCGAGAATACAAGAAAAATTTCACGCATGCAGCCTTCTCCAGTGTAACACAAGAGCCACGGAGCGCTTTTTGATCTGTCTCGGCTAAAAACAGAACTGACTGTAATGTATGCCATGGATGATTTTGCAGGAGAATCTCCCACTGATCTCCTTGACTTACTTCATCAGAAAAATCTGAATGAGAGCATGGGGCAGCTGTTCACATTGGTATATTTGGCGGTGAGCATTCCTGTGTACACTGCTTCTGTCGAGCGGACATTTTCAGCCCTAAAGCAAATTCAAACTTATGCCAGAAATACCATAGGGCATATTCGCATTTCAGCATTAGCTTCGATGGCGATAGAAAGTGAGGTTTTGATGGAACTGAAGCGCACGGATAATCCGTACGACAGAGTAATTGAACTGTTTTTGAGGAAAGAGAGGAGGATGGATTTTGTTTACAAATAATCCAAATTTTTGGTGAGTAAAATGTTGCGTTTTTCCTAAATAATATTGCAAGCTTATGAGTTATTATTGATGTTTTTTATGTGATGTTGCGGCTGTGGCTGCAGTAGAAAGGAACTTGTTCACCCCGCTTTTTCTATTCAATAAAGGCATTTACACTCACCTAATGGATTATTAAGAACACCTGTTCAATTTCTCATTAATGCAATTATCTAATCAACCAATCACATGGCAGTTGCTTCAATGCATTTAGGGGTGTGGTCCTGGTCAAGACAATCTCCTGAACTCCAAACTGATTGTCAGAATGGGAAAGAATTTTGAGCGTGGCATGGTTGTTGGTGCCACACGGGCCGGTCTGAGTATTTCACAATCTGCTCAGTTACTGGGATTTTCACGCACAACCATTTCTAGGGTTTACAAAGAATGGTGTGAAAAGGGAAAAACATCCAGTATGCGGCAGTCCTGTGGGCGAAAATGCCTTGTTGATGCTAGAGGTCAGAGGAGAATGGGCCGACTGATTCAAGCTGATAGAAGAGCAACTTTGACTGAAATAACCACTCGTTACAACCGAGGTATGCAGCAAAGCATTTGTGAAGCCACAACACGCACAACCTTGTGGCGGATGGGCTACAACAGCAGAAGACCCCACCGGGTACCACTCATCTCCACTACAAATAGGAAAAAGAGGCTACAATTTGCACGAGCTCACCAAAATTGGACAGTTGAAGACTGGAAAAATGTTGCCTGATCTGATGAGTCTCGATTTCTGTTGAGACATTCAAATGGTAGAGTCAGAATTTGGCGTAAACAGAATGAGAACATGGATCCATCATGCCTTGTTACCACTGTGCAGGCTGGTGGTAGTGGTGTAATGGTTTGGGGGATGTTTTCTTGGCACACTTTAGGCCCCTTAGTGCCAATTGGGCATCGTTTAAATGCCACGGCTACCTGAGCATTGTTTCTGACCATGTCCATCCCTTCATGACCACCATGTACCCATCATCTGATGGCTACTTCCAGCAGGATAATGCACCATGTCACAAAGCTCGAATCATTTCAAATTGGTTTCTTGAACATGACAATGAGTTCACTGTACTAAAATGGCCACCACAGTCACCAGATCTCAACCCAATAGAGCATCTTTGGGATGTGGTGGAATGGGAGCTTCGTGCCCTGGATGTGCATCCCACAAATTTCCATCAACTGCAAGATGCTATCCTATCAATATGGGCCAACATTTCTAAAGAATGCTTTCAGCACCTTGTTGAATCAATGCCACGTAGAATTAAGGCAGTTCTGAAGGCGAAAGGAGGTCAAACACCGTATTAGTATGGTGTTCCTAATAATCCTTTAGGTGAGTGTATTGTGGCTACAGGAGTTATCTTTTTTATATATATATATATATAATCTCCCGATCTACATACTGTCAAATAAATGAACCACACGCTGTGGCGCAACACGAGAGGCTTCGCCTCTAGCGCTGATGTCCGAGGTTCGATTCCCAACAGGGGGTGCGGTGAGTGTGTATGCCTGATGAGCCCAGAATTAGGGCAAAACATGTGCTGTGTATTGTTTGCATTATTTGACAGTAAAACTATTTCAGTATATTCAATATATATAAATCAGCGCTTCCCGATTCATTTTACCCTCGCACCCCCTTGGTTTGAGAAGAAGTATGAAAAAATATGAGGTTAACGCAGAAACACAGATCACCAATTGAAGCTTTATGAATAATGGATACTTTATTCGCCATCAATAATTGTTTTGGTAAAGCCATACTCAGTATAATCCTTCTTCCATTTTCTAATTTTTTTCGCGACTAGCCATGATTAAATGAAAAGTAAGAGCGAAGCGAGGGTGACTTATTGAAGCAGGCAGGCGAGAGCTCAATAGCTCGCAGGCTCGATGTAATGCGCATCAAGTCGATCTAAAATGCGCGATCAAATTCGAAAAAATATATCTTTTCAAGTTCTATTTGGATATAAGAGGGTTCTATTTAGTCGACAGAAATATCTTTGGTAGGAATGTAAATTGAATTTAGTCTTTAAATTTCTATGGTGAAGAAATATGGTGAAGAAAAATGTATGCAATGATGACTACATTTACCTTACATTCCTACCAAACATATTTCTGTCGACTAAATAAAAATTACTTATATTTAAAATTTAAATAGAACTTGAACAGATTCGATAGTTCATAATACCCACGCAGCACTAAGTGCATGTAAGAGCGGGAGTCATCTGTTTTAACAAGCAGCATATTGCACTGATACGACATAGCCTGCCCATTTAATTATTTAGGAATGGATAGATACAGTAAATTAAGATTTTTGCACAAATAACGTTTTTCATTTTTCTTCCTCCATGGATTCTGGCACCCCAGCAACAGCTGCTCGCACCCCAAAAGATATATATATATATATATATATATATATATATATATATATATATATACAGTATATAATATGTGTATATATGTATGTATGTATGTACAGTATATATATATGTATATGTATGTATATGTATATGTATGTGTGTATATATATGTATGTGTGTATGTATGTATATATGTATGTATGTATGTATGTATATATATATATATATATATACAGTATATGTATGTTTATATGTATATATGTTTGTGTATATATATATATATATAATATATAACAGCAACACTCATAACAATTACATTGACAATCATGCTACGTTATTTTCAAAATGTTTCCTTTTCTTTTTCATTACTTCTTTAACACACTACTTCTCCGCTGCGAAGCACAGGTATTTTGATAGTATATATACTCAGCAAAAAAAGAAACGTCCCTTTTTCAGGACTGTGTATTTCAACAATAATGTTTTAAAAATCCAAATAACTTTACAGATCTTCATTGTAAATTGTTTAAACAATGTTTTCCATGCATGTTCAATTAACCATAATCAATTAATTAACATGCACCTGTGGAATGGTCGTTAAGACCTTAACAGCTTACAGAAAGTAGGCATTTAAGGTCACAGTTCTAAAACGCAGGACACTAAAGAGACTTGTCTACCGACTGTGAAAAACACCCAAAGAAAGATGCCCAGGGTCCCTGCTCATCTGCGTGAACCTGCATTAGGCATGCTGCAGGGAGGCATGAGGACTGCTGATGTGGCTAGGGCAATAAATTGCCATGTCCACACTGTGAGACGCCTAAGACAGCGCTACAGGGAGACAGGAAGGACAGCTGATCATCCTCGCAGTGGAAGACCACATGTAACATCACCTGCACAGGATCGGTACATCCGAATATCACACCTGCGTGACAGGTACAGGATGGCCACAACAACTGCCTGAGTCACACCAGGAACACACAATCCCTCCATCAGTGCTCAGACTGTCCGCAATAGGCTGAGAGAGGCTGGACTGAGGGCTTGCAGGCCTGTTGTAAGGCAGGTCCTTACCAGACATCACCAGCAACAACCCCGCCTATGGGCACAAACCCACCTTCGCTGGACCAGACAGGAGTGGCAAAAAGTGCGTGAGTTTCTGCATGACAGCAATGTCAGTGTTCCGCCATGGCCAGCGAAGAGCCCAGATCTCAATCCCATTGAGCACGTCTGGGACCTGTTGGATCGCAGGGTGAGGGCTAGGGCCATTCCCCCCAGAAATGTCCAGGAACTTGCAGGTGCCTTGGTGGAAGAGTGGGGTAACATCTCACAGCAAGAACTGACAAATCTGGGTAAGTCCATGAGGAGGAGATGCACTGCAGTACTTCAAGCAGCTGGTGGCCACACCAGATACTGACTGGTACTTTTGATTTTGAGCCTCCCTTCATTCAGGGACACATTGTGAAACATTTTTAGTTTATGTCTTATGGTGTTAACTCTTTTAGTGTTCATACAAATATTTACACATTAAGTCTACTGAAAGTAAAAACAGTTGAAAGTCAGGGGACGTTTCTTTTTTTGCTGAGTATATATATATATATATATCATCTGAGCTTTTTAACGAACGACTAATACCCTGACCAAAGAAAAGGTTCAAACCTATTCAATTGGCAACCCTCAGCAATGGACACCCTGTAATATAGCATCATCTGAGCAAAAAATACATTATTTCTGTATTACAATGTGTCTTGTTTGTCTGTTTAAGATGAAATTCCATTCACCTACCTATCCATTTTCTAAAGTCTTTATTTAGTTGAGGTTCAACCAGGTGCTAGCACCTATCTTTATGGCAATGGCAATGAGTTGGGAATCAACTGTGGGTGACATGCCAGTCCATAGCATAACACACTTACACAAACACCCATAGTCACTAAAATATCTTTGAGTTATGAGTGAAAAACCTTCATATAAACACGGAGACTTGACAGACAGACAGTGACCAGGCTGATGATTTTAATCATGGGGCTTTGAAGCTGAGCCAGCAGCACTTAGTACTGAACCACTTTGGCATAAGAATGTGAAAATGTTGTGTTTGCTGTGTTTAAATCATTCTGGAAGCAAAAATTAAATCTTGTAAGATACATTTGCTTTAGACAAACACATAATGTAAGCAAAATCATTTATTTTAATAAAAGAGGGAAAAACCTACTGTATATATAATACTATATGTCAGTACTTTAGGTATGAAAGTTATTATAGCAAAATTGTTCTAGGGATTAGGTACGTGTATCAGCCATAATTATAACTGTGCTTGGATAAAATATTTTAACTGTCTACAGGGATGAAGCTAAAAAACAAATCAGTTTAGATGGCACATCCTAATAACTGTTGCAGACTTATTTGCACAATGCTCTTTGTGAAATTCTTTTATATTTAAAAAATAAAATAGTTTTAATTATTATTTCTGTCATTTTTGTCACTTTCTTGGCCATGCATTATTAGAGACCTAAACTAATTTTGTTTCCTCTGGTGCTGGAGTACAGTGTTTGCAAACAGTGTCATCCCAGGCCCTCCAGCTACCAAAAGATTGCCTGATATGTTTATTAAAATCCCTGGTGTTTGGAGTGAACACAGAAAACTGTCATCAAGAGCAATGAAAATGTGCCTATCGCAGCTGGAGATCTATCTATTATAAATAAAAAAGGCATCTACAGTACAGTTTGAAGATGAAAAGGAAGAGCGCTTCCCTATTGTGTAAATGTTTTGTAACCCTTAGGCAAAAATAAGTTATTATTGAATTGTCACTGCTAGCAGTGTTATTACAGAACAGAGTGATAGCAAGGTGAGAAATATTGTACTTTGCAGATGTTTTACACAAAACTCTTGACATTTTTAGCATTGTTCCTTGGAGAGTGTTTTTGTGTAAAGTACATCAAGTTCTAGTAACATTTAAATGGTGTGAATTCTGTTTTTTTGTTTATATTAAAAAATCTTTTAAATATTACTCTATTATTGGTTTGACATTCCCAGCTATGTACAGTTTATCACTTTCTATTTGTACTGATTCATAGTTAGATTCCTTTTGATGTGTAATATGTTTCAATTTGAGACAGTCTTTGAAAAAATGCTAACATCTGATAGATAGATAGATAGATAGATAGATAGATAGATAGATAGATAGATAGATAGATAGATAGATAGATAGATAGATAGATGGGCATGTGCAAATCAGTTAAACCTTGATATAATACTTAATCAAAAAATGATTTGGTTTATATGGTTAATATTGTCAGGTAAACAATATACTGTATAGGGAAGTTCTTATTTGCATGTGTTACAGCACTGAATAAAATTACCTTAACTCAAAACCTCTATCCTCTTTATCTTAAAAATCTCATAACTGAGCAGCATAACAAGTCATATATACCAATTGAAGGACATCTTCCTAATTTCTTATAAGTTCATTAATGTAATGAGTGCTTAACTATACATGACCCCTGTATGATTAGTTATGAAGTCATGCAGGTAGATACATAATCATCACTCCTAAGGAATTGCTTTTATGGAAAAGTCAATTGTCAATTAGAGAGATATTTGTAGTTTTGCTCCCCATTCAGCAATCTAAACTTCTGTCTTATCTGAAGACATATCTAAAGAGATTGTGGATACACCATCTCAAATTAAACAATTGGTATGTAAGTGTTTTGGTGTTCCAGGATCTAAAGAGATCTTCAATAATACAGCCTGAAAAACAAAATAAAGCACTATAAAAGCCTACTACCAAAAACTATAGGCAACAGAAGAAACAATGATCAGCATCTGCAAATACTATACTAAACTCTGCTTAGTAAAAGCTTACCACCTCAAGGACAAAACACAACTTACAACTAATTTTTGAGCCACAATACACAGTTAACACACAGTCTGCATCCTAGATATCTGCCTAATGCAAATAACATGATGAAAAATAAGATCTCCTATATTACAATGTTGCTGTAGCTTTAAAGTAGGAAAAAAGAAAAAATGAGTACAGTTTGGTCCTGTACAGTTTTTATTGACTGCTGGCAGCACACATCTGACGTTCCATGCTGTGTAGTATTGAGTCACTTTGGATACCACATGCTAATCTATCATCCATCAACTGCATTTTTAAATTTAATGCTACAAAAAAAGGTAAAAGAATTGATTAATGACTGCATTTAACATGTTTGAGCAATCAAGAGTGGCAATCCCATTTTTGTGGAGGCTTTTTTCCCCCAAGTGTTACATTTGTTTGAAACTTGTAATATTCAACTGCTTATTTAAGAACTGTGCACAAGTCATAAGCATGTCATGCTTTGCATATATTCAACTATATCTTATTTTTAATATGTGTATGCAAATCTAATTTTTGTCTAAATTGGTAGCCCTATTACATAAATTTGTTATTTGTATTTATTTGTATTATTATTTGTTATTTGTATTTGTTCTATATTGAAAGTCAAAATTTAAAGATTTTAGAATACTACCTTCAAAGTAGCCCTTAAGGCATGTTGCAACACCACCTAGACATATCCAGCTCCTTCACACTGCCATCCATTGGACTTGTAAGATCAGTTCTGTTTCTTACTCCATATTAAAAATATAGACCAGCAAATGGAAAGTTTGATTTTTCAAACTCAAATAATGTTTGCATCACATACTGGAATGTGAGGTGTTCAGAGGAAATGGTGGGTTGAAAAACAAAATAAATGTTGGGGTGCCAACCCAGTAGCAAACAAAAGAGTCACTCACCGGTGTTCTAAACAACAGAAGTAATGCTTCTAATGGCATCTTTGGATCATATAGATCAAGGTATGAAGAAGCGCCATCTCCTGGTCATACTCTCCTGGTCAATGAGTGACACCTCCTTTTGGGTGGCTATGCATTTATGATTTGGAGACCAGAAGTGGCAGAGTTAATTTCCCTCACTGGGCAGTTTCTTGGTGCTGTGGAGGCAAAAGAAAACAACATAGCTAGTGGCAGCGCCCCCTCTCAACCTGTGGTGATATTACATTCCTGGGAGGAACCTGGAAGGTGACCCTTTGACACACATGCGTGACAAATGGAAGTTGCAGATGTTGTAAAATCAGCTGTTTAGAATGAAAGTTGAAGAGGCTGTTGTTCAAAAATGTTGCGATAAACAACACTTGCAGTATGAAGAT
Organism: Polypterus bichir lapradei; assembly: GCA_026402145.1. NCBI lineage: Eukaryota > Metazoa > Chordata > Cladistia > Polypteriformes > Polypteridae > Polypterus > Polypterus bichir. Next base: position 97,681,649 of record JANRMT010062854.1, on the reverse strand, counting down.
ATTGGGAAGTGAGAGTGGAGTTAGACTCACATATTAAATCTTGCTTGCTAGCAAACTTTATAAATTTTCAAATGTCTGCTTCACCACAAGCAGTGAATAGACTCTTCCTTTTAATGAAGTGTAACTGTTGCTACTTCTTTGGCTACACATCACAGCATACTGGAGCCATTACATCATTAACTAATCATGGATGTTGCTACTCAGTATTTATTAGATGGCAATGATTGATGACCAAAGAAGAAGACATTTTAAAACTGCTAAAGACTTTAAACGAGGCAACAAATGTTCTTTGTGATGATAAGCTACCCATATATTTACCAATTGTGCCACTTACAAGCATGATCTAAAAGGTTATATTGCATAGCTTGAGTGATTTGTTCATTGTGGAAAGGAAGCATGAAGGATATCACTGGCAGGTACAATGGATATGTCCATTTCTTTTTATTTAAGAATTCAGCACTGGGCCCAGTACTTTGACCCGTACACCAATCACACAAAAAAGAGCACAAGTGTGTCTTTGATCAGTTATCAGAGAAAGCTAACACTTGCAACAGGAGTAGATAATCAAATTGAAATCATAAAAATGGAAATCTGTGTTTGGTGGTGGGTTGTGAGGCACAATAATAATAAAAAGACTAAGCACAGCATGCAGATCGAACGTATGTTTAAACAGAAATGCCAAAATAATAATCTGACAACTTATTCTATACTACTTTGTAGGATGAAGTTAACAGGAGAGCAGAGGCTGCCACACACAGAAAACCAAATATTGAACAAGGGACAATGACCTGGCAGAATTTGATCCAAGGAGTGAACCTCTCTTCAAGGAGGGGACTGAAAGAGGATTTTCTTGGAGATTCTTTCATTGCATCCACTCGAAATCAGACAGCATACACCAGTGTTTCCCAACCTTTTTTTCTATAGTGGCACACTTTTTGTAAATAAAATTATCCCAAGGCACACCACTATTTTACCAACCACAAACACTTGTACGGTATATCTAATATACTTGCTCAACTGCCCAAAAGGGGCGGGACTACAGGAGAAGCCAGTAAAAAAAGGAGCTCCGAGATCAGCATTCCCAGACACAGCAGAGCACTTTGGTGGCATCTCCAAGCTGCTTTGCCCCTTTTCCCACCGCTTTCTGCCTAAAGGCAACTCATATGCCCCCCTATCCACCAGCTCACTGGCAACCTCACACCCAGGGCAGATGGACTCTAGCAGTCAGAAGAAACTTCCAATGTGCTCTAACATAGCAATCCTGGAGCTGCTTTTATGCCAGCTTCTTCAGGTAGTCCTACCCTCCTCAGACAGTTCTTGACCACCTGCCGAGTTTGTCCCTCTCAGGTTCCGACCCAAGTGCACTACACTACTATTTTCCACAGCACGGTGCGTCACTGTGCCGTGGTTCACTGGTTGAAAAACATTTGTCTACACGATTAAAAAAGAAAAAGTTAATATGTGAAAATGAGTCTGATATCCAATTGAATGGAATCGCTCTTGAGTAAAGGAATAAAAATGTAGCCACATTCAGACTATATGCACACCTCTTTGGCCAAAGCCTGCCACTTAGGCCCTCTGATTTCTGATTTCAGGACCTAGAAACATTGCAACAACACAAAGATACCAGCTGTCGTCAGATAATGTATTGTAGATATGTTAGTGGTTCTAAATAATAATACATCCATATCTCGTGTCAATATCTTAGTATTAATCTATAATAGTGTTTATTTATTTGGATACTAAACATAGATGTGTAGTTTTTAAAAGACTATTGAGGATTATTTTTATTTCATCTCACTTTCTCCTAGTGAAGTTTGCCTTGATTTCTGTATTGTATTTGTATTTTTTACTAAAATATTTTGCAGTAACTGATGCATTCATTTTATTAGGTACTTTTATTTTGGTAAATTTTTTACTTAATTTTTGATATTGTGACAATGGTGAATTATTGATTCAGTATTTTTATTGAAGCAAAAGAATTGTGATCAGAGTATATTGCCACTACTGTGACAGACATATGAGTTTAGAAACCTGGTTACATCTGTTGCCAACGGCAGTTTACAGGAAGTATTAATGATTAAAAGGTTGTTTGCAGTTTTGAATAGACCCATGTCAGGGGTCAACAGTGACTGTTTCATTAATATTTGTTTAATGAGCATAACAAGTGCTGTACAATGCTCCCTACATTCCTGTTTCTCTTTAAAACACCTAATGATCTTGAAGAAAATCACTAGCTCCAAGATCTGATAGAAGATCCAGTGGACAGCTCCGAAACTAAGAAAACCACCAATGAGCTAAAAGATGGAAAGAAACAAGTTCCTTTATTCCAAAAGTAACTTCAGGCAGTGATACAAGTCAAAGTGAAAATAAATAGAAAATAACCAAAATCCTGGTGCCTCAATCTGCACCTTCTGTCTGCTTTAACCCGGGCATACACAGTTTTCGTGCTGATGTATACTGCATTACAGTTTTGAGTCCTTGTCTGTCAGGTGGAATACAATGTATGGACTCCCTTTGCACCATGATCACCTGTGTTTTCTTTCTCCAGACAGTTAAGTGTTTTTGTGTCTCTTTCTCCTTCCTCCCATCTCTACTCAACTCGCCTCCACAAGAGAGATGAGTTACAACTCAACCCTGAGATCACTTATAGCACAGCCCTGAAATAACTTTTGGAGTCAGGATTGGCACTTCTTTTACTTCGGGGACACTGGGTTAGAATTTCCTTTAGTGCTTCTAGTGTCCCTGCACCACATCCTTTGGCTTCTTAGTGTCATGTATTTCAAACAGTTCTCCTGCTGCCTGCACTTTTGATGGACAGCACGCATTGCCACATCTAGAGTTAACTCCTTGGCTTTGTTCAACATCTGTCTTTCTCTTCCATAGATTCTGGTGCCCATCCATGATTTCAGCATACACACTGGGCTTCATGTCCTCTAGCTGCCAATGACTTTCAACACTTGAATATACTGGTATGGTCAGTTTGGTTCTCTGTCTATTATGGAGACTCCTGCCCCGTGCCAAGCTAGCTTTGTCTATCTTTTTGTAAAAAGTGGAGTTGGTGATCTGTAAGCTGTAATTAATAGGAAAAGAAACAACAAATACTATGAGATGTTTGCATAATTTGATTTTTAGCCTTCACCCCTCATTCTCTTGGTACGAATATCCTCTATTTCTGTCTTTCTTACTGCTTCTCTTTCTCACTTCAAGCATTCTGTTAAACAGTCAAACAGTCAATAATTGGTGAGTGTATTATACATGTATTAGACGTACATCTTTTTTGTTAAACTCTATACATGCTTGAATTTGAATCTGAACTTGCTGTCACTTCCAGAGGCATGACCGAGATACAAAAACAAATTCCTCTTTCCTTCTACACCCTGAAAACTATAAAAATGTAAGATCTTGGGCGGTATGGCATATATTGATTAGTAAAGCTACTTCACAGATCTAGAATATTAAGCTTCAATCTGTCATTATCGCAGTTGCCACATTTACCCTCTGTCTAATTTTGGTGTTGCAATTTTCTTCCCACATCCCGAAGATAAGCCTATTCAAATAATTGACAGCCCTAAATTGTGCAGGTTTCAGTAAGTGTGTATGTGTGAGTGAGTTAACCCTGCATTGGACTGGCATCTTGCTCAGGGTTAAGTCTCATGTTGATCTCCTGATCTTAAATTTGAAATAAACAAGATAGATCCTCTGTCACTCACATTGTACTGAATTCAAAGTAAATCATTTTGAGACATACCATTCTGAAATATATGTTTAATTTAAAAAGACCTAAAGTAAAGTACAGTTTTCAAAAATTAATTAGACTCCTATGTCATATTAACAACAGGAAGGAGGTAAGAAGGAATGGTATTTGTATTTGCAGGTTTGCAGGTTGTCTCCTGTGTAATCTCCTGCAGCTGCCATTGTAACTGTAGTGTTTGTGGAGGCCTGCAGCCTGTGTTGGCCATTTTTAATCTGCAGTTTAACGTGTTATAAGCCCATTTCTTAGGGGTCTGCACTAGGTCTACATAACAGCTTGCTCATGTATGTTTTGTCTCACAGTATGGTGTTGTTTGGAGATGACCTGTCAGCATTTACTCCAACACATATTACATGTTCACCTTTTCATACCATTCTGGAATTCCCACACCTTTCTAACTGAAAGAAAATATTTTGATGAGCTTAGGTTTAAAAGTCAGTTTCAAAGGTCAGAGAAACAGCTTATAGTTAATACTATGTTTGAAAAACTGTGTGATCTGTCCTGGCTTTACAGCACTTGGGGCCCAGTTTCATTTTCAGAAGACAATGTGTTTTCTGTGTAATTGGCAGGTTCTCCTTCTACTTAGGTGAAATGTCCTATAAAAATTTCCCTTATTTTGGATAATAAGAATAGTTACAGACTAGCCGGAAAAAGGGAAGTGTTACAATGTGTTTTCAAATGTGTGTGTCTTTGCACTCTGTCATAGATAAGAACCCCTTTCTTCAACTATTTGTAGTGCCAGGATAGTTTTGAACTCAAATAACAATAAGAATTTGTCCCAAATTGTTGGATGACAATCTTTCCCCCGTAGGTTCTACTTGTAAGCAATGGACGGTGCCTAATCAACAGTCAGATTAAATGAATTTTTACAAACAGTACTCACTTTGACATGAGCTCTGTTTGTTGATGGTCATTTTGCTGTCTTTTGGTGTACTAAACTTTCTTTTCAGATGCCATAATTATATATTTTTATATGTGTATTTCAGGTAATTTTCAAGCTTTTTATGTTTCAATTTGATTTTACAGAGTTTATTTTTATTTTGTTCATGTGTTTATGCAACATGGTAATCGTGACATGGTAATGTGACCATGGCTGAAATGCCCATTAGTCTATAAATATGGCATCAGTTCCTATTGGCTACATCCCTCAGTTAGACAAAAAAAATAGTCATTACATTCTTTGAACACAGTAGACCTAGCGTTAGGTTCTGTTCACTTTTTTTAAGCTCCTTTTGATTTCAAATTCAGAATCTCGTTCTCTCCCTTTTCTTTGGATGTCCATTTCTGTATTCTTTCTGTTTACAACAATGACTGTTTTCATTTTGATTCAGAATCATATTTTCAACTTCTGGTCCTTATTTCAAGTGCAATAATCCTCAGAGACAGTCTTTTCACAGCGTAACTGGTGTTTTGCCTTTTTTGTGTAAATATTTTGGATAATGTACCGAATTGCCAAGATCTGGGGTAGTTGTGTTTTTGGTTCCAGCAATCTTTAATTAATTAATTCATTAATTTTTTGTATGTTTATTTTTTTTAAGGTCTTGCACTCCTGGCACATATCCTGATGATGTCTTGTCTTGTGTTTCTAATTGGATGAATAGTAATTTTCTCAAGCTAAATAAAGAGAAATCAGAAATTTTAGTGATTGGAAATAATGGCGACAATGAGATTATTACAAATAAACTTGATGCATTAGGATTAAAAGTCAAGACGGAGGTAAAGAACTTAGGGGTAACTGTTGACTGTAACCTGAATTTTAAATCGCATATTAATCAGACCACTAGGACAGCATTTTTTCACATAAGAAACTTAGCAAAAGTTAGACCTCTTATATCATTGAAAGATGCTGAGGAGTTAGTTCACGCTTTTGTTTTTTTATTCGTCTAGATTACTGTAATGCGCTCCTCTCAGGACTACACAAAAAAGACATAAATCGACTGCAACTAGTGCAGAATACAGCTGCTAGAATCCTAACTAGGAAAAGAAAATCCAAGCACATTTCTCCAGTTTTGATGTCACTACACTGGTTACCTGTGTCATTCAGAATTAAATTTAAAATACTGTTTATGGTTTACAAAGCCTTAAATAATCTCGCTCCGTCTTATATATCGGAATGTCTGACACCCTATATTCCAAATCGTAGCCTTAGATCCTCAAATGAGTGTCTGCTTAGAATTCCAAGAGCTAAACTTAAAAGAAGTGGTGAGGCGGCCTTCTGCTGTTATGCACCTAAAATCTGGAATAGCCTGTCAATAGGAATTCGCCAGGCTGATACGGTGGAGCACTTTAAAAAACTGATAAAAACACATTACTTTAACATGGCTTTCTGAAAACTTCACCTTCATTTAATCCTGATACTCTGTATATTCAATTCATTATAATAACTATTCATGGTGGCTCCAAAATCCATACTAACCCGTACTCTCTCTTCTGTTTCTTTTCCTGGTTCTCTGTGGTGGCGATCTGCGCCACCACCACCTAATCAAAGCACCGTGATGTTCCAATATTGATGGATTAAAGGCCAGAAGTCTACATGACCATCATCATCAAGTCCTTCCATGAGAACCATAAATACAAAGAGGACTGTTTCATTTATGTTAGGTAGAATGCCCAGAGGGGGTTGGGCAGTCTCATGGCCTGGAACCCCTGCAGATTTTATTTTTTCTCTCCAGCCATCTGGAGTTTTTTTTTTTGTTTGTTTTTTCTGTCCTCCCTGGCCATCGGACCTTACTCTTATTCTATGTTAATTAGTGTTGTCTTATTCTAATTCTTACTTTGTCTTTTATTTCTATTTTCTTTATCATGTAAAGCACTTTGAGCTACATTATTTGTATGAAAATGTGCTATATAAATAAATGTTGTTGTTGTTGTTGTCATCCAGAAGATCTGTAGATAGCATTGTTTCTCTGCCATAGTATTATTAGTGTAAGGCTGTTAAGAGAAGAGATTCCTCATTAGATGTTTGATCTTCCAAAATTAATGAAGACTTACTACTGTTAAGAATATGCTGGAATGTCCACACAGTCTTATAATTGAGTTGCATGTCATAGAATTAACATGGTTTTGTAAGAATAATTTGAAAGTATTGTCAAAAGACAAGCAAAGGTCTCAGTAAGGGGAATCATGATTCATTATAATACCAGAACGAAACCATAATGAAAACGTGTAGTCAAAACTAATTACATGTCATAGCCAAGTAAAACCCTAACAATTCTTTGATGCAGTGACTAATTTTATGAGAGGTCTTTACCTAGATTTGAGTTCAGACAGCTTCTCAAATGCACCGTCATTTTTTCTAGCAGTGATGCAAAGACATCATGCACGTTACTCACATGACTAGCATTGCTGTAAACAATATAATGGCAAACATTGTTGTCAACCGAGAGGAATACACAAGTCCAAATGAAATGATGGGGTGTCAACCGAGTTACCAATGTTTACTGAAATAATAATTTGAAACAAAATAACAGGCATACAATGACACAAAAGGCAACAAAATGGCTGCTGAGATGAAGCTCTGAAGAGCAGTCAGACTTCTGGATAGAACGCCGTCCAACGGATTACTCATGCCTAAATTAGAGACCTCCTTCCGGGATAGTCCTGCTCTTATAGTCTGTAGACCACCTTCAATGGGTGTCTTCTCAGAGCAGTGGGTGGAAAAAGAGACAAGAAAGCCAGCGATCGCACTCCTCTGTGTCCCAGGGTGCCAGTGCTTATCTGTGATGCACATCCATGTACAAACAAAAACAATACCATTGCATTGGTCTCACAAAAGTAACAATAAAAATGAACAACAAAAGTAAATATAATTTAAAAATTATAAACAGCATAATATTTAATGTATTTCTAATGCACATATTTAATCTTAAATAATATGAAAATAAAGAAAGTACTACAGTGAGAAAAGGACAAAAAGAAAAATCTAAAAAACATGTAAGGTTTGATAAAACAGAAAACTGCATGCTGTGAAAGAAAAGAATAAAACAAATCTAGTGTTAGTTAAATGGAAAACTATATCCTAATCAATCAATATAGTGCTCTGTTTTCCATTGTCATTGACCAATTTGTTCAAACCTATTGACTGAAAAGAAATTATGGTTTAGATCTGGAAAATGAAATATGTTGTGTATAGGACACTTACCACTGCAACTAGAAAAACAAGGGTAGTGTTGCAGCAATCAAGCAGTTTTATTTTAAAAAAATATTTATTTTTATTTTTCCATTCAGCTACATGGTGACACTGATAGCTTCTTTGACTACTATACAATCTTTGCTGAAAGATGATGACCCAAGGTAACAGAATGGCATGAAGAACAACATTCTGAGAATGAGAAATCAAGGTACTCTGGACTGGCAGCCTAAATTATTATTCTTACTATTTGAATTTTTTACCGAATTGTCCTTTTAATTGCAAAAGTGAATTAATGGATAAAAATGATCTTAGGCAAATGATATACTGTAGTTTTTTATTTTACAAATATACTCTATAGGAAAAATTAATTATCATCCTGCAAGGTTTTTGTATTGAATGGTCCTATTTCAATTATTTGCTGGTTTCCAACCAAATTTCAAAGGTCATTTGCTGTAGTTTATAAAATGTACACGCAGTTTAATAACATACAGTATAGATGAAATAGAACTGAGTCAATCTCTTTTGTCCAGTTGCCTTTCACTTACTCTATTTCTCTGAAGACATGTCAGGTGTATTTTCCTGTGTCTGGTCATGTTAGGGAGCAGAGAGGCCAAGTGAAGTTGGCCCTGTTTCAGATTCTCTGCCTCTTATCTATTTTTTTAAAGAGGGATGCCAACAAGGTAATTGCCATAAATTACATACTGTCTGTAGTAAGTTGTGATGAGAGCACGATTGAAAACTGAGAAGCTAAGCTTCCTGAATCTTGGAAGCAGCCACCAAGTAGGAAAGCAGAAAGGGCAGCACTTTTGACAACTACTGGCTATTTACACTTTTATCATTAAAGGACTATTTTATACAATAGGTAAAAGAGTTCAAAGTAATCTGAGAAAATGTATGTATCTCTGAAACACTTTGTCTCATAGCTAATACATGTTTTTATGTAGAAATTGAAAATTAAAAAGAGGATTGGCATGAAATCCATTAATTTAATTAAATTTTTAGAATTGTTGAATAAATGATACAGTATCGAGCCAAATTGACATTTGGAGAACAGAATGATTACTGATGGCTTTGTCTTGCATTCTTCCTTTAAGTGGTAAGTCCATAAGTGGGTGTTTGGATAAGAGGAAATGCAAAAATTGGACGAAAAAGCAGCAATAAAATAAATGCAGAGCAGCATCCAGGAGAGCCTGTGAACAATACATAATTTTGAATGTGTTCTGATGAATATGGAGCTATAATAGTCATATTGTAGTAAAGAAACCTTATACAGTATAGCTATTAAAATTAATAATTGAATGCCAATATAAAAAAGCATTATTGATTATACAACTTATTAATTCTTATATTCCCCATGATTCCCAAGTGCAGAATTTCTCATCCAATAATTAATTTCAGTATGACCTCATTGTTTGCGTTATACACAAATTGTAGTATATTAGCACTTTAAGCAATATTTATATTTACAATGCTTGCTTGTTTCATATTCTAATTTTGAAATAAAGAAGTATTTACTAGCTTCTGTGACCATCTCTGCTTCTTCTACAAATAATTCCAATGAATGAATGCCTTTAAGCAAACAATGATTATTCAGTATCACTCTATAACAACCTACAGGCAAGTCTTAGATTCTTCCCCAAGAAATATGAGATCTATGGATACAAGATGAGGCAAATCATCATAACATACACTGGCCTTACTACAACTGAATTGAACAAAAGATTAAGCTGCCCATTTCATTTCATGCTTAAACAGCTGCCTCACAAACCTGACAGGCTGAGTTCATGCATATCTTCATGTTAGACATGTCCTGTAGTTATTTAATTTAATTAACTTTCTTCTTTAATATAACAAGGTGAGATCTTGCCTCACTTCCCCATCTTTGAAATTACTCTGAAATTTACAAAAAAATATTCTAAAGAATCAAAGAGGAAGATAATGCCAAAGGCATGTTTAATACTGGAATGTAATGGTCCTCATTTGGCTTAGATCTTTTCAGCTTTGAACACTTACATGCTCGCATATCTACATTGTATATTCAATTTATTAAATCAACCAGTGAAGCTGAGTGGATCAATAAATGTATGTATCATTTTCATATTTATATTGCTAATTATTGCTTATATTCTTATGTTGTAAATTCATGCTCATTCAGCAGATTTGCAATATGAGAGAAGACCTTTATATCTACAGTAACTAAATGTACAGGATCCTAACATTTCTATCTCAATTAAACTCCTCAGTATGTCAAATAAAGTAAATTAGTATTAGTAAACACAATAAATAAAATACTTATGAAATACTCAGTAGAGTTTGCTGTAAATGCTCCTCTCACACAATAGGTTTACAATTCATGCTGGAGACTCCATTGGCTTTGTCATCCTCTCAACAATACACTTTTAACAAATGATGAGTGCATAAGCACGACACAGGGAATGACACAGCTCTCCTGGGGTAGCTACTTTCATCCAAAATAAAACTAGTAGCAGATGAACATTTCCAAAAACAACTTACAGGTTAATAGCATCATCAGATTCTCAGTGTTCCTTATGGTGAAGAGTAATCTGTCTTAGTTGTCAAGTATGCTTTATTATTTGTTACTGTACTATATTATCAGCTGCTCTTTTTGTTAGTTGCTATAAACCTTATGAGTGAATTCTGGTAGATTGAGCATGGCTCTAATACTTAACATAAAATAAAACTGTTGTTTTCCCTCATAATGCACTTTCAATGATGTGAACTTTGAGAGATACAGTAAATAAAGCAGTTACTGGCCTTTGCTGCCCAGTCACTTGCGAGCAGCTCAGATAAGTATAGTTCAGTCTTAGCTTAAGTCATCAAGCGTGTCTGAAGCAAGATCCTAAAAAAGTAAAACTTTCTATAGCAGAAAGCACAAATCATTGGGTGTGCTGCTGGTTTCAAAAGATTAGTGGGAGTTCCAGTGAAAGCTTCTGTAATACAGGACATGATGGCTGTCTGATATTTTTCTAGCAGGACCTTTTAAGCTTCCTTTAGTTGTGGCACTGGCTGACCTATATGTGGAAGAACAGCAATATGCTTTTTATTTGCTTTGACTCAGAATCCCCAAAGCCTAGCTGCCCATTCCAGCAGTGCTATGATGATGCCTGCAACATCAGATTTTCCAGGACTTTTCATCATAAATAGATGATATTGAATTACTTTATCAAATTAACTTACTATAGAATGTTGAGGAATCCTTTTGACCTTTGAACCCAAAAGCTTATATATTCTCCAGAATTTGCAGGAGTTTTTCCTTTCCTCTCTTCTTTGCCCATCTGACCATATCATTTGAAGAGACCTTGGTGGCTACTAGCTCTGATCTTGACCCATACAAGCACGGGTAGTATGTGGCGTGATGAGAACAGTTTGTATCTATTTGATGATCATTCTAACCTGTAGACTGAAGATTAACAGCTGATCTAAAAAGTCTATTTCCTGTTTGACCTGCTGTGTTCCAGTAGGCCTAGGACTTAACAGTGAAAATCAATGGAGATAGGTAAGTGTTTTATGCTCCTTGAGTTAAAGATCTTTAGTGACCTTTGTTTATAAAATTCAGTCCTCAGTGAGAAGGCACAAGAGCATTTTCACAGCTGATGTATACAATATATACTTTTTTTGTTTTTTTTGTTGTATTGTTGCTTGACACCTTGCCACATACTAAATTACAATAGATTACAATATGAAAGATTTTGAGGCAACTCAGGCCCCTTCTTCAGGCAAGAAGAAGAAGGGGCCTGAGTTGCCTCGAAAGCTTGCATATTGTAATCGTTTTAGTTAGCCAATAAAAGGTGTCATTTTGCTTGACTTCTCATTACATCCATAACGACTAACACGGTACAAATCCCTAGTACTATAGTGTTACATGTGAAATGGCGATTAAGTATTAGTCTTGTGAGTAGGCAACCTGTGTTTGAACCCTTGCTTGAGCAGTGCTTGTCTGAAGTTTATACATTCTCCCGCCGTCTGTGTAGGTTTTCTAATCACATCAGCTGATCTTGAAAACGTTGGAAATGAGAAACGGGTGTAACATCCTTGCTGTCATCTGTCTTCTTCCTGCTTATTCAGTCCAATGTTGTAAGAAGATAGTGCTTTACCCCAGAAGTATAGGGCACTAAAGAGGAAAGCCTCTCTAGATGACACGGCAGTTCATGTCGGGGCACACACATTAACATTCAAAGTCACATGAATATAATTATCAAAAAAACCGAGCTTTGGTAAGTATGAATAAAGCCCACAGCACAACCACACTCCTACCAAATGTGTAGACTCCTAACAAGCAGTGCTCAGGCTGGGATTCCACCATGACTCTGTTGTGACCTACTCAATGGATGGAAGGACAAAACCAGGCATGATGTGTTTCTTTTTACCTTGGGAGAAACCAAACAGGTGCATGTGAGTCTTGTATAGAAATGCCTCCCATTTCTGTGCCCTCCTTACAAGGCAGTTGGTGCTCAGGTTATTTTCTAAATATTGTAACATCCTTGCCTTCAGCTATAGATACACAAGTGAGTGGCCCAAGCTGAAGATGATTGCATTATTGTTATCTGTGATTGTAGTGACAGTACGGTAGGTAAACACTTTCACACACACATACAGTAAAAGATAAAAGACAGTACATACAGATATAAATTCTCAAATATACTATATTGTTTTATTATAAAATTATTTAAAATGCATATGATGTATGCAGATATTTTGACTGAGGTTCATTTATAATTTCTTGTTATTGTAATTCATTATGCCTCAAAAACCCTAGGGCTTTTTGCTTATCAGTAGACAACTTAAGATTTAAAGCCTTGAGTCAAATGTATTACAGAGGGGGTAGAAAGGGGGGGTGGAGAGGGGTGCAGGTTTACTTAAAGTGGCTTGCATTTGCAAGAAGAGCTCTCTGTGCACTTTGTTTTGAAGAAAGGAATCCTGTCTTGTGGAAAGCTCAGGTAATTTTACCAGGTTGAGCCTGCAGATTAGTGCCAAGAAACCTAATCCTATTAATAAAACAAAAATCAAAGCAAACATGACAGTCCTAACCTTCATGCACTTTTCTTCCCTCCCAGAAACCAGCCTTGGAATCCTATAAGTCAAACATGCTGTGACGGGGGTGTTTTTCAAACTTTGCGTGCATTAGAGTGATAGACTACACAGGTGGTCAGGCAAAATTCATACACAGCTGAGCAGAAGTGATTACTGTCAGTCTGAGTTAATTTCTAGTAGCCCGAGCAGAGAACATTCATTCCTCACCACCTACCTAAAAAGAAGTTGGGTTACATCTAGGCTTTTTTTGTAGCTAATGAATTGTTATATTGCTTAACCATATCACATTTAACATAAAAAATGGGAAATATTTTACAGGAAATGTCCTTATTACAGTGTTCCTACTGTGCATAGTAATTAGTATTCTCAGCAACCACTTTTAACACCTACGACACTTTTATTCAGTTTAGTTAATGTGTTTTCCTAAGCATTTTTACTGCTATAATGTTCAGATTATTTCATATATAATAGAAAAAAAAATTCGGAATAGTTTACTTACACATGCTATGGTCTCCAGAAGAATAAGTTTGAATCCCATTTTTGGCACTTTCTGCATAAGGTTTGCATGTTTTTTTTATATGTCTGGTTTCTTCAGGTGGTGTGTTGCCCTCTTACATTGCAAAGGCTAAGTTACTTGCTGACATTTGTCACACACATGCACATGGGAGACAGCATAAAGGGCTCAAATGACGATAATTCTATGCCAAAACTGGAGTAGAGTGGAGTGCATTAACCCTTTCTTTTTTTCTCCTGCAGACCAGTTATGTGAAATTCTGCCTGGACCCAATGACATCACTTCCAGTTCTGGCCCCGATGACCTCATTTCCTCTGCCAGATGTTAAAACCGCCATTTTGTCACATATACATCAGTTCTGTATTGAAATTAGTAAAAATTTGTTTATCTTTGTCTTTCCAGCAACAACCTACAATATAGAGAGTGGCTACCCCAAACCTTTTTGTGGCTTTTTGTCCTTTGTTCTGACACACTGAACAGGCCAAGTGTAATGGAGGGATTGCGAGGGACTGGCATTTTATCCAGAGTTGCACCTGATGTTGTCTGAATAGATTTTAGTTCAATGTGATAAAATTAATTGACAGCATTATAAAAAAAAAAGAATGATGGATAAATGGATGCTATGAATATAATGGGATGTTTTAAAAAATGTAATTGTTTATTTCTTTTTATATTTGTAGCTATTATTCTTATATTCAGTGCAATATATCTTATAATACTGTATATCCTTAGCTGCAAGAATCTTAAATAAAAAGAAGAGATCTGACCACATGTCACCGTTAGCATCTTTTCACTGGCTGTCTGTGTTTTTCAGAATCACTTTTATAATACTAAGTGTTTTTAATGCTTTCAATAATCTTGCATCTTCATATGTGTCAGAATGTTTGCCCCCTTGCATTTTCAATCATAAGCTTTAGACCCTCAAATTCTGCTTTACTTGCACTTCCAAGAGTAAAACATAAAAGAAGTGGTGAGACTGCTTTTAGTTTCTATACTCCAAAAATAAGGAATATTCAACCTATACATGGTGGAGTTGTTCAAATCATCTCTTAAAACTTTTAAATTTTTACTCTGGCTTTTTGTTAAATTTGTGACTAATCACATCATTTGTCTTTTGCTTTCTCTTCTTCATATCTGGTGGCAACCCTGTGCCTCCTACCACCTTATGGATTTTTATCGCTTTCCCCACTGACCATCTGAATCTTTGTATAATTAATTTACTTGATTATTATTTTTCTTTGGTTCCATTTACTACCATAAATAAACTTGAATTATACTTTGTACAGTTAGGTGCTATATAAATAAATGTTGTTGTTGTATTTTTTTGTTTTCTGTTAATTAATAAGTTTTTGAAGAGGAAGTTCACCATTGTTGACATATCTGCTCATTATAAAAGGACAAGTGCTGATACCCCACCATTAATATAGCCATTGTTTACACAGCTACTCTCTGCTCTTCATCCAAATGCACCCTACATGTTTTATAAACACTCCCTGCTCAAATCAAGAGTCAGCATATTCCATCCATCGATCTGACTTTCAAATCCACTTATCCAGGGCACCATTGCAGGGAATCTGGAGACTATTTTCAGCAAGTATCAGGAGCATGGTAGGAACAATCCAGCCAGGGAAGAGTTACCACATTATTACTATTAAAGTAGTTACTCCAGTGCTTAAAAGTTCCATAAATCATACTGTGTTTGTTTTGAAATGCAGGTAATAATAAAAGTTGCAATTTCTACCTCTAACAAAGATAAAAGATCAGCAAAAATAGTTATGAAGAGTCTGACTTTTTTATGACCTTTGTTATTTAAACCCAGGTCTCTGTAAGGTAGAATTATTTATCACTGCTCCACTGTGATTTTCTTGAGTAAATATGTAAGAAAACAAAATCCTCTGTTTCTGATAACAAAGTAGTGTTTGTTTTTTTTCTCAAGTCTAATTGATATGTATTAGATGAAAACCAGAATGAATTGGTAACTACTTTTTTATACAGCTTCCAAAAAGTGTCACTGATAGAAGCTGTAAATAATATATTATCATCAGATTAAACGAAATCTATAATGTCAGACCAAAGAAAACAACATTTTAGACACAGAGAATGTTTAAACTGTATAATGAAGAACACAGGTATTGTCAGGAATGCCAGGGGCAACGACCCGACCGGGACACCATGAGGGACCGGATGTGGGTCTGCGCCCACCCTGGATCACGTGGGGGCCGCCTTCCTGGTTGCTTTGTGGGCCACGGCTTAAGGGCATGGAAGCCCCACCCTGCAGGGGCTCGTGGTCACCGCCAGGAGGCGCCCCAATGCCTTGGGGACCTATTCCCTCAGCACTTCCGCCACACCAGGAAGTGCTGGGGGGAAGATTAGGAAGGACACCCGGAGAGCTGCCGGGAGGACAGCCGGCACTTCCGCCATGCTGGGGCGTGGCCAACGAGGGAATGCCAGGAGCCACCTGGAGCTCATCCGGGAAAGAATAAAAGGGGCCGTCTCCCTTCATTCGAGGCTAGAGTCGGGTGGAAGAGGACGAGGCAAGAGAGGAGAATGGAGGTGGCCCGAAGAAAGGCACTAGAGTGGCCTGGACTGAGTGTTGGGGTGTTTTGTGCACGGAACTGGGTCTGAGTGACCATTTAATTGTATATATTATTGTAAATAAACATGTGTGGTGGTGAGTAACAACATGTCCGCCTGTCTGTGTCCGGGTCAAGTCCACAGTATATACAGTATCACTGAGGATTCTACAGAGCTACAGCTAGAGACACATTGCAGGCATAGCACTAGCTGATCACCAGATACAAAAAAATATGTGAATGGAAAACTGAAAGATATTAAATCAGCAAAAGGAACGATCTTGCAAAAAGCATACAAAGGCATCAGAATGCTTTCAAATGGCCAGTATTGTCACCCATTACAGCCATCACCAGAACTCACTTTAAAAATAAGTTAAAATTAGGAAATAAAAATCTTGTATTTGCAGCTATAATCACATCTTAATTAATAGTCATACACTCCCATGGTTTTCATATACAACAGTGAGTTTTGTAAAATTTATGTTTATAAGATTTTTATATAGAGGTAGTGTAAAAAACATATAATAATATTTTAATGAGTAGCCTTTTTTAAATCAAATTTTGATGGAATCAAACAAACACAGAGGTCAATGAGAACCACTTCCTTGTTACACTAACTCACTCCCCAATAAGATAGGTTTGATAACATTGTCAGGTAAATAAATAAATGAACAATTCTTAAAAAAACTATAAAAACATTAGTTTATTTTGAATGAAATGTATACATCTCAGTAGAAAAAATAACTAGAATGGTAATACAGAAAGAACAGCAAATGTATAAAAGAAGAACATTTGAAGAGTCTCTGTGTAAAATAGGCTGAGACAGATTATGAGGAACAATAAACAGTTTCATCAAAGATTAGACAGGTTCATTGCAATTTTTTTACATGTCTCTGTCAAATACTGAATAATCAACAGACAATACAACAATCAGAGGCAAATATATCCAGTAATGATACTGATCAATGTCCTTCAAGACACTGATGCAACAGTTAAGGCCTTACACACTCAACATCATATATTCAAACTCCATTGTTTGTGTGAGATGTTTTCCCCATCTCAGTAGGGTTTTTTTGGGGTGCAAGGCTCTGGTTTTCTTCATATATATTCAAAGATGTATGTCACAGATTAAAAAGTAATTCTTGTGTGCACATGTGCCCTACGATGGTTTGGAGTCCTATCAAGAGGTCTTTCCTGCCTTGAACCCAATGCTTCCAGGACAGGCTCCAGTCCTGATATGAATTCAGTAAATTAAAGAAAGTGTAGTTATGTAATATCCTGTAGCAAAGACAACTGTTTATTTTTCAAATAATCTGCATGAGATTCAAAGTAAAGTGAAGCTATTTCAACAAATCTTACCTAAAAAATATAATTTCTTCCTGCAGTGCATCTAGAACAATGGAGCAACTGATTGTCAATCTCGTGTACCAATGTGACAAAATCCTAGCACATGAACTTTTATCAAGAGGTCATTAGTAGTTCAAAGCAGGCAGGTCTCCACCTTCAATTTGGTATCAGCTTTAACCCTACAGCAGGAACTTAATTTACCTTCATCTATTTCCTTAAAGTTTGAAACCTTACATTACTCTGTCAATTTAGAGTAGCTTTGTTTTTGATCTTTAATTAAATAACCCATACCATGTTTGTTAAAATCAATAATATTAGCAATATATTAAGATTATTTTATTATAAAGATTTGATTATTTTCATAAATTTGATACGTTCATTTACACCAAGTGGAATAATACATTTAAAACTGACTAACATATTAATGTTCATGTAGCAATATTTATTAATTTACCAACATAACATGACATTTTCATGCCCATGAAGTCAAATGTCTCTTTTCCTGTTTAATTAGGCCCTCTAGGTGCAGAGATGAGGACATCCGTAATGAATGTGTGTATTTTGTTTTGACTTTGTACACTTCACCTTTGATGGGCCGGCACCCTGTCCAGTGGTGTGCTTTGGCCTCCTTTCACAATCCTGAAATGTTTTAAGGAGGTTCAGAAAATGGGTGTATCCACTAAAAATGATATTGACTAATGTATTTTTTCTTTATGAATATGTAATAAAGTATTTGTTGCACAATGATGAATCTCTTCCCTGGTATCCCGGAAGTCAGGTCTTGAGTATTTTCCAAAAATAAGACAACTTTGCTTTTGATTTTAGGTTCAGTTTACTCTTCTTCTGGCACAGGTGCATTTGTTTGCTACAGTTGTTGTAAAAAGTACAATAAGCAGGAAATAAGATTTGTGACAATAGAGCAGTTAGGCCAGGGAGGCTGCAATTCAAATTTATTTTAATGATCTAAACGTTGACGCAACAAATTGCAGATCAATTATGAATTGGTATTACCTTTTGTGTGGAATGGTCTTTCCATATGCTATATATCTGATATGTAGTTTTCATGTGGAGATTTAACATTTACTAAAACATATAAAGAGAAGACATCAGACATGCAAATTACAATAGATAAAAAAAACTGACCAATTAGCATTGTGTTTACAAATATGGGTGGGAGATTATGTACTGTATACATTGCACTATGTTTATGGAGCAGAATGTATTAATTAATTAATTAATTCTCACGCTTGTTTCTTTAAATTGCATTGTTTCTTGCAATATTATTAAAAGCTCTTAACAAACACCCTCTTTTTGGGATACAATTGAACACAACACTAGCAACTGTTGCTCAGGAAATAATGTTCATTTATTTTTTAATGAAAATTCAAAAATAAAATCTATAGATAATGTTCTTTAAAATCTCCAAACACCTTGTGTACTAAACTGAATCAGATTTATTTCCAACTAGCCATCCCCCGCGGCTCTGTCCACGTAGTAGTGAAACAGGACAGTGAAGAGGGCCTTGCCTGGCTCCCCACTCCTGACATCACGCTTCCCTCTCCCTCACCCCATAACCTCTGTCTCGGATTAGCACGAATATATCTCTCCTGCAAGCGAACTATGTTTCTTAGCGCAATGAGAGAAGTCGCAAAATCAAACAGAATGTTCAAGCAAATTCTAGAAAAAAAACCCGATCTAAATCCGTAGACAGACAGATGTTGGATTTTATAGATACAGAGATGAACGCTCTTCCAATTGACAGTCTCAGTACACTTTATGTATTTAAAAATGCAGTGTAACATTCTCAAACCTGCTTAATCTAATACAGAGTGGTGAGCATTTAAAGTGTAATCTAGTGAAGATACAGTAGGATATTAAATAACATATTAATGTCATGCAGTTAAACACCAAATATTCACAAATGTGTGGGAGGTATAGTGGTTTCTGCTAATGTTTCATGCATTCTGAGTTAAAATCTAAACCAAGCTCATTGTCTGAGTAGGATTAATCTGTGGTTTTTTTGTGAGAGTTTTCTTACTGGGTAATGTGGTTTTGCTAGCATCTTCCAAAGATATGCATGTTAGGGTATTGGAGACCCTAAGTAGTCCCAGTATAAGTCAGTGTGTGACTGTCTCCAACAATTGACTAGTCACGTATCCAGGTCTGCCTGCCTTCCACCCATTGTCACTAGGATAGGCTCTGCCCCTGAATCTGTGAATTTGGTCAAGCAGGCTTAAGATGTTTTTGTTTTACTATATGTATGTGCTTGCATAAAGCCTAAAATAACATATATGGAGAGGAACTGTAAAAATGTAACTTTACATTTACATGTCAATCTGTAGCATCACCCTTTATGTGATGACATTTATCCAACCTTCCATCTTAATGGCACCAGCTGCTGGCATTAAGTATATGCTACTACTGCTTTTGGCTGCTCCCATTTAGGGGATTCATCAATCCCTGTCTTTTACATCATTTTCTGCCAAACCGACTATCAAGTATATGATTCACTAATTTAAACTTTTCTGCTTTATTAGTAGCTTAGAATATCTGTAAGACTTTAAGAGGTTTAAATCCCTTAGTCTGTCAGTGTAGAACAGGACTTTTAGTACTGGAATGCATTTGGTTTCTGTTCTCAATGCATTTTTGGACTACTAAGCCATTTTTTAACATGGTGACTTGGGACATTATTTATAAAGCTTGCGCATGCACTAAAAGAGGCTGAAAATGTACATACACAACTTGCCACACAAACGTCAGGATTTAAAAAAGAAAACTTGACAGAGGAACTCTGACACATACAAACGCACCATTTTGCAGAGAATGGGAAATGAATTCACCCTTGCTAACCAATAAAGATCTTCAGCATTGTCATTGCATATGTATGAGATTGATTATCATGCTCCATGTATGGATGGTTCATGGTAGCATTTGAGGCCCATTCATGTATGCACATTTACAAGGTGATTATGATTTATAAAGTGTAAATTGCAAAGAAGTGCATGCATGGTTTTAAAAATCTTATTTATTTTTTTTTTTTTGCCTTTTGCATATTCCTGTTTTTTTACCATTTCCATGCTCGAATTCATGCAACTTTTATACATGAAGTCCAGAACTGTATGTGGTACTCTCACTACTGCATCATAGAGCTTTGCACTACATCCTTTGATTTAAACTCAGCAGTATTCATAATTTATATTGCCTCTAAAAAGTATTTACTCCCTTGGAGGTTTTCACATTTTATTGTTATACAAAATAAATCACAATGGATTTAATTAGGTGTTGTAACATTGATCAACAAACAATGACCCTTTAATGTCAAAGTGAAAAACAGATCTCTGCACAGTGGCCTAAATTAATTACAAATATAAAAAACAAAGTTATTTATCATGAGTGTTTAACCCCTCCAAGTCAGTATTTACTAAAGGCATTTTTATCAGCCATGAAATGTTGTGAGTCTCTGTGTTCAGGTCTTTATTGGCTTTGTACATCCAGACTTTGCAGTTTTTCCCCATTCTTCTTTGGAGAACTTCTGAAGCTCTGTCAAGTTGCATTTAGAGTGAACAGCCTTTTTTTAAGTCCACCCACAATTCTCATTTGGCTTAAGATCTGGACATTGATTCAGCCACTCCACTGCATTAACATTGCTGTTTTAAGCCATTTCTGTGTAGCTTTGGCTTTATGCTTTGGGATGTTGTCTTACTGGAAAACAAATCTTCTCCCAGGGTTCATGTTTCTTGCAGATTATATTGTGTTTTCTGTTAGGATAGCTCCATATTTTGCTGCACTCATTTTATCCTCGCAACCCTTCCAGACTCTGCTACAGAGATATATAATCACAGCATGATGCTGCCATCACCATGCTTCACAGTGTTTTTCATAATGTGCAATGTTAGGCTTATGCCAAACATGGCATTAAGTCTGTGAGAAAAAGGTTAATCCTGGTCACATTAGAACATAGAACCTTCTTCTGGCTGATTTCAAAGTCTCCCATGTGATTTCTGGCAAACACCAGTCGAGATTTTATGTGTGTTTATTCTCTTTGCCACTCTCAAATAAAGCTGCAACTGGCAAAGCACCTCGGCAATGGTTGTTGTATGTAAAGTTTCTCCAATCTGATCCACTGTAGCTTGAACTCCTTTAGAGTTATCATAGGTCTCTTGGTGGCCTCTCTCATTTGTCTTCTTTTTGCACAATCACTTATTTCCATGAATGGCCTTGTCTGTTCAAATTTATAGCTGCCATATTCTTTCCATTTCTTAATGATTGGTAGACGGAACTCCAAGGGATACTCAGTGACTTTGATATTTTTTGTGCCCATCCCCTGACTTGTGTTTTTCAATCATTTTTTCACAGAGTTGCTTGGAGTGTTCCTTTGTCTTCATTGTGTAGGTTAGGCCTCAATATTGACTGACCACAAGTTAACCCTCCATCTAAGGTGCATTTACACTGTAGTCAATTGAAACCCCTTTAACTACAGACAGATGATCTTCATTGAACGAATAGTATTCTGAAATCCATACATATGCAACCTAGTGTTTTGTGTTTTATATTTGTAATTAATGCATATCACTTTGCAGAGATCAGTTTTCCCTTTGACATTTAAGAGTTTTTTTTTACCAAAAGAGTGCCAAAAAAGCTAAATCAAGTACACTGTTATTTAATGTTGTATAACATTTAAATATAAAAACTTCAAAGAGCCAAAAAAAGCTAAATTAAGTACACTGTGATTCAATGATGTATAATATTTAAATATGAAAACTTCCATAGGGGTAAATACTTTTTACAGGCACTGTAACTTAACATTTTATTTGACTATTTTCTTCTGCACATTGCCTAGACAATGAGAATGCTGTGTTAATGTAAATCCCCTATTCTTTTCAGAGGTAGTATCCTGTGAATAAATAAATATACAAATACTTATCTTGTGGATAAATAAGTATACAGCTTACATGGTTGTTTTCATGAAGAGGACCATGTTTTTCCTAAAACTGCTGCATCTCTTAAATGCTAAGACAACTTAGGGTCACAGAAACCCAAAGAGGACACTGCTTATACAAAACCCATATTTCAGCAATACTTTTGACATCAGAGCCAGTTAAATGATAACTACGGGTTATTTCTCTAAAGAAATTCATTGAAGGATTTTAATTGTAAAAGTGCTCTTTATAAGCACATAGAGGCCATTGCTTCCCAGCACAGTCTGTTGGAGGGTTTTTTCATCTTGTTTGAAGCATATGTCAGTAACTGTATCCTTTATTTCTTTTGGCACAGTGTGTTCATATTTAGCCATCACTATAAACCTTGACAGAATACAATCACTGTTGTACAAAACTGGGTGTACGATACTCCTTATGTTACCTGCAGTATATGCCATTCAAATAACATACTTTACAACAAATTATTTTGAAATAAATGACAGCAAAATTTGAAATAATTGCTGATGAAGACAGATATTGTCAGAAAAAAATATAAATCAAGAAAATAATATGCAGTGAGGAAAAGTCTTGTCATTTAAGGAAGGTGCCTTGATCTGATGTTCCGAAATGTAGTGCAGTTGTTAAAAAAATACCTTACTGTTATTTGTTTAAAAAGTCTGTTTTAGATGGAACAGTGAAGCAATGCAGAGAAAGAAGGTCTTTGGAGAAGACACAGGACATTTCTAGCCAGTGTTCTTCAGTGGTTGTTCTGTTATACTTGTGACATGTTATCTACACTTGCCAAAAAACTCAACATCTGTTAACATACTGTAAGAAGTCAGAACACCCAGAAAAGGAAGCACAGCTATCTTTCATTGCTTTAGATTAATTATTTAAGAAGAATGGTAAGCTAGATAAATATAATTTATGTAAAAGTTCACACAGAATACTGTTGACCAGCAAAGTATTTTTGCAGCACATATGCTGTATTCACCAGTGCCCTTGTTTACTGAATATTTTCTTGGAAATTTGCTGTGTAGCCAGGTTAGACTAATTTTTTCTTCCCAGCGCCCCATGATGCTTTGTAAGGCCAGTGAGACCTTGCAGAGCTGTAACAGGTAATGTTAGATGGGGTAGTCCCTGATTATATTAGTAATGTAATTATGCTAGTTATAAAATAAAATTAGAGAAAAATATTTAAACACAAAACAAACATGCAGAAGGAAGCTGGAAATGTGCAGTTGTGACAGATAGGGGGTGCTGTCGTCCCCTTGAACCCTCAGACTAGACACCTGACACCAGGTAAAAGTCCAATAATTTGTTTTATTAACAAAATAATGTGCAGAAAGCACCCTCCACTCCACTATATTCATAAACCACAATCAATAATACAATAATCCTCCACTCCCAGACGCGTTGCCACCCTTCCACCCAGCTCAGCTCAACCACTGGGATCTCCCACAGTCCTTTTATATTACGTGACCCGGAAGTGCTTCTGAACCCTGAGTCCATGTGACTTTCCAGCACTTCCGGGTCAGATGAAAACTCTTCTTTTCATCCCGGAAGTACGTCATTCCTCCTGTTGCTGTGACTAAGACGTACTTCCGGGTGATAGGGCACGTAAGAGTCTGTTGACCCCTGGAGTATCCAGCAGGGCTGTGGATGAAAACTCCATTGTCCATAACTCCCTGCTGGCATTCGGGGCACCTCCATGCTGCAGGGAGGGCTCCACCTGGCGGCCTGGGTGTATTGGCCGGGATGACTGGCCGGCCATATTCCACAATGGACTTGTATATGACTTGTATGGATAAGCTTATGCCTTTTATAATATTACCCAGAGTGTTGTGTATTTAATAAAAACAGGAAGGACTGAAGAATCCAGGTGCTTCAGTGTTGTGCTTTTTTTGGTAGCAGCAGTAGTGAAAAAACAACTGTACTTTTTGGTTCAAGAGAGGTGAGTACCTGCTATCTAATCTGTGGGGGCAAAGCCTTAGTAAATTCATGTTTCCTGTCTGCAAGAAAGGTTTCTGGTTCAGATCAGATCAGAATCACTTTATTGCTAGCATGTGAAACATTCCAGAATTGACTTTGTTTAGGTGCAAAACATGGAATACAAGACATAACCAACTCAAGACAATACAATTTCAACCCTCCTTTAACTTGACACTGTGCAAACCACTATACAAATACAACAATTTCTTGAACAAAACATTTACAAACTTCAATAGTTAACTCAAATAGATAAAAAAACTATACAAAATAATATAGATATCAAGTTGAGCAAGCATGAAGTATTTACAAATAGACAATCAGCAAAGTTATTAGTTATATGTCGCAAAAACAGTTAGGAGTAAACCTATGTATGTTTATTTAGGATCTGAATAATTTGAGGAAAGAAGCTGTGGAGATGACGTGTAGTTCAGTTAGCAATAGACCTGCACCTCCTCTGTGATGGCAACTTAATGAGCAGATGGGTGCTGGGGTGGGTAGAGTCAGCTACAATCTTTCCTGTTCTCTTTTTCGTTCTGGCGATGAACAGATCTTTTAATGCTGGGAAACAACAGCCAATGATTTTCTCAGCTGAACAAATCACCTGCTGCAATCAAGTCTTAGAAAGAGAGGAGGCAGAAGGAAACTAAATGGTGATGATGAGTGAAAGTTTAACAATATATGCCTTGATATGCCAAGCTTCTTAAGCTGGTGAAGGAAGAACAGTCTTTGCCTGGCTTTCTTGATGGTGGAGGTGATGTGTTTGTCCCATTAGTGAAAGTAGTCCCCAGGAATTTAAACGACTGAACCACAGACACAGTCTGGCAATCAGTTTGCAAAGGTGGACAGTTAGTGACTGTTGGCAGAAATCAATCCTCATTTCCATTGTCTTAATTGCATTGATCTCCAAGTTGTTACAAAAACACTTTTCTGCAAGAAGGCCCACCTCTCTTTGATAGGAAAACACATCATTATTGAAATGAGACCGACATAGGTATGTCATCTGTACAAGTCTTAGTAGCTTGTTCTAGAGTTCCACAGCTCTTTGCGTAAGTTTATTCAACCAAAAACTAGTTCAGTTTCTCCTTCCCCATTGACTTCAATGTATTTGGCAAAGTTCCCAAACACTTCCATGATTTCACCAAAGTCAAAGCAAAGCAAATTCGGTGGGGTTCAGTCATTACTAATGCAAAGTAATCACAGCCACTGGAATATGAGTTTGATTCTGAGTTAACAGATTTGGGGTTTGTCCCAAAGTTTCAGGCAAATAAACAGTACTGTATATCTCTCTCTAGCAATGTATCTTAAATCAAGAATATTTTCAAGAAGCACTGGTGGAGTTTTCATGTTTACAAGGGTATTTTTGCGCTCCTTCCAAGTCACACAGCATAGTGTTGTATTGGTGGCTCTAAACATGGCAGACGTTAGTGATTAAATATTCACGTGTGGGAGTTTGAACTAGTGACTTGTTTAGGTTTGGATCTAACCTTTGTGGCGGACGGCTGGGGCTCATTCCCAGTCGGGACACCTGGAGGATGGAAGGACTGGGAGAGGAGCAGTACCTCCCCTGAAACACGAGAAGGCAGCCTCCCTGGGGGGTGTTGGGGTCACGGGAAGAGAGCTTGGAAGCTCAACCCTGTGGGGGCCTGTGGACACCGCCAAGGGGCGCATGGAAATTTGCTAAGCCCTGGACTGCAACACTTCCACCACACCTGGAAGTGCTGTAGAAAAGTCATCAGGGAGCACCTGGAGCACATCGGGGTGTATTATGAAAGGGGCTGCCTCACTCCATTCAGGGGGCCGGAGTCGGGAGGCAGAGGACGGAGCTTGCAAGGAGTGGAGTGGAGGTGGCAGAAGAAGAAGAAGAAGAGAAGGAGAAAGTAAAGGAAAAGGTAAGTAAAAAAGAACTGAGTTCTTGTGGCTGTTTGATGCACTGTGTTGTGTGTAGAAGAAAAGGAAAATTAAAGTGTGTGCTTTTGGACATTGTGTGTCCTGGTGTCTGTCTGTAGTGATCTTCCACACCTTCTATCTGCTTCTGCAAAGACAGGCTTAGGGCTCTACTTAAATTTATAAGAGAGATAGCTGGGTTATTTGAATTTAAAAGTTTAAAAATGTAACTGTTTGGTTAACTAGTTTACTAAAAATTGTAAGTGGATACAGTATTTATAAAATAAAGAATGCCAGATTATGTTATTTGGCAATCACATTAAACACTAATGAATAGATAAATTGTGCTTTTGATAGCATGCACTGTGAAATTTGCTACACTGCATAGCACAGTCTGATTTAGTAATGATCTTCATTACAGAGCAAATACACAAGTGTTAAATTCATTCTTACGGCTTTTCTAATGAATACTTAAAATGTGTTAATATAACACCGGAAATTTTGCTGTGTATATAGTGTTTAATGTAAGGCTTTACATACTGTAAAATAAAGACTGGAGGATTTAGCAAGTGGCTTGTGTTCAGTCAATACCATTTAAACAAAAATATAGTTTGAAAAACTGAATAAGTGATTTATAATTGTGTTTATTGTAAGAAAAAAAGACAAATCAGAATAATGGACTAATTTGTTTAGCACTTAACACTTAGCACTTATCTAAAGATCTTGACCATACATTGTTCTTCTCTCTCTTGTTAAATTAATCTTAGCCTGAATGAACCTATTAATTTTTTACATTTAAGATTTTTCATTTAAAGATTTACCATTGTTGATTCTTGTCCTAGTGTGTGGATATAAACACAGGGAACTTCAGTTTCTGTATTACATCTTGCCTGAAGAAGGGGCCTGAGTTGCCTCAAAAGCTTGCATATTGTAATCTTTTTAGTTAGCCAATAAAAGGTGTCATTTTGCTTGGCTTTTCTTTAGCACTTAAAAAATTGGAACACAAGCTAGCGATAATATAAGTAGTGTCATTCAAATTTTTACATATAAACTCCCTTAAAAAATCTACCAAGTGGATACTGTAAAATTTACATTTATCTGATGAATGTCCCCCTCAGTGCCCAAGAATAAAGAAGTGGGGATTCAAATCGTGCTGCATATGAAAGGCTAAGGGCAGAAAGTGTGCCTTTGAAAATGAGTACACGTTTGGGAGCCTCCCAAAGTATTAATGGCAATGGCAATTAATGTTTAGCGGGTGATTTTGAATGCAAGGCAAAAAGAGTGGGAACAATGGGAGGTTTTTGAAGCCAAAGCCCTGAAGAAAGGAAGCTGTTAAATGAACACACTGCTTCTGTCTCAACCTTGCTTAACCTTTCACTCATGACCTGCAGCCGAGTTTGTTATGTATTTACCTCTCTCCTTCAAGAACAAGAATTACCACTAAGTTTGCACATCATTATAGTACATGCTTAGGAGGTTTTATTAATAAAACATAAGCAACTATTCAGCATAATGTATATTGTCCATGAAGGGATGCTTATTTGCAAACAATAAAGGGAAGCATAAACTAAATTTGTAGTCACGCATTCATTTTAGGAATCTGATTCTTACTTTAAAGATTCATGGAGATGAAAAGGCTATCCTGGGATTGTTGGGTGTGAAGCCAGAACTGACACTGGATGGGCTCCTAATCCACCACTGGTCATGCACAGGCACATGTAGCATTTCTGGTTAGTCTAACTAGCATCTGGGGAAAGCCTTCATAAACTCAAGGAAAATGTGCAATCTCTAGAAACCTAATCTTATTAGTGGCTTGGACACTGTGTGGATTTTGCATGTTCTCCCTTTGTCCACATTGGTTTTAACTCATATTATGTTTTAAAAATGAGCAGGTTAGGCTAATGGGCCTCTCAGTTTTGGAATTATAAGATGAATGTGTCTTTAATGTAATGAGGACCACATGCAGTGTGTGATCCAGCCTTGCCAGGGCACAGCCAGTTCAGTATGCTCATGTATGAATTCAGCTGAACTTTTTGATGAGTGAAATTAGTGAAAAATTATTAAACATTTGAAAAAAAATGTGCATATGTTACAGTATTTCTAACTGATTTTCCATATAATAATATGCAATATTTTGAAGTTTTATTAATAAAAAGTGTATTTAAAGAAAAAAGCTATAATGCCATAAATGAATAAGAAAATCCACTGATTTATTTATAAGTTGGGTTCATTTCGTCATTCTTAATATGACCTTCAGTCTTCTATGTTCAGTCTATTGCCTGATAATTGATTTTTGAAACTCTCTGACTATCTATAGCTGAAAAGTGTTCATCTGAAGTGTGCAGCAGTCTGCTGTAATATTAAATGCTGTGACTACCTAAGATAAAACTGTGGAGGAGTGTCGCTCATTGTCCCCAGGCCTTGTGAGTCATGCAGGTAATTATTATAGAAGGACAGTTAATTATCAGGCTAGCTCATTTTCAGAAGAAGCCCCTGTGAATTAGGGAAAAAAGAAGTAAACATAACCTTCCTTTGTGTGGATTGCTTGATGAGCAATATGTATTCATAAATGAAAATGCTCTTTGATATAGAAACCAGAGCATTTCTTTTCTTTTGAATTTTCAAAGAGCTGAGAAAAATGATATGAAATTAAAGCTGCAATTCATTCTGGTGTTTTACTGTAAAATCATTACCAAAGATTTACTGCATTACTGTACAATTACTATATTAATAATAAAAGTATAAAAAAAGGACTTTGAGGCTAATAACTAAGAAGTAAAATATGTTACATACAGCAACACACTTCCACATTTTATTCAGATTATTCAGAACAAAGTGTATCAAAGTTCTTAGGTGAATTCAGAACTGTGGCCAATCCCAGAGGCATGTTGAATGCTCTCCACTGACACTGGAGCTGCAGATTCAGTGGATGTGACTATTTGCTGCATGTGGGCATTTGTTAAGTTTGTGGGTATTAAATTAAATGAACATATCATGATTGATGTCATGATGAAAATGTTTTTAAAACATTTTCACGGAATACTTTTTTTAACAGAAAATGATGATGGCAGCGTACTCGAGGCTATACACCCTGTTAGAGTTCACTTGGCACCACTGTCATTATAAGGCAGCTTTCTCAGTTAACAGGTCACACGGCTTTCTGATTACAGCTTTTGTAAGAGACATGAGATTTATTCAGTGCAAATTACATTTTCTTAAAGAATATCTGACATATAATTTATGTTTTTTATTTTCCTCAGTCATCTTAGTTAATCAAAAATACACATGGTTTTGGTATTTAAGATGGATTTTTCTGTATACATACAGTTAGGTCCATAAATATTTGGACAGAGACAACTTTTTTCTAATTTTGGTTCTGTACATTACCACAATGAATTTTAAATGAAACAACTCAGATGCAGTTGAGGTGCAGACTTTCAGCTTTAATTCAGTGGGGTGAACAAAACGATTGCATAAAAATGTGAGGCAACTAAAGCATTTTTTAACACAATCCCTTTATTTCAGGGGCTCAAAAGTAACTGGACAAATTAAATAACTGGAAATAAAATGTTCATTTCTAATACTTGGTTGAAAACCCTTTGCTGGCGATGACAGCCTGAAGTCTTGAACTCATGGACATCACCAGATGCTGGGTTTCCTCCTTTTTAATGCTCTGCCAGGCCTTTACTGCAGCGGCTTTCAGTTGCTGTTTGTTTGTGGGCCTTTCTGTCCGAAGTTTAGTCTTCAACAACTGAAATGCATGCTCAATTGGGTTAAGATCAGGTGACTGACTTGGTCATTCAAGAATTTTCCACTTCGTTGCTTTAATAAACTCCTGGGTTGCTTTGGCTGTATGTTTTGGGTCATTGTCCATCTGTATCATGAAACGCCGCCCAATCAATTTGACTGCATTTAGCTGGATTTGAGCAGACAGTATGTCTCTGAACACCTCAGAATTCATTCGGCTGCTTCTGTCCTGTGTCACATCATCAATAAACACTAGTGTCCCAGTGCCACCACACTGCCCCCACCGTGTTTTACAGATGATGTGGTATGCTTTGGATAATGAGCTGTTCCACGCCTTCTCCATACTTTTTTCTTGCCATCATTCTGGTAGAGGTTGATCTTGGTTTCATCTGTCCAAAGAATATTTTTCCAGAACTGTGCTGGCTTTTCTAGATGTTCTTTAGCAAAGTCCAATCTAGCCTTTCTATTCTTGAGGCTTAGGAGTGGCTTGCACCTTGCAGTGCACCCTCTGTATTTACTTTCATGCAGTCTTCTCTTTATGGATATCGATACACCTACCCCGTGGAGAGTGTTGTTCACTTGGTTGGCTGTTGTGAAGGGGTTTCTCTTCACCATGAAAATGATTCTGCGATCATCCACCACTGTTGTCTTCCGTGGACGTCCAGGTCTTTTTGCGTTACTGAGTTCACCAGTGCTTGCTTTCTTTCTCAGGATGTACCAAACTGTAGATTTTGCCACTCGTAATATTGTAGCAATTTCTCGGATGGGTTTTTTCTGTTTTCGCAGCTTAAGGATGGCTTCTTTCACCTGCACGGAGAGCTCCTTTGACCGCATGTTGTCTGTTCACAGCAAAATCGTCCAGATGCAAACACCACACTTCAAATCAACTCCAGGCCTTTTATCTGCTTAATTGATAATGACATAACGACGGACTTGCCCACACCTGCCCATGAAATAGCCTTTGAGTCAATTGTCCAATTACTTTTGAGCCCCTGAAATGAAGGGATTGTGTTAAAAAAATACTTTAGTTGCCTCACATTTTTATGCAATCGTTTTGTTCAACCCACTGAATTAAAGCTGAAAGTCTGCACTTTAACTGCATCTGAGTTGTTTCATTTAAAATTCATTGTGGTAATGTACAGAAGCAAAATTAGAAAAAAGTTGTATATCACATTTTTATATGAACCACATTACATTATTTACATTTTAGATATTGTGAATAGATTTATAGTAAATAGTAAATAGTTTGTATATGAATTCCTTAATTTTCAAAATTACAAACTTATTTTTTTATTATGGACAATATTGCTATTTCAGTCATAGAAATAAGAACAATTTTTGACTCAAATTTACCTCATTGATATCTGGTTTTATTTCAATGAAAAAGAAATAAAATGCATTTGACGGGTTTTGGGACAAGTTCTCCCTCTATATTCAATGTATGTAGTACATTGATTAGTAGACTATAATAAGAATGGTACATTTCATTCAAATGCCATTATAATTCTTTGTGAAAAAGCAGAAATTAATTTGAAAAGTAATGTCACTCAAATGTGACATCTTTTTAAAACTACCTTTTTTGTGAGCTTTACTCTGTCACTGGAAAATAAATTAGTTAAAAAAGTTTTTCAAACAAACAAAAAAGTATTCACTTGAATTATTAATGCTAAAGTTTCAGCATTAACTTCCACCGTCGTCATTTACATGGAAAGCTAGCATTCATCTGCCAGTTGGAAATTTCCTAATCAGATCAGTTAGAATTTGAAAAGGATAAAGGTCACTGCTTTTGTCACTTAAAGTAGCTGAATGTCTGCATAATAAAGGTTCAAGCAAGTTGGATGGGGTTATTTTTGCTTTGCTGGGTTGTTTGTGCCAGTGAGATGCCTCTGAAGTTCATGTGTGTATGCAGAAGAGGCTCCAGGCTAAAAAGGATAAGTTGACCCACAAGGGCAATGGTGCAGCAGGGCAGTCATTTGAAGTCAGCTTTTATCTAGAAGGCATTCGTAGATTTTGGAATCTGCACTCTTAAAAATAATGGTTCTTTAATGGCATTTTATTGGGTTGTGTGGTTCCTCGTTGAGCCATCACTTGACAAAGAACCATTTCATTCTGGTAAGGGGTCTTTGCATATGAAATGGGTCCTTTGGGCTTTGAAAAGGTCTCTAATATGTGCACAAAACAGAAATATTTAATGTTTAGTAGGCTACCAAGATGGATACAACAGATGAAGAAAATCTGAAGCCTGAAAATCATACACCCATTTAAAAATATAGTATCACCAATTGATAATTGTTTATGGACCTTGTTAAGGATCTAAAGGTTTTTTCTGGAACATTCATGTGGATGGCTGTTTTGTGAACTAAAAATGGTTTGCTAATGGCACTGTTCTGAAGAGCCACACTGGCACCTTTATTTTTAAGAGTATAGGCAAGAACTTCTCACCCAAAGAGATCCTGCCTCAGTGGCAACATTTTTGTCCTGCAAGCAGAAATGCCTTCCTTAAGGTAAAATAACTTGTATGATCTCTGATTTATCATATAAAAAGCAACCACATCTCATTTATGAACAAAGCTAAATGTGCATCATCAAAGAGGTACAGTCTTGCCCTTTGATGGCTTGGATAAATTCCTTCTTGACCCATCAGCAATATTTATCCATCTTTCTTTCAATTCTGAACATTCCCAATCCATGTCAGTGTCATGGGGGCTTGAACTATCCTAGCAGCATCAGGTTCATCCCTGGATGGAGTATCTATCTACTGCAGGGCATACTTATAATAAGCAGCATACTCACAAACATAGGGCCAGATTAATGTAGCCAAATAACCTGAGGTGCATGTCTTTAAGGTGTGGAAAGACAAGACAGATTAAACTCACACATGTCAAAAAAAGAAAAAAAAAAATCTGTACTTAGAGTTCTGTGGCTAAAACTGAAATGCAGAATTTTTGAGATCTGGGAAATGCATCAGTAACCATTGTGCTCCTCCTCTGAAACTAAATTTGGCAAATTAACAACCAGTCTTGCTCAGATGTTATTGTATAACATTTGACAAAGTGATTTGTTCCTTAAAAAGATAAACATTCATAAAAAAGTTGCTCTACTTAAATACACTAAATCAGGGGTGGGCAATGATGGTCCTGGAGAGCTACAGTGGCTGCAGGTTTTCATTCCAACCCAGTTGCTTAATTAGAAACCAATCTTTTCCAATCTCAGACCTTATTTAATTTTATGGCTTGTTAGTCTGCAATTTAAGGCTCTTATATCATAGATTTTTTCCTTCCCAAGGATATCATCAAAATGATTTGAAGCCTAAAACGGATCATTTTCAGTCTGTCACATTTTCTATTAATTGTTTTATTAAATCCAACAGTGCATGATGAATATACAAGCTAGATGGTGAACTGCTGACTGATTTGTCTTGTACATCTTATTGCTAATAAGGAGCCATTAAAACAGTGAATGCAGCTGTTTAAGATTGAAATAAACAATTAAGGGTGAGGAACCTTAACAAGTGAGAGCACTAAAATGAAGCATCAAAATATCACTTCAGCAATAAGTGCTTCATCAGCAGTAATTGACTTCTCACTAAGAAACTGGATTAGAACAAAAGCATGCAGCCACTGCGGCCCTCCAGGGGCCTCATGCATACCGCCATGCGTAGAATTCACACTATAACATGACGTAAGCACAAAAGCCAAAATGTACTTACGCACAAAAAAATCCAGATGCAGGAATCTGTGCGTATGCAAACTTCCACGTTCTTCCGCTACATAAATCCCGATCAGTGTGAAAAATAACGCTCGTGCACGCGCCTGCTGTGCCGCCCCAACTCCTCCCAGAATTACGCCTGTTTGAATATGCAAATCAATATAAATAGCCCTTAAGCTCAGCCTTCTGTGAAAAGACAATGGGAAAAGCACGGGGAAAAATATAAGAATTTCAGCGAATACCAAGTGGAGGCAAGGAAAAACTTACTATTTGTTGGTTTAAACAGTGGTATAATCAACAAAAGGAAGTTGATCGAGTGACAGAGTGTCGGAGAAACTCGAAAGCTTAAGTTCACAAAGTCGCACAGTGCCTGAAATAAAAAAGAAGTTGTTACATATCCAAGTCGCTGTGAAAAGGCAAGTCGTAGACCACCGTCTGAGAGTCATATGAAAGCTTATTAGGGTACAAAGAAAAAAAATAGGCACACAGTGGGGAAAAAAGCAGGTAATGTCAACTTTAATCTCGAAATTTCCACTTTAATCACATAGTCTATTTTGTCATTAAAATAGAAAATCATAAACTTCATCTTAAAATCAATTAATTTACTAGTTTCTCAAATCCCATCATAACTAAAGTAACACGTTAAATGTTTTGTTTTGTATTTGATCTTCTTTGTGCTCTGTGTGTGAATCACTATGTGGTTCTTAAACCGGCTTTCTCTTCCTCCGACAGGACACAGAATCCATTACATTCATGATATTACAGCTCTCTGAATAATTAAAATACTAAGATGTATACGTGATATCATTTTCATGATGATAGGAATGAAAGCATGTTAGTAAACATGGGCACACAGTGATTGTGCGCAACCATCAATGAAATTATTGCAGCAGTACTGTCTCTTTTAAATGTACTAACCTCTAATTCCTGTCCTTACTTTTCTTTCTCCAAATACCCAATCGCCACACAATCAGCTCTGTAATAGACGTTAAGCCATCTGTAAGCTTACAATGACGATTCTTCAAAACATTTAAGGAACATTGAAATATCTTCGTAGTACATGTTTAATTATTCTATCCATCAATCCTTCCAGTGTCGCGCCAGCCCACCAAGCATACAGCACAAGGTAGGATCAATCCGTGAACTAGCTAGCGCTGCAGCACTGTGTCTTCACATGTTTAATTATTAACAATACGGATTATTTAAATGAAGTTAAAGGTTTATCTGTATAATATAATCAACATATTTTGCTGCATTTCATCTTACAAATGATATTGTCATCATATGTAAATACGCGCTTTATAAAGTGGCACAGGTTGTGCAATATTATAACTGAAGTGCAAGTTTACAGTGAGGTGATTGTACTTATAAGTACAAACAGTTCTACAAGGAGCACTTGATGGACTGATTGACTGTGTTTAAAGTTCTTGGGATGAAATTGTTTCTGAACTGCGAGGTCCATACAGGAAAGTCTCTGAAGCGTTTTGCTGTGGATGAGGCAACATGTGCTTGATGCTGTATCCCGATAATTCCCTTTCCAATCAGCTTCTGCTGTGATTCCCCACTCAGATACAGTGATACAAATACTCCGAATGGAGCAGTGAGAGTAATATGGAAAAAGATGATTCGATGTGGCAGCCCCAACGGGAGCAGCTGAAACCAGAAAAAGAAGGTACAGTGACAGTAACAATGCTAAAACAGTTATGGTATTTGGTATACTATGGCTGGACCATTATATGGAGCACCTCTCCTACTTCAGCCAGTGAGGTTCCCTCTCTGTCCAGTGATGAGACTCTGATAATGCCATTGCCTCTACAGTAAAAATCCAGAAATCTACTTGAGAAGTCAGCAAGCCGATGATTTATTTTTTGGAATAAGTAAAGAAAACAACATAAACAAACATTACCCTTGACAGTTTGTTCAGAGTTATGTAATTAACCAGTGTTGCAGACTTAGCTGACAACGGGGGATTATAATGTGTCAGAAATGCATTCACATATAGCTGCAGTTTAAGAAAACACCCCTGCCCGGTGCATAAATCCAAAACCACTGGTTACATTAGCCAAATATTGAGATGAGGCCCAACCCTCCTTCCTGGGAATGCAAAGACAGATGATCAAAAATACCAAATAGTGGAAAAAGCAAATTCCCAACTGTAAAGAAAGCAAAATATGACAACAGTGAAACACGCTGTGGAAATATGAATGCGTAGAAACATTTTAGTCAGTTAAAATAGTACTAAAAAAGCAATTTTGGCCTTATGCAGAAGAGTAAAATTATAAATTACCTCCAGTTGAACAGTAACTCAAAAGTAACTGAAAGCAATCAAATGATGGAGTTTTTGCAATTTTTTTCATAAAGGTTTAATCATATGCACATTTTTTGTATTTTCGAGTTAATAAGAATTACTTATAAATGCTTTGACAGTACTTCCATTTTTTTTTGTCCAGCACCTCCTGACTCAACAATACGAAAAAACCCTCACATATGATATTCCATTTGACTTGTCTAGTTATGCAAGATATTGAGCTTTTTGAGATTCTCTCCTACTGTTGGCCCCTAGACACGAAAACCATCATTTTAAGGCCTTTTTTCTGACCTTATTTTTGTGCAGGAAATTACACCCTTATGATAAAGTTAGTTAGTTAACCAATAGGTTTCTTCAACAAAAATGATTAGAAGGACTTAAAGTTGTGCATGCCACATCAAGTATAACAAGGAGTTCACCACTTAATGGGATAAGAGGGGTCAAAGTTATTCCTGCTCACAAAACTTTGAAAAAATTGAGTTTTATGCTATTTCAAGATTATAGATCATGAATATGTTGTTGAAATTTAATTCTTTACTGGTGGTTCTAGCCCTCTAACATCCATTCTAAGAAGGTTAAAAATGACACATATCTATTACAACTAAGGATATTTTATTTAGGCTTTAAAATTTTAAATTGAAGCACATATTTTAATATTTCAAATATCTGACAAAACTATTCTTGTTTATTATGTACTTCTACCTTATGAAGGCAATCAGTACATTTCTTATAAACACAACAAAATGGGGTGCTTACGCTAACTCAGTTTTTTATTTAGATTGATTTAAGTATATATGAACCCACCACATCTGTATTCTGTATTTGTCAGAGTAGTATGGAGACAGAACACACCCTGGCAGCAACAAGCACAAAGCTGGAGTTACCCATGCAGAGACAGACTACAGAGTTATCAACTGTTTGGTCACCATGTTTTTCAAATGTGGGAGCAAATCTATGCAAGCACAATCAGATTGTTCCATCTCTACACCAAGGGCAACAAAGGCAAAAAGAGTAATGAGTCCCATGCAGGTAATCGTCCAGAGAATCATCTGCCACCTTCACCATGATCCATCCAGAGAATATGAAGCTACAGGCAGAATGGACATTTTCACATCATTCTGGCAAAATCATTTGCTGATAAAGTGCTAAATTAATATGATTAAGCCAAACTATAACTGCTCAAATTTAGGAACAGTTTACAAAAAATGTTTATAGTTGAAATAATTAATATTTAGTTTGAGGCTTCTCATCCTGAGTGAGTTTTTGTATTACTAACAATTAATCAGTATTTGGATTGAAATGGAATTTGCAATATGGAGTGTGGAATTAAGTAATTGTTTACCTTCAGCCTTCTGCTTTTGGCTAGTTAATTTACCTACATAACATACATGAGGAAATTTGCAGTAAATTATATAATGGAATACATGCAAATTTAGAACAAAAGAAAAGAATAATACTGAGGTGTTTTACTTTTCTGGTTCTCTGTGAAGGTGATCAGTTTTCCTGAAACCAAGCAATCACAATGACATTTTACACCGGGGTCCTCAATCACAGCCCTGGAGGACTGCAATGGCAGCAGGTTTTTGTTCTAACCAGGTTGCTTAATTAGAAAGCAATTCTTGCCAATAATTTAATTTCATGGCTTGTTAGTGCTCTAACTCTGCTATGTCAGGTAATTCTCATATCTTAGATTTTCTTTCCCTTTCTAAGAATATCATCCAAATGATTTGAAGGCTAAAATGGATGAGTAATTCTCAGTCCTTCACTTTATTTATTTTAAACCCAATAGTGAATGATAAATACACACAGGTGTAAATGGTAACAAGCTAAATGAAGAAATGCTGGTCTCTTTGTCATTTGCATCTTATTGCTAATTAGGAGCAATTAAAAACCAATAATACACCTGTTTTTAGACTAAAATAAGCAATAAGGCTTCAAAATCTTAATGAGCGAGTCAACTAAAGTGAAGCAGAAGTATTACTTGAGCAACAAGTTCTTCCTATTAAGCAATTGGGTTGGAGCAAACAGCTGCAGCCACTGCGGCCCTCCAGGACCGTGATTGAAGATACTGTTTTACACAATCAAATCCTCATCTACACATTAGCAATTACGTTTAACTTCACTTTGACAGTGCCAACGTTCATGAGTACATAGGGTTAGAGTGCCAGGCAACAGTACCTTAGGGTATTTTGAATTTAATGAGGAAAGCAGCAAATTTTAAAAAAATCAGTAATTAAATGATAGATAGATAGATAGATAGATAGATAGATAGATATTTTATTAATCCCAAGGGGAAATTCACATACTCCAGCAGCAGCATACTAATAAAAAACAATATTAAATTAAAGAGTGATAAAAAATGCAGGTAAAAAAGACAATAACTTTATATAAATGAATAAATAAATTAATAAATAAAAAGAATCTGTCAGAAATACAGGAATTAGGGTGAAAATGCAAACATAATAAAGATATTGTTTGCTAAGACATAGGAGAAGAACTTTTGAAAAAAAAACAAAAATAATGATATTAGAATAAAATAGTGAAATAAAAAAAAATTGAAAAGCTCTGCGTAAAGGAGGCTGGCAGGTAGCTTGTATAAAGGGATCATTGGCTGATGGGTAAAATGTCAGCAATGACTGACATGCAAAAGAAAGTGGGAACTGTGGCCAAAACAAAGTGCACCTTACAGACGTAGCCAGAGGGGCCCGTAACAAGACAGCGGCTGTGATCTAGATTTCTGTCAGAAACAAAGTGTGACATTCTAGTCTGCATAATAAACTATGACATCTAACACAGCAGAAACTTAATATTCTTTTACCTGCTTAATCCAAATAAGGGTTGAAGGAGTGGATTTCATCCTAGGAGCATGAGATTCAAGGCAAGATACAGCCATGAACAGAGTGTCAGTCCATCACAGGGTCCTTTTAAATGCAATCTCCCACTGACACTCACAAAGTGTGACTTTGGAATTTTAGGGTAGGAAAACTCCCAGAAACACAGGGCAAACATGCAAACTCTGCACAATGGCAGAGTCAAGGATGACTAGGAGACTTAGATTCTGCTGAAGGGAATACTTAATCATCACAGTCTAACACCAAGTCAATTAAACTTCAGGGATATCATTCTGTCCAGTTAGGAACTGATTGTGAATCAACTTCACCTGCTTTGGTACAAATGAAAGTGAAAACAGGTTATCTCCAGTGATAACTGGAGAGGCAACAGCAAGACAGCCCTCAAAAAGGAAATGGTTTTGCAGGTGGTGGCCACAGACAATCGCTCTCTCCTTATCCTTCCTGACTGATTCTTCTCTAATTTTGCGTTTTGCTGGTGTCCTTGTCAGTTTGCACATTTAGTCCAGCTCCTCCAGGATGGCACATTCATACTTGCTGGCGCAAAAAGGTTTTCTCTGTCTCCCTGCACAGTCTCAAGAGCATGGAGGAGATACCTGGAGATAGGCCAATTACACAAGGAAAGCTGGAAAGGGCTGTAGAAGGGCATCAACCCAGCAATAGGCCCAGTATCTGCTCCTCTGTGTGAGCACGAACAGGAGAAGCACTGCTAGAGCCCTACAAAATGACCTTTACTTTGCTACTGCTGTGCATGTTTTAGACCAAACTTTCAGAAACAGACCCCATGAGGGTGGCACGAGGGCCGGACATCCTCTAGTGGGACCTGTGCTCACAACCCATCACTGTTAAGCTTAATTGGTATTCACTAGAGAATACAACAATTGGCATCTTCAACATTGGCACCCTGTTCTCTTCACAGATAGAACATTAGAACAATCTAGATAAGAACATATCATTCAGCCCAACAAATCTCACCAGGCCTATCCACTTGATTCTTCTAAAAAAACATCATGAGAGCAGTGTGAACCACACTGAGGAATTGTAACAGACAGGAAAAGAGTCTGGAGACATTGTGGTGAACATTATGCAGCCTGCAAAATCATCCAGCATGAAAGGTTTGGTGGTTGTTCACTGATGGGGATAGCATACCTTGGAGAGTTGCACAGACCTTCATGTGTTAGGCAATGGTACCCTGACTGCTGTTAGGTACCTGGAAGAAATCCTCAGAGCCATTCAGACCTTAGGCTAGTGCAATGGGCCCCAGTTTCCTCCCGTGCAGGACAATGCTTGGACACATGTAACCAGAGTTTGTAGTCAGTTCCTGGATGAAGACATCATTGATGCCATTGACTGGCCTGCACATTCCCCAGACCAGAATCCAACTGAGAACCTCTGGAACATTATGTATCAGTGCATCCAATGCCGCCAAGTAGCAACACAGACTTCACAGGGGCTCACTGATCCACTGATCTAGGACTAGGAGGAGATCCCTCAGGACACCGTCTTGTCAGGAGCATACCCAGATGTTGTTGAGAGTACATGCAGGCACAGGGGGGCCATACACACTAGTGACTCGCATTATGAGTTGCCGTGATAAAATTCACACAATTTGGATCAGCATGTGTTTTCAATTTTTGACTTTGATTTTCGGTGTGATGTTGAATCCAGCCCTCAATCAGTTGGTGGTTTTGTTTTCCATTGACCATTGTTACATAATTTTTTCTCATTGAGTTACACAGTATTACTCACTAAAGATTTTTCACTTGAATAGTTCATTCATGGAGATCCAATGTGTGATTTAAGTGTTCCCTCAATTTTTCTGAGCAATATATAAATGCCCATGACCATGTGTTAGGATATAGAGGGTTGGAGAATGACTGACTGACTGAGTATATAAATGCATTAAAGATATTGTAGAGCAATTTTTGTTTTCCATTTAGGTTTTATTGAAAACACAAGACAATGAATAATTTGCTTCTAGAACTCTTTTGGATGTACCTTATGGATTTTGGCCTGCTGACCACAAAAACCATCTTTGAATTTTTCTATCACAAACTTCTTTTTGTTGCCCAATGGAAATGTCTACCCTTCAATACCCAATAACTTAGTAGCACACAGAAAAGAAACCTACTAAAATATGGAGCTGTTGTTGAAACATATACTGTACAACAGCTTCCGCTAGAACTTCTGTTGTGATCTAAAAGAACTGGCAATGTTACTAGAAATGAAGGTCAGATATACAGTCTACTGGTGTTTTCATTTGTGAATGGCACAGCAGTGCTAAAGAGTCTCATTATATTAAAAAGGATCATAAGAATTTTGCTCCAGGGTTCAGTTGTCATACTGATGCCACAGTTAAAGAAGACAGTTTTGCTAGTCCACAAAACAGACACATCATCAATGACAAGTGGTTCAAGGATCTGTTGGTTGCACCAGAGGGAATCTCATGGAAGACACTCAAGGATGTTCTTGAGATCAAACTATGTCCAGCTGATTGACAACATGTTTCAAAACCATAAAGTTCAACATATTACTAACTATTCATTTTCTGCATTCACATTTGGACTTCTTTCATGATGAACA
The DNA here is from genome assembly GCA_026402145.1 of Polypterus bichir lapradei. Taxonomy (NCBI): domain Eukaryota; kingdom Metazoa; phylum Chordata; class Cladistia; order Polypteriformes; family Polypteridae; genus Polypterus; species Polypterus bichir. The sequence goes on along the minus strand of JANRMT010062854.1, from coordinate 97,640,287 downwards.
TAGTTAAAAAGTTCCATGAGGACATTGCAACAATGGAAAAACAGTAACAGGGTAAGTGGAATCCATCAATGCTGGCTGACTGTTGTTGGACACTGAAACGAAAAGCATCAGCTGTTGAGTACAAACAAAATGAGCAGCAAAACATTTTAGTTCAACTGAACTAATGCAATGTGATGGCATCATTAAGCATTTGATCCCACTAACTTCAAGAAAAGTTAAATTCATGTTTCACTACATGCACATGAGTTTTTCTTCACAATAGACTAGTGTTTTCAATAAGGACTAGTTCCTATCCTACCCAGTGCTGTTAGGATGAGCTCCAGAGACCCTCAAATAAGTTAATATTTAAAATTTTTATTTAAGATAGATGGATAGATAGAATGAGAAACACTGTCTTTCAACATTAATACTCTGTGGTGGAAATAGATTTTTCTCCATTGTCCATTCATACATGCATTGGTCTCACCATTAGCAACAGCTTCCAATGCAAACTCCATATGGTTAGTAAAAATGTTTAAAATGTTTGTCTATACCACCTTGCACAACAAATTTAATAATAATGTACTGTAAAAGATAAAAAAAAATATATATATATAGTTCTACAAGCATAAATAGAATACATTGGATGCCTAGATAAGAACAAGATGCCACATTACAGCAAATAGCCCAATAAATTTATCCTGCAACAAAAGGCTGATTTTCCAGCAAGAATAATTCAAAAACTTATATAGAACAATCAATAATAAAAATCAATATTTTCTTTCTATTTTACAAATAATGGTAGTGATTTATAACATTTTAAAACTGAGATCCCTATTAAACGTTTGTTCATTGGATACCTTTAAAACAAAAAAAAAACAAAACTTAAATTTGAGTTCTGATGAAATTATATCAAAGGTATTTGTCTCACATTTTACTTTAGTTCATATGTTCAGATATATATTCCATCTATAAATATATATTCAGCATTCAATCTTTATATGTTAACCTAAGTTGCCTTACAGTTTTGTCAAGGTTATCAGCATATCCTTGTTCATTGTACAGATCTAAGCGCTTTCTGGTGCTTGAGGGTCAAAGCCTATTTTCTATTTCTATGAATGTTTGAAATGTTCTGACTGTTTTAGTTGGGATACATTTTTTTTCTTGTAGTTTTGAGCAAAGACCTTGCCTCATTTTCTCACATCTGCCATGAAAGCACTTTGTGAATAGTGTAGAAGCCTTGGTTTTCAATGAGAAGGTTTACTATTAAGTTAATAAGAATGCCATGTGTCTTTTTTCCCTTTTGATGCAATTCATTGATTTGTTCTATAATGTTAAAGGCAGAGTATGGTTGAAAGACACACAGACACACACACACGCACACACTTTATACGTATGGAGTACTGCTGCCTAATGGATTCAGTGTTTTCAGTTCAAGTCCTGTCTTCTATCATTTTTGGCATGGGGTTTGCATATTTTCCCAAAATCTGTGTGGTTTTTCCTTCCACATCCCCAAATGCATGTGCATGCATGTTTAAGGATATTAGGATATTATGAGGATATTATTTTATGATATACAGTATTCACCTCTGTGTGCACAGGTCTCTGTCAACTGTTCTTGTTTGGACACTGCAGTTTTTCCCCATTTTCTCCAAAACTACTCAAGCTTTGTCAGATGGCATGGGGATCAAGAGTCAACAGCCTTTTTCAAATCCAGCCACAAAATCCTCTGAATATTACAGCTGTCTTTAAGTCATTCCTGTGTAGCTTTTTCTTTGTGCTTGGGATCATTGTCAGACTGCATCAGGTTTTGCATCTATCTATCTATCTATCTATCTATCTATCTATCTATCTATCATTTGTTCTTGCTGACTTCAGAGTCTAGCAGAGATGCTGTATGATGTGTGGTTTGTAACAAAGGCTTCCTGTTTACTACTTCCCCATAAAGCATTGACTGATTAAGCACCTACTGTAGGCAACAGTTGTCTGACCAGCTTCTCCAATCTCAGCTACTGTAGATTATAACTTTTTAAGAGTTGTCACAGATCTTTTGGTGGCCTCCGTCACTAGTCTTCTTCTTCTAAGGTCACTCAGTTTTTGTGAACAGCCTTCTATAGGCAGATTTCCAAATATGTCATACTCTTTCCAATTCTTCTTGGTCAATTTAACTGGACTCTAAAGGGATATTTAATGACTTGGATATTTTCTTGTCTCCATCCCCTCACATGTGCTTTGCAATCACCTTTCCATTGAATGGCTTGCAGTATCATATTTTCATTGTGTAGGTTAGGTTACAATACTGACTCACTGCAAACTTGACCTTCCTGATCAGGTACATTTATACTGCAGTCAAATTAAAATCTTTGACTGCAGATTGCTGATCTATACACTGAAAAATATTTTTTGTTTGCTACTGGGAACTTCAGACCAGCTCTCTATTATGTTTTTTACACTGATTTCATATGTGAAATAGGAATTAAGCTAGCACATCAGATTTATGAGACACACATCATTGCCGTTTTGAGACTTTTGAATATCAATATAATATATTAACACAATATCTAGAGTTTGAACTCTGTCCCACCAAAATTGTTTTGAATGTATTTATTCTGAAAACAAACTAGAAGACGATACCAGAGACACTTTAAAACATGTTTATGTCAATTTACTTCAATATAAATGTGAGGTCAGTATGCTCAAAATTATCTGAGGCAATTGCTTTTGCACTTGTACTGCACATCCGTGTCTTTTTGCAAGAACCAACAGTAGTCATCCATTATGCTCGGAGTAATCATTTCCCTCATATCGGTTTTCCATCACCTTTGTATCTTGATGAAATCTTTCCCCATGCTCATCTCTGACATCGCTTAAATTTGTTGGAAAAAAGTCGAGATAAGAATGTAAAAAATGCATCTTCAGTGACATTCTGGCTCCCATAAGCTAATACTGTATACTTTCAGCATATTCTCCACAAGCTTAGCATAATTCTCTCTTCTGTAACTGTCAAGTGGCTCTGTGGCTGGGGATCTGCACTGGCAATTGGAAGGTTGCTGGTTCGAATCCCGTAAATGCTAAGAGGGTCTCTGGTTGAGGGTTGGGCCCTTAAGCAAAGCCCTTAACCTGCAATTTCTGAGCGCTTTGAGTAGTGAGAAAAGCGCTATATAAATGCAAAGAATTATTATTATTAAAATTCTGGACAACCTGCACGAATGAGGGTGGTGATTCAGTAGGCTTCAGTTTCCTTTTGAACTCATCGTCAAGCATCAGTTCATGGAATTCAGGGCCAACAAAAACACCTTCCTTAATTTTGGCTTCCTTTTTCTTGAGACCATACTTATTTCTTAAATGTTGAAATGCATTACCTTTACTGTCCAGTCACCATAGTTGTCCAAGACCTGGAACATCATAACTAAAAAATGGGATGTGCTGGACAAAAACGGTTTTCAGATTTGGAGTCAGCAAGTGAAATTTGTTAAAGTACAGGTGAAAGAATCCCAGTAGCAAAATGTTTGTTGACCAGTGAAATGAACCAATTATGTGATGTCTAAAGTCAATTGGCTGCACCAGTGATGATTTAGGTGCGTCATATTAAAAAGCAATGTAATTCAATGTTGTATAACAATACCATAAAAATGTCTAAAGCATGACTACTTTTTATAGGCACTGTAAATATTTATACATGTATTTATGTATGTACAATATACTGTATATGGTGTGTATAAGGTGCATGTACATTTTAACCAGAAAAATAAGTATAATACTACATGAGCTATATCAAAAATTCCTTTATCTTTTTTGTTAACCAGTTATGAAGTTTTTAATATGTTGACACACATGCATGTCTTAGGCTCACCTTCCAGGCTCATCCAAGGTGGGCAATAGGACGAGAAGGGTATACTGTCACTAAGAACTGAGAAGATGTTCAATGTGGGCAACCAAGTATGCCCATTCTGGTCAGAGTGCTATAATTCGATGCACTTCTAGATTGTATGTCTCATTTGGACTTAAGCTCAGCTCAGGATGGAGCTCTAACCCAGACCTGACACATCGCTTAAGGTGGCTCTGTAGCCTTATATTTTTGTTTTTTTGTGCCATTAAACACTATTTCTGAAATACCCAACACCTTTATTAAACAGGGTAATATTTTGGATCCTGTGTCATACCTTGTATGACCACAATGAATATAATAAATAAAAAGGTAATACAAGAAATTAAAAAATAGAAAGAGACAACTGGTTATTTAGCTTTGCATGGCAAATACTAAATTGTATTATGATTAGTTTGTGCTATTCAGAACACTTTGAAAGCTCATAAAGAAATAAGTTAACATTTTTGATAGTCTTCTACATAATGCATTATGGTAAAATGCTCACAGGTGCATATTTAGGTTGAAAAACGCCCTGAGGAGAATAAAAACAAAAAATGATAGTAATATCTCAAACCCACTTAATCTATTTCAGGGTCATGACAGCCTATCCCAGCAGAATTGAATGTTATATAGAAAACAGCCCAGGATCGAGGATCAGTCCGTTTCTGGATAAAATGGAAATTACAGGCACCGACAACTCTGGCTGAACATGGCATGAATATAACTCCCAATGCATAACCATGATGTCCCTTGCTTTATATCCAAACATTTTTATAGCATGATATTTAAGTTCCTTTTTTAATTGCTGCTTTGGATTAATTGGAAGATGTCAATTTTATGTTACTTTCTTACCCTGAGTTGTCTGGTGCCATAAATTTTAACCTAGGATTTAACCTTATGGACATTTTATAAAGAGTAAATGCCACATTATAAATTGTGTGTGTAATTATTTCAGTATTAAGTACAGCCTATTCTAGAACTGTATATTTGAGGAAATTAAAAGCAGAAAGAAGCTAAATACATTTACTGCATTCTATTAAAGTCAGTGGCAAGGAGAGCACAACTGCTTCCTGCTCATTTTGATTTTTATTGCTGTGATGGTAGTTGATGGTAGTGAATGTGGGCACATGTGGTAGTTGGTGCCTCAATCAAGTAACTTCCCAGAATGACTATTGAATGTTACCTGACATTTATTTGTTAATCCTGACTGGAGACTAATCTGTTTTCCTTCTGCTCTTTTATTTGCTTTTCCATCATCTGTGAGTTCCACAGTCCCCACTATTCAATGCAACTCTCCTGTCACTACCTCCCTGTAAAATATTACCTTGGCATGCTGGCCTTGAAATTGCTACTCAGAATTTTTCAGTTTATCCACTTCTGTAATTTTATATTCAGTTTTATAGTTTTTTTTCAATGTTTCAGATCTATAGGTCCTGAACTAATTTCTGCATATCTTAATGTCATCAATTTTATTTCATTTTCTAAGCCACTTAGCAGTTGAAGGTTATAGCCTACCCTGGCAACACTGACCTCAAAGCTGAAACTAATCCCAGATGGGGTGCCAATTCATTGCAAGCCCACCTGTGAAGAAGCCACCTGAAAACTCACACAGATACAGGGGGATTGTGCACCCCACAACAGCAGAAATATGTGAGGCTATAGAACTAACCACTGCACTACTGTGTTGCCTTCTTACAGTACAATTCTGCTGATGAAGAAATATCAAAATACAGTAAAGGATATGGCACAGTACAGCAGATACAGATTACAAAGCAAAACAATAATGGTTTGTAATACCTCAAAATATCAACATATATCAAATTAAAAATACAATTGTCAAGTATTAAAATACAATACCCCACAGAGAAAGCAAAGAGGGAGATAAGTAACTGAATTGTAGAGTGATCGTTAACAGTAAATTGGTAATAAAAGTGCTTACACAGTGATGTCTTGGTTAAATAAAGCAAAAGACTAAAGAAATCTATTTTTGTTTTCTCCTGTATTCCTCCACTCATTATCACTTCATTGTTTTCTGTCATACTTTTCCCAGTAACGGTACACTGCACGATAATGTGCAGAGAATAAACTTGACTTGAGCATTTCTAGTTTTCATACTCTTTCTCTGTACGTTTAGCATTCGTTTGCTCAGAGGTTGATGTGCTTGCTGCTTCCTGAGCAGCTCTTCTTTCTCCACCCAAGCGGCCCGCTGCTTCTCTTCTTTTGTCGGCATCTTTTTGCATTAAAACTGATTAACTCAGTGTTTGTGTCATCCATCCATCCATTAACCAACCCGCTATATCCGAACTACACGGTCACGGGGGTCTGCTGGAACCAATCCCAGCCAACACAGGGCACAAGGCAGGAAACCAACCCTGGGCAAGGCGCCAGCCCACTGCAGGTCGTGCACACACCCACACACACACGCCAAGCACACACTAGGGACAATTTAGAATCACCAATGCACCTAACCTGTATGTCTTTGGACGGTGGGAGGAAACCGGAGCACCTGAAGGAAACCCACACAGACAAGGGGAGAACATGCAAACTCCACGTGAACCTGGGTCTCCTAACTGCGAGATAGCAGCGCTACCCACTGCGCCACCATGCCACCCTGTTTGTGTTATGTTTTTCTTAATTTTTCACTTAAGCTGGCACTTAAATCTTCAATCTGCATGATTTAAGATATGAACAGGTAGAGGAAGTGACGGTGAAGGTGGTAGGGATGAGAACAGCTCCCGTACGCATGCGCCGCACCGCCGCCCTGTGCCTGGCTGCTGCAGAGAGTTGATTCTACAATAAAATAAAGTAAAAATAAAAAGAGGTATAACCTTGGAAGTCAATCATAATCCCAAAAGTGGATAGTAGATGTCAATAAGTCAAATGGTTTGCGAGGTACATGTGATTTAAAATCCTGGAGAGACAAACGGACAGCTATGCTAGTATATTATATAAGAAGATTCTTTAAGCACACCATGGTCATTTTCACCTGCATTAACCTCTGTTAAAGAATCAAGCAATGGTTTTTGCTGTTTTCTCCTTGAGGGATGGAAATTAATAAAATAAGTTACCTGATATAAAGAACAATAAAAACACTCTAATGTAAAAAATGCAACACTTAATAAACACCAACCCTGATTGCTCCACACATCTGCCCAGTCACATATAGTATTAAGATGCCAAGTTCATAACTGCTTTAGACTGCTGTACTTTTCCTTTTATTGTTTATACTGGTTAAAGGGTACAAAGAGTCGACGTGGCCCATAAATAATCTCCTGCCACACCCATCATATCAATTGCTGTAAATGAAAGTACAGCACTCTGTCTTCAAATGTGAACCTCAACAATCACAGCTTTGAAAATATAGCACTGTGTCTTAAAGGGGGACATCACGGCTGAGAACAAAGTAAATCGCTCTTTTTTCAAAGGAGGACGGCTGCAAGTATCTTGCTAACCGAGGTACAATACTATGGGTCCAAAAAAACACTTTCTTGCATATCCTCTTTAAAACAGCTTCATTTCAGTTGTTTTACTTTATATATAGATACAGTACTGGTATTTTGGCTTAGGATCTGCCATACAGTAATCTTGCATTTTGGAGGTTATGGATTCCAAAATACTTGCTGAACCTACCTTCTTTGTAAGCATAAATACAGTTTAGAGAATCTGTAAAATTATTCAATGATAAATGTACTTTTAGATGGCTTTCACTTTGAAAGAGTATATAAGCAGAATTATATGATACAAAGATAATGACCAAACTGGAATGTCAATCATAAAAAAACAAAATCTTCAAGTACCAAAAAACACAGGAGTCAACAACAAAAAGAGCTTCTGGAATAAAGAAGATTTAACTTTGATTAAACCCATCAGTAGCAAAGCAAATCAAAGGCCAAAGTGTCATTAACATTTGAAAACAAACTCAACGACACCGAAAAGCGAGAAATGAGTTTCAGCTTATTACTGATGATCCCCTTATCTTTATATAGTAAGGTGAGATAGGAAATATTTCATTTTATTCCACCTAAGTCTCGCTTTCTTCATTTCTAATGTGCTTTTTACTCTTAGCACCACCAAATATACAAAATGTAAAAATTGCATTTATTTTCTCTACACAAAAGCCACCATTATTATGATGATTATTTATTTATTTTTCATTGGCTTGCTGCTATAATCCAAGAGATGAGACTGTGGCTTTACTCAGAAAAAAGATGGATTAAGTGTTGATTCACAGCAAAGAATATTCTGTTTACAGGATCTGCAGCTCAACACGGGAAATGAACAATATAATCTTATATTTTAAATAACAGCAGAGTACAGTAGTAAGAAAGGCCATTTATCAAGTTATTAATTACTAAAATTTACTATTTTAGTAAATGTTTTAGTCAGTAGGCACTAAAAACAAAGAAAGAAATATAAGGTTTTTACACATATGGTGTATATAATTGTATTCTTACAATAGTTATTTGTTGAATCAACAACCATTAGTTGTTCAAACTTTATTTGCAAATTGTTATGGGTAACAAATTGCAAGGGTAAAGGAACTGTCCCTATTCATTTTTATTATTGTACAGTATATTTCATTTTTTTGTTTAGCTAAATCTAAATCGACTGAAGAATACAATTTAAACTAAACAGTTTTGTTATGCTTTTTTTGCCATGTTAATGTGGTTGAAAGACAATTCCTCAGTGATATAAAATCCCTGATGAGCGCTGTAAAAGCCGATGTCACCTTATGCAACTTCTACTTGTTGGGTATGTCCGACTTGCTGACAACAGTTGCTGATCACATCACCGGCCCATGTCAAATGTTAAATAACACAACAGAAATCACCGGGCATGTCAAATTTAGTGACTGATTGCTGACCCTACAGCACAGTTTTGCTTGCGCTTTAATGTGATAGCCAATAACGTGCTGCCTGATGGAGCAGCTGTCTGTGCAAACGCTATGTAGGTATGGAGAATTCAGCCCTTTTTTGTTATTTCCATCTTCTTGTTGTTTATAAAACACAAGACACCAGACAGATGAGTTCCTCTTCAGTTTGTGATGTCCATAACACCCATCTTCTTTATTCCTTGTAGCTGTTTTATAGGAACTGTACTTCCGGATGAGTGCTCATTGGTTGTCACCTCTCACACACACAGAACTGTCCCCTATAACTAATGTCAGGGCTAGTCACAGATTAATTGGAATGTCACATTGTGCAATGTTATACAGTATAAAGTCACATTGTGCATAATATGCACTGTACTTCAGCATGAGTGCTCTTTGTTTGTCACCACTCATGTACACCGAGCCCACCCCTGTAACTAAAGACAAAGTCAGGGTTGTCAGCGCAAGTCACAGATGAGATGGAATGTCACATTGTGCAACTGACCTTCATGGGGGTGCACTGCCAACTGCCTCCAACTCTCTAAGAACATGTAAATAAAGGATACGACTGACACTTGCTGGAAAGTTGTCTTATGTGACATGTTATAAAGACAAATATTCCACTCAATGTGGAATCTGAATGAGAAGAAACTGTAAAGCCAGCCAGTAGTGAAGTAATTTAGGGTTTGCACAGTCTCTTTAATGAAGTAATTCATTGTGGTTTTTGAAACTACAAATGTCATTATGCTTTCTATTTACCAATGGCATGCCATTAAAGCTGCCTAACGTGGAAGTTTTATAAGAGGCAGGATCTCTTCTTGAATTTCATATCAGGCATTGAGTCTTGAGTTATAAGGCTAGCATATCGTATTAACTCTCAAGGAGCAGCACAACCAGTATCTACCCTCTTCTATTTTTGCTAATACTAAAATATAAATAGAGAAGAGAACAAATAAATTCATAGAGAGTAACAAACAACCTGTTTATGGAGAGCTGCTCTTTCTATAGCCATAAAAAGGACCTTTTCTATACATACCTTTATAACAGCAGTTAACTAAACTCTAATGCAAATACAATATGATAAATTAAAACAGAAAAAATACAGTCAACTCTAATGTTATGGGCAAATCTGACTGGTGGTTATGCAGTGAGAAAAGATGTATAATTTATTAGTAGTACATTTTAGCTTATAAGTCACATACTTATAAAGAGTTGTTGCCTTCCCTAATATGTCACTTGTGAAAGTTTTAATTTGTTCATTTATCGGAAGAACAATTGCCTTCCTTATTCTTCTTCACAGTTATCATCATCATTACTATAGCAGACACATTTACCTAAGATGAGCAACAAGGCCAAATACATTGCAGTCTTTGACATAATTTTTAACATGTGAAATTTTAATTAAAAAAATAAGAGACAGAATTTTTTTAGTGGTTTGAAATTCATTGCTAAGGCTGCTACACCAATGTCTAGAGAGAACAAGTAGGTTAGAAAATTGATTACTACAAATTTTAAATTCCTTTAAGCTGGATAGAATGTATTTAAATAATACAAATAGATTGATATGCAAAAATGTATAGAAACCTTATTTATGTTCTTGCTTGTATTTACCTTGACTTCACAAACCTTCAGGGTGTTTGTTCAACATTCAGCTTACAAAATGGTTCCATGACAAAGTCAAAAAATAAATAACAATAAAAAATAATAATAAGAAGAAATATAGGTTAAATAAAAACAAATTAGCAAAAATTACTCTGTGTTAACAAAAAAATAAGACTCATAACACAGTATTGTAAATAAGCTGGCCCATTCTACACCTGAAGGTATCAGTAGCAACCATATAAGGGAGGACGCATCACAATAAAGTGGCAACTAAAATGAAAGAAAAAGTGTGTCCTTCACAGGAGGCAATACATTTTTCATGAAAACATTGTTATAAATGTTCAAAATGGACAGAGACTGGCAATTTTATGGATTGTTAATATTTTTTTCTTTTTGCCAAATTTTAGATATAAAAGGCAGGAGCAATATTATTTATTGGTCTCATTTTCCTCTAAAGCCCAAAGATAACATTAATGATGATAATTTTCCAAAAAAATTTTTTTTAATTTTAAGGGAATTTCCAATCAATCTCAATCCCTACAATTTCACAATGAGTTTTTGTTCAAGAAATGTTGTCATAAATTGATCTTGTAATGTGGCACTAGGTTATTTAACAATTTTTAATGATTGTTTTTTAATTATTTTGTGTTCAGATGAATTAATAATTTCAAAACCCTACTTTATTTAATTTAGCTGTGAATCTATTTGTGTTATTTATTTCTTTAACAGGAAGTCTCAATCAAAAAGTCAGTGAAAACATATATTTAGCAAGGTTATTGTTTTCACGTAGAAGTGGAATAAGATGCCCACCACTGATTTGAAACATAATTGTTGCTACTGCCAATTCTGCGTCAAATATTCTGAGATCATGGTAGTCTCACAATTTCATAATTTGCAAGAACAGAGAGCATTACTATCAATAAGCATGTATGCCTTTCATGAACAAGTGTGATTCACTGGCGAGAAAAGGAATATTGTCATATGCATAGAAATAATCAAATTACAGTATCAATCAAATACTTTATGGACTTTAATGAAGTCTAGATATTTTCTTTGTGTGTTTTGAATATTTGTACTGTGTCTCTTCAGAGAATCCTTGAGTACCACTGATTTGACTTTGTGTTGATCAAGTGGTTGCTTATAGAGTCCCGAATGAGGCACATTACCTGCATTGTGAGGGAGCGTCAGTTACAGCACTACGGTCATGTGGCACAATTACCTGAGGGTGATCCGGCTTGTAGGATCCTCATTGTTGGGGACACAAGTGGATGGACCAGGCAAAAGGGTCACCCACGTAACACCTGGCTGTGGTAGATAGAAGGTCATTTCCAGAGGGTCTGCCTGGGGGGCTGTCAGCCAGAATCCTGAGTTGTTTCTTCATGTGGTGGGTGCGGCAACATTATGCATGACCCCCAACCTGATCTGACCTGACCTGTGTTTAATGAGCCCTAAATTGTTCCCTGAGATACAGAATACATGATATGATGTATTCCTGAGTATGAATAATTTTCTCCCTTTCATATACATTTGTACAATTGAATCTAGTTTAATAAACTATGAGAATGGCTAATCCATAGTATAAGGTTACTAAAGGGAATGTTATGTGCTCTCAGAGTTAAATGTAAAAGAACAATGACTGGCATATTACATCAGCATTAAATATTGAGTCATTAACTGCTTTGGTTAGAGTATTCTCTATGCAATATTCAATTCTAAAGCTCAACTGGATCATTTTCCTTAATCAGTCGTTTAACGAATGCAGTGTTTTTAATATCTGGAAAAATACCAGGCACTATAAAGCAGTTACCTATATCAAGTAGAACTGGACCAAAAATGCAGGTGGATGGTCTCACTTGAGTCTATGAAGTTCAAGTGCATTTATTTTGTTAAAAGCATTCAATTTGATGCTTTGAGTAGGAGGAAGATCAAGTAACTCTGAACCTGAAGTCTGCATCATATCAGATCTCATATTATTCATTTATTCTGTAAAAAATGCTGCAAACATTTCATAGTAAACTGTTGTGCCAGTCGAGAGTATCAAAAGAAGATCTGCTGAACTGCAGCATACATAGACTCAACCTTCTTTTTACTTCCTGACAACCTCTTGGATTTGGCTGTTGACATAAAAAATGAGAACTGCATTAACTGGAACAGCAGATGTGTGTGATTGAAAAGCAGTAGTAAGAGTCAATATCTAAAACTTAAAGTGGCCATTGCAAAAAAACTGACATGCTAAACTATTAACAAAGTCGAAACAAACATTACCAGGAGTCATTAACTAGAAAGCATTTTGTCACCACAATCGAGATGTTAAAACTGTAAACAAAGTCAAGAATTGAAATGTTATGATTCGTGAACCAGAAGACATGAACTACCAAGAAAGCAAAGAATGACATAATTCGTTGGATGAATCTGTAATTTTTGATGCCTCACTGAATGCAGTACAGAGCTTTAAAACAAAGATTTGGTATGTAACGGCTTCTGGGAGGCTGTCTCCAGCAACAGTGTAGTGTTGTCCTACCAATATAATCATACGATACTGAAACTACAAAATGGCAACATGACTCACTTGAAATTAAATGAGTAATTTAATTGAATATTAAAGTATTTATCCATGTTCAGAATTAATTTATTAATGCGCACCACACATGAGGTAATATTTCTTAAGAATAGAACCCTCCAAAGAGTAACAAGAACATTTCCAATGTTCCAATTCGTAACATACACCAACACTTTGTTCATTCATTCCATTAGGTGGAGTCTGCTGAAATAAATGGTCAATAGTCAAGAACAGCACTTCCTACATTGTTAATAATTTTGGAGAAATTCAACAATCTCTTAGATTAGATTGCTCTATTGTATTTAGTTACCCGAGTCCTCAGAATTTCATAGTGCATTGTTTATTTAGTTTTCTCCATTTACACTCAGCTTTGCAGTAATCTGTTTTAAATTTACAGTCTGCTGAAGATTTCCAAAGAACTGTAGTAGTATGTGATTTTTTAACAAGTTTTTCAGGGTTACTATGTCAGCCACAGCCCTCGGCCTAGTATTACATTTATCCATCAAGCTATTTACATTGCTTTGTTAGTATAAGTTCTGAGTACTGGCTAGACTATTGACAGTACTACACAATGTGGCAGCTGCTGCATCAAAGTAATGTATAATGTCTTTTAACAATGCATTCCTTTTTCATTTTAGTTAGAGATCATTTTACGTCAAGGGAAACACTAGGAACATCCTACAATGGTTTCATGAACATGACCATGAATTCAGACTTAATGTAATGGATTCCCTGCGCACAAAAAAAAATTAAACACTGCAGAAAAAGACCACAGAACACTTATTTTTTAAATCCAGTATGTTAAAGTTTACTCAAAAAAAGAAGGAATTTGTTTCTGTTAGTGGAAGCATTTTACATGAACAGTGAAAAGGATTTTAAATGAGTTATTTGAGCACTGTACAATGTGAAACCTATCCATCCTCCCATTTTGCATGTCACTTATCCAGCTCAAGAGCAATGGTGGTGCCAATTCTAGATGGGATACCAATCCGTTGCAGGGAAAAGACACATTCTCATGCATACAATCATGTACACCATCACAATTTAATTTAGAGTAGTCAGTCAATGAAACATTGGAGGGAAACTGAAGAAAGCAGGGAAAAATCTATAAATGTATCAAACTTACAAACAAAATCTAGAAAAATAGCAGAAGTGTATCCAATGTTAATTATTATAAAAAATATTGCAGGGGATACGTGGCAACCAATTAATATTTATGGCTTGAATAACCAAAACAAATAATTACCTAGTAACATTTCTAAATAAAAGCACTATTGAAAAAGCAATACAAGGTCAGATGAAAATTCTATGACTGTTTCAACTCAAATCTCTATTAAATTAGGTGCCCTTATGTTTCAAGAAAACCTTATTTAAAAGTTACATATTGAAATGGTTATACAAAAAGCACAGTTTTCAGTACAGTGTGAATGATTATTAGAAACAATGTTAAAATCCAGCTTTTAGAATAATTAATTTATTTTGTAATTTGAAGCTAAAAAAAAAAAACATTGTAAAACTTGTATAGTCCAGTACAAGATCTCAGGGACCACAGCCAATCCCAGCAGCACTTTGCTTAAGGAATCAGGTATAGGCAGGGTGCCAGTTCATCACATTGCCAACTCACTAACTCATTCACATTCATACTTACATAAGGCTAGTTTAGAGTCACCAATTGTTCTATCACTTCTTGGGGAAGTGCAAGGAGAACTCATATGGACACAGGAAGAACTTTCCAACTCTGCATGGACAACATCTCGGTGGGGGCTTTTGCTATATATGTATTATTTATTCTTTTATGAATTACTTATACATTTCTGCATTTACTTTTAATCACGATTTCTTCTAATTTCTGGTACCCAGAACAGCTGCTTGCAAATACCTAATGTAATTTACTTTACAAACATAAATAAAGACAATAAGATTCTTCTCACAGTAATTCATTTTTCACAGGGAACATAGTGAAAAAGATCTTTGCAAAGCAATGATACTTCCATTTTGTAACTCACATATCCAGGTTAGACACCAGGAGAAAGTGAAAACTTCACACAGTGATGCCAGGGCCAGGAATTCAAACCCAGGAGTCTGAAAATGTAACACCCTTTGTGCCACCCATTAAAGCAAATCAGAACATTTCAGCAAGTTTTTATCTTAACTATTCTCTATAAAGCTTGTATTTTCACAGTTAGCTATAAAACTTAATATTAGCTAGTACTGTACTCTCATAGCAAGCCTAACAACAAAGTATTTTACAAACAATGAATTGTTTATACATTGCCATTAGCATCCCACATAAAACATATAGTGAATTGTAAAGCAAACAATAAATTGATTAACTTTATTTTATATCATATCTTGCACACAAAATAAGACTATAAAAGTGTTTGCACAGTCTTTCTTTTAACTTAGTAGTGCTCATAATGAACACAAATAGATTTGTGGAAAACTTTCAAAAGTTCACCAAGAGCTGATTAACAAATACATAAATGGCTAAAAATAAAATGAGTTTAATTTCAGAGAAAGAGCCGTCATGAACATGATAGCCCGAAAGGCAAAGCAGCTTGGAGGTTAATAATATACATAATCACAATCTGATTAAAATTATTCTTATTAAGGCCACTTCTAATTATGCCGTACAATAGTTACAAATAAGGTATACAGAAAAGAAGTGCAGCATAAACAGAAAAACATAATATTGAAAAAAACAAAGAAACATCAACCATCATATGCAAACATATATATAGAGTACATGTACTGTACACAAGCATGCAGGGTAAGGTCACCAAGGGGGCGCTGCAGCTCCCTAAACATCAGACACATAGAGGCTCTGGACTCAAGTTTGTCATAAGTAAAGGTTTTGTTCATGGGAAACTCTCCTTTATCAAGTGATTACCACACCACAGCCACAGTTACAAAGCCTCACACAATATACAGCAGTCTGTGCACCTCTGTCGTCTCTTCTCTTTGTCATTCTTAGCCTCCTTTGTTCCTCCCAGCAAGTTTTGTTCACCTCCTTCTGACTCTGGCTCCCAAACTGAAGCTGCACCCTTTGTACAAAACCCGAGAGTACTTCTGGTGTCCTAAAACTCTGTCCCAGGAGCACTTCCGGGTGAGGCTGGAGCCCAACCAAGAAGGGCTCATTAGTCCCTTATGTGCTCCCTGGCGGCCCCCATGAAACCCAACAGGGCTGAGCCAAATAACTCCAGTTCCCATAATGCCCTGTTGGAATCCCAAGGGGGCTGCCTTGCGCATGGTGTCTCCCCTTTTGATAAAACTGATGGGGCTTTCCTGATATTGGTAAAGTACAGTATCTGCTTCCTACACTACACTTTGTTTACTCTCAGAACTTTGAGGAGGCTTGTTTCTTGAAATTGCAATTTACATCCTAGTGTTATTATTCTTCTTTTTTAGGCTGCTTCCGTTATGGGTTGCCACAGTGGATCATCTTCTTCCATATTCTTCTGTCCTCTGCATCTTGTTCTGTTACACCCATAACCTACATGTCCTCTCTCACCACATCCATAAACCTTCTCTTAGGCCTTCCTCTTTTTCTGTTCCCTGGCAGCTCTGTCCTTAACATCCTTTTCCAAATGTATCCAGCACTTCTCCTATACACATGTCCAAACCAACGCAATCTTGCCTCTCTAACTTTGTCTCCCAACCGTCCAACTTGAGCTGACCCTCTAATGTACTCATTTCTAATCCTATCCATCCTTGTCACACCCAATGCAAATCTTAGTATCTTTAACTCTGCTACCTCCAGCTCTGTCTCCTGCTTTCTGGTCAGTGCCACCGTCTCCAACCCATATAATAAAGCTGGTCTCATTACCGTAGACCTTCCCTTTCACTCTTGCCAATATCCGTCTGTCACAAATCACTCCTGACACTCTTCTCCACCCACTCCACCCAGCTTGCACTCTCTTTTTCACTTCTCTTCCACAATCCCAATTACTCTGTACTGTTGATCCCAAGTATTTAAACTCATCCACTTTCGCCAACTCTACTCCTTGCATCTTCGCCATTCCACTGACCTCACTCTCATTTACACACATGTATTCTGTCTTCTTCCTACTGACCTTCATTCCTCTCCTCTCTAGAGCAAATCTCCACCTCTGCAGGGTCTCCTGAACCTGCTCCATACTATTGCTACAGATCACAATGTCATCAGCAAACTTCATAGTCCACTGGGACTCCTGTACCTGTCCATCACCATTGCAAATAAGAAAAGGCTTAGAGCCGATCCCTGATGTAATCCCACCTCCACCTTGAATGCATCCATTACTCCTACCGCAGACCTCACCACAGTCACAATTCCCTTGTACATATCCTGTACAACTCTTACGTACTTCTTTGCCCCTCCCGACTTCCTCATACAATACCACAGCTCCTCTCGAGACACCCTGTCACATGCTTTCTTCAGGTCCACAAAGATGCAATGCAACTCTTTCTGGCCTTCTCTATACTTCTTCATCAACACCCTCAGAGCAAACATTGCATCTGTGGTGCTCTTTCTTGGCATGAAACCACACTGCACTGCTGCTCACTAATCATCACCTGACTTCTTAACCTAGCTTCCACTACTCTTTCCCATAACTTCATGCTATGGCTGATCAATTTTATCCCCCTGTAGTTACTACAGTCCTGCACATCCCCTTTATTCTTAAAAATCGGCACCAGTACATTTCTTTTCCACTCCTCAGACATCCTCTCACTTTCTAAGATTACATTAAACAATCTGGTTAAAAACTCCACTGCCATCTCTCCTAAACACCTCCATGTTTCCACTGGTATATCATCTGGACCAATGGCCTTTCCATTTTTCATCCTCTTCATAGCTATCCTTACTTCCTCCTTACTAATCCATTGTACTTCCTGATTCACTATCTCCACATCATCAAACCTCTTCTCTCTCTCATTCTCTTCATTCAGGTTTCCTCTTTCCATCTGCTCAACACACTCTCCTTGCTTGTGAGTATGTTTCCATCTTTATCCTTTATCACCCTAACCTGCTGCATATCTTTCCCAGTTCAGTCCCTTTGTCTAGCCAATCCTGTACTTCAGCATTCCACCACCAGGTTTCCTTTTCCTCCTTCCTCTATCCAGATGTCTCGCCAAGCACCCTTCTTGCTGTCACTCTTACTACATCGGCTGTAGTTTCCCAACTGTCTGGTAACTCTTCACTACCAATCACTGCCTGTCTCACCTTCTCCCTAAACTCAACCCTGCAGTCTTCCTTTTTCAACTTCTCACTCTCACTCTCTTCCTCTTCTTGATCTCCAATGTCATCCTACAGACCACCATCCTATGCCGCTTAACTACACTTTCCCCTGCCACCACTTTGCAGTCTTCAATCTCCTTCAGATTGACTCTTCTGCATAGGAAGTAATCTATCTGTGTGCATCTTCCTCCACTCTTGTATGTAGCCCTATGTTCCTCCCTCTTCTTAAAATACGTATTCACCACAGCCATGTCCATTCTTTTTGGCAAAATCCACTATCATCTGACCTTCTTCATTCCTCTGCTTGACACCATACCTACCCATCACCTCCTTGTCTCCTCTGCTCCCTTCACCAACATGTCCATTGAAATCCGCTCCAATCACCACTTCCTGTCCCTTGGGTACACTGTTCATCACTTCATCCAATTTACTCCAAAAATCTTCTTTCTCATCCATTGTACACCCAACTTGCGGTGCATATGCACTAACAACATTCATCATCACACCTCCAATTTCCAGCTTCATAATCATTCCTCTGTCTGATACTCTTTTCACCTCCAAAACACTCTTGACATACTGTTCCTTCAGAATAACCCCTACCCCATTTCTCCTCCTATCCACACCATGATGGAACAATTTGAATTCACCTCCAATCCACCTGGCCTTACTCCCCTTCTATTTAGTCTCTTGCACACACAATATATCAACCTTCCTTCTCTCCATCATATCGGCTAACTCTCTCCCCTTACCAGTCATACTGCCAACATTCAAAGTTCCTACCCTCAGTTTCACTCTCTTTACTTTCCTCCTCTCCTCCTGCCTCCAGAGATGTATCCCAAAACCACCCCATTCTTCTCGTTCTTCTTCGGCTTCTTCTGCCAACAGTAGCCCAATTTCTGACAGCACCCTGTTGGCTGACAGTACTGGTGGCAGTCATTGTTAACCTGGGGTTCGACCAATCCAGTATGGAAATGTATGTTGTTGTCCGCATATTGATTTGGCAACATTTTACACCGGATATCCTTCCTGATGTAACCCTCCCCATTTATCCGGGCTTTGGACCAGCACAAAGAAACACACTGGTTTGTGCATCCCCTGTGGCTCGGTTAATTTACACCCTCGAGTATGTGTAATAATAAATCCAGTAAGATCAGGGGATACAAATCATTTAAAAGTAAGAACTATATCAATGAGAAAAGGTATTTAAAATCGACCCCAAACTTAATTAGAAACCAGCAAAGTTAATGAACTGGAGAAATTGAATTTGAATAATTACTTGTAGTTATAAGCCTTACTGCATCTTTCAGGGTGTTTAAACCAGTTCCAAGTGCTGATAGAAACAATGGGTATAAAGGGTTACATGAGGTGTAGGGAAACAGTCATAGGTCTTAATGTGGTGGAGTAAAGGCAGAGTAACAAGATAAATAAAAGCTGAATGAGACAGAATTCAACAGAAACTGAACTGTACAAGGCTGTAATTGGGCCATGGTAGGCTGTGGTGCTTGAATGGGAGATGACTAATAGATAAGTGCAGCTTAGAAGGTCATGGAGGTAATATAGGAGGGGAAAGAAGCCATAGAGCTACAGCCCAGTATATCTAAAATGGTCTACCTTTGGCCATAAAGAGGCTGCAGTTGAAAACTGTTGATCACACTGTTGTCTTATACTGTTTCCAGAATATTGATTTCAACAGTCCTGAAATAGGTTGTTTAGAAAACTCTCTTGTGCAGACAAATATAATTCTTCAAAGGAGTATGTAGTGAAAATGAGGAATAAATGCAAACTCTATAAAATAGTGAACAGGCTTTTATTCAAATGCAAACCAAGTGCTAAGCAAGGCTAAGAAAGACAGTAAATCCCAATTGAGAACTTGCAGCAAACAAAAACTAGTCACTAATGCACATGATCACATGAAAGCGATGACAAGGAGGGTGTCATCATAATTAGCCCATCATGCCTTTAGGTAGCTTGACTGTTGAAAAGTGTTTATACCTTCAGTCTGCACGAAAGTCCTCTGTGACTTTCAAAACGATTGTGAGCTTAAACAGCAGCTTAGTCCTAAACACAAACAAAAATAAGTTATTGAGGCCTCAGATTTGAGCTCAGGGCAGGTGACTTATCGTCAGAACTTGAAGTAGGGTTGCCATGTTGTTAGTGTGACCTTAGTTCTAAGGTACTAGGCTTTTAACAAGAATGCATCAGGTTCAATTCTCAGTACTGATTCACTGTGTAACCCGAAAAGGTCACTTAGCCTACAAATAAAGGGATGTGTGATGGCATCAGCTTTGGGAAGGTGGTATTGTCAAAGTGAATGTCTGTCATCTATGGTGTAATAGAATATAAACTATGTGAGAATTTCAGTATATCAACTGGCATAAAGAGCTTGCTTTACTCCATTTGGTTTAGACATTCACATAAAAAAATGAGATCGCTGGATAAGTAAGGATAAAATTGTTTCTTTGTCTTCCTATGTTTTCCTATGGATGATAATCCCATCACTGCACTGGGTGTTATATTAATTTGTTACTTGCCAGTACAGTATCTGGAAACACAGTGTTGAAGACAAACAGAATATTGGCTTATGGTAATGTTCAGTAAAAGTAAAAAAAAAAGGTTGAAACTCTTAAAGCAATGCCAGATTCATATTAAATGTACCATAAAGTTGCATAATTAAAGTTTTTACTGAGTGTAAATAATCCAGTAGGAAAAGGCTATGTAATTAGGCAGAAATCATACAAAGTGCAACCAGTTTAATATTTATGATAGGAATTATGTGCCTCCTCTTCTGCATAGACTGTGTGTAAAATGCTCACTCTGCTTATCCCTATGGCCAAGTGTGCGCACATAACATGAAAGTGGGCTAGGAGCTCGGATGTAAATGCTTCCCTCCAGGCTCCTCCTACTGATAGCCTGAATAAATCCTATGGCCAATTTCCTCTTGCTTCCCCCTTTCATTGTCAGAAAAATATTTCATTTCCATGTCACTGTTTTTTTTGTGTAAATTACTGCACATGTCTGTACAAAATTTTTAAATGCTGTTGCTGAGCTTGGCTACTTACAGAGATTTCCTCATTCACATGCCTTCAAGTCTTGAAATCTTAAAGTACAATTATGAGAAAAATCCCAGCCATCTGCACCTGCACCAATTATTATCCAATTAGTAACATATACCGTGCAATTAAAGGCAAATTTTCACATGCAGTTATCAAAGGGGATAAATACGGAGAGCTAAAAATAATTCAGAATGCAGAGCATGGTAGTCTTCACAGCAATACATACAGCCATAACAGGGGTAATGTATTCTGCATTTCTGTAGCTCCATGACAGTTTAAATTGATCAGTGAGGAAAAGGTGTGTTCTTTTAGAAGCATCTGTTGGCAGTTGTGTATTAACGGATTATTCATTCCGACGCCATTTAAAAAACAAATAAATCTAAGATATTTATTAGTTTCTTTATTTTTATTTCATTAGATATTAATTTATCCAATATTTACTTGATTCTGAAACAACACATTTTCCATTTACTTTTCTGTGTGCATGTTTTTTTTCCTCAATGAGAAATCTGCATATGTTGTTTATTTCATTATGATTACAATATATCAAATTCCCATCATTCAAATGGCCCAGTGTTCAAATGAATTTTAACTAGTCAGCACTTTCCTGAAACATTACCTTATATATAAAGAGCACACAATCTTCACAAATCTGCACTCAAACTGCAAAAACAGCTTAAGGGTTCCCCACAAAACTGTCAAAGAGTCAAAGTGGAATTTATATTGCCGCACTCTTAGATGTAGGTGCTACAAAACAAAAACTGCCTTTGAACAAAAGAACCTCATATCAACTGCAAAACATGGTGATGGGCTGCTTTACTGCTTGAGGGTCTTGCTGCCCTCGAGTCAACCATTAATTCCACAATTCATCAGAGAATAATTAAACAGAATGTAAGGTTATATGTTGAAAAGCTAAAGGTGAACAAAAAATGGAGTTTGCAACATATGATCCAAATCACTCAAGCAAATCTACAACATGTCTCAAAAAGGTAGAATGGAAAAGATCTGAATGCCAAATTGAGGGCTTGACCTAAATCCTGGTGAAACTTAAGGGAGCTGTACATTCACGAAAGCTGTCAATTATCACAACTGATGCAATTCTGTTAGAATGAGAGGACCAAAATTCTTTCCAATAGATGTAATTGACTGCCCTTACAAAGAATTTTTATACTAACTTGTTTTGGCCAAATGATGCAACAATTAATGCCAACAACACACTTATTGTAGTTATTCTGTCTCAGAAAACTGTATCTGTGTGGATTTGTATTAACTGAATAACTGTATATGTAATGCATTTTCCTTGTTAGAATATAAAAAATGGTGCCTTAAATTAAGTATCTATCTATCTATCTATCTATCTATCTATCTATCTATCTATCTATCTATCTAT
>JANRMT010062854.1:97577875-97595292 GCA_026402145.1 Polypterus bichir lapradei | reverse complement strand
CTATCTATCTATCTATCTATCTATCTATCTATCTATCTATCTATCTAACAGGCCCAGGAGATACCAGCAAACGCCACACACATGGTGATTAAGCTAGGAATCATGACCAGTCACCTGTATCTGCGAGGCAGGAGGGCTCATCACTGCTCCATTGTGGTGACATCTGTATAGCTAGTCACCTTTTTTCGGTACCATACTGTAGAGTTTGCTGACTTCTAAAATACCTTCCATCATATACACTCTTAAAAAGAAAGGTGCCAGAGTGATTCTTCAGAGCAATGCCAGAGGGGAACCATTTTTGTTCCCAAAAGACCCAACCACATGAATGTTCTAGAAAGAATATTTAATTATTTAGATCTGTAACAGACTCCATACAGTAAATAAGCATGGTGAGATGGTAACAAATTTGTTAAATACCAGTAGGTGTATGATTTTAAAAGGACCCCTTCTGCATATAATAAACAGCTATGTCCAAGTTTTCTTAATCTTTTAGTGTCCTGCTATGTAGCCTGCCATACATTAAACATTTCAGCTTTTTTTTCCACATATTAAGAAGGTTTTCAAAGCACAAAGAACCAACTTCATATGCAAAGAACAATTCCTATTAAAGTATTACTAATACAGTTAAACAATGAAGAATGCTGTTGTCTATAAACCTATGAACCTATCTACAGTATAAGCATATACAAAGAACCCTTCCCAGAATGAAATTGTCAAGTAATGGTTTTACAAGGAACCACACAACCAAGTAAAGAACCATAAAATGCCATTAAAGAACTATTATTTAATAGAGTGTACATACAGGAACAGGGTAAAGCCTGAAAAGACATGTTAAAACTCCCATTAGTGGGTGTGACGTAGGCTTTTGTCTTACTGGTAAGATGAGGAAACAGCAGTATGAAAGACACGATAGATTAAATGGAGATAAATAATAATCCAAAAGTCCATTAAGAAAAAAGTTTTTCAGTGTTTTACAAAGTTTCCATATGACAACTTAGAAAGAGATAGGACAAAAGTGAATTATTTATTCTGCACTTGGCCATTTTTGATTTTTCTTTCTAAATATCCACCGGCTACAGTAACTTTTGTATTTCTTCAGCTTTGAACATGGCCATAAAAACACAAACACATGGGAATTTTGATTAAATACTCCTTTAGTAGAAAAGATCACAGTTGACATCAGTGATATCTTTAATGCCTACAGATGCGAAATAATGGCAGGGGCTCAGCACTTTGCTCTGAATGCGCCTGTGTACCATTGAGCCGATAGGATCAGCAAACTTCCTAAAGACAGCAGGGTGAATGATGTTTTTCATTGACATATTTGGCAAAACAAGTAACACAATTGGTCATACTCCACAGACTGGGTGGAGGGGTTGGTGGGAGGAGGGGGTCATGACAAGAGCTCACTTGCTTGTTAAACCTTGTTGACTTAAAAATTGGCAAAAACAAACTTGCAGTAGTAAGACTTGCCACCCCCACACATCAGTAGCATTTCCAACCCCCATTCCCTCCCCCAGTCGCCGCAGCACCAGCCCTCCCATCCTGCCAGTGCTGATTTGACTGCAGCGCTTTTAGTAGGAAGATGTCTGTGAATACAAAAAAAAAATGTTTGTGTAGTTATTCTATGGAAAGCCATACTGCACCCTCATCTTTTGTAAAAAATGTAAACTAGATCCAGTGCTGGAATGATTTTTTTAAATGTTTACTGAAATTAACTTGCATCAACTTCTAATTGTCATGAGACGTTTACATTTTTCTATTTATTTTGTATTTTTAGTGCTGTATAAGTTATATAAAAGTGACCCTGAACCTATCTGATTACACTGTGAAACTGCAAAGAATTTTTTGTTGTTGTCGTTGCTTTTGTTGGTAAATAAGTACTTGGTCCTGAAACAACTGTAACTTTCCAAACTAATAATTTAGTTATACACCTTGACTTGAACACAAAAAAAAAACTTTTTAAAAATCAAACCTGTGATTCACAATGTTGAGCCTCGCAAAACATTTACTATATCAAAAGAAGGGTTTGAGCTTTCTTTTAATCCTTCAACAGATACATTTCAGTCTATCTATCTATCTATCTATCTATCTATCTATCTATCTATCTATCTATCTATCTATCTATCTATCTGTCTAAGGGAACTCTTTCACAACCTTCTGCTAATCTTATGTTCACTTCATATTGAATGAATGGTAACAAAAATCTTTCAAATTATAAAAATGCAAATATTTAAATATTTATTTTTCTGCTGTGGCAAAATCTGAATGGACATATTCTGATGACATAAAACAATACAACATAAAAGTAGGACTCGAATTTAAAGGGGAAAAAGGTAAAACACATACTTCCTGCTGTAAATGGATCATTACTGTTAATTTTATTGTACTTCATAAATTTACAATATACACCCACATTTGTACGCATTTGTATTTTTTCTCTTACAGGTATTTTATAATCAGCTAGCAGACGAGAAGAGAGCTGTCATGTATTGTTGTTATTAATTATAGATGATCTTCTCTATTTTGAATAAATAATATATACACGTACACTTATATGATATTATATAAAGATTTTGGCACTTTCTTCTGAACTACACAACCTCAGTATCCAATCATTTCCTACCAGTTGTAGTGTTTGCATTAGTGGAGCTGGCATAGATACCCCTACACTTATGAATCATACCAAACCAGATGATTATATTCGGATACTTAGGCAATAAATGCTGCTGTTGATGATGACAAGCATTAACCGTACAGAAAGGCTTCTACTCTTGCACTTGCCGAATCATCCTCCTAAGTTTCAGTTTTATTTTTATGGCTCTTTCATAGTATATAAGAGCACTTCATTTCTGATTAAAAATCAAGCGTCTTTCAAAGGAATGCACTAATCGTCAGTGTTCTTGTTTCTATGTTAATATCTAGTCATATCACGAACAGGACATTGATATGTTACACAGAAGCACATGCTGTTCAGTATGTCATGCTTGGATTAATTTGCTGTTTAGAGCTTTCTATTTACATGTATTTCTTCTTCACCATAATCTTAGGAAACTTCACAAGAAATGTAGGTATAATTTCAAATAAATGATTTAACAAAATGATTTGATTAAGAAACATTTTCCTAAACGCAATTTCATTCAAAGATTCCTTTAAAATTACGTGACAGTCTTTTCTGGAATTTTAGCTCCCCTTATGTCCATACATGATAAATCTCCACAAACGTCTTTGCAGTTCTTTGTGGGGATATTTTTAGTGGTACATGCTGCCACCTGCTCACTAACAGGCACACAAATAAAATCAGCATCATAAGTAAACAGATTCCTTATCTTAAAAAAACAAAATGATTTCCAACAGTGACATCAAGATTCGTGTTTAAGAGCTAAATGTATGTCATACGTTTATTTCTGTACATAAAAACAGCAATCCCTTACAAGTTGGGAATATCATAATTTTTAACACTGTCCTACCCTGTTTTGTTTGTCTCCTCCCATTATGTTTTTTCTTCATTTTAAATATTTTCACAACAGGCAATGTAAAGATGAAAAGTTCAAGAAATACAATTTTTTTTATTTACCCTCTATGAACAAACTGACCTTTCGTAAGCTTTTTTTTCTTTTCCTTTCTTTTTTATTTTGGTAATGTTTGTCATTTTAGTATTAGGCAAGCTGTAAAACTTTTCATCACCTTGTAGAAAAAACACTAAGAATAATGAAATTTGGTCCTAAGAAGAGAGAGATTTGCTGGTGAATTCGCAAAGCTTTAATTAATTTTAAATGGTGCTTTTGAAAGTGTCAGGGGCTCAAAGCAGTGGAGTGGAAAGGAGTTAGAGTGGCCAGTGCCTGGCAACGCGGCTAATCTGGGCACTCCTGAGCAAGCTCATTTTAGAGTCTTACATCAACATATTGGTATCTCGAGGTTGGGACAGTGAGAAAAGGGACATTAAGCTTGCAACTAAAGAAAGTCGATGAATGTTAAAGAGATTTCAACTTATTGAGTATTATAAGCAGTCAACAAAACTCAATATGATCCATGAAGTTCCTTTTGTGTGCCAGACATGCCTTTAAATTCCCTCATTGCAAAACAGTAAATACATAACAATGGGGGCAGGGGTGTACAAATCAAAGCCTGAAGTTTTTAAATTCTACCAAACAACTATCTGTTTGTTCTGTACTACAAGGAAGAAAATATACATTATGTGTAAAGCCTTTCCTCACAACTTGACTTTTTCCATTATTTTTTGTTCATAGATTCAACCTGAGATAGAGTTATTAGCCTTAAAAAAGACACAATGACAGACACAAAACTGTTAACACTTTTAAAGAAGTTAAGGCTTTATCTTACAAATGTGTGTCACATGCACCAGCCTGCTTACATTTGCTTTGCAGTTTCCAATAATATTTAATTACAAGAAAATAGTAAGTTTTCTTGTTATTTCAAATTAGACAGACTTAGTTACATAGTTTTCAGCAGCCCAATGGGACAAAACATGAAGACAAAGTGTGCAAATGTGTAAATGAAAACCAAGTTATCCAGAGGCTTCATCTACAACACGCTGAAGTCATGTGTCCAGACTGAGCAATGGGAAAAAAAATTGTTGCTTGCCATTTAAGGTTATATTGAGGTAATTATAAATACGCAGTGCAATAACAAAGCAAAGACAGTGGGAAGTTTTGGGACCCCTGTAGGCAAACCCATTATAACTGATGTCTCAAAAAGAAAAGAATTAAAATGTGGGCAAAGTGTTATGTTGGATCTTTTCAGAGGGGAGTCTGAATACGACTACCAAAGAAGGTGGTTTTTCCAGTTAAGACCAATTCCACCAGGAAGAGGTGGGTCCAGGTGGGCAGACACCTAAAATGGCATCAGCGGTGGAAATCCATTAATCTTCCCATCTGAAGAGTGTGCCAGTCCTGGAGTAACAGAGAATTACCATCACCGGAGCCCTTCATATATCCATATAATGGAATATTTTAGCATTTCGAGTTTGTGCAAGATGAGTTTTGATGATGCTAGGAAAAACATTTCTGTGTTCTATGCATTAAACCTCTGACTATATATGTATGTGACTGATTTCAAAGTAATGAATTTCTTTGTTGTCTTGAAGACTAAGTTAAAAAGTTTCTGCATAAACAGTATCATTAATGTCCTGTGATTGTTTTGAATTATTTTGTCAAACGAAAAAGAATAAACCTTTACATTTTAAAGCTATTGATTGGACAATTAAATGCTTTGAGTAGAATTGTAGTGAGGTGAGCAGAAGACTGGTCTCTTTCAAATAGGAGATCAGAGTACCAAAGTCAAAACAAAACCAAAGCTCAATACCAGAAAACAAGCAAATGTGAAGTTTTAAATCCATATGATGAATCTTTCCCTCACTAACACTAGTTCCTTTATTGTTTTAGATTCTGCCCATCTTTTATAAGGAAAGTTTGATGACATCACTAGTCAAACAAAAAAAAACAACAGCAAACAAAATAGTAACAGGATAACTGCACAAAAATAACTTTAAAAATGATTTAAAAAACAATCAAATTAACAAAGGTAACACATTTCAAACCCATACAATACAATTCACAATGACCTTATACTGAAAAATTCCTTTTTAAATGAAAAGGGAACGGAAAATCTAAATTACCAAGCAAAGCTTAAAACTGGGCACCAACATGAAATAAATAAACAAAGCTTAGAATGACAATCAAAGTCTGAAGCTGGGAAATGGTGCAGAATTTCATAACAAAAAGGGGACATATAATCAGAGCCAAATGGACCAGACATTAAACGAAGTCAAGGAACAGAAGAAAAATAATTCATAACTGGAAAAAAACTACTAAAATTATCCCTAATGGTTTTTCTTAATAGGAATCTGAAATCTCAGACAATCAGAGAATGCACACACATTTCTTTACACAGAATGAATGTTTTGCTTGGTAACTATAAAGCAACCATTACAAAAATGGAGAGGCCCATAAGAAAATAATATGGTGCCACAAGAACGTAATTAATTTTGAACATCACTAAAATACTTGGAAATAAAAAATATGTATAACAAAAAAAATGTATAACATCAATGAACAGACAGAATAAAACACATACTGTGTTAGCAGTGCTAACTGCTGGATCCGAATTTTATTATGAGATTCAGTGAAAGACTACATGAGTAACACATTGGAAATATTAGGTAAAAGAGCTAAACATACTGGACAAGCAGGTAGCTTGGCCACCTAGAAATATGTGGACACCAGCTAGAGTGTGAATGTTCACTACATGTTTGTGTAATTTTCCTCTTTGCAAGAGGTTGATGATTTATATATATTGAGAGTATCTCTCAAGTACCGGAAATGCTGACTAGAAGCAGCATTTGTGTGAGTGTAGACTTTGAAAGAATTTTATACCCCTAAATTTAGATCCAGACTTGCATCTAGTGCTGTACAAGTACCAAACAGCTGAGCACTGAAAAGTGATGAACAGAATAGCAAGACTATACTTAGAGGTTGTGACAAAAGGTGAAGTGACTGTACCTCCAACGCGCTGCAGCAGTTCAGTTTTCCTTTGTGGGAAGGCTAGAATAAGGAATGTCACACATCTTAATCCAGAAAGGTAATGGCCTGCAGCATCATAGCACAAAGCTACAGTGTAATAGTAAAGTAGTTAATCAAGGCAAAGAAGACAAAATTATTGAAGTAAGGTAGTTATACTCTCTAATCATGGTACCAGAGAGTAACACAACGTGCTGCATTTTGATTACCTCATGCAAGTGCATTTTTTTATACTATACTGTGTACAAGTGACATTAATGACTCTGTCATTCAATTAAAGAATGAACAAGTTACAAGAATTGTGCAGTGATATCAAGAGACCAAAGAGGTTATTTATTGCCTTCTGCAATTGATTAGAGCAATTTTAATAGGTGAGCTGTCTCAATTTTGTTACTGAGCAGAGCTGGATAGTACAGGATCCCTGATATCAGACCATTTTGCAATAGCTACCGACTAAACTTACAGTTTTACTGTCAGAAACAGGAATAGCTTGACCACAAACAACAGAATTAAGCAGTGCAGGAAGTAAGCAGGGTCAGAGAGTGAACATGCCGCAAGAATATAGCAAGGATGACACTACCCTGCACTTTATAAGAGCAATGTAAGTTCCACAGAGTTAGAGGAAAATTCCTATGTTCTGCTTCACAAGAGGTCTGCAAGATGCAAGGTGACTGGGAGATGTATCAACATGGAGACAATCTAGCAGCAAGACAGTATTATGAATAAACAGAGGACAGAAAGATGGATTGGTTTTGACACATTCCAAGACTACTGGGAGAAAATCAGCCAGATGAATGTGAGAATAAAAAGACAACAACATGATTACTAAGAAAATCGTGGTCAACAAATATAGATACCGTAAGTGTTTTGGGTATTATAAATACTCATTGGTTTCCTTGAGTAATGACTGTTGTGTAACTGTTGTACGTTGTCGAGTAGTGGGTAAATTTTCGTTATTCTTCACTCTTATTGAGATTTACGATTGGTAAAATTGGTTGAATAGCAACTACAGACTCCCTTCTGCACTTAAAGGGATCATGTGAAAATCTGAAATATGAGCTTGAATTTATAGGTGTGTTATGGAACTGGAGAAGTAAATTCAAACCTGAGATTTTGCTTTGTCTCTTGAAGAAGACGCAAGAAATTCAATACTGTGAAATTCGGGGGCGTATTTGAACAAAGCATGGCTGCACTAATTATGCCACTTAATAATGTGCACTTAGTGGAGGTGAAAGAAGAGCATAGTTATGGGGTGAACAAAAATTTAGATAGTGTGATTGAGGGCAAGTCAATGTCGTTGTCATATTTCATTATGGAACTGAACAGAGAAGCCATTGCACTCAGATGCTGAGTTTCAGTTGAAATTGCTAGATTCTACCTGCATATACCCCATGAATAAACATACTGATGGAAAAAGTAATCAAAAATCTCACTGTTAGACCAAGATTTCAACATTCATTGCTGAAGTACCTATAAACAAATTAGAATAATAGGGAAAGCAATACAGCACAACAGCAAAAACATTAGAAAGACCGAAAAAGTGTTCCGTGTGGCTAACATCACAAGAGAAGGCAGACCAAAAACAGCACCTGCCTAATGGCATTCATTCCTCAGGACAGTTGTAACCATGGCAGCTTTAGGGCCTAACATTGTCCTGTAGGTTAGTTTGTGTAGGAGGTGTGAGCAGAGAGTCTCTGACAGGACATCTTACTCTAAAGCCGTCAGCCTGTCCCTAACTGTCCTGCCACTGTTGCTTCCATTGTGTCTGCCAGCAGTTTCAGAAGCAGTATGGTCTGCCAATCTGAAATGTTTTCACAATGATGTGTTGGCCTTGCTCTGCAATGTTCACTCAAAAATCACCATATCTTGGATGGTCATGTGTCCTATCTCTTTGCTGAAAACTTGCCCACAATCAGGACACAGTAGGACATCTTAATTCATAGAGTCTGGCAATTCTGTCACATTACCTGCCTGCCTGCAGCATGCTGATGGCCCTCTCCTTTGCTTCTGGTGACATTCTGAAACAGAAAACTGAGTAAGTGTGGTCTTGTCTTGCTGTGACCTAAGCATTGAAATAAAGCCTATTTAAATGTGACCTGATCAGGTATTATTCCACATGGACGTCATTGGATAAAACTGCACCTTTTGTGTGATATGTTTGGCAACGATTCAGTGCACAAGCTCGGCTGATGATCAGAAAGGCTATAAACAAGCTAACAAATTTTGGCGGAAGTATCATAGATATCTATTTTTCTCATTCCAAAAAATGCTTCATTTTTCCATCGATATAGTATATTTTGAAAGTTTGTGCATGTCTCATTTTTATTTAAGCGAACTATGCAATTACATTTTTCTTGGAAATACTGTAGTGATTTCCTGTGTCCATTCATCCATTATTACTATATAGTGTTACAGGGGTTGGTAAACTCCAGGAAAAAGCCAAGGAGAAGGAGCAGACTTTGCAAAAACACATTTCAGGCTGAGATTCAAACTTTTGATTGTGGATTTGTGATTCATCAGCACTAACCACTGTACCACTATACCCTGTAGAAAAAAATTAGGAGTGTTAAATAAAATAATAACTATTTCTCCAAGCAAAAGGATGTAATAAGTGTATCATTGAGGCAACTTCCATAAATGTGGAAGGGGAATCAACCAAGCTATTTGCCAGACCAGATTTCAGTCAGCAAAGAACAATGAGGTAGCTCTTATAAAACTGGAAAAGTGAACTTCTGTTTAATGAAGAATAAGACCACTGAGGTTTTTAATATCATTTATTACTGATACTTAGTTTCAGTAAAAAATACTAAAACATTATGTTAATATGTTAAATCTACAAAATGTGAACCTAACCTCTGTTATTCCAAATAACAGAATGTTCTTATTTGGACACAAAACAAGTAAAGTCAGTAAAAACTATGTTAAAATCACAGCAATCAAATGATAAAATGAAAAACTGGGACTAAAACATGGTTGCAATTAATGTTTCCCTGATGAGCATGAAAGTAATTCTTCAAAAAGGCTTATTTTAAAAATAACAAAGAAACCATGTTTAAAAGACCCAAGCATGATGTTACAGCAATAACACTCTGGACATGAAGTATGAAAAATTAGGACTAAAACATACTTGTGAAATGCAATTTTAGAGTAATGAAAAACCATTAAAATATGAAAAGTACAAAATTCAATTGGAACTCTACAGCCAGTTTGAACATGCTTCTGCTGATAAGCTTCAAAGCCCAGTCAGCTGTTCTGCAAAACAAACACAATGTTTTGAAACAGATGGTGAGATGTGTTTCAAGTACAGTAGACAGCAACCTAAGCTAGCTGGGGGTCTGCCTGTGGTATAAAAATACAATAAAGTCTCTGCCACTGACTTAAACAGATTGTGTCACGGTTAATAATAGCCACATATAATACACAGTTCAGTGCTAGTAAAAGCCTACTTTAAAGTTTTGTTAGATTGACAAATATCAGTACAGTATATCCCAGATGATCAATAGTGGTAATGTAGGTGAGATTATGAATGAATAATTGAAATACATGGCAGAAACTTTTGAAGCCTAAACTACTGAAGAAGCATAACCAAAAACTTGGTAGACATTCTGCACAAAATAAACACTACAATAATTTAGATGAGATGAATGCATTTGATTTGGACTTGATGGCAAAAAATAGAAAGCAATGTGGTATAGTGTGAATAATTTGCAAAAGTAAAAACATTTCAGAAAGTAAGTAGCCTCCAGGGCCTTTGAAGAATGTGTCATAAAAAAAAGCTTTCTGTAACCAGCACCATGTTCTATGGGTTTCTCAGATCTGTGGTATTTTAGAATCAGTGGAGACTCAACAGAAAATCTGTTATCCTGCATGAAGATGAGTTGTTCCTGGATATTGACATTTGTCCTCTTTTTGTGGCTGACTGTAAAGGTAAGCTTTGGAACTTTAACAAATGGACTGAACTCCTGGACTGTTTCTGTTTCTGCCACCAGCCCTTCTGTGTTTATTTACTGAATTAAGACTGCAAGATTAATTGATTACTTACTTGATTCATTTTGGGGAGGTTCATCTGACTTTGCTGAAAGTGTCATTCCTCAACTATAGATGCCTTTCAAGTTGGACAAGACAATGAAACCATTCCAATGCAGCAAGGATACATTAGAAAAATCTAGACAAGAACAGGCCATTCAGCCCAACAAAGCTCACTGGTCCTATCTACTTACTTCTAAAAAAATGTAAATATATTAAGCATCTTTATTGCATTTACATTACATGTTCACAGGGTTTACAGAATAAATCCACATCAAATCATTTCAGTTACTAAAGTCCTGTCACACCAGTACAATTTAGGTAGCAACCCAGCTTTGTTCAACTTAAAATGTAACCCTGACTAGTGTAAAAGTGGATATTCTATTTCAAAAAATGTTTTGGAGTGTTCATTTTAGACACTGATATTGATGTAAATGCCTTTGCTGACTTTTGGAGCCTAAAAATTAAACTGAGTTAATCTACTTTCACAAAATATTATGTGAAAAGAAACGATAACCCTCTTTTGCTGAGAAAGGAAGAGTTAGTAGTGGGGAAAAATATATGATTGGCCAAATATTCAGGGTAGTGATTCAGAGTAGACTAAATGTTACATTTGATGTATGTAATCTGGCTTCATCCATAAAACATGCCACAGTAAAAAGCAACAAAATTGTGAGAAACCATGACACTAAAATTACACTGCATGAGAAAAGACAACTCTCTGTTAGTAGTCATTCTCCATTCACTTGGAAATATGCTGGATTGAGGCACTTAACAGGACAACTTCATCATGCTGATGGATCATGATGGACAATTCTTCTCCTTCTGTTGGTAATCAGAAAGTATAAAGAGGGATGTTTGTCATAAATTTACCAGAGAGAGTGTTGCTCTCACTGATACGATTGACAATGATGCATTCCTAGCCGCAATGTGCTCTAAACTTACCAAAAGGGAGGTAGATGGATGTTATTTACCTATTACCTGTGTTACTGACAATTACTCCTTGATAACCAGCTTTAAGTGGCTCATTCAAGGCAAAAGAATCCAGAGAATTCAGAGTACTGCTCAGAAAGGAGCTATTTAGTGTTGGTGTGTCACTTCACTGTACATTTTACAAAAGTAGGTTGACAAGTGCAGGCCCCAAAAGACCCATAGCTGGCAAAACATGCTTGATGGACAGTAAACAAAACTTCAGAATGAACGCTCACTGATTACTTGTTTTTTTTTTTCAATAGGTCTTCACATCAGGTACTGCCAGCAATTGATGTCTGATCCACTGGAAAGAAAGAAGCAGAACAAGCTGTACATAAAAAATGGAAGACACATGTGTGGCTTTGCACTTACATTTGTTTTAACTACAAACTTGCTGTTTTTCACCACTCTTATCTTCCGAAGCTTTCCCTTTTCTCACACTAGGATTGGAAGGAATTTCTTCGTAAACTAGGATGGTGCACTAGTGTGAATGGGCTGTAATGCTTTTGGAAAAAAAAATTGATGAGTTTACAAATTTCCCTTTCATATTTTTTTTTTCTTTTCATATTTTTCAACCTCCCTTTATCCAGTGATAGGATTGTAGTTTGGGATCTATCCTGACCTCCATTTCTGCAATGTAGGAACCTAAACTAGATAAGGCAATGGTTCATTACAGGGCACAGTCACTCAAACTCACTCACATTTGGCCGGAATCACTGATTCACTTAATACATGCCTTGTTTGGATGTTGGAGGGAAACTAGAGTACCTGGGCAAACCCCACAAAGAGAAGCCCCAGCCAGGATTTATACTTCCGTTTCACAGAGAAGCATTAAGCAATGCATCACTGCACCTCCTCATTTATATTATGTATATGTTATAGTATTTCTCTACTTCATGATTCTAAATATTGTGCACAAGTTGTCGATTGTGGATCAATTACTTTGTGCAGTAGCTGTTTTGTTTCAGTTTTGTGTAGTTAATAAATGGTAATTTTATCATAACCTTGTTTTTGTTGAGTTTTATGAGAATGGTCAGCTATGCTAATGTTAGGTCATTTCTAGCATTTTCAGGCTCTAAGCAGTATGGCTGTTTTGGGGGACATACCTTGCTTCATTCTCTTTTTCTGTGTGAGTTGCCTGTCTTCCTTCACCACTGTTCAAGATGACCCAAGCAGTCACTTACCTGACTTATGTTAGGAAATGGTCCCAGGCTTAGGATGTCAGGATTGAGGTCCAACTGAAATCATGTTTTCCAGGAATACAGCTTTCTGTCTTGGTTCAAAGGCATGCTGCCAGTCATCATCATCATCAGCCAACATCTGTAACCTGTCTCATTATGGGTGTTTTCTAGCTATGTTCCGGTGTGAACTTTGATTTCATCCAAAGGGGTTCTATGGCTTGTGCTGAGGTAGATTTCAGCACACTGTAGTGTTAAATTAAATGGATGTGTTCCTAGAAAAAAAAAACTGAACCCTTTGGAATTACCATAATTTCTACATTGATTACTCATAATAATGTGCCCCGATCTTCAGCTTAGTCACAATCATAGATGAAGACAACCTTCTGTGAAATGATTGGACAGACACAGGAAGAGGTTTGGGGGCAACCACCCGTATACTTGAATTAGGCTACCAAAATTGAAAGAAAAGAAAAGATCTCAACAACAGCCTTCAGTCCAACAATAGAACAATCATAATAAGCAAAGAAGACAATTTTAAAGCCAAGCAGGGGAAGTGATGCCATCGGGGTAGGAACCAGAAATTATGTAATCGGGACTGGAGCCAGAAGTGACATCATCATTGGGGGTGTGGAAGTGATGTCATTGGACCCCAAACCGGAAGTGATGTCCTCAAATCCAGGCGAAATTCCCCTTTGTTGGTCTGCAGATGAAAAACAGGCAGGATTAGTGCACCCTGCCACCCCCTGGTCTGGCATGGAATTATCCCTTTGTGAGCCCTTCAGATGCCTTCCATGCGCATGTGTGTGACACGACTTTAACTTATAATGCATAAACGATTGTACTTGTTTTAAAACCAGTTTGTACAAAATGTTTCATGTAACAAACCCCATTTATCTTTGTATTTCTTCTATTTACCATGCATACTAAAGGCATGTGGAACAGATATTGCTATCAACAAGCTGGCAGTCCTGAAGACTGAATATGCTGAGGATACTGTTCTCCAGTTAAAGACCATTTTTTTTTAGTTCAGAGCTTCAGTGTACATTATATATTTAAAAAATATAAACTGAGAGCTAATGAGAAAATATCCCATAAATGAGATTACAACTGGTCATAGGCATAGGAGCTCTTTGTATTTAAGCAAAGCAAAGGAGTAATTTGCTTTCTAAAGCATTTCCCTTTTGGTTTCAGTATTGTTTCAGGGTTAGACTATGAATCATTGATTTTGTATTTGAAAGCTCAAATGAACAAAAACTATCAGGGCAAATACCTTTTAGTCATTTAAAGGCAATTCTACATTCATTAAATGATGTAATTTTATTCCAAAGTACCAATATGTGTGATTCACATTTACTGGAAAGAGATCAGACAGACACTGCGAGGAACTGAAGTGACTCTGAATTTGCCTGAGACTGCCAGCAGTAAAAATCTCAATACACAATAATAAGTGATGGCTTTATTTGTTGATATCCATCCAACACAAGGTCATGGGAGTCTGAAGGCTACCCTGATGGCATCAGGTGCATGGTGGGAAATAACCCTTAATAGGATGTTGTTCTCTCTTGGGGCAGGGGCAGGTATGTGCTCACATTCACTTGAATGAGGCCAATTTAGATTCACCACTTTTCATTTCTAGAATGTGGATAGAGACTTGTGTGTCCAGGGAAACTGTGGAGACTATCAAATATGAACCCAGGATTCCTGGAAGGTTGAGGTAGCAGTGCTAACTGCTGCATAAACCCCATACAATTGCAGCCCATTTAACTAACATTTTCTACACTTCCCATAAATGCTTTTGATCTTTAAGTGTCTGCTGGGGTGGGGGTGGCCACACAATCTTTCCCTAAGGGATCTTGAAACTGTTTGCTTAGGGCCAGTCAAGCTACCTGCTGAAGATAGGAAGTCTTTTTGTCAGAAATGCCATTAAAACAATGCAGAACATCAAGTTTAATAAAGTTTCAGAAAGTTCTAAACTGACACCCACTCTATGAAGGGAAAAAAAAAAACACACATTTGCTTTCTCTGAGAGAAATTTGTGTTTGTAAGGAAGGGGTCCTGGGGGCTTTGTTTTCAGGCCTTGATGTGTGACCAGTAGCCTGTAGGCTGCCCCTCACCCCTGGCCTATTCTGCCAATGTTCTGCCCACCCATACTGACACAGCAGGGGGAAGGGTTTCAGAGGAGGGAGAATCAAAAGCTCAAGGAGAAAAAAGTGCTTTTCAGGGTCTGATGTGTGGGAATCAAATGAGAGGCCTAGCTCAAATCCGGTATCCAGGCAACCACAGTGATATGCTGAGGGAATATCATTAAAGTTTGAAACTAAGCAGTCGCCCTGAATTAGTAAACGTAGCCACTGTAGTGCAGGATGACACACCACAACTATGGGAGCGTACCCCCCACCCCCCAGCCAACAGCCACTTTTAATCTTTTTTGTTCATTTTGACATTAGGTAATATCCAACACTATATGTACGCATATGATTTCTTCATGAAAATAATAAACAAAAGACTTTGAGAAAATTTAGCAAGCAGTCCCATAGCAGGTTTGTGGTGAAATATGGTATCTGCCGCCGGTGCAGCTGGCCTTCTGTCACAAGATTAATAAGTTGCTGTTTCCAGGCCGACCAGAACCTAGTGGGAAAAATCCAGCGCTTCCGTGAATTGTGGGTAACAGCCTCACCGCAAGCTGGCCTGGTTTACTGCACTGTTTTGTCCAGAGCCTCTAAAGTGCACAAAACATCTGTGACTAGAATGAGGTCACCACAAAAAAGTACCCAGCAAGCTGGGGGCAGAGAACTGACCCCTAGGCTCAGGAAAGCTGAGCTCTCGAACCAAGAAGAGAGCATGTCACTCTCGTCCCTTGTGTTTCAAAGCCGGTCTTTTACATTTAGTATTAAGAAGGTTATAAGAAAGAAGTTAGAACATGGCTACATTTGGACCATAAGGTGAAATAGGAAAGGTGTGCTTTGGGTTCTTCATCTGACTCTCATTAGGCTACAGGTGCTTCTTTTTTAAATTACAATCTTAAATAACCATGTGAGTTTCATGTAATAAATCTCAGTGCATTTAAAAATGGTGCACAACACGCTCCCGAGTTTTGTAGCTATTGGCAGAGGTCATGGTAAAATGATTTTTACTGTTGCTGCTTCACCACTATAGGAACCTGGGTTTTAATACCAGCCTGGTCAATGTCAGTGTGGAGATAGCATGTTCTTCAAATGTTTATGTGGAGTTTTCTTCAGCTACTCCAGTTTTCCTAGCAGATCCTATACATTTCATATTAGAAAGTTGAATTGGCAACTTACTGAATGAGTGCATGTACTCTAAGGTGGACTTCCGCCACATGCAGGGTTGCTCCCTGGATTGTGCCTAGTGCTGCTAATATAAGCTGTCTCGTTCCTGTATCCATGAATTTGGCTAGGCGGTTTTAAGATAGATGGGACATATTTTTACAGAGCACTTTACTTAATGATTTTCACTATGAGCCAGCAGCACACCATTTACTTATGAAAAACAGGAAGCTACATAACATATGCTTTAGTTTTTAATCATTCATATATGTTTTTTGCCAATGAAACATCTAGAACTTATCTTTAATAATTTTATCCTAAGCTCTACACCCAAAATAAACCAAAAAAAGTTTTAAAAAATCATCTATCACCTAAAACACCACATCTTTTATTCCTTCTTTGGCTTTTTGGCTACAACTAGGCAAAGAAAACATCCTCACTGTATTCTGATATCCAGCTCCAACTTGAATGAACAGTTTATCAATCTTAAAGTTTATAAGCAATATTTTAAAACACTTTGCAAAGCAGTCATCCATGGTGTATAAATATAGCCTCTTTCAAAATCAGCAGTTTCACAAAGCACCTTTGACGACTAGTAATCAGTTATTTCTTTTAAAAAAATAATTTTCATAATGAAAACCAAGTAATCTGTTGATCAATATGTAATAGATCCCAAAAACTAGCCAAACACCTTTTTAAACAGTATTACGTTTTAAAATATACATTATCACATGGCATTTTACTAGTTTATCAGTTTTTATGTTGTATAGCATATGGTGGGTAACACAAAACATTCTGCAGAGCCATGAACATTACATAAAATTTGTGGATGTGAATAAAATTAATTATCCATGCCTCTCTCTGGCAAATTGTAGACGTGCAGGGCATTTCTACTGACATAGTTATCTAAAGATTGTAAAATGTTATTGTGCTAGTACAGTGGCAAGCACATTAATAATAAGGAAACAACAAACTTACTTTTGACTTGTATCCAAAACGCATGCTGAATGACATCTGAATTTTTTATTTTACTCATTAACAATTAAAGGTTAGCTGGTACATGGTAGTTCATCCATTTGTACAGTCATTGACTATCCTTTTTAATCCAGGCTTTTGGAAGTGCAAAATAAGAAAAGTAAGAAACAACCCTGGATACGACACTGCACATCTTGATGCCATGTAGATTGTGTGTTTCTGAGGAAAAAAAGCTTGTGTATGTGTCTTGAAAAGAAAGCATTGATAAAAAAAGTTAAAGTATAGTCTAATATATTAGGAAAAATTGAAAATCATCTTAAAAAGGCTACAAAAGGATGGCTGATGAAAAGAAAATTTAAACTCTTAGTTAAACAGAAATTCACTCGCACCTAGATAGATAGATAGATAGATAGATAGATAGATAGATAGATAGATAG
>JANRMT010062854.1:97550985-97577865 GCA_026402145.1 Polypterus bichir lapradei | reverse complement strand
TAGATAGATAGATAGATAGATAGATAGATAGATAGATAGATAGATAGATAGATAGATAGATAGATAGTGTTTAAAATGTCCGTGATTTCTGAAAAATTGGTCAACAGATACATGCCCAGCCATGCTAGCAATGATCAATAATAGACAAGATTCAAAATAAATGTTAGGCTCACTGATATGGCATTTCTGATTCATTTTCTTATTTCATTTACAATGTTTAATTTGATCTTACAACAGACCTCATCAATAGCCACTTGCTAAAAATAACGTTGGAAAGAATTCTGTCTTAATTAGAAATCAAAAGGTCTTATTTTAGGGAAGCTCTTTAACCGCTGTCATTCAGTTGGGCTAATAATCAGCAAGAATTTAGTTTTCTACTTTAATGGGGTAAAAAAAAATCAAAACTTTGGAAATTACAGCAGGGATTATAAGCTTTTTGCAGATATTTGCAAGTTACGATGGCTATGCAGTGGTACTGCCCTCTAGTGACTATACATTTAATTGAGAAATTCTTAACCTGGTTTACAAATGTGTACAATGTGAGAGGCACTGGCAATAGAATAGTTACAGAAAACCAAGGAACTGTTTGGAAAATTCCAAACACAAATGAAAATATTAGTTGCATCTTTAGTCCACTGTATTGAAAAATACCAAAGTAAACTCCAGTTCCTGCTCTCAAGCTTATTTGTTTCTGCCTTTTTCTGATTTTACTTCATTTTCAAGTTTGAATGTCACTGTCTATTCATGGCGACTTTATTTGTTGTTGTTGCTGATTTTTTATGCAATTCATACATTTTTAATTGTCATTAGACTTTAGTCTCATTAATATTTTTGTAAAGCAAGATGTTGTATAAAATAAATGTTGAGCAATAAAGCTCTTTTCTTTAACAGAATAAAGAGATATTATTTTACAGATTTATATTTTTAAAGAACTCCGTCACATATTAGATAACAAAGAAGAATTTAGTGCATGGTAACTTGTTCAGTATTGGTTCCTGTATCTGATGCTATCTGAATAGGCCTTGGCTTCCCTATACCATACAATTCATTTAAGAGAATTATTTTAAAAGCTACCTTTCTAAGACTAAACACGTGACATGCCACAAAGGCTGAACTATAACCTTGTGTCAAAATGTAAAAAATAAAATGCATTTGAATAGAGCATTCAAAAAATCTGTAAGCTTTATATGCCATAGAAATGCATTGTGTTGTAATAATACAGTGATAAAAATATATTACTACACCACAAAGTACACAGGTACACATAGTAAATGTTGGTTCATATTTTGTATGCAGCAGATTTTCAGTTGCATAAAATCTTTAGAAGACTTGCTAAATAAAAATAAAATGTGAATTCATAAGCCACATTGTTTAAATGAACATACCAGATTAAAATAATGTAATCACCTGGTTATGATTTCCATTATTTACTTGCAAATTATCATTTGCATTAAGTGAATCACAAACTAAACTTTCGTTTTCTTTATTTCCACTTTCCACCTCCCACCTCATCTCTCAGCTCAGACCCCTTCCAATTCATCCCTTTTTCAATGTACTAATCCTTATTATAGTGCTTAGGCTGGCCAGTAAGAATATTTTTAAGTAATTCCTGCAATTACTTTGTGTACATGAGGGCTGTTGGGACCCTGTTTGATATCCAAGTGGTAAAATGACCCCATGCAACTCCGCGGCTGTAAATCAGGCCTTTTCGTTTTCTGCTGCTCTTTCTTTTTTAACCTCCTCCTTTTCTTCCTCCAATCCCCCCTTAAAAACACAATTTTGGAAAAATGTTTAAACCTTATTTTGAGGACTTTCAGATCCTGTATGCTTTAAAGACATTTACATATTTTTATAAATAGTGTGCAGGACAGTTTAGTGAAAAAAAACTGAGAATCCTGCATTTTTGGAATGTGAAATTAGCCAGCCACATTAAAAACAAGATTTAGTTCTGTTCTCCTACACTTGCGAATGTCATTGTTGCCGCTGCTGCTGTTGTTTCCCCCAAAGCATGCGTTTATGGTGTGACACAAGCATGTGAAGTGGAGGTAAACAACTGCATAAAACATACTCACTGCTGGCATATGCTAGCACCACTACATACTGTCAAACTGTGCGATAATCTCAAATTCTCTAATAGTTTCTTGGAGAAATAATTCAAAATATTAGCAAAGTTTCGACCTCCTAGTCTTAAACAGTGAAAGAAATAATGCATTAGAATTCAGTATTGAAAATCACTATGAATTTCAAGTGTGCTTTCTAATTAACAAGCTAATTAGGTACATAGAAACATTATCTTTACTACCTATACATGATGACATGATGGTATGCTCAAATGTCGTAATTACAAATACAAAAGAATGAAAAAGAGCAGGAGAGGATTATAAAGTTTCACTTAAAGAAAACACAGCTAGTGGCTCACAAAATTATAATACAAAATCCTTGATTAAAGATAGTGTTCATTAATTTAACATATGATAATGCTCAGTTTATTGGTTTAGTCATTAATTTGTTGTTTAATATACAATATATGTGGTGGGCTGGTGCCCTGCCCTGGGGTTTGTTTTCTTCCTTGTGCCCTGTGTTGGTTGGGATTTGCTCCAGCAGACCCCCGTGACCCTGTAGTTAGGATATAGCAGGTTGGATAATGGATGGATGGATATACAATATATCTGTTCAGGTATATGCATATTTATAATTCAATTGTATAATATGCTATTTGGAACTGTAATTAATATGAACAATGGTCAATAAACATATTTTAAGTCCTACCCAGCTCTTTTGCATTCTTTGATCATTTTTTTTAACAATGGTTGTTTTTATTTATTATTATTTTTTTTAAACACTGTCATCAACCTGACTAAGATAATGATTCAAAAATGTATCAGTGTTTCATCTCAAATGGATTATAAATATACGTATAGTCCGTTTCTTGATGTGGGTGCTGAAGGCAGAATCGAAACCACAGAACAGCAACCACAAATAAGACACGTCCAAAAATATGTTCAGTCTGTATCAGTGTAGCATTAACCATAGAGAATGATATGGATAATATTTTAGGGAGTTTTAGCTAAAGAAGGATGGAGGAATTTTTAAACCACCTCAGGCTCATGGCCTTTAGAATACAGTGTCACAAGGTAAGCTGGGGCAAGGGCAGGCCAGCCTAAACAAATGAGACCAGACTGGAGAGAAAGATAGTGGATGAGAGTAATAGAAGGGCTCTGTGGTACAGTTGAAGCTAGCAAATTGGAAATTAAGAATAAGAATAACACATGATAAGGTAGGCCCAAGGAGATTACAGGATTGTTTTTAAGGTGGTTCATACTGTATTGTTTTCTCACTTTATTCATTTTCCATTGAGTTTGTTAAAAAAAAAAACTTGACTATTTTAATAACTTTAGATGTGTAGAATCATTTTGGGACTGAAGATTTGCTACAATAGTCCCATCTTCTGTTACAACGGACAGAATTATACCTTTTGGCAAATAATATCTGTCTAACAAAGTTAGGTAACTATTTACAGAAGAAAATACATGTGTCTACACATGGGGTAAATTTAAGGTTTTAGTGACTCATGTTAAAGTTAGAATTTCCTCACAATTATCCTACAGAACAAACTAAGTCATATAGAATGCCCAAAAGCAAGTCAGTATCACTTCCAGGTGTCCCCTGATGCAACTTTCTGCGGCTTATTTCACAGTTCATACTTCAATGTTATGAGACAAACTGATGTAGTAATGCAATTCATCAGAGAGAAAAAAAAACCTTTGCTTTCAAATATGAAAATGCAAATTTTATGTTGGAAAAAGACCATTCTATAAATTTTGGTATAATGCTCACTGCGTTTTTTTTTTGTTTTGTTTTTTTTTTGAACATTGGAATAATTTTGATGAGAACAGGCCATTTCTATTTGACAATTTTTTACATGATAACATTTAGTTGAGGGTCCCTAAAGTCTCACTCTCTACCACACTACTTGGTAACTTCATCTATGTGTAAAATATAAGTTTGTATCTCAGTCACACTGCTCTTGTTGAAGAATGTACTTTAGTGTACAGAATTCCTTTGTAATTTTATAAACTTCAAATATGCCACATCTTAACCTAAAATCCAAAGTAGATGATTACAGTTACAATAGCATATCATGTTATGGAACATCTAACACTCCTGAGCCACGCCCGCTACTAGGGGGGGACAAACAGGACTCTGGTCCGGGGCCCTAACGGAAGGGGGCCCCTTCACGCTTGATTTTTTTTATGCTGATGTTGTGCGTGTAGATATATATTCGGACAATTATTCAAGTTACATGTAATAGAAAAGTTAAATCATTTAGCTTACAACAATACAAGTGAATGTTTTAATAGCTGCACGCTCCACACAAGTAGATATCGTGCTCGTGTCGTGTGAAGCATGCTTGTCAAAGGGGGCCGGCAGCAGCACGCTTCTCAAAGACAAAGGAGAGCCGATGCCGACATTCTTGAGCTTGACGTTGAGTAGTATGTTTGTTGTACAGGGTACGTGGATAATAGATTTACTTCGCCGCTGTAATTGAATACTTCCGTTTCACACACACAGGCGCTGTTCTGTCTCAGACAACAGCGATATTGTTGTGCACTATCGTGGATGTTGACGTGTATGGTGTAGCAGAAGTCCGTCTCTGTAGTTTGATAATTCATTCACTTGGGTGTTTATTGTTGCTTTTAAAGCAGTGACAAGTGTGTGTTGGTTTTGTGTGTATCACTAAAGATTCTGGATCACCCGGATTTTTTGAAAACTTTGAAGTTTGATACAGCAAGTTACCATACTGATTGTACACCATGTATATAACCCTAACCGTTAGTATATATTAAAATGTTCAGATGTTACTCCTATTCAATGCATTGGTATAATTGTACCGTTA
Source organism: Polypterus bichir lapradei (assembly GCA_026402145.1). Lineage (NCBI taxonomy): Eukaryota > Metazoa > Chordata > Cladistia > Polypteriformes > Polypteridae > Polypterus > Polypterus bichir. Next base: position 97,572,968 of record JANRMT010062854.1, on the reverse strand, counting down.
CACGTTAGATAATACAAAGGCCTATCTCATTAATGTATTGTTTCAATTCCGCTATAAGCTTCCATTAGCACTGGCTTTCCTTCTCGCAGTCAAACTGTGATGTGCGAGAAGGCTTAACTCATCAAGTATGGTATTCATAAATGCAGCATTGTCGCTGTCGGATAAACTACATTTCGATCATTTTGTATACGTATTTGAAGGTTTTGGCAAGTGGGGACATGGGGGAAGGGAGAGGGGCCCACACGTACCCAGTTGTCTGGGGCCCAAATACTGCCTAAGCATTACTTACTTCCAATTGACGTAGAAGGCTACTTATGATTTGAGTCTGTATTTTAACTGGACCTGAAAAACTCTTCAAATATCTTGGAGTCAACAAAGGAGTTTTTGACAAGAAAATGATACTAAATATTAGAGCACATCTTCCAAATAATATAATAAGAAAAAGGCATTTCACATTTTAATGGCTGAGTCAACACTCAATCTAAATGTATAACTGAAAGAAATATGGATGCCAGACTTCAGATAGTGTGTTAATGCAGGAAAGTTAAAAAGGAAACTTTTTTAAGGAAGAATGCTCAAAAATTACCCAAAGTAAAAGTCAAGAAACTGATTAGCACCTAGACAAAACTTTTTTTGTTTTTGTCATAGCTTGTTAATGATGTACGGCCAGTGGATGGATTGTCTCTGTTCACTTTTGTATTTTCATATTTGTGTATTGGTAAACTATATTTCTGTTAGATAAAAATAGTTTATTTAAAAATAAAGCAGTATATATTTTCAGGTTTCTTCATTAAATATTACCTAACCCTAACCCTAAAATAAATGTGATTAGGCAATTTTGCAGGCACAGTGAATGTAATTTTATCCTTTTAAACCCTTTTTTTAAAAATAAGTAAATTTTTTTCTAAGCTGAAAGTTATAATAAATGGGTGTCACGGTGGCGCAGTGGTAGCGCTGCTGCCTCACAGTTAGGAGACCCGGGTTCACTTCCTGGGTCCTCCCTGCGTGGAGTTTGCATGTTCTCCCCGTGTCTGCGCGGGTTTCCGCCCAAAGACATGCAGGTTAGGTGGATTGGCGATTCTAAATTGGCCCTAGTGTGTGCTTGGTGTTTGTGTGTGTCCTGTGGTGGGTTGGCACCCTGCCCAGGATTGGTTCCTGCCTTGTGCCCTGGGATTGGCTCCAGCGTGACCCTGTGTTCGGATTCAGCGGGTTGGAAAATGAATGGATGTAAGTTATAATAAATATTGTTAAAAAATATACCACACAATATGAACAATCTCAAAGTCTTTCCCATTCATCAAAACAAAACCACATCTAATATAATCTCGTGATTAAACCCTTCATGAAAATCAATGACTAGCTAATCTTCTGATGGAAGGTTCCTGGCTCTTTAAATGCATCAGAGCTTACCAATAGGCAGTCTGGTCTATAAATCCATAGAACTTTCTAGACATCCTATCAGTGACACTGCTAAAATGGCATGATGATTTGTTTATTATAAGCTGACAATGTGCCCTATTGCTGACAAGAAGTTTAAACGCAGAAAATATGTGTCTCAGTGTAACCCATGCCAGACTGGTGTATTATACTGAGTTGGTTCCTGCTTTATGCCCATTGCTACTTGAGCTTTTCACAACATTCAGCTGGATAAAGTAGGTTAAGAAAATAATGTGTATGAATGAATGAGGTTAATTAAACTTTAATATGGCTTTTTATTGCAGCCTGCTACCATGTAAATAGGTGAACAAGTGGGAACCATTTCTGAACATTGACGCACAAACAGTAGTTACCCTTCAGACAGTTAGTTGTAGAGGTTCATTTCGGAATGTTTCACATATGTTTCTTTTTCCAATGTGTTCTGCACCAGACCAAGTATTATCACTATTTCCCATAAAGCAGACTGTTTTTATCAATTAATTGTTGATTACTTAGGTGGTTCAAGGGATTCATGTCCACCATTTGCTAATTAAGGAACAATCATAAGTATGACATAACGAAGTACTTAGCATTATGAAGCTTTCAGGAAACACACTGTCATTTTTTTGTTATTTTTAGTAAAATGCTCCACAGTCCTCAAGCAATAATCTACTTTGATCAGGTCATGTCCCGTAACTGTACGTTTTTTGATTATGGATAACAGTTTTTTTATTTGATCATCAATTCATCAAAATTATTGTAAAATATCCAAAATTTAAAAAAAAAAAAAAAAACGTTTGGAAGAAACAGCCAGAAGACCAGGTAGATCTCGTAAGTTACCATCCCATGTTTCTCTACTGCTTTCAAATTCCACTAGAAAAAAAATGGTGGTCCACAAATTTACAAAGTACAAATGAAGTTGAAATATAAACAAAGGTGTTGCTGTGCTTGAATTTTCTCCAAGTACTCCAATTTTTGTTCCATAGCTTAGTGTATGCTAGATTAATTATCAATTTCGAATTGGCCTAGTGTAGGTGTTGCTGTATGTGAGAGTATGCCCTGTGATGGACTGGAACCCTATCTATGGTTGATTCAGTTAGGACATGGCATAGATGTGCTCTGGTTAACAGTAAATTTCACATAAGGTAGAAAGTTTTTCTTCACATGGAAAACCATTGATTTTTCAGTATAAATACCAAGTAGAATCATAGATGGTAGCACTCTGAAGACCTTTAAGTCTCAACTTAATTATACTGTATTGCAGAATAGGAAAGTAATACAATTTTGGGATGAGTGGTGTGTTCTTACTGAAATTGTGGAAACAGTATGTTCTTATAGTTCCTGCTTTGCACCCAGTGGTGGGCCTCGACACTATGTCACCCTGAATTGAATTATCTGGGTTTGAAATATATGTTACATTACTTATGGCATTTGTTTTATCTCCAAAAGGTGATTTTCCTAATCTACTTGAATTTTGTAAGATTTCTTTACTTTGAATACTTTTTGTTACACTTCCAAGTCACACTAATGCACAGCAGTTTATGCGCGGACGTCTGTATATTATTTCACATTTTCTTCAGAAATTACAAAATTTTAAAAAAGCAAAAGAAATTAAGAACAAACCAGTACTGTAAGATTTTGAATATACATAGTTTATTTTACTTAATCATGATAAGTTACTAACACATCTCATGACCTCAATAAAATAATACATGCCATTTACACTGAACCAAAATGAAAACACCACAATAAAAGATTTAATCTTGTCATTTTGCTTTTGATTACAGAAACACAATTTACTTTTTGGTCAATTAAGCAACACATCCATCTGAATGGATGGCACTGTGATGTTACCCCACAGATCTAGTGCCATGATTTTGAGTGCCGCACCAGATCATTGCCTGTGTGTAGTATACCCTTTCTTACACTATCTGTATGGACTTTACTACAGTTTAACACCCACATTCCTAAAAACATGTGGTTTAATTGAAGTGGTGATTTTAAGTTGGTCCATTGTGAGTGTGGATGTGTGCATGAGCAACCCCTGCAATGGACTACTGCCCAATGGAGCCTGGACAAACTTAAACTCTTCACAACCATGAACTGCATTGAGTTGGTTTGAGACAGTTATGTAAAAATCTGATCTGAATTTTTAGAAATTTCTAAAAATAATTTTGTCTCACCATATCAAGATAGGATATGGTTACCCACACACTCTATACTTGAAAAAAGTGCTTCACTAAAATGATAGTTCCCTAAGCAAATGATACCTTTACAGAAGTATAAGTGAGGGAAAAAAAGCAACTACACACTCTGCAAGCAGAGGACAGTATAAGTGAGAGTGTTATGTGACCATCACACATGTGGAGAACAGCATTTATTTGATTTATTAATGTAACTCACCTAAACATGAATTTAGATATTTATATGCTTTTTGATGGAGTTAATAACTATCATGTAGCTATCAGAAAAAAAGGACAAGGAATCAAATTTTCTTTATATTGTTTTCCTTCACCAGCATTCATCATCAGCATACTCTGGAGAAGTAAAACAATCTCTTCCTTTAACCATATTTTAAATTAAAATATTCAACTTAAATAGCACAGCAGTAATTGGGTTAAGTTAGATTAGATAAGGTTTATTAATCCAATGGGGAAATTAGATGCATACAGCAGTAGACACATAAAAAAATAAGTTATACAGACTCACAGGAGAGATAACATAACCAATCAATACATAAATTAATACAAAATGTATATTGTGCAGAAATTGCAAAGTAAACTTAAAGAGTATAAGCATTTAGTTTGGGATGTCACGTGGAAGAATTGAATTGCCTGACAGCAGTGGGCAGAAAAGACCCCCAGTGGCACTTTTTGGCACACCACGGTGGAATAAGTCTGTGGCTAAAAGTGCTCCATAGAGTATCTCATGGAGAAGAGTGACGGGATTTTTCATGAGGGCGTCTAATTTTGTCCCCTTTCCTCTTTTCCACAACCAGCTTCCAGTGTGTCCATTTTTATCCCTGTGATGGAGCAGTCATCCCTGATAGGTTTTTTCAGGCATTGTATGCCTTTTGAGCTCAAGTTGCTTCCCCTGGAGACCACAGCATAGGACAATACACGTGTTACTATGGACTAGTAGAACATTTCAGGTAGCTTTCTGCTTACATCAAAAGACCAAGTCTCCTCACGAAGTACAGTCTGTTCTGGCCCTTCTTGTAAGGTGACACTTTGTTGTCAGACCATTCCAGTTTGTTCTTTATGTGAACCCCCAGGTATTAGTAGCTTTGCACCACTTTCACACCCCACACCCCCTTTTGAATGGTGACTGGTCTCAGAGGCTCCTCAGCAGACTGGATTTTCTGTGGCGATGTACCTGTCCATGGTGGTGAAGCACGAGCTGAGTCTAAAGGAAAGCATTTGGTTTACTGGTCAGTCTACATCTTTGTCCTCTGATCATGAGTTGTCAGTAGTAATTGAAAGAATAAGATCATGAGTACAAATGGCTGAAATGAGGTTTATTAGTACAGTGGAAGGTGATAGGGTGAGAATCTTAGCAATTTGGGAGAGCCTCAGAGTGGAGTAGCTTTTCCTCTAGATCAAAAGGAGCCAGTTGAGGTGGTTTGGGATTATATACTTTGGCTTGGTTGGGAATACCTGGGAAATTCCCCAGGAATTGCTGGAATCTGTAGCTGGTGACAGAGAATTCTGGGCTGATCTGCTTGGCCTGCTATCTTCACGAACCAGGAAAAGCAGTTTTTGAAAATGAGGGGATGCACAAACCAGTGTGTTTCTTCGTGCCAGTCCCAAGCCCGAATAAATGGGGAGGGTTACGTCAGGAAGGGCATCCGGTATAAAATTTTGCCAAATCAATATGCGGACAACAAATTTGGATGATCCGCTGTGGAAACCCCTAACAGGAGCAGCTAGAAGAAGAAGAAGAAGAAGATGAGACTTGCAATAATACAGAGAAAAACAAAGTGATCCAGATATTAGTATTTTTCATATAACCTTTTAATATATAATTCATTTCTTTTTAAATTCACATTCTTCATTATAAACTTTTGGAACATCAGACCCTTTCATGGCAGTCTCAGAAACAAGGAAGGAAAAACACAAGTAACACATACATATTGTAGGCCACACAACCTTCCTAACAAGTATCAGTAAATTTACAGTTTTGGGATAAAGAAGGAAACCTCAGCCTCAAATAAAATCAATGTAAACACAGGGAGAACATGCAGATTACAAATCTTATAAATATACTCAAATTTGAGATCAGATCCTAGAAATGGAAGGCAGCAATGACAATGTGCCACAATTAACTATAGCAAGATATACATTATTTAATGTGGTGGCAAGAGAAAATTCCCGTCAATGTTTAAGATAGATCAGGTCACCTTTTTAAACACTCACAACCATGTCCAAAATGCACATACATCAACTAAGTGCAACACAATTAACGGAGCCAGCGGTTTGAAGGAAAATGCACCCTTACAGAGAAGAAAATATAAAGATTAGATTGATAGAACTGCACATTTTAAGTTAAAAAGAAATCAGTATTTCTCATTGTAGACATTGAAGAGATATACAGTGTTTATTATTATGTAGATATTAATCTTCTTTGTTGGCAATACATACAATGAAGTGGTACGCCTTTTTCAGTGAAAAGAAATCATGCACGTGCTGGTGATGCAGACAGACATTTAAATCCATTTTATTATTTGTTAATGGCTATAACTTCATACCAGAATTCATACAAGTGACTTTTTTGACAAAAATGTATTAAGGAAAAGATCTATGAGACAATTATATAGTTGATTTGGTGATCAACTTATTCATTAAATAGGTCCATAAAATTAGAATAACTGTAAGAGAGTGCTTCAGATTTGTAACAGATCAAGATGCAAGACTGACAGTTGATTTTCTGACATGACACAAAGGATATTTTATTTGCTTTACAGAGCAGAAACAAAACACAGATGCTGTAGGATATACAGTAATGGCTATAAATTGAAGCAAGTTGAGAAGAACTGCTTATGCAAGGAACAGCATGTTACTAAAGCAGTAGGAGCCATTCCTTGAACTCACTAATCTTTCTGGAGCATCTTTCTTGTCTGTCTGCTCAGCATGTCTCAAAGTAGACCAAGTTACTATATGTCTCCTAAGCAAGCAGGATACAAATTATTGGTTGATTTTGAAATAGTATGTGTAAGAAATATGTTTCTGCCATTCTGTCTAAAGACCACAGGTTTACTGGCAGAAATCCACTTTAACACATTGAAGTTATGGTGGCACGTGGCACTCAGAGAGAACACTGGAGAACACATTTTTTCACAAATTTTGCTGCTTGAAAATGTTTTGATGATTATCATAGATAGTTTCAATCTGAACACAAATAAAGTTTCTGATTGATTGTATCATGTAGAAATTTGGAGAAACATGAAATTAACTTTGATTGAATTTAGCATGTTTAATTGCTTGTTTTGCTGCAATTTTTTTTTTTTGTGCTCTGCATTTTGTTTCAGTGTCCAGCAATAGTCAGGCAGCTCTGATACCACTTTTGCAGTGTATGTTAAAACATGTCAACCAGTTGAATGTAGCAGAATTTTGCTTGTCCTTGAGGATGTGTCTAATTTGTGGACAAACAAAAATGCCTTCCTTAATCAATATCAAAATTCTTCACCTTCTTTGCTTATCACCTCGGTCCAAGTTTTACAATGAAGAGCAGGGAAAAATATATTTGCTGGGTTGACAAATGGTTTATGTGTCACACTTCTTTACGCTGGAGCCAAATGTTTACGGACTGGGCAGTTCTTCTGTACTGAGACTCTGTAGCATGGGGGTCCTATTCGCAAATGATACAACAGTAACTGATGAAATCAAGCTGCATTCAAAGTAGCAGTACCACTACTTTTAGAACACTACAGTTCTTATTTATGCTTTGTACTGTATATACAGTATATATGTGTGTGTGTGTATACTTATAATTTAAGAGGAAATCACAAAAATAAGCAATTGCAATGAAATGTTAAGAGTTAAGCAAATTCAAAAGTGATTTTTGTGATCAGCAGTCCAGAAATTCCATAAGATGCATCCAAAAGTGTTCAAGAAGCAAAATCTTTGTTGTTCAGTGGAATCTGGGCCTGTATTACCTCTATAGCCCTCTTCTGTATAGGATTAGTATTACACCAAGATGTGGTATAAAGTCTTTATTACTGTAATTTTGGTCCCATTCAAATCGCTCAAATGTTGGAATTTTATTGACAAGTTGATTCGCACAAGAATAGTTTGACCTGGGATAATTATTCACATTCGTTTTATACAAAGAAAAAAAGCGGTGTAATCTTTAATGAAATGTGAATGTATAATCCATGAAAAGTTACTTACATGAGCATTTGGAATGGGACTAAAATTACAAAACTCCTCCAGTAATAATTACTTTTCCCAAACCTTTGGACGTCAAGTACCACCTGAGGTTAAGTGAGTTGCGCTGCGTACCACCCACACCTTGTTGAAAGGGAGGGAGAGTTGTAAGGGGGGGAGTTCGGGTCTAAACTGCCCCGAAATCTGAATAAAAGTTAAAGAATTGGAAGAAATTATGCATAAAATTAATGAAAAACTTTGTGCATGTACATAAATTGATAAATTCCACCCCGAAACTAAATCCTGCCTTTGGCCTGTATGTGACGCAGTTACCAAAGACGAAATGGTATCGGCTTTGTGCTTAGATCTAGTGACTATGATGCAATACAGCAGCAGTGCACGTATAACAACAAACGCGAGCGGTTTCTGTGAGGTAGAGTTACCGAAGACTAAATAGTGTCGGCGTTGTGCTTTCATCTAATGACCAAAAGCTCAAACAGTGAAGAAGCAGAAGTTGACTTCCGCGAAACGGAATTATGGTAGCATTAAATGAACTAAATACTGATTCGAATAATAGGTTTTATTTATTCAGATGACGAAATTTCACACAGTTTCATTGGTTTTTGCTCACAACGGGCTTGTCATAAAGGGTTTTGCACAGATAAATTAAATTTCAGGGACCACGATGCGTACCACCTGAAAAGGCTCCACGCACCACAAGTGGTACGCGTACAACAGTTTGGGAACCACTGCTTCACCCCACCTACTGCTTTAAAACTAATCCTGTCCGAATAGGGTTTATCACTCTATCTACAGAGATAACTACACTACGTTAATCCCGCTAAACCAAAAGACAGGCCATTCCTTAGGCTTTCAATGCTTCTATCTATTTCATAATCTATCTTTGTAGAAACTGTGGATATGGGCTAATCACTACTACCATAATACTTTCTGCTATTTTCACAGGTCTCTATCCATACTTTTGCTAACCAGGGTGACAAGATTCTTTTGGTTTCAGGTGTATAATAAGTATAATAATATTAATGGAAGCTGTGTTTGATCATCTATATTCAGTCTTGGTTTTTTGTGTGTTATTTTGAGTTGGATGTTCAAGCTCCATGTCCTGTCTCATGTGTTTTGTGTCATAAGACATTTAGCCTATTTTTGAAAACGACTTATAGTACATTTAGCTTTTTGCCTGTTTATCAATGTACATCTATTTTTGTTTTCATTCAAAGCTTTTAATTAGTTGTCCCCCACTGTATAAAACTCATTTTGCCAGGTATGTCATGTGCACCTGTGCCTTAATTGCCATTCAGTACTTGAGGTTTCATTCATGGTATCTGCAGGGTGCTTTATGTAGAAAGTGATGCACCACAAGGGGAATGTCAGATTGCTGCCAATGTTGAAGTCATTATGTTCTCCAGGTTAAAGTCATTCTATAGTATTGCAGAGGAGTTTAATAGTCTACCAAGTCAGCCTTTGAAACCATGTCTGTGCTAATCTGTTGGTCCTCCTTCTGTTTTCTTTACTTTATACACTTTTGTCCATTCTTTACACTTACAACTCAACAACAACAGCAGTTCTTTTCCAGAATCATTTTACTACATGATAGCCCCATATTTTTGGGCTCACATGTGACACAAGTCTTTATTGTATATAGGAGCCCATCAAATTTTCAGGTTTAACTGGAATGCAGCTGCAGGCCATTTTTTCCTATGACTCTCCATATTAAGCTGTAACATAATTCATCAAGAAAAATATGTTAGAACACTTTTATGCTGGTTTGTTTCATAACTATAAAAAAAAATATCTGGGGTAAATCAAATGTGCATTGCTTCACAGCAGGAATTCTGGCAATAAATCTTCTTAGCAGCTCCATCAAGTTCACCATACCGCTAAAAGCAGATTAAAAGTGCTCACCACCTACAGACCCAGGGAGGCCAAAAAAAAAAAGAAGAACAGAACAGAACAAAGAAGAGAAGTGTTTTAGAAACCCAATCCGCAAAGGCAACCTATGATCTCGGCTCCGGCCCTTGTAGCACTTGACATCATCTTTGGAGTGGATACAAGGCTGGTAAGTTACCTGCTAGAAGCGCACTCCTATCACTGAAAGGCAAAGCCAGCTCCCAGAGGAAAATTAGCGCATTTAGCTGTCAGCACTAGGCTCAGGTTTTCATTGCAGCACTGTGCTCAGATAGACAGGTTGTTTTTAACTTTTTTTGGATGTTGAAAGAAACTGATGGGCCTCCTTTAGTCAGTTACTATTATTATTATTATTATTATTATTATTATTATTATTAATAATAATATTGTTATTATTATTTTTTTTTTGTTAGTGAATCTGGTTAGTCCACAATCAGGGTAAAGTGTCCCAGAATCTTCCTTGATAGCATTAGTTTTAAGACAGAATTCAACCTGTTTAAGGCAACAGTGATGCCATTATTAATAATTGAATAATCATTATTATTATTATTATTATTATTATTTCATAGTGAATCTGGTCACAATCAGGGTAGAGTGTGTCATAGTTTAACTTGATAGCATTAGTTCTAAAGCAGAATTCAACTTATTTATGGCACCAGTGATCATTATTAGTAGTATTAGTATTAGTATTAGTATTATTATACTATAACTCAATCATATTTTCCAAAAAACTCAATGAAATATTTATTTTGCAAAAATGAAGGCAGATGTTCTATCAAAAACAGACAGCACTATCTAACGCATTTTTTCTTTTCACAGTACTGTGCATTTATTCTCTATTGTGTTACTGGTTTACAGTTATATAGAGCCATATCCTTAATTGCTACGTTCGGATTTACTATTTGTGAACATGCAAAAAAATTCATACAATGGAAGTATAACTGTATGTGTTAATATGGCCTTCCCCCCTACTAGTAGTCATTTCACAGAGCTGCATCAGATGGGGGTGATCTGAAGTGTTGTGAAAACAAGGAGGCCGAGAGAGTGCACTTCTTCCAGTGTCAATGTTCCTCTATTTGCCACACGCATGACCCAGATCACATTAAAGTCCCAGAGCACAGGCAGCTCTTCTCATCTGTCCGTCGCCAAGGAGGCAGACAGGAGCACGGGAACAAGAAGTCATTTGTACCTGTTGAGGAGGACACTCCTGGGAAACAAACAGATGAGCCATCCACTGAATTAAATCCTTTCTCTCTGGTAAAGAGAACTGCATGAGAAACATACAAACTATCAGAAGCATCACATTTAACTCCTTCACGGCTGCCAGGCAAGCACAGACCAGCACTCAGCTCTGCCTGACATTTATCAGCCAGCTGTTACCAAGTCCACTTTTTGCGTTTTCATTACAGTGTTTTCACTTGACTCTTTTAAAAATTTGCAAGTCTAATTGAAAAAAAAAAGACTCCATTGTCAATTGTCAGGGGTCTTCTCTGGTTAACTGTTTACATTTCATAGCATGATTACTTACTATGTTTACTCGTCCTGGTTTTAGGTGCAAATTAATGCAAATAGTGAAAATGTATAAGCTTACAGTTTTATTTCTTCCACTTTGACAGCATTCACAACAAAGCAAACATACATTTTCTATATAATACATTAGTTGTCTTAAATGAGTGCAGCTTAAATTGGTTAAAATAAAAATGGAGAACACTTTCATTTGACATTTCTGGGCTCAGAAGCTGTTTGTGGTACTTCGCAGGGTGTGTACAAAGAGGGTGCAGCTGAAGAGAGCTAACAGGAGATTTCCATGATGGCTCTAATTCTGCATCTGCTCCTCATGATGACCTAAGGTGGTTGTTCCTCACTACAGATACAGCTTGTCATATATTGCATTAAACTAAATATATATTTTATATTATTTGCATAATCAGTACAGGTACTCTATAAGTAAATGCACTTTATAACAGTTTTGATTTGAATACTCTATCAATTGCATGTCACTATGGTGTACAGCATGGGTATCAAACTTAATTTTTTTGAGGGCCAAAAGTAATACAATTTGGGCCACAATATATCAACAAACAGTTGCCACCATATTTTCTTCATAAACAAGATACACATTTTTCCTCCCTTCTCATCACAATCATATATTCCACCTCATGTATCTCCTGAAAGTGTCTTCCCTGTTTAAATGCTTTTCTTTTTGTGGGCATTGCAGCTGGTTACAAAGCTATTAGCGGCCATAGCAATAAAGTCAGTACTGAGTGAAATCAGTGCATAAAATGAACTGAGAGCAGTGGTCCAGGCACAGGTGAGAATTTGTAGCTGAAGCAAAGCGCATTGGAGTTAGCCTGAAAAGGACAGAAATCACATTTAATATGAGTGGAAATGGAAATTTGTTTTCTATTAATATAAAACAATCAAATCAAAGGAAAATTCTAAAGAATCAGGTAAGGCAGTGGCAGCAGTCAGTAAACTGGGTAACCAGCCCTGACACCTGTGCAGCTTTAAAAACTGAGGCAGCAGCATGTGTGAAGTCGCACTAGCATCTCCTTCATGATACTGTCACTTTTTCTTTTTGGGTCATTGTGAGCACACACTTTCCATTTCAAGTGCAGGTTAGTAGCTGTGGTGCATTGTGCTGAAGTTGCATTTTAATGCCAGGTGGAAATGTAATGTAAATTATATATGCATACAATCTAAATTTGAAACACACATTAAGGAAGGTGTTTGAGAAACTTAACGTTCATTGGAGGCCTTAAGTCAAAAAATGATTTAAATATTGATGTATTTTGGCCAGAGAAAAGGGTCCACAGGTCTTATGTTGGACACCCCTGTTGTAGGGTGACAGGTGAATGAAGCAATAAATGTTATTTCAAACACTCGATTATGTGTTATTATATAAGTTATTGTTTAAGTTTGTTTGACAGACTATCCTTTATATTAAATCAATCTGTCTTTTGAAAAAGCTTGTTGTAGTGTTGGATCCTGGAGGCCAGGTCCTATCTCTGCAACACAAGAAATGAGGCATTGACACTTAGGTGGGGCCAGTTTAGAGGGTTCACTTAACTTAACATGAAGATTGTTGGAATATAAATTGAAGACTGTAGTACCCAGAAAAAAATGATCTTAGACAAAGTGTGAACATGCTACCTCAACAATGAGTGTTGGCAAAAACTTAGACCTAGATCTCCAGAACTGTAATGCAGCACCACTATTCACTGAAAAATCATATACATATATCTTATATATAAAAATCTACGCGTGAAAGTGTGTGTGTCTGTCAGGCCCGGAAGTGAGAGGTGTAGCCGGGGTAAGGTCTCCACCTCCGAAGAAACAGAAAACTCTCTTCGCCGCTAATAACACAAGTGGGGCCAGCACGTCAGCAAAATGAAACTTTAGAAGAAAGACAAAGTCGCTTAGCCACTAACATCGGCAAAATAGTATCCCTTTTACTTTTCCTCCCGCCACTAATGCACAAGTGATGCGAGCACGTTGGCAAAACGAATTCTCCTAGGAGAGAGATGCCCAGAGTAGTTCCTTTCAATTACATGACATCTCTACATTTCAGTTTTTTTCTGACGATTTCAATAGTTTCTAGGACCACGGGCTTTTTACAGCACGGGCTTACACAGCTAGTATACATTATATATAAAGGTCTGTGATACAGTTTGCATATTTGTAGGTAGAGATCCACAAAGGGAAAAAAATGAGTCATGTATCTTAGAATAGTTTTTTATTCTTAAGCTTTCGACAACCTACTAGGTGTCATCATCAGAAGAAAATAATTAGACATACAGAAATCAAAGGTAATATACAGCAATGTATCAGGTGAAGGGTGGGGGTTGTAGGGGGAGGTTGTCAGGGGGCATTAATAAAGTGGCGTTCAGAAGGTATTGGTCATAATTTTTTTTTATTATTTGGATGTTCTTCTCTTTAAGCCTACATATGCTGGGTTCAAGTCCAAGTGTCTGTTAATGGTGTTTTCATTAGAGAGCCACAATTCAGCCAGCTCTCTGGCAATCTTAGTACTGGCCCTAAATTTTACTTTCACACTGCATATATATATATATATATACTGTATATCATGTGTGTTTGTTGGTATCATTTCAAATCTGTTGTTGAATTGCCAAATAATTTCAAGATCACACCATAACATATACCCACAGACTTGTGCAGGTGCCACATCACTGCCATAGGGCTTCTACATTGGTAACAACATCTGGCAGCTTTCATTTAAAAGCAACTAGCACTCATAACACTAGTGGCAGAGCTCTTGTCACCACTGGGTAGGAATCGGTGTAAGTTGAGGATGCAGAGCCATTGCTGGGCTCATGTGGGTGCTCAACACTACAGACTGACAATAATTAGATTGCAATGCCTAACTCCTTTCTATCCATTCATGCAAGTTCAAATTTTTCAGCCATCTTACTAATTAACAAAAAATGAGCATGAAAAGTATGCTTCACCTAGGAGCACAATATAAGTAGAACTGGGTAACTGCCAACATTTGCACTATTGCACTGTTACAGTGGAACAGGAGAACATGAAACATCTGACAAACAAGAGACCATTCAGTCCATCAAACTCATTTGGCAGGCCAGTAGTAAAGTTGTTCCAACACCTCATCCAGAGGTTCCGACTTTTAACCACATGCAGTTTGATGTAGATTCCTCATGACCCTTGATTCAAAGAAGTGTTTTCTGTCTCCATTTTAAAGGAATCCCCATCCGCCCATTGAACATGTGATTTACTATTTAACACTGTCAAAAAATACATAAAAAATACACTTAAAGGCCAATCATTTTTTGTCTAACTTTAGAGGTTTAATTCTATTAACCTAGCAAAGGAGATTGCCCTTTAGTGTCAGGATGCACAGTTTCAAGCAGTTAAAGTGACGATTCCTCTTGTGGTACCATTTTATTTGGATCATTTCATTTGAGTTCATTTGAGCTTATCATCTTCTAATTTAAATACCTAAACTGTCATCTTTTCACTGCCCTTATAATGTGTGCACACATACACAGCACAACCGAATGTGACTGGCTAAAAATCTATAATTAGACAATGGACCTGAGTAAGAACCTACTTCTGAGTTTGGCAGGCAGCTGATGGCAGTATGCAGCAGAGCAAGTAGCATTTATCATTTTCTTCAGTTTATAAGAATGCTTGTTGTTCAATGTCAACAAAACTCCTTCTCTTTGTTATGTTACTTCCCAGACAACAAAACAATCCTGCATCTCACTCCCCTCGGGATGTGACAGTCACATAAAAACATTGTGCTAAAAATGATGTGCATTAATTCTTACCTGTACATGTTCATTTAAATACAGCATCATGGGAAGCAGGAGCCTACCCCAGCAGCTCTGGGTGCAACGCATACACTAACTTTTAGGCACCAGTCCAATGTATAGCAAAATTATTTACACTTCAACACTTGTTCATGTAGGGACAATTTACAGTCAGCAATCAATTTAACCATATTTTGAGAAACCTGTATGAAGACTGGGAGAATATGAAACTTCACACAGATCATGCGCAGTGGATTGCTGTTTGTAATTTTAGCATTACATTTTGTGTTGTTATCAGGTTTCTGTTTTCTTCATAAGCATTCCCATTACACACTATCTAAGGCTTTATTTAAACTGTTCAACCTGTACTGTCTTAAAGATCCTCCACTGCTATTCCCTACTTTTAACAGCAAATCCCCTTGGGGATTAATAAAGTATCTATCTATCTATCTATCTATCTATCTATCTATCTATCTATCTATCTATCAAACACTTAATGTCTCTGTGGATACCTAATATTTTGACCTGTAGTCCCAGCTATTCCATTATTTTTTCCATAGATTAAATACTATTTAGTGTGTGGCACAGATATAATTTCTGAAGGTTTAGGATGTTAATCCTGTATTTTAATTTTACTCCACTCTTCAAACTTTTATTCTCAACCTGACAGTTTATCTTTACTCTGTGTTATTCATTCCATTGTGAGCAATGACAGATAACTCTAACCTAAATGTTGTCAATAACTTGCTTTAACACTCAGTGTCTAGCTTTTTGTGCATCAGTCATACAAAAACTGGACAAGACTTCTGTCATGGGTTCAAACAAGCACAGGAATTGCTTTAATAACTGAGTCATCTATAACAATGGCTTCCTGTTTAATGGAGAAACATTTACAAAGGCCCACTGAATTTGTTCCAGCATACAACATGACAGTTATCATGTTGTTCAGCTCCACAAGCAGTTAAAAATGTATGAGCCATTTTGTTCAATACTGAATCATATTCTGTGGATTAGAGCCTTTCCCCATGTCACTGATGGGATGCATGGCCCATATGAGGATTCTCTATTGTAATGCTGGTTGGTATTCTATCACTGTCGAAGAATGCTTCTCTGAACTTGGAGATCCATCAGGTGTGACGTTGTGGTGTACTCTTTACTAACATTGTTGGGACAGAAAAGTGTATATTATTTATTTTTCCTTTTTAAAAAATGTAAAAATAATAAAGAATTGAGTTGTTTTGGTGTGAGTTCTGTCAAGGGAACTTAGCAGACACTTTTGTCCAAAGCAACTTATAAAAGAGGTGCATACTGTATATACATTTAAAAAATTAAAAAATTAATGATATTAGAAATAACATAGTACATCTCCCCAACACTGCGGAACCTCCTAAGCCCCAGTACTCCGTTATATACAAATTAAATTCTTTCACCAGGATAGATTTACCTGATTTACATAGAATAATCTCTCAACTGAAACCCTCCACCTGCGTCCTTGACCCAATACCAACAAGGTTTTTCAAGCAAGTATCAGGCGTGCTAATTGATAATATTCTTGACATAGTAAATTCGTCATTAAATACGAGGGTCTTCCCAAACTGTCTTAAGACTGCTGTAGTTAAACCCCTACTCAGGAAAAATAATCTTGACCCCTCTGCTTTTGAAAATTTTAGACCCATCTCTAACCTGCCCTTCTTAAGTAAAATTCTAGAGAAGGCAGTCATTATGCAGTTAAATGACCAGCTCAATAAGCATGCTATTCTTGATAAATTTCAGTCAGGTTTAAGAACAAATCACAGCACAGAAACTGCACTCGTTAAAGTAGTAAATGACTTGCAGGTAAATGCAGACAGAGGCCATTTATCTGTTCTCATCCTCCTAGATCTGAGTGCCGCATTTGACACCATTGATCACAATATTCTTAGAAATCACCTTAGTCAATGGGAGGGCCTTTTTGGAGGTGTCTTAAATTGGTTTGAATCCTACCTGGCAGGGAGAAAATTCTTTGTTATTTGTGGTAATCACAACTCAAAGACACATGATATCCAATATGGTGTTCCACAAGGCTCTATCCTGGGTCCGCTGCTCTTCTCAATCTATATGCTTCCGTTAGGTCAGATTATCTCAGGTTACAAAATTAGCTATCACAGCTATGCTGATGACACACAGCTGTACTTATCAATAGCACCTGATGACACCGACTCTCTCGATTCACTAACACAATGTCTTACTGGTATTTCTGAATGGATGAATAGTCATTTTCTCAAGCTAAATAAAGAGAAAACTGAAATTTTAGTGATTGGCAATAATGGATTCAATGAGGATATCAGAAATAAACTTGATGCATTAGGATTAAAAGTTAAGACGGAAGTAAATTTTAAATCGCATATTCATCAGACCACTAGGACAGCATTTTTTCACTTAAGAAACATAGCAAAAGTTAGACCTCTTATATCACTGAAAGATGCTAAGAAATTAATTCACGCTTTTGTTTTCAGTAGACTAGATTACTGTAACGCACTCCTCTCAGGACTACCCAAAAAAGACATAAATCATTTGCAATGAGTGCAGAATTCAGCTTCTAGGGTCCTAACTAGGAAAAGAAAATCCAAACACATTTCTCCAGTTTTGATATCACTACACTGGTTACCTGTGTCTTTCAGAATTGACTTTAATATTCTGCTTATGGTTTATAAAGCCTTAAATAATCTCGCCCCATCTTATATATCGGAATGTCTGACACCCTATATTCCAAATCGTAACCTTAGATCCTCAAATGAGTGTCTCCTTACAATTCCAAAAGCTAAACTTAAAAGAAGTGGTGAGGCAGCCTTCTGCTGTTATACACCTAAAATCTGGAATAGCCTGCCAATAGGAATTCGCCAGGATAATACAGAAGAGCACTTTAAAACACTACTGAAAACACATTACTTTAACATGGCCTTCTCATAACTTCACTTTAACTTAATCCTGATACTCTGTATGTTCAATTCATCATAATAACTATTCATGGTGGCTCTAAAATCCGTACTGACCCCTACTCTCTCTTCTGTTTCTTTTTCCAGTTTCTTTGTGGTGGCGACGGCCTGCGCCACCACCATCTACTCAAAGCATCATGATGCTCCAACATTGATGGACTAAAAGCCAGAAGTCTACGTGACCATCATCATCAAGTCCTTCCGTGAGAACCCTAAATGCAAAGAGGACTGTTTCATTTATGTTAGGTGGAATGCCCAGAGGGGACTGGGCGGTCTCATGGTCTGGAATCCCTGCAGATTTAATTTTTTTCTCCAGCCGTCTGGAGTTTTTTTTTGTTTTTTCTGTCCACCCTGGCCATCGGACCTTAGTCTTATTCTATGTTAATTAATGTTGACTTATTTTATTTTCTTACTGTGTCTTTTATTTTTATATTCTTCATTATGTAAAGCACTTTGAGTTACATTTTTTTGTATGAAAATGTGCTATATAAATAAATTTTGTTGTTATTTCCTAGATTCTTGCTATTCTCTTGGGTCTAAATCAGACCAAACTTTAATGAGTTTCAGATCCCTAGGTTAGCACCTCCATTAACAAACATTGGTTCCCTCCACAATTGTCTTCAGTTGAGATAATATAACTTCCCTAATGCCCGGTTCACCCTAAAATGGGTTGCTATGCACTTATACCCCATATTTTTACTTTTCTCCTCTAGCTATCACACAACTTTAGGATTAAACTGATAAAAATTATACAGCCTCTCATAAGCTGTTACCAACATGTTATATTTACAGTAGCAGTAAAAATCTGACAGCCAATTGCTCTTCAGTTATACACAAGTGCCTACAAAGGTAACAAAAAAATCCTTTAAAGGGAGAATAACTGACAAGAATCTCAGAGGTGAATAAAACTAAAAAAAAAAACTTTAAAGAAAATCAAACTCTCAAGCAAGCAAAAGAAGAAGTGCTAAGGTACGATATGACATCAACACTGTGTTTGAATTCTACATTTGTTTAACAAGCAAAACAAAGTATATATATATATATATATATATATATAAATATAAATATATTATTTTCTATTTACTATTCATATCATTTTTATTCTAAATTTCTCTGGCTGATCTTTAATTTTCTTTCAGTTTTCTCATCTTTACCAGCAGTGTTTTGTTTTTTATTGAATGTTTTCAAACCCACTTAATCCAGACCAGGGCCACAGGTGCTATCCCAGTTAGCATAGAGTGCAAGGAAGGATCAAACCCTGGACAGGGCACCAGTCTATCACAGGGTGAACACATACACACACACACACACGCACACACACACACAACAACACACACCAGACAAACGAAGGACGAATTTAGCATTGCCAGTTCACCTGACCTGCATGTCTTTGGACAGTGGGAGAAAACTGGAGCACCTGGAGGAAGCCCGGGCAGACACGAGGAGAACATGCAGACTCCTCAGATGGAGGATCCAGAACTCAAACCCTGGTCTCCTTACTGCGAGGCAGCAGCACTATCACTGCACCACCATAAAGGATGATTGAAAAATTGAAAAAAAAATCCATCAATGCAAAGTTTTGTTGCATTACCTATTCATCTCATATGCCAAAAGTATCAATATGAATGCCGAATTGGAATCACAATTGGTGCAAGACCCATCAACATTCCAGAATACAGTGATTTTAGTGTTGTGGTACAGAAACAGAAAGTAAAGGAGATTTGAAAAGCTTCAAATGTGAAGAACATTAAATTATTTTCAACTAACATCATCGACCTGGAGTATAAATAATGAACCCATAATTAAAAATACTTGATTACTAAAATTGCAGATAATAATAATTCTTTATATATGTAGAGCTCTTTCCTTGATACTGAAAGTAAATTTACATAGACAGAGGGGAACCACTTCAACCGCCACCAATTGGTATCACTCACCCGGGTGATGTGACAGCAGCCATTTCTGTGCCAGTACAATCACTACACACTAGCTATTAGGTGGTGAAGGGGTGAGACAGGGGATGATTAGGGTGCCAAAATGGACAAGGCCGTGATGGGCAATTTGGCCAGGACATCGGGATAAACTCTACAGGAATCTTTAATGACCACAGAGAGTTATGACCTCGGTTTTTCATCTCATCTGAAAGACAGCACCATTTTTACAGCACAGTGTGCCAGTCACTGCACTGGGGCAGTGGGAGCCACACACAGACCACAGGATAAGGGCCTGCTGCTGGCTTCACCAACACCTTTCCCAGCAGTAACCTATGCTTTTCCCAGATGGTCTTCCATCCAAGTACTGGCCAGGCCTGAACATGCTTAGCTTCAGGTAAATAACCTGTTCTGAAACATAGGTGGTATGGCTGCTGACAAGAAAGAGGAAATTTAGGGGGGAAATAACAAATATTTAAAATTAAGAAATTATGTATTTGTAATAACTGTTGCAATCAAATAATTAAAGAACATTAATTAAAACCAGCAGAACAGAAAACCTAAAACAACAGTAGTACATTCAATTACATAGACTGGAAACTGTATAATTCTTAGATCAAATCACATTTGGATGTGCACTGGAAACATGTAAAGCAAATCTGAATAAAACATGTTTTTAAGAAAATTTTCCAAAAAGGGTGTTAATTAGGAAAGTTAAATATACGGATGCATTAACATTATGGAAAACAACATATTGAGACTGTTTCAGGGTTGCTGGGGGACACTGCCTGAAAACAGCCCTGGACAGGGTCTGAGCTCATCATGGGGCCCATTCATGTACACTTCCACATAGGGGCAATTTGTCAATCAATCTGAACTCCATGCTAGCTGAAAGATTCCAAGCCAGGATACCAGATCTGTGAGGCAGCAAGAGTAACCACACAGCTACTGTGCCACACATCACGGAAAATGCTGACTGCAATGAAATGACAAGAATTGAAAGGCATCAACACTAACAAAATTTCCCCCCAAACTATTTTGTTTTACGCAAGCCACTAAGTGTTGAAAATGACTAAACTGAGCAATGCAAGAGAAATGAGTGCCCTAGACAGACAAGGGAGTGCAAATCTTTGAAATCTCATGCCAATAATGTGACCCTTAACAATGGTTAAAGCAACAGCTAAAGAAGGGAAATATCCTGTTATGGATACTAAATGATAACATTTTTTTTTAAATAACAGATGTCATTTTGTATGAAACTTATAATTATATGCTTTGAAAATGCAAAGAAGTAAACAAGTTGTAAATAGAAACAACATTATATTAATTATCTTGATGATGTTGGTCACATTAATTTAGATGCACCTTACCAATAATTATGAAAACGCTACAAAAAATAAAAGATGTTAATTTAAATTTTGTTTAGAATGTTTTCACATAAAATGTGCTATCTGAGAATATATTATTTTCTTAACCACTTCTTAGGAAAAGTCCTGCTAGCAGTAAATTTTGGGGAATTAATTTGGGGTAATAATGACAAGAATATAAAAGTGAATTCTAAACCAGTATAAATACTAAATAATGGGCAAATGGATAAACCAAATAGAGCAATTAAATGAAAGATTGTGTACCATAGAAAAAAAATCCAAATTCATCATTTAAATCAACTTAATTCATTTTTATTTTAGGAAGCACATCACAGTTGTTTTACTACTGTAGTTAGGTAATAGTTACGTTCAAAGAGATTTTTTAATTATATTTAAATGACAATGTGATTTAAAATATTGAAAATAAATTTATATAATTGAAGAACGAACTTTATTCTGTAGATGGAACAAACTCCATCTTACATTATCTTCTGCAACCAAAATTGCCAATCCTTTATATAAATTGTACTGATTGTAATTGTATGATAACGTTATTTAGATTATCATCAAAAAACCTCTTTGAACCTAACTGTTACCTAACTGGTAAAGGATGTCGCCGAGTTGTCTTTTAACCAAGTTGTTTGTCGCCGAGTTGTCTTTTTGATAAGTTGTCTGTCGCCCAGTTGCCCCTGAACGTTGCTTATTACCCTCT
>JANRMT010062854.1:97515592-97550885 GCA_026402145.1 Polypterus bichir lapradei | reverse complement strand
ATATATATATATATATATATATATATATATATATATATATATATGTAAAAGCATAATATGGGGTGCCAGACAGGCAAATACAATGATAGTGATTTATAGTGTGTATATTGTGCACATGGGCAGACATCCTGGCCCAGATTGGGCAAAATTCCTTAACTGGACAGTTGGCCAGCCATGCAATGGCACAAGAATCAGGGGAAGATCAGCCTCAGCCAGAAGACAGGCAGAGGATGCCAGTGTGGTAGTGTGTACAAAGACATCCTAACATGGTTGGACCAAGAGACAATACAGTATACTGCCGGGAGGCCAGTGTAGTGGAAGGATGAGGGGAGACAACCTGGCATGATTGCATACTCCCCCAACACGCTAGGTGGAAGCCTTCCTGGTTAAATACCTGTATGGTTATCTGCAAGGCACACTAGAAACTGTTGTCCCATAAAATAGCCTTGTTGGCTTCCGGGTGTGTTGCCAGGGGGTGCTGCAGGGATTCATCATCCCTACATTTCGGGACTTCCGATTGACCTGGAAGTTCTTCCATTGGGCAAGCTGGCTTATGTGGAGGAGTGGAAGGAGAGGGGAAAAAGAAGAAGAATTGTTTTGGTTTATGTCACTTTTGAAGCCTTTGTCTAAGGTATCTGCTATGAATAAACCTTTCATTTACACTGGAACTAATGTCTATGAAGTTGTGTCTGAGGTCTTGGGTGCTGTAACAATCCCAGTGACCACTATATTATATATCCAGTGGCAGTTTATGATATAGGCGACATGGGTCATTGCCCAGGGCGGCATCGTGGTGGGGGCGGCATCTTGGGTATCGGCAAAATTTTTTTTTTTTTTTCGTGCGCCCATGCTGCCCCAACATCATGCCAGCACATTTTTGGGATTGCATAGGCACTGATCGGGTTTCTATTGCCCATTTGCGGGGAGTAAGAGCGCCCTCCATTTGCGAGGTGCGCCTGCTGCTTGCAGCACAGGGAGGCGAGGGGCAACGAGGGATTCTCTGGCTGGCTGGTGCGGCATCTAATAACCAGTTTGCAAAATAAAACAAAATAAAAACAAACACAAAAGCACCAGACATTATGATATAGACTTATAATTTGCACCGATGTGTTTTCTAAATTCAATCACACCCATATATGCGGGAAGTGAGCGCAAGGGCCCTCGGTGCGCCTGCTTGCTGCTGCTGCTATGCTGAAGTCTCACACACAACCTGTCGAAAGGGACGGGGGTGGGGTGGGGTGCTTCCAAATAAAGCACATTTAATTCATAATATTGTCAATCCAAGCCCATTATGTCACAATTAATTTTTCCTGGGTTGTGCGAAATCGCAGAAATCGTTAGATGGGCGCTCCTTGCGCAAGTACAGCAAACAGGAAGAATAAATTCTCCTGTGTGAAGCTGACGCCAGGTATGAGGGGCCAAACAGGCCATAAATCATATATTTCTGTGTGTAATCTATTGGTTTACGTGTGAACACTATTGGTTTATGAATATTTACTATCGGTTTGCGTGCATGCTTAATTGGTTTGCGTGGGTACAATACTGGTTTCATTCATATGAACTATATTGGTTCGTGTCCGTATATTATCGGTTTGTGCGTGAACTATATCCATTCGTACGTGCATACCACTGGTTTGCATATGAACTATATTGATTTGCGTGTGTATATCACTGGTTCCAGTACGATTGTTATTGGTTTGTGAGTGAACTGCGTTGATTTTCGGTTGAATGTTATCGGTTTGCGTATGAACTATATTGGCTTGCGTTCTGTGACGGTCTAACAATGGATTTGCGTATGTACTATATTGGTTTCATGCACGTCTTATACTGGTTTCATGTGGGTGAGCTGTCGATTTTGCGCTTGAGCTCTATTGGTTGTATGTGTGCACTATGTCGGTTTCGCCTATGAAACATATTGGTTATGCGTGCGCACCCTATCGCAACTCTGTGTATGAACTACATGTATATCGGTTCTGGGTGTGAACTATATTGGTTGTTCACGTGATCTTCAGAAGAAATGGGCGGGGCAAGAAACAGGAACTCAAGGGCCGGTAGAGTCATGGAGTGTAAAGACAAGTGGCTGGAGACGCATCTGTGTTTAAACGGCACTATATATTTTTTCCGCACCATACGTTTGCGAAATGACTTGGTGGTAATTATTACTATTTAACAGAATCTACCCTTGAGTCTGTAATGAACACAAGGCTGAAGTTAGGTACGTATTGGGCCGTCTTTTCTTATTCGGTCCCATCTACATGCTTGCTTGCAAACCGCAGCTGTACTTGTTCACACAGTATTTGCAAAACTGTTACTTATTCTAAAGGCAAAATATTCAACATTTACGATTGACGTCTTTATGCAACATAACATTTAGTTACCATTAGTTAGATTTGTTATGCCCGGCGACCCCGCACCGCGCCGCACAGACAGGTGAAGTGACTTGCTCAGGGTCACACAGTGTCAGTCCCAGGACTTGAACCCACGAACAAAGGGTTGAAAGTGCAGAGCCCTAACCGCAATGCTTGCACATCTATAACGTGTATATTAATTGACTAAACGTGTCAATTCTTTGAAAAGCTAAACATTTAACATTTAGGACCTGTATGGGTCAGTTACATCATATTGGTCCACCTTACCTTTCACAGTTTGGTGAAAAGACAGATGCGTTTTTTTAAGATGCAGTGGAGTTTTTTTCTGCCTAGTGCGAGTATCGGGGTGAAACTGACAATGTATTCCCACTTCAAGATCAGATAAATGGGATTTACTGTGATATTTAATGGGCACTGTAAAGTGTTAAATGACGTTGGTCACCTTAATTTTCATAGTTTTGTGACATTGGCATATATAAACTTGTCCAGGACAGATTCATTTGTTAAATTAGAGTTTAACAATTTTGACCCGTGCAGGACCAAAATGTGGAATATTTATTTTTTCAAATAATGGATCAGTCTGTAATGATGCCAATTAATGTACACGCTGTAGAATATTTTGCCTTGCTGTTATAATAGAATAAGAAGCTGCTTTGCAAAAGCTATGCGAATAAGTAGATGACTGCAAGCTTATACTGGGAGTAGCTAGGAGTGAATAAAATGCCAGCCGAATCCGTACCTAACTTCAGCCCTGTGATCATTTCAGAATTAAGGGAAAATACTGGTAAAAAATATTAACACCAAGCCCTTTCACAAACATACAGTGATGTGCAAAAGTATTCAATCCCTTTAAAAGTCATCCTAATTTTCTGCATGACAAAAGATTTGTCCACATATTTATCCATTTGGTATTTTTAAAGTGAACTCTTGTGTTGTAACAAAACGTTATCAAACTCCAAATAACTGAAGAAAAACTCCAAAGTGATTGTTTGCCTAAGCATTCAAGCCCAACACTTTGTCAAGAACCTTTTTGCTGCAGTAACAGCCTTCATTCTTTTGAAGTATGTAAATATGCCCCAGTTCTGCACATTGCTCATGCGTGATTCTTCCCTATTCTTCTTGGCATGATTTCTAGGTACCCTCTATGTTGGTGGGATGGTATCTCTGAACAGCAGTTTTCAAACAATCGCCCAGATTCTCAACAGGGTTAAGATCAGACCTTTTACTTGGTCATTCCGGAACATTCACCTGTCTGTTTTTGAGCCATCCCAGTGTCACTTTGGTCTAATGCTTAGGGTCATTGTCATCTTGAAAGATGAATCTTCTCCCGAGCTTTAAATTCATAGCAGACTGGAACGAGTTCTCCTGCAATATTGTGTGGTATTTGGGCCCATCTATTGTCCCTTCAACTCTGACAAGATTCTCAGTCCCAGCACATGAAAAACATCCCCATAGCAAGATGCTGCCACCACCATATTCCACTGTAGGTCTGGTGTTTCTTGTGGCATGGGCAGTGTTTGTTTTACACCACACATTCTGTACCTCTTTGAAGTCTGAGAAAAAAGTTCTATTTTGGTTTCATTTGACCATAAACCCTTCTCCCCAAATTTAACTGGAAAAATGCCATATGTGCTTTTATGTGGACCATCTTAAGGAATGGCTTCTTTCTAGCCACCCTCCTGTACAGGCCTGTTTAATGGAGAGCTCTTGAAATTGTGGACCCCTGCACCTTCACTCCAGTTTCAGGCAAAAAGCATTGCAAACATCTGAAAGTGACAGTTGGATTTTTAGTTTACTCTCTCTCCAGTTGATGTCTAACTCTGATGTTCAGTCTTGAGGGATGGCCTGCTCTAGTAAGAGTCTGGGTGCTGTGATGAACCTTCCACTTTCTGATGATGGATCCAACAGTGCGCAATGGGACATTCAAACTCTTGATATTTTTATAATTATTTCCTGCTACCTTGTGCATTTCAATAACTTTGTTTCTCACATCAGCAGAATGCACCTCTCTCTTCATTTTTTCAGTGACTGTCCACCAAAGACTACAGCCCCTACGAAGGGGGCTTTTTATATCCAGAGAGAAAGTAGCACCTCATTATGTTTAATTTGACTGTCAACTGTCTGCCACCTTTGTAATTAATTTGTCATTGGTGTAAACCTGGAGCTTCCAAAGCACAGAGGTGTAAACACTTATGTAAACACTAACTTTGGAGATTTTCTTCTTCAATTAAATGTCTACATAAAATAGTTTATTTTGACTTTGGAAATGTTTTGTTACAGCATAAGAAAAAATACGGAATGAATAAATGTGTACAAATATTTTGTCTTGCATAAAATTATGACAACTTTCAAGGGGATTGAATACTTTTGCACGTCACAGTATGTTTGTGAAAGGGTTTGGTGGTAATTATTTTTAAGTTAGATGCACATTCAGCTGCCTTTTTATTAACTTCTAGCTATATCCAGTATAAGCTTGCAGTCAGCTACTTATTCACAAACCAGCTTCTTCTTCTATATTAACAGCAAGGCAAAATATTCTACAGTGTGTACATTAATCCGCAAACTGATCCATTATTTGAAAAAATAAATATTCCAGATTTTCAACCAAAACTTGAACGGGTTGAAAATGTTAAACTCAACTTTAACAATGGAATCTATCCTGGACAAGTTTATATTATGCCAATTATACACGTGGTAGATGTGCAAACATTGTGGTGTAGTGTTTAAGACTGCACTTTTAAACTGAGTTCGTGGGTTCAAGTCCTGATAATGACACTATGTGACCATAAACAAGTCACTTCACCTGTCTGTGCGGTGCGGGGGGCACTGGGTAAGGTGACCAGAATTTTTTGGGCCAATGCGGGGACATGAGGACATTTAGGGGGTGCTAGAGGAGCATAGACTACATACAGAGCGAAAGCTTATCACATGATATTCAAAAAAGTGAACCAGCTGAATGCGGGGACGAAATTTTAAACCGGGGACAAAACGGAGACATGTTTCGGAGTGGGAACAGTTGTCCGAAAACGGGGACTGTCCCCGGAAAACGGGGACGGATGGTTACCTTAGCACTGGGCGAATCTAACCAGTAGTATCTAAATGTTATATGTTGGATAAAGGCGTTAGTAAATGTTGAATATTTTGCCTTCAGAATGAATAACTGGTTTCAAAAGTTGTGTGAAAAAGTACTGTGGCTGGGTGTGAGCAAACATGATCCTGGAAGCAAATAATAAGACGGCCCAATACGTACCTAACTTCAGCCTTGTGTTCATTACAGACTCAAGGGTAGATTCTATTAAATAGTAATAATTACTACCACGTCGTTTCGCAAAAGTATTGTGCGGGAAAAAATATATAGTGCCGTTTAAACACAGATGCGTCTCCTAGCCACTTGTCTTTACACTCCATGACTCTACCGGCCCTTGAGTTCCTGTTTCTTGCCCCGCCCATTTCTTCTGAAGATCACGTGAACAATCAATATACTGTAGTTCACACGCAGAACCGACATAGTTCATATAGAGAGTTGCGATAGTGTGCGCACGCATAACCAATACGTTTCATACGCGAAACCGACATAGTGCACACATACAACCAATAGACTTCAAGCGCAAAATCGACAGTTCACCCACATGAAACCAGTATAAGACGTGCATGAAACCAATATAGTGCATATGCAAATCCATCGTTAGACCGACACAGAACACAAGCCAATATAGTTCATACGCAAACCGATAACATGCAAGCGTAAACCAATGCAGTTCACTCACAAACCAATAACAAATCGTACTGGAACCAGTGATATACACACGCAAATCAATATAGTTCATATGCAAACCAGTGGTATGCACGTACAAACGGATATAGTTCACGCACAAACCGATAATATACGGACACGAACCAGTATAGTTCATATGAATGAAACCAGCATTGTACGCACGCAAACCAATTATGTATGCATGCAAACCGATAGTAAATATTCATAAACCAATAGTGTTCACACGTAAACCAATAGATTACACACAGAAATATATGATTTATGGCCTGTTTGGCCCCTCATAGGCCAGGTCAATGTGTGTGCTCTCTCTATTCTTTATCACAGTTTAGTAAATTCACCATAATTGGAGTGCACATTACAGGCTTTAAAACGGTAAAATATCGTCAATGAGATTTTGAACATGTTGATAAAAGGATTTGAGTTAGTAAGAGTTTTTTTTTTTTATGGATATATATGTTTGCGTGCTAATTTACTAATGCAATTGACTCACGTAGTGGAGAGTGGTAAAGTTAACCCGAAATAATAAACTGACTGCAGCTCTGAGAGAAAAGGTTTATGTAGTTGTTAGTGACCTGGTGAACTGATGACTGGAGATGGTACTAAAGTGAAAATTCTTTACACTATAACGAAATATTTTGGTGCTGTATAAATGTAAAATTTGATTTTGTCTCTGTTAGACATTACATTTCCAATAGTTTGTTTTATTGCACTGTATTTTTTCATTGTTTATTAAAACGCTGGGGGGGCGCAGGGGAGGGGCCAGAGGGGGTGTTCGCCCAGGGCACCAAACAGGCTAGGACTGCCCCTGTATATATCTATTGCCCCTTTTCAAGCCAGCAGAATGACATAACTTTAGAACCAACCCAAACACATAGTTACCTATTAAAACATACTGTGGCTTTAGGGTATGGAAGGAAAACTAGTGTACACAGTCCATTCAGACATGAGAAGAAGGTAAAAAGTCCACAAGGGCAGTTACTAGACATGGTAGTTGAACCAAAGATTCAGGTCAGCGAGTTAGCATTACTAACTATTGCACAATTATGCCGCCCAAGTGATGTCTATCCTTCCATTCTTCTTATCCATTATGTCCAATCCAGTCATGTGGGAACCCGAAGTCTATCCCAGTAATGTCAGGTACATGGCAGTAAAGAACTAACTCTGGACAGGACTCCAGTCTATTACGGAGAACATTATGACACATTGAGTGATATAAAGTATAAGCTAATGTGTCACAGTATGTTGGTGACTGTGGGCCTGTTCACTGTTGCTACTCGAATCTACTCTTGCTTGTTCCACAAACTTCTGGATTACAGCACCAAAAATGCATTAATGGGAGGTTAAATGAAGGCAAAAGAGTGGCATGCTCTGCAAAATATAAATATTAGTTTTCAGAATGATGAAACATTTTACTCTAACGCTTAAGGCTAAAAGTTTTTGATGTAATCTTTTTTGGCGCATATGCAGAAAATTTACAGACACAAGGGTAGTTTACATTACCAAGGTTCTCATCCAGTTAATTCCTAAATAACTTGAACATACTTGGTAAAAAATAAAATCTTTCTTTATTCACATACATTTTTACATTTATTATTGAACCCAGTGAAAATGTGGATTCAGTTCAGTCCTATGTATATAAAAGCATCAAACTGATATTGGCATAGACCGACTTTATTCACAGTATCTGATATCCATGATTTCTTCTTTTCAGGTCATCTATAGCTGAACTCAGGACAAAGGGCTTTCTGTTAATATTACAAGCAGGACTACGTAACAAGACTTACCTACACAGAGTATGAATGTTGTGTTTTAGATCTAAGCTAGGTGGTTATGCTATGGCCTTCACAATGCAAAAGCTTCAGCATACACTTTCAGATGTGTGAGGAGCAGTCAAAAATGTTGATAAACTACAAACGGTTAATAGAATTGGTGCATCATGCCAAGAAAATCCAAAAGCTTTGATTATATTAGTATGCATATGATGATGAATGTGTTTGATCAGAATGTCTGGAGCTTGAGCTTTTGGCTTGCATTTGATTTCCAGCATCTTGAGAGACTTAGGGTAGCTTTATCAATTTAACACCTTCCGTCCTATTCAGTGGCAACTTGCCTATGAAGACTGGCACATTTATTTGTTAAATCCATAAATACAGTACACTTAATTAAAATGATCGGCTAATGAGCTGATGCACCCCATTTCCATTTTGACAGACATCTTTTGTTGATCCTACAAATAGCTTTAGAGGTATTTGATTACCATTTCCAGCTCTCTGCTTGCTGATACTTGGTGAATAGAAAGCAGGCTGCATGCTTTGTGTCCAGCAAGTTCATAGAAAGTTAAATCCACTTTTGACAACAAACCTGAGCTTATTAGCCATTAACCCCTCTTCAGTTACTAGATGATGTGCTTGAAGTGAATGAATTAATAATAGAGGTTAAGTACTTCAGCCTCCACTACACAGCCTTTTGTAATAAAGAAGGACTGAAAAATACAGCAACAAAAGAACACACATATATTTATACAAACTGTATGGTAAGACATCATAGATTATTGTAAAAGCTGAAATTGCATTTTATCTCATTATAAGGTAAAGGTAAGACTGTTGCATGTACAGTTTGTAAAAAATGGGGGAGTAAAAAAGTTAATTTATACTTTTATCATACAAGAATTAACTAGCGACATAGATACACCTCAAATTTGGGAAGGCTGAAGTCCAAAGCATAATTCTTACTTTTTTAGGGGACAAATGCCCTTCACAGAAAATAACTGTGACTTCATTGCAATGTATCTCATGTTTTAGATTAATAATATTTACATTTCACATTCTGTGATTGTCTCACAAACCATCCATCCAAATATTTCAGTTGTAAAGTTGTATTAGCTGTGAGATCTATTTTTTTGTATCCATTTCACAAAAAGTAATTTGTGTCTTTCAAATTGATTAATTACAACAAATTGTCTGTGTGGTTTCAGTATGTTCTCTCCATATCTAAATAGAACTCTTTCCAGATACATTGATTTTCCACTACATTCAGAAGATGTACAAGTTAGGTTAATTGGCATTTCTAAACTTGCACAGTATGTGTATGATTGAGTGTTAGGAAAAACTTGCATGTGGGGCTAGTTTGGATCCTGCCTTGCCTCCAGTGCTGCTGTGATATGAAGTAGCTTCCTATTACCTTGGGCCATACACGTGGTAAGAAAGTTCATGAATGATTAGACTATACATCATATATTGCAATCTTTTCTTGGAGGATGTTTTAAAAAATGTCCTGTGGTGCAATAATAAAAGTAAAGTGAGACACTTTAGCTAGAATACCAGTCTATTACATGATACACTCACATGAACCTGTACAACCACATTCATTCACACTGAGCCACAAGCCATTGCTTATCACTGATTCATTTATGAACATTGTCATTACGCTCTGGCATCTCATCCATAGTTTGTCCTTGTCAGCTCCTCAAGGATTTAAATCTGGATTAAGTGTGGTGGAAAATCAATGTTATTAAACATTTTACACCAAGCTCAATTCAGCATCACATATGAATTACAGTAATGAATCAAAAAGCTTGACAAACCAAACACTTAATTTTTATTAATTATGCAAGTATTATTTATCCTCTAAGGTATTTGTAAGTATGTGCATATTTCAATGTACCTTATTAAATATTGAGAGTAACAATGTTTAAGCATGATAGAAGAAAAATATTAATTTTAAGTTAGTTATTCTAAACAATCAAATACATTTTTAGGTTTATTATTATTATTATTAATGAATTTGATCCTCAATGAGCTTTTGCCATTATAGGGTTGCAGTGCTGGGCACAAAGTAGGAAACTACCCGGGATACCAATTCCTCATCATCCACACTCACACTCGACCAATTTAGAGTTGATAGTTTTTCTAATCTATACATTTTTGAAGCCAAAACATGCAGGGAAAACCTATAAAAACATTCAGATATCGGACACAACTATAATGGCCTGGAATTCTTGTACATTTATATGACCTGACCAATGGCATTTTTACCATCTCATGATACATGCTCACATTTTGAGCATGGACACATGAGCTGATTTTTTTATTCATTTGCTTTACATCTACCTGTTTCCTGAAACTAGTTGTTTTGTAAGCCAGCACTTTTGTGGGCACAACATAGAAACTAAGCCTAAAAAGAATGCTAGTCAACTGCTGGACATTGTCATGCACAAATTCAGTCACACTAAGTCAATGTTCTTTCTTAATTAACATTATAGCAGGCCTTTGGTCCATGGAAAGTGCCTCGCAGAGTACCATATGAACATGCAGAAACCATGAAAACACCGCAATTTGTGTAATTTAACAAAGCACACTCATTCAGAGACAGGGAGAGAAATTAAACTGCAAATAAAACAAAATTAACGAGAATATATTAAATATCCAATTTAAATATCCACACTCAAAAGGAGTAGGAAATGCACTGAACTTGTCCAACTTGGAGTAGCTGTGACTTGTCAGATGTGGACAGCCTTGAATTTTGAATGCTTTTCTTTTGTTGTTTCCTATTTTCTACCCACAGATTCTGGGACTTGAACTTTTAATGAACAGATCAATATATGTGACATATTGATCTGTCCATTACTATATGTCAATATATGCGTGTTTGATATTGTAAACAGAGCAGAGTAGATTGCACTTCCCCTAAAGACTTCTACATAATACAAGTACACGATCAAGGTATACATGCACTCACAGTATTAAAGAGCATGATTCAGTATTTTGTATTCATAGTCCAGGGTTTTGACAAGAGAAAAGCATTCAAAATTCCTGGCTGTAAAAATGAAAAGTCAAGGGGGTGGTATGTACCTGGAAACCTCTGGAGATATTTGTATAGTTTAGGTCACAGCAGACAATATCTGTTATACCAGGATTCTGCCTCATCCACCTCAATCTTTAAATGACTACAGCAGATTCAGAAAATGAAAAATAATGGAGTGTCAAATTGCAAGATGATGCTTGTACATTTATGACCTGACCAAAGGCATTTTTACCATCTCATGATACATGCTCACATTTTGACTGATTTATTTATTCATTTGTTTTACATCTATCTGTTTCTGAAACTAGTTGTTTTGTAAGCCAGCACTTTTGTGAGCACAACATAGAAACTAAGCCTAAAAAGAATGCTAGTCAACTGCTGGACATTGTCATGCACAAATTCAGACACACAAAGTCAATGTTCTTTCTTAATTAACATTCTAGCAGGCCTTTGGTCCATGGAAAGTGCCTTGCGGGATACCATATGAACATGCAGAAACCATGAAAACACCACTATTTGTGTAATTTAGCAAAGCACACTCATTCAGAACAGGCAGAGAAATTAAACTACAAATAAAACAAAATTAACCAGAATATATCCATCCATCCATCCATTATCCAACCGATAAACTTTTCAGATGAGGTGCTTTTCACTTTTTTTGTTACTGCCTAAGCTGTCATTAAATTTATTCCATTTTCAGGTAAATTTAGTTAAATCATCCATCCATCCATCCATTATTCAACCCGCTATATCCTAACTACAGGGTCACGGGGGTTTGCTGGAGCCAATCCGAGCCAACACAGGGCGCAAGGCAAGAAACAAACACCGGGCAGGGCGCCAGCCCACCGCAGACAAGAATATATTAAATATATGGGGCCTCCTCAAGTCTTGGAACCAACTAGTCAGCACATTATATCCCATGTGAATAAGTTATCAGTGGATCAAAACTCTGAGAAGCTTATCACATTCTATCAAACATTTTTCCAAAAACATCTTTGTTATAAGCAATAAAAAACATCTGCCAATCTTTTGGTCTTATTGTTGGGGGTCTTCTGTAGCAAGCTAATAATTCTCTGCATGGCGTCTTTCGTTTCCTCAGTGTCAGCCTGACAGTTTCAGTATGCCTGAAGAAAGATTGACTTATTTTTTGGCATCCATTAATTTTACATACCATACTACTGTATTTTTATTATGTATCTGCATTTGTTGAATAATACAGTAAATCTACCTGAGCTTCATTAAGTTAATTTTATCATATCAACATGATTATAGTGATCAAAAATAAGTATAAATAAAAATTAGTGCAAAGTATTTGTTTCATATATACATATGTCATATATAGAGCTATGTGGTTCTCACTTTAATAAATATTACACTATATGTGGTACCTAAGTGGTTAAAGATACTGGGTGAACTGTTTTCGGTTCATCTGTGATCAATTACTTGAATGTATAAGTAAATGTACTTTCCTTCGCAATGTAAAGTTTCCTCAAACTCATAGTACACTACAAAATAATCTGTGGCACATTGATTTACACTTCATGATTTGATTTACTCTTCATGATTAATTTTGCAATCCTGTTTATTGCGATCCCAAAAATCTACGCTATATATATAAAATCCTAAGCCTAAAAGTGCAACTATTTTGTGCAACAATTTTATGTGATGTTTTTATGTCACACTTTAAATCTGGCTTATTTTAAAACCTATATATATATATATATGTTTGGTATCATTTTTTCAGAATTTATCGAACTTTAATGTAATGTTAGATTTTCAGATTCTCATTCTGTTTTTAAATTATAAACTAAATAATATCAAGAACTCATGTCCCGCGAGACAAGACTTTGTGCAAAGAGATTTAACCATGCCCAGGGCTGAAAATAAAAGACAAAGAGTAGGACAGCTGCTGTACAGTCTTTTAAATGTTCGAAGCACAGGAGATGCAGATGCAAAATGCAGATCACGCAGCACAGCAGCAGCAGCAAGCCAGCAGCTGATCAAGCAAAGAGGAGGTCAAAAAAAAAAAACTGTATTTGTTTTTAATTGTATTACTGTTTAAGAGGAGGTTTCAGAGGAGCGACCGCGTCTCCTTGGGATGTGTTCATCCCCCCTCTTCACAACACAAATGGCAGAGATGTGAAGTGGCTGGCAAGCAAAGCGATCAAGGGGCGAACCCCCTAGTGCAATATATAGTCACACAATTTGGAGATGTTACTAGCTTCCTGAATGTCTATCCATTCTTCTTTAGCCTAACTTGCCAAGTCAATTTCTCAAGGAGTTGGTGCTCAGCCCAGAAGCAATGGATGCAACTTGGTGAACTAACACTGAATGAGGTACTAATGTATTGTAGGCCAGAGTCACTTAAACCAGTCCAGTTAAGACCTACCAATTATCCTGATCTGCAAGGTTTTGTGAAATGTGCAGTTTGAGAACTGGAAAAACTCTGCAGAGGCAGGTAGTATCTGGGTATCTGGGCCAGACTGTTAATAATGACTGTATAACTCTGGATATGTAAGGCAGCAGTGCTAAGAACTCGATGACCATGCTGTTCACTTTTTGAATGTGTTTTTGGATGTGTATAAACAAAGGATTATAGATTTAACACCATGTGAGAAAATATTTATATCATCATTTGTCATCATTTTCCTTTTGCAATTGTTATTATTGTTATTTAAAGCATCATACAAAAGTAAGCCATGATACATACAACAAGCGACTATAAATGATACAGTTAACAACAGAGCATAAAATTCAAAGTTAATCATGATTATTTTACTATAGTTAGTCCCTATTCAAACCTGCATTCACTGATCGAATTGTATTATATCCTTGAGGATTTTTTTTGTAAAATTTCCTTTATTTCTTTTTTTACTTTTTGATCCTCCAAACAAAGCTTATTTGGATTAAGCAGGATCGAGAATGTACGATTATGCTACTTACAAAAGGTACTTGCCATATAAACACCAATACAATTACATTATAGACCACTTGGTTTGAGCTTTATGCTAAAAAAAGGAGTTGTGTTTAATTTGTCATATCATAATATGTAAAAAGCTAGGTTCAGATAAGAGATGAAATCAAATGAAAGAAATTGTACCAATTATAATGGGTAAATGACAGTCAATCATCCTTGTAATACCTGTGGGTAATTAGTGATTGGACGACCTAATTACCCCCATGAAACCTGAGTGGCCTTCTTAAGTTTCTGAAACATGGTCCGTAAGCTTGATCAGGTTGCTAAGTGAATAGCTGAGAGGCTTGTCAGTCCATCTAAAGATAATAACATCAAATATTTTAGGGATGGAGGGATCTAGTAGCCAGAAAAACAAAGGTGTTTACAAGAGAATATAAGAAATGTACTAACTTGGCAGGCATTTTGGCTGATACATTTGTATACTATATGTTCTTAAATCCCTTGTATTCCACTTTTTTTCTAACACTCACATACATCCTATCTTATAAACTCACAAATCTCATGAGAGCAGGGAAAAACAAGAATTTCATAGCTTACCTAATCATTTATCTTGTATTAAATAATTTTGCAATGTAGTGCGGCTTCAGTAAACTTTAAAGTTTTTTTTTTCCAAAATTCTCAACTCTGAAAGTGTAATACATATTTATCAAGGGAATGGATGAGAATGGAAGGCACATATTCCAACATTCCTCATCAAACCCTGGAGTTACAATTGCTGAGAGTTTAATTGTTATGGGAGACCAAAGTATAGATTGTAGGTCTTTTTTATAATTTTCTTTTTCTTGTTTAATGTCTTTAAAATTTATTTTGTTCATTTTTCAGATTTGATTCCTGTACCTCTTGAATGTTTATCCAACATCACTGGGTCTGCCTAGACCATTAGTGGTAGAGGAGCCACATAGCAATCATGTCTCATGGTATGTATTTCACTATTTATTGCAATTTGTTTTATTGTCGTCACCATATTCATTCTACAGTAGTTTTTCTGGCTAGGGCTGCAAAGTCAACACATTGAACTGAGCTGAGCTTACCTCTCTATCCCCAACCTCTTCCTCCAACTCTGGTGAATTATCAGATGCTGTTAGGCCAGTAAAACCTCTAATGTCCTCTGGGTCTGTCCCCAGGAACTTTTCCTTCTGAATGATGTCTGCTGCACTTCTTATGGAAATGGCTACAGCAGCATCCTAACTACATGCCCAAAACACTTCACCTGGCTCCTCTAAATTTGGTCAAGCAATGGTTCTACTGCAGGGTCCTCTCATTTTGCCAGTTCCTCAACCTGTCGCTGAGAGTGTGAGTAGAGATCATGTTTAAACCACTTGTGCCATTGATCCGACTGATTAAATGGAGTGGAGAAATTTTGGGTTCTTGTTTAAAATTAAAATTCAGGCAGAACAGTATTCACTTTCTGGGTGATATAAAATGTGTACTGTTTCATTAACTTTTATATGCATTAACTTTTATTGGCAGACCTGGCCCAGGTATCCTTTAGAGAGATAGTGTGCACCCTTAAGGTAGCACGAGAGGAGATTCCAGACCAGACAGGTAGAGATAGGTGGGTCACGGTCACAAGCCGTATGGTAAAGGGTGCACACTGTCTGGGGGCATCACCCAAAGGATTAGAAGTGCCAAACCGTTTTTAGGTCCTTGCAGAGCTGGATTGTGTCTCTGATGATTCTGAGGTGGTAGGCGGGGATGAGGAGCCTCAACAGGCCACCTCAAAACCAGATCCCAAAAAGATAAGACGTAGTGATAGTTGGGGACTCAATCATTAGGGGGACTGAAGCATAGGTTTGCTCCAGAGACAGAGAGGCTCACACGGTGTGTTGCCTTCCGGGTGCACTGG
The DNA here is from genome assembly GCA_026402145.1 of Polypterus bichir lapradei. Lineage (NCBI taxonomy): Eukaryota > Metazoa > Chordata > Cladistia > Polypteriformes > Polypteridae > Polypterus > Polypterus bichir. Next base: position 97,535,115 of record JANRMT010062854.1, on the reverse strand, counting down.
TGGGAAACTTTCCTGGAAAGGTGGATAGGCTCTTGGCCAGAGTGGGGAAGGATCCAGCTGTCATTGTCTATGTTGGAACAAATGACATGCATAAGGGTAGACTGACAGTTCTGCAATCCAAATTCAAAGAGTTAAGTAGCAGGCTAAGAAGCAGAACTGACAAGGTAGTCATCTCTGAAGTTCTGCCTGTGCCACGCGCCAGTCCAGATAAGATTGTGCAGATTAGAAGGCTTAATTCATGGCTCAAATCTTGGTGCAGGGTAGAAGGGAATAGGTTTATGGGGTATTGGGATTCCTTTTGGAACAGATGGGACCTGTTCCACCATGACAGGATACATCTGAACTGGAGGGGCACCAATGTATTGGGGAACAGTATGAGTAGGCTAGCCGAGGACTGTTTAAACTAGGGAATGGGGGGACAGGAAGTTTAGGACAGGTTAGGTTTAGAATTATATGTGGAGGAACATACAACAATTTACAATTAAAATGCATAGTAAAGTAAATTCTAACCTTACAGTTAAATATAGAAGGAGTAACACATTAAAAATGGATTACCTTATTGCTAGAAGTATCAAAAATAAGGCAAGTTAGTTGGAGCTGTATATAGGAGAGCATAATTATGATATTAAAGCAATAATGGAAACCTGACTAAATAACAAAGATGGGGATATGTATAACATAGAGGGATACAAATTTTTAGAAAGGATAAACAGAACAGAAAAGGAGGTGGAGTTGCTGTTTATGTCAAACAGAATTTAAATGTAAGTTTTCTTCAGTTGGATGATGAGCCCCATCTTAGTGAGGACATGTGGCTTTCCCTGGAAAGCATTAGGGAAGACGCCTTATTTTAGGAGTGTGTTATAGACCAGCCAATGCAGACAGTAACTTCAACAAGCGTCCTTTTAGTAATATTAAAAAGGCAAGGTTACAAGGGGATATTATAGTCATGGGGAGCTTTAATTATCCAAATATTAACTGGAATAACCTTGCAAATGTAGGAGCACAAGAGCACAAGTGACCAGTGACTGTTTTTTAACACAGTATGTTAAAGCACCAACATTGTGTGAAGCCTGTCTGGATTTAGTATTTTGTAATAATCAAGACAGAATTGAGGGTGTAGAAATGATTGAACCACTAGGGTAAAGTGACCATAACATAATACAGTTCTAAGTGTTTTGTAAGAGTGTGGATTCAAAGACTAAAATTGTTAAATTTAACTTTGGTAAGGCAAATTTTGAGCAGATGCAGAAAAGTCTACAAAGGATAGACTGGGATAATCTTTTAAATGTGGAGACAGTCGAGGAGCAGTGGAATAGATTTAAAAATGTTTTATATGTAATGCAGGACTGGAAAATACCTAAATTTGGAATTAATAATTTAAAAAAGACTCCTCAGTGGGTTAATAAAGACCTAAAAAAGAAGCTGCAAAGGAAAAAAAAACTTTATAAGGCTGTGGCAAAGGCACTATATAAGCGTTGACTCAACACAGACTGACAACGGAAGCACAGGTAAAAATAAACAAAAAGATTTTATTTTGTCATAAGCCATGATGCATGTCTTCCTCATGTCCCACAGGCCCTACAGTCCCAAAAACACCAAAAGAAAAACACCCCAAATCACACTCTTCTTCTTCCTCCTCTTCCTCCCGACTCTGGCGCGCTAAGAAGTGGCCGCAGGCTCCTTTTATAGCTCTCCCAGAAGTGCTCCAGGTGGTAATTGGTGTAACTAGGCTGCACTTCCAGGTGTAGCTGCATTCCAGCCCACACTGGCTCGTTAAGCCATGCAGCTCCTCCCGGTGGTGGCCACGGAGCCCAACAGGTCTGAGCCCTGAAATCCCACGCCTGTGGCCCCGATGTTACCCAGGAGGGCTACCACCATGCATTCCGGGGGACATAGTGTGCATCCCATGGGTGCTCCCCCTGTCCCAGTGTCAAAGGGGCATCCCGGCCGGGCATGGGTCCCAGCCGTCCACCACAAGGCATATAAGACTAATGACTGCAAAGTGAAAGGGAATATGAGAACATGAGGGCAACCATTAAGAAAGATATTAGGGAAGCTAAAAGACAACTGAAGAGGAATACAGCAGAAAAAAGCGAAAGATGACCCTAAGAGATTCTTTCAGTATTTTAGTAGTAAAAGGACAGTCGAGGAGGAGGTGAAGTGCATCAAAAATAGAAAAGGGGAATTAAAAGATACAGACTGTGAAATAGCGGACACAATAAGCTTGAATTTTTCTGAGGTCTTCACAATTGAGAAAGTAGATAACCACCCAGAGGTAAATGGGACTACTAAGGAGGCACTGAAGAATTTGGAAATTGTAGAGGGAGAAGTACTTCTTAGCTTAAATAGGCTGAAATCAAAGAAATCACCAGGGTCAGGTAATATTTACCGTCAAGTTCTTAAGGAGGCTAGCCAGTATATACTGTATATAAACCCTTGAAGCATATTTTAGGAAGTAACTGCACACTGGAGAGATTCAGAAGGACTAGAAAATGACAAGTTCAAGGAGGTTAGTTTATAACCCACTGGTGAGGCCTCATCTGGAGTACTGTTTGCAGTTTTGGTCTCCAGGCTACAAAAAAGACATAGAAGTGCTGGAAAAGAGAAAAGTGGCTAGGCTGATCCCAGGGTTATAGGGGTTGAATTGTGAAGAAAGATTTAAAGAGCGGAGTCTTTTCAGTTTAAGCAAATAATGATTAAGAGGAGACATGATTGAAGTTTTTAAAAATTCTGAAGGGAATTTGTATTTGTAGGATCGAGACTGTTATTTTAAAATTACTTCATCAAAAATAAGGGGACACACTTGGAAACTTGTTAAGGATAAATTTCACACCAACATTAGGAAGATTTTCTTTACACAGAGAACCACAGACACTTGGAATAAGTTATCAAGTGGCATGGAAGACAGTAGGAAAACTTTAGGAACTTTCAAAACTAGACTTGATGTTTTTTTTCGAAAAATTAACTGAATAGGATTGACGAGCTTTGTTGGGCTGAATGGCCTAGATTGTTCTAATGTTCTAAAAAAATCAGGAAAGTGATTGACTCCAAATATACAGGGAAGCAGATGCTACTGACCCTAAAGTGCCTCTTTTTTGAATTTAAAGAGTAGATTTGTAACATGAAATAGTTAATGAAACAGTTGTAACTTTGTAGTTTTTAAAATAAAATGTATTTTAAGGTTTAGGATTTTAAACATCTACAGTATAAGTTTATACAAAAGGTACAATACCATTTTCACGTATTAAATGAAATAATTCTAGCTGTCATTGTCTGATTATAAAAGTAAATTCTGCTTTATTTATAGTTAGGGGTTATTATGATGGGTTAAATGAATTGCTTTTAATTCATATAATATTTAATATCTTTATTGAAAATACAGCTTCTAGAATGAATAAGTTAATATATTCATCAGGGCAAGTCACCAGTTTTTCTAAGTGGGTTCAAACCAATCTTGTGGTATGTATTTCCAATTTCAGTCTGCCATTTCAGAGGAGAAAATAGTTTAGATGCAGTCAAGTGGCTCCATTCTCGCCCCCTCAGCACCACTTTGTGGCCTTTCAGCTTTTATTTTTTCAGAGTGTCTGCAACATTTCAGTGAAAAAACATTTTGTTCATTGCAAGCAATGCACATCTTGCTTCAGTGATTTTTTTCTTTATAGTATGTGTCAAAAATAAACACTTTATAAGCTATCAATAAAAAAGCCATGATTGTAAAGAACACCAACTGTCTTGCATTAAGGGGTTGTGCCTGTAGGATATGGTGATGCAAAACAAAAAAAAGAGTTTATGTAATATATTCTGATGTGTTTTTATATAAGTTGTTACGGTTTGCATACAGTCTGTCAAGAAAATGCACTGAACAATCTGCTTTCTTATATTCAAGCAGTGTTTAAAGTGGAACCAAATTACAGAATTGCAAAAAAAGAAATTTAAGGCAAAGTGAAAAGTATTATATCATGACATTAAATCTTGTTTTCCTTATTGTAAGAATTATTGACTTGTGCAAAAAATTGTATTTATGATTATTTAGCTTACTTTAAGAAATCTTCTTAAGTAAATTTTGCTTACCCCTTTGGCAGATGTTTTTTGTTAAATACGAGCCAAACAACTCCCATTTACATTTTTGTCTGGTTTTGGCATATGCATTTTTTGAAGTGAGGCACTACTCTTTTCATGTTATGTCAATACAGTGACATTCGATCAAAGGGTTGGGGGGGAATGTGAAATTTCGAACGTCGAGATGTGTCAACATTCGATCAAAGAGAGCATCGGCCCACTTCAAGCACATCAAGTAGGTGTGTATGGAGTACTGAGAGTAATCAGTACTTACAGCAAATGTTGACTGTCCTCTAAGTTGTAAAAAACATTTTTCTATCTGTTACTTTGTTTAAAACATTGTTATTTCAATGTTTCATATTGCCGTGATTTTCTTGTTTGATTTTGTTTGCAGGTGACTCCATTTAGTATTTTTTTCCATGGCAGAGCCTATACAGTTTTTAATAATGGAGTCTGCTGTTGACCATTTGACCATCATCCGCCTTCTTTTTAAGAATCTGATGTCTATCTTCAAGTATCCTAGGTATGGAACAAGCAAGAAATATGCTGTGCCTTAAACCAAGTATAGAATGTTTTTTTATAATTGTTTTGACCTCTGCGCTTAGCCTTTTAACTAACATTTTTTCCCTTATGTTTTGGTATGGTTTGCTATAATTTTTTGTTCCTTTCCTTGTGTCTTTTATTCATCTTCTGATCCTAAACCATTCTTCCCTTTGGGTATCTGACTTTTAAGTTTACATAACACATTCCAGTCTGCGCAATATCGATACATTTTAAACAAGTTCCTCACCTGGATCTAATATCCGTAAATGCTGCATTGAGCTGGCAGACTGGCATCCAATAATGATACTTGGCCCTTTGTTCACAATTGAAGGCCCAGTGGTGCAGGGAATGCATGGGGACACAAGAGGTTGCTCTGTTGAGGTGGTCTCTGAACATTCAGAGTGCCTTCCAATTCCCTAAGTGATTTTGAATTACTGCCCTGGAATTAATCCTAGAATGAGGTTTGCTCCCTGCTACTGAACCCAAAAGCATAAAGTTGAGAGAGCAGAGCTCAATAAACAGTGAGGTAGTGTAACCAAAGTCGAAAGATTAAAGGAAAGCTTGGCGATTCATTGGAAGAGAGTACATGGTGATTGTGGCAAATTGTTTTGGGCACTTGGCATGTGGGAAAGTCACCTCACATGACAAACAGCTGATGGAGCATATAGGATTAGTTTTCTGATGATTTTCATTGTTATTTTTTACCCTTGTTTTGATCACCCCTCCTTTGTTTGTCTTGCACAACAAAATAGCTATTTTTATACTTTGTTTTATACTTTGGCAGTTTTTATCTAGATTAAGACAGTACTCACAGAAAATTATAATTATTTACAAAATATAATAAAGAAGTTATGTGTATAATAATATTTTTACATATTAAATGCTGGATTTAATTATCTCATACTGAAGAATCTCTCTTTCAGGTTTATTTGAATGTCATCAATCACTGGTGATTCAGTTCAATTTATCATCTGGTCTTGAGGGAATATCATTGTTAGAATGCTGATGTTTTTAGACTAATTTATTTGGAATTATTTTATTAGGATATTAAGTTTGTAACAACTGTTTATTTTATTGCTCATCATTTCCAAAATGTAAACTTTTGGGTTGACATTGCCCATTGCCAGCCACACTTCTCCTTCTGTATCATTTCGTACATGTGCAAGTAAATCTGTAATGATGTGAACACTATTTAATTTATATATTTAAAACTGTATTTTTATTGCCACAACTTTTTAAAATGGGAAGGTTAACTCTCACAAAGGTTTATTGGAGAACATAAAATTTAAAATTGGCAAAGGGTATGCCTTTTCTAGTATTAACTCTCCTTTGTTTTTCAGACTGCATTACTGCCATTTGATTCAATATACTGTTTATGCCAATTGAGAATGCTAAAAGTGACTCGGCAATAAACCAGAATATCTAACATCATTCAAAGTATAAATTTATAGTTTTGAACAGAAAGCAGAAGCACTGAACTGTACTATATAGTGGAGCCTTAGTGAAGTGTTCCTGCTTCAAAATGCTAAGACTATAAAATACCATTGTGAAACACTTAAAATTAAATAACAAAAATAGGAATATATTTTGAAACTAAAGAATTAATATAAAAGAATAAAAAAGAATTAACAGCAAGATGTCCGAGATTTACTGATTCTTAACATATACAGACTACTCTGATTTTTCAGGGGCATGTTAGTTAAATGATGACAAGCATCTCTTGATTACACTATATTTGCAATTTATTTTTTATGCATGTATGTATTTATTTATTTATTTGTTTATTTTCTAAATTGTAAGATTACAACTTGTAATAACTCAGTCATTATATGCCCCACACAATGATTACCTAAGTGACTCCAGAATTTGTGATGTACATTACTTTAAAGAACTACCAATTAAAGGCTAAAGAGCCTGTGTGTTCTGCGTGGATGAAATAAGGGAAACAAAATTAAGAAGGACTAAAAAATGAATGTAACTCGAAGGCCAAAACATGTTAAACCAAAAATAACTACCAGAACTTCAATACACAAGCCAAACAGTCTCAAAAAGCAAACAAAGTCCTGATTCCTTGAAGACATTTATTTTACTACCTAAATGCCATGAAATCTAAAAACAGGGACACCATGAAAAGCATGCCACTATCTTTAAAAGAATCAGGAACCAATCACCTGACTAGTAACTGGCCAGGGCAACAATAAACAAGATGGCCAAGACCTTGAGAAAACATCACAAAATAGTAGTGCCCACTATTAAAATACAAATATGAAATAGCAATGTAGTGACATCTTTTAAAAAAAATGATAAAAATTTTTTACTATGTTAAAATAAAAAAAAAAAAATTAAAACTGAATTATATACATTTCAAGACTTCTGAATCGTGACACTGCATGTGGAGCACATTATAAGCTGTGAGTGGGAATTGGGTCATTGGCCATAAAGTTTTAGTTTGTGCCTGGTGTCACAAATGTCTGGGGTTCTTTCCTGGACGGGATGCCTGGAGGGACTGGAAAGAGTCATTAAGAGCTTCCAGGTCATGAGGGGGCAACCGCCCTGGTGCAGGAGAGGACCACGGGAGAGGAGGAGAGACTTTCCAACTCATTGGGAATCCGTGGCCACCTCCAGGGGGCGCCTTAAGCCTCCTAGAACCCGGGAAACCTTTACTTCCGCCACACTTGGCAAGATGGCAGAGGAACCTGCCAGGGACGCCCAAATTGCTTCCAGTGCAAAGGGCAGCACTTCCGCCACACCAGGAAGTGCTGCCGGAAGATCGTCACCAGCCACCTGTAGCACATCCGGACGGGAATAAAGGGCGCCACTTCCTAACAGTCGGGGAGCTTCAGTCGGGAGTGGGAGCAGGACAGAGCTCCCAGGAGAAGAATAGAGGCGGCTAAGAACTGAGGAACAGAAGGTTTATTGGGGAGCTTTAATTGTTGTGTGCATTGTGTGGTGTTCAGGACTGTATTCCTGTATTTGGAGGTGTATAATAAATGTGTGACTTTTATAAAGATGTGGTTTCCGAATGGTGGTGTCCGGGCAATTCTCACACTGGAAAAAAAGGACATCCTTGTAGGTGGTTCTTAAGTGGATGCCCTGGTGGAAGATGTGACTAATTATATCACTAAGAAGCTCATCCAAAGTGACATTTTGATTTTAAAGTGACCAAGCTGTAATGTTTTATCAATTATTTGTCATTATGGTAGACTCTTTTGTCTTCAGCCAAAACCTAAGCCATATTTGTTTAAAGAAAATAATTTGTACATGGGGATGAAAGTGCACTGAGGATGGGATGCCAGAGTTCATGTCAGCACATGGGTAAGATATCAAAGATATCAGAACAGATATGAAAAAGAGAAGCTGTGGATCTGCATGAAAAGCTTTGGTTTCTCTCAGTGGAAAGTCTCATTTTTGGTGATCAACATATTATATATTTTTTTTTGCACTTAAGATCATTTGCCTTGAATTTTAAATGTAAATGTCCACAAAAAGTGGAGTTCCGTGGTATTCAGCATGTTCAGCATGTTTGAGAAACTGCTTTGAGGTAGAGCCTTCTGTCTGAAGCTGGTATTGGTTAAGCATATACTAAACACTCCAACAGGAGATTTTACTGTTTTACTGATTATCCACTAAATTGAAGAATTTGAGCCAGTGATCAAACAAACATGGACTAGATTTGCTTCTACAGTATGTGAACTGTTATGACAACACTGAAGATAGTAGGTCAAGCAATGAATTAAAAGGAAGAACCGCAGAAAAGAGTGTTCCATTTGTATGGTTACCTTAATGTGAGCTGAGGGGCTCATTAGTTTTTCTTTCTCAGTTATTTGACTTTGATGTAATATCTAAACCGTAATATTGCATTGTAGTGTTGTTCTAATATGGAATGTCTTGTCTGCAAAAAAATCATTCTCTCAATGAAGGACTCCAGTCTAATCTACTCACTAGCCCCAGTCTTGCTTTCCTTTTGAGATCTAATGGGATTATCCTGCAGGAGGATATATCTGCTGAAATGAGAATACATGCAGCTCTAATAAGAAAAAAAGTCTATACTTTTACATATTCACTTAATCTAACCATGAATCCTTAAAAAATGACCTCAAAAGTGGGACAAGGTGTCATTTGAAGTCCTCTATCAATTAGTGATGGGCCAATGTTCCTTGGCAGCTCTGCCATACTCTTATTAGTCATTGAAGAGATTCTACTTTACCAGTGCAGCAAATCTAAAGTACTAAACAAATAAATAAAGTGTTTAAATCAAAGTACTTGTCAGATTTTTATAAAGTTACTTGCCTCATGTGGACCACTTAGCCAACTATCATTTTTTTTCCAGTCACTCATAAAATATAGCAATAAATGCATCTGTAGTTGCAAAAAGTTATTTGTATAACCATAACAAAAGAGCATTTCTCGAGATGTTTCCTTCTAAGCTGAGTATTGTTTCCTAATATATTTGTCATAGGGCTGTTATGATCTAGTGATCATTAGTTAGAGTTAATGTGTTTTTATTAAAAAAAGCAAACTATAGAAGGTCATTCCCAACACTCAAAATAATTTCATTGCATTATTTTGCAAACATATTGAGCAATTTCACACTAATTATTGCATTATTTCTCAAAAAATATAGCACTATTTTACAATAATTATTGCATTAATTCACAAAGATATTCCTTGTTTCTGCAGGTAACATTCTGCACAACCATGCTTTGGTTGTCTAATGACAGGTCATGAATGAGAGGTTAAGCACACATATAGCATGCAATCAAGGGTCAAGAAGTGAACACAAATTCTGATTATACAATTAATTTTAATTGTGTTAAAGTTTAATAAGTTTAGTACAGTTGTTTCACCATATAGGCAGAGTGATAGTGTGGCGCTTGCATTCCTGCCTCACAGCACAAGGTCTGTATGGGGTTTGAAGGTTCTCTTCTCTTCTCTTTGTGTGCTTAACTGCATATGATTATCTGTTTTAACACAGAATACTGGAAATTTGTTAGTAATACTTCTCTATTAATAAAATATGTTTAGTTCCATCCATCCAACCCGCTATATCCTAACTAGAGGGTCACGAGGGTCTGCTGGAGTCAATCCCAGCCAACACAGGGCGCAAGGCAGGAAACAAACCCCGGGCAGGGTGCCAGCCCACCGCAGGGCACACACACACACACATACCAAGCACACAATAGGGACAATTTAGAATCGCCAATGCACCTAACCTGCATGTCTTTGGACTGTGGGAGGAAACTGGAGTACCTGGAGGAAACCCACGCAGACATGGGGAGAACATGCAAACTCCACACAGGGAGGACCCGGGAAGCAAACCCAGGTCTCCTAACTGCAAGGCAGCAGTGCTACCCACTGTGCCACCATGCTGCCCATGTTTAGTTCCATTCAGTTTTTTCTTCCTCAGCCCGAGCCCCAAATATTCAAGGTATGAACACTGGCCACTGTGCCACCAGATCACACTATTTTAAAATATTTATTGCAAATAACCAGATTAAAACAAAAGAGATACTTAATTTGTAGGTTTTGTTGCTGAATTGCACTCAGCACATTCTTTTCTGATTGGTTGGGCAGTTTTGCCCTGCAAAGATCTGGCATACAGTCCACCATGTTTGCCTATTGCTTTACACCACTGCTGCTGTTATAATCACTGGTTCCTTTTGATCCTAAACTGGGAGGATTAAATTTACACCTCAGCACATGTATGATTAAATATAACAGATATGTCTATTAAGTCTGTTCAGTTCTTGTCACTTGATTGCACACTCTTCCTCAATAGCTATCACTAGACTACTGAAATACAATTCAACACCATCCAACCTCTGCTCCTTAAGGAAAAGCTGACAGAGATGGGAGTAGATTCATACCTGGTGGAATGGATCATGAACTGTCTTACAGACAGATCTCAGTATGTGCGTTTCGGGAGCTGCAGGTCTGACATTGCAGTCAGCAACACAGGAGCGCCGCAGGGGACTGTACTTTCTCCGATCCTGTTCAGCCTATATACATCAGACTTGCAATACAATTTGGAGTCCTGCCACGTGCAAAAGTTCGCTGCTGACACTGCTATTATAGGCTGCATCAGGAGTGGGCAGGATGAGGAGTATAGGAACCTAATTAAGGATTTTGTTAAATGGTGCGACTCAAACAACCTACAACTAAACACCTGAAAAACCAAGAAGCTGGTGGTGGATTATAGGAGGACCAGGCCCCTCATGGACCCCATGATTATCAGAGGTGACCGTGTGCAGAGGGTGCAGACCTATAAATACCTGGGAGTGCAGCTGGATGATAAATTGGAATGGACCGCCAATATTGATGTGTAAGAAAGGACAGAGCCGACTATACTTCCTTAGAAGGCTGGCGTCTTTCAACATCTGCAATAAGATGCTGCAGATGTTCTATCAGACGGTTGTGGCGAGTGCCCTCTTCTACGCAGTGGTGTGCTGGGGAGGCAGCATAAAGAAGAGGGACGCCTCATGCCTGGACAACCTGGTGTGGAAGGCAGGCTCTATTGTAGGCACGGAGCTGGACAGTTTGACATCTGTTTGACATATGTCATAACTTTATACATGCATTTGTATCATTCTTTAATTTAATATTGTTCGTTATGTATGCTGCTGCTGGAGTATGTGAATTTCCCCTTGGGATTAATAATTTTTTTTTTTAAATATATTTTTCTCCGAGAAATAATGCAATACATTTTTTTGAGAGTCGGGAATAAACTTACAAAGCAAATAGATAAAAGAATCAAAATATATAAGAGAAATGTCATTTTGAACACAAACTTTACTAATTACATTACAAGTTTAATATATTAACCAGTTAACAGTTCCAATGAAATGCAAACTCTAATTGAAAATATTAGAGCTACTGACTGTTCCACTCACCAACAAAAGTTTAGGGCCAAGAATTGAAGCAACACAGTGTTTCACGTTGATTAAGGTCTCATGGGACAAACCTCCACTTGCATTCTGGATGGATGATAGCTCCTCTTGCTGGTGTCCTGTAAACCATCCTGCCCATAGATTACCTAGTAAAATGTTTTATAGACTACAAATGTTTAAAGATCAAGTAAATGCAATCGTACTTATTTCTCTTTTTGAAAAGAGGCCTAGAGCACTTGCCAAGAGAAAGGGGTTGAGAAAGCAAGGATGGATATAGCATTAAAAAAGTCCAAAACTATATAATGTTTACTTGCATATGAACAAATACATATTTAAATGCAGAGTGGCAAAGTAATAAAAAGCTCAGTATGCTTTCCCTCATTTCCTACAGATGAACTTAGGAAGTGTTAATCTAATACATGAACAAGAAGATGAGAAAACTCTGTAGTCTGTAATCTTTTAGAATAAGCAAATTAGTCTGGCTTGGTCAAGTCAACTGGCCACCCTCCCACACCCAGGTATCATATAATGTGATTTGGCACGTGATAGTGTTAATAATTGTGGTATAATCATATGAGGGTCTGGATCTGCATCTGCTACAACTGATGCCAAGGAAGCTCAGTCATTTCCTTGTCTCATTCTATGGTCAAAATGAGCAGCAGGGTACAAAAAGAATTACACAATAGAAAAAGTATTACTTATTACTTTATACAAATAACTAATAGTTGTTGGAGTTTTAACGGCCTACTCAGCAACTCTATGATTCACTAAATTAGTTGTTGTTCATATGGGATTTTAATTCACGACCCAAATCGACATCACCTATACTAGCTGAGAGGTTATGGCCCCAGTAACTAAAGGCTCTACTCTTTCCCCAGCTGTCATATGCATCTTTGAAAATGTAAGAAGGCCTATGTGTTCTTGAGATTTCCAGACATGTGGCTCAAGAAGGGAGTGATAAATATTACTCATAAACCAGACAGCAGCCACAATGCAAAATAACACTTCCTTAATTCCCTTTAATATCCAAGGGTAATAAACCACTATAAAATCCAGATTGGCTCCATAATCATCTCACACTTAGGCTAAGCTCTTGAGTGAAATGTTTAAATTAAGTTTCAAGTGACAAAAGAACTGTTAGAGAGAAAATGCCACTCCATTCAAATTACACTGCAATCAATTGCGGTGTTATTGGTTGTGGCATTTTTCTTCTTTCTCTCCAGTGAACCTCACTAATCCTTAAGCCACGCCGCTGTCAGTTACATGAAGAGCAGTTACATTAGATTGGTCAATGAAATGAACTGAGTAGTGACCGCTGCAATGATGAAGTAAAAACAACCTTTTTCCAACAATTTTGTATTGTTGTTTTATAATTTTTTTATGATTGTTTTTAAACTACCCATATTATGCTTTTCAGTTTCTCATTAATGTTTTCTGTTGAGACATTCCATTGCATATTCACAGTTTGATTAGCAAAATTTTACAAATCTCAGTGGCTGAATGTTTTGCCTAAATTAAATAAAGCCATCTCATACTGATAAACGACTACTAAACAAATTGCATACTTTTTTCATGGCAATGTAAAGGAAACATAAATTTTTATTTATAACATAGATATTTCTGAAACATGTGTCTGTGCCAGTACACTCTTGGCACAAAGTGGCCAAAACATCTAAATCTAACACTGTTTGGTTCTTTTCCTGTGGGTATGAAAAAAAGATCCTCAATGCTGAAAATATTTGTGAAACGAGCTATCACTGGGAAATAATCAGTTGTAGCAGTCATTTTGCCATTAGAGAAGAAAGGAAGAAAAAAAGAACACTCAATTTAATGTTCACTAAGCTGTGGAAGAAAAAAGGATTTTTTTTTCTCTTAGATATCACGTACAAACTATTCCTTTCAGTCTACCATTTTGGGGGGTGTGTTGTTCTGAAACTTTTCCATTCTTTTTTTAATGTCCTAAAATTACACATACACAGTGGTGGCAGAGTTATTAGCTTTGCTGTGTCAAAACTAAAATGGCCTAAAAGCTAAATGCTTAGCCTGATCATTTTCTGAATGGATGCTGCAAGTTTTCTTCATGATGACATTTGTTTCCAGGTACTTTAGTTTTCTTCCACCTTCCAAAAATGTGTGTTAGGTCAATTGGTGACTCTGAACTAACAGGAGAAAGTGAGTTGGTGCTTCATTGTGTCTTTTGATGGAGTAGGTCTAGGTGAGGATCCTGCCTCAATCCCACTGCCAAAGGGGCAGGCAATGAATCCCCTCTACCGTTAAGTGGAGTATGTTCAGAAAAGACATGTAGCTCCATATCTATGCAGTATGACATAGTGGCTAAGGCATTGAAGCTTAAAGCACAAGACTGAAGATTCAATCTCCACTTGCGCCTCTAGCTTCTAAGTGCTCCATCTTATAAAGATGTCTGTAAACTGTTGTAAAATATTCTGACTTCGTAAGTCAATATGGATAAAGGTGTCAGCTTAATATGGAATAACTCATAAAAACAAATTATGGTACAGTGAGGAACATTGCTTTAAATGGATGAATATTTTCCAGAACCCACCAGAAGGAGCTCTTCCTAGCTTTTCTTAAAAAATGCAATGAACTCACACACCTCAAGGCTGCAGGAAGGAACTAGCAGAGTGGTGGGCATTTTGTGTGTTTCTGGCAAGAAATTGTTACTTCAGACTGGCCAGTGCTTAATGTTTTAATTTTGTTTTTCATATACAGTACAGGCCAAAAGTTTGGACACACCTCCTCATTCAATGTGTTTTCTTTATTTTCATGACTGAAGGCATCAAAACTATGAATGAACACATGTGGAGTTATGTACTTAACAAAAAAAAGGTGAAATAACTGAAAACATGTTTTATATTCTAGTTTCTTCAAAATAGCCACCCTTTGCTCTGATTACTGCTTTGCACACTCTTGGCATTCTCTCGATGAGCTTCAACAGGTAGTCACCTGAAATGGTTTTCACTTCACAGGTGTGCCTTATCAGGGTTATTTAGTGGAATTTCTTGCTTTATCAATGGGGTTGGGACCAGCAGTTGTGTTGTGCAGAAGTCAGGTTAGTTGGACGATCATTTATTTTTCAACAGGACAATGACCCCAAACACACCTCCAGGCTGTGTAAGGGCTATTTGACCAAGAAGGAGAGTGATGGAGTGCTGTAAATGGTCATGAAAATAAAGAAAACACATTGAATGAGGAGGTGTGTACAAACTTTTGGCCTGTACTGTAGGTAATGCTTTTAAATGCCTCTACAAGTTTTAAGAAAATATACACTCACTTAAGTATTTGGGCAAATTTAAGTAAAGGAAATCTATTCACACCTTTATGGTAAAACAAAAAAATATATTATATTAATAGGGCAATATTAGTGTATTAAAAAATTACTGTTTTTCTTTCACACAACATTGAAAGTATTTCCTGTGCTAATGCAAGATACCAAACTGAAACACTGTGTCATTTATGTTTTTTTTTCAGTGTGAGAATTAACAGAGAGATTAAAACTTTTAACTGTGGTGGGTTGGCACCCTGCCCGGGATTGGTTCCTGCCTTGTGCGCTGTGTTGGCTGGGATTGGCTCCAGCAGATCCCCGTGACCCTGTGTTCGGATTCAGTGGGTTGGAAAATGGATGGATGGATTAAAACTTTTAATGCTAAAATAATGTCATTACAGGTTGTCGCACTTGTAGAGTACAGATGTAAAGAGTACATCAGGTAAGTTGATTTTAGGTTGTCTGTTTTGTAAAGTGAAGTCCTGTACGTTTAATATATTCTTGTTCATCACGGCACAATGGAGCGTATGATTTTCGGACTTGCAAGAATTTCACTATATTCTGTGTATGTGACACTATTACTGCAACAACTACTACTACTTCTACTTTTATGTATATATGTATATCTATATCAATATCTATCTATATATCTAAATATATATATACATATATATTTATATATATGTGTGTGTGTATATATCTACTGTATACTACTTCTGCTACTATACTAGTGTTTTTCTCTGCAGCATGGATAATTTTTTTAAATTGCTGTCACTAGCAATTATCAAGAATTGAGGGTTGAAATGCTATAGGATGGCTCCTGCAGCTGCACGTCTACTTCTCTCCCCCTCTCTCTCTCTGTCTTTCTCAGCTTGTTAATTTTCTTGTGCGCCACCATGCTACTGTATGTCGCCTGTCGCCAGCACCCTGTCTGCTCAGGCTCCCAGTCTAGCTGGCTCCACATTTCTACACGCTTCACTTTCTTTAGCTGCCCAGAACTGGCGTCATCCTTGCAGTCAGAGCTCCTTAGGCTTGCCATGTGCATTGACCCTGCACTGACCTTGAGCCATGATACAAACTACAGGATTGTAATTAATCTCTAATTAACCACAAAGCCCATTCTGGTTGGCCTGCTGGTGCAAATGTTTCTGTAATCAATTTAGACACCATAAAGATGTTCAAGAGCATAGGTAATGAGGTACAATTTATTTTTTTAAAGTGTTTCAGGAAGAGTTCTTTTACTTTGCAGTAAAATGGAGTTGACAAGACAGTACAGAGGTCCTGCGGTGAGTGACGTAGACATGAGTGACATTGGAAGAAAACACATTTTATTTTCATCCTCAAAACATAGGAGGTAAATGTATTTATTCAAAGGTAGATTTGAATTCTTGATATATTATAAGGTGGCTAAGTTAGGATAGGCTGTATTTGCCCATGACCCTAAAATTGGATTAATAAGTCCAGTAAATGAATTGATAGTTGTGGAATGTTTCAGGTAAGCAGTGCAGTACATATTTGCTGTTGCCTGACGGTTATGGAATTAAGAGTCCGAAATTTAGTATAGCCTCTGTGTTTATTGAGTTTCTCCCATACTTGTTTGCTTCTTTCCCAGTTACTCTAATTTTTCTCACATATTCAAATGTTAAGTGTTTTAGATTAGATGTGACTCCAGATTAGCTTCTTCGAATGAGAATGCCCAATGACAGACAGACACCCTCTCTAGGATGAGTTAATTCCTTTTGTCCAATGATGCCATTTCCGGTTAAGAAAATGTATTTTGCCAGTGACACAGTACAATCAAAAAAAGTATTTTTCCTGTTTTGTAATACAGTACTTGAATGAAAAATACTGAAGGCCAGTTGCATTCATTTTTTGTTTAACATTGTTTTTGATGTAAAGTATCAATACAATGCATCCGATGTAAGCCAATACACCTCTGTAATGTTTCTTACTGTAGTGAGAAATAGTCAGAAATACTAAAATGATGGCTAACCAGTGGAACTTAAACACAAATAAATTAGCTCCTTTATTATTAAACTACATCTACAGAAGCTAGAGAATATAAAATTATACCTCAAAATTTCTGCCAAACATCAATTACCGTTCTTCCAAAGAAAAGAAGGTACTTACTAAAATGTGCATCATACAGACTAATTTCACTTCTGAATAATGATGTTAAGATACTCTCTAAATCTTTAGCTGGAAGGATTGAGAAAGTGCTTCCTTCTGTAATATCACAAGACCAAACCAGATTTGTAAAAGGCAGACATTTAGCCTCAAACCTTAGGCATCTGTCTAATGTAATATACTTAATCACATAATCTAACTCACCAGAAATCTTCACAAACTAATGAATTTACACCATTCTGGTCAGCAATGAAAATCCACACTTTCTCTGCTTTTACTTTATATGTCCTGCTTTGTGCTCTAGTAAAAACGAATTTTCATCAATATAGTAATAATTCAGTTGTCCGGCAATCATTTAGAATATGGAACCAATACAGGACACAATTTAGGGCAGAGAATCTTTTATCTGTTGCTGGTCTACAGTACATAATAATTATATTTTTCAACTTTATTGAACCTACTCAGTATTAAATCTATGGATATGAAAAGAGTGAGAGAGAGAGAGAGATAACATATTTGTATCTTATGAACGCTTACGCTTCAAATTTTCAAATTAGGTAATTTGTTAAAAAAAACTGATCCAGCTTTCCAGACCTCCCACCAATTTCTGTTCCAATGTTCAGTCTTGAAGACTCAGACAGCATCTTAACAATATATAAAAGCATTTCAAAAAATTTTCCATAGAGTACGGTTCAGTGGGAAAAGAACCTTTCAATTAACATCTCAGAAAAGGAGAAGAAGTCAGCAAACATAGAATACACTCTAGGTCTATATGCACCAAGAACTAAATAAAACTTAAAATCTTTCATTGATCACACTTAACTCATTTAAAATTTTAATTTTATAATTACGTGTTTTACTGCGTTGGGCTGATGCTCTGCCCGGGGTTTGTTCCTGCCTTGCGCCCTGTGTTGGCTGGGATTGGCTCCAGCTGACCCCCGTGACCCTGTAGTTAAGATATAGCGGGTTGGATAATGGATGGATGGATGGATTGCGTGTTTTAGTGTTAGATGCAATTAATTACAAAATAATTACATACATTTATGCATTTGATTAGTACATTTTTTAATCGATTCCCAACCCTAAGTGGATAAGAACAAGTTGATTGTAATATCTGATATCACAGTACCAGCATGCAGACTTACCTTGCTTAACTGAAAAAATCCCAGCCTACCTATTATAACGCAGTAAGAAACTGATATTCTATATTATTTGAAATCTGAAAAAATCTAATTCTTCTTCAAATAAAATTACCTTTACAAAAGGGTAAAAAATAAAAAGGAATGCCAAAATGCCTAGCAGTTTAGCAATGCTGAAGGGCTGCCACATGCTAAAAGATTTACATATTGCTTCAGAATAAATTTAATTATTTTAAATTAACTTTAAGATGAGCAAAATGAGGAGATGCGTAATGTAGTATGGTTTATCATGATAGGGTGCACATTGAGCAGTTGTGCTCCATCTTGTTTAACCTGAGATGGGATGAGGATTTGTGCTGATTCCAAGATACGTGAAAGGTGTAAGCAAAGGACACGCTAAACTACTTTGTATCCTATCACTGCTAAAAAACAATTATGCTAATAAAATGATGTAAAGAACACTATCAGTGGTCTATTAAGCATTGGACAAATACTATATGGTAATAGTTACTAATTAATTTTATGATCTTTGATGTTTATTCAAGCAAGGAATAGTGAAGTAATCAAACAATTTAATCAATCTGATATTATGTAATTACAGCAGTCACTCAGGATAGATGCTCTTCAAGAGTTTTCAGATTAAGAGGTCACTGTACATTTGCAATATTTCAAAGTTGAGAAATCTGTTTTCCATATGTAACGACTAAAGATTCCAGTTCTGTGAAGCAACAGTTTAAATTTTATCTGAATTTGGTCATGCAAACATTAACAGTTGGCAGTATTGTCTTGATCTTGGTAGTTTACATACTGTATTCACTTATAGAATTCTGGTTTTATAATGTAAAGACAGATGATTAAATAGTGAGTCACACACTGAGGACATCAGAGAAGGACACCAGTGGAAATTAAGAAAACTACATTTAAGAGAGAAACAAGAAAGCACTTTTTTACACAGATGGTAATGGAAAATTTGGGGCAAACGGTGGTGCCGTGGAATGAGTAAGCAATAGTACTAAGAACTGGTACAGATGAGGAGAATAAAGTCAAGAGAAGTAGCAGGGTCAAAACTGGGGGGACAAGCTAATGTTTAACAAAGCCCAATATGTGATCAAAAGGTCAAACTCTAGAATTTAAGCAAAATGGCTGAATAATGACTATTCAAAACCTTGGACACAGAAGCAGACAGTGTTGGTTTTAATAAAGTTGCACTGATGACACTATATGACATGACTTCTGAAGCTACATGCCCTAACAACGTGACCTGCCAGCAAATACACACAATAGTGACACCCAGTAAAAAAGCAAGCTGGTGTCACCAAAATGAAGCTAAATCCTCAGAAAAAAAAATTAACAACAACATTTATTTATATAGCACATTTTCATACAAAAAAATGTAGCTCAAAGTGCTTTACATAATGAAGAATAGAAAAATAAGAGACACAGTAAGAAAATAAAATAAGTCAACATTAATTAACATAGAATAAG
>JANRMT010062854.1:97478078-97515492 GCA_026402145.1 Polypterus bichir lapradei | reverse complement strand
TCTGCAGGGATTCCAGGCCATGAGACCGCCCAGTCCCCTCTGGGCAATCTACCTAACATAAATGAAACAGTCCTCTTTGTATTTATGGTTTTCACGGAAGGACTTGATGATGATGATGATGATCACGTGGACTTCTGGCTTTTAGTCCATCAATGCTGGGGCATCATGGTGCTTTGAGTAGGTTGGTGGTGGCGCAGATCTAAGAGGTCTAACTTTTGCTATATTTCTTAAGTGAAAAAATGCTGTCCTAGTGGTCTGATGAATATGTGATTTAAAATTCAGGTTACAGTCAACGGTTACCCCTAAGTTTTTTACTTCCGTCTTAACTTCTAATCCTAATGCGTCAAGATTATTTCTGATAACCTCACTGAATCCATTTTTGCCAATCAATACAATTTCAGTTTTCTCTTTATTTAACTTGAGAAAATTACTATTCATCCATTCAGAAATACCAGTAAGACATTGTGTTATTGATTCGAGAGAGTCGGTGTCAACAGGTGCTACTGATAAGTACAGCTGTGTGTCATCAGCATAGCTGTGGTAGCTCACGTTGTAACTTGAGATAATCTGACCTAATGGAAGCATATAGATTGAGAAAAGAAGCGGACCCAGGATAGAGCCTTGTGGAACCCCATATAGAATATCATGCATCTTTGAGTTGTGATTACCACAATTAACAAAGAATTTTCTCCCTGCCAGGTAGGATTCAAACCAATTTAAGACATTACCAGAGAGGCCCACCCATTGACTAAGGCGATTTCTAAGAATATTGTGATCAATGGTATCAAACGCGGCACTCAGATCGAGGAGGATGAGAACAGATAAATGGCCTCTGTCTGCATTTAATCGCAAGTAATTTACTACTTTAACGAGTGTAGTTTCTGTACTGTGATTAGTTCTAAAACCTGACTGAAATTTATCTAGAATAGCATGTTTACTTAAGTGGTCGTTTAACTGCATAATTACTGCCTTCTCTAGAATTTTACTTAAGAAGGGCAGGTTAGAGATGGGTCTAAAATTTTCAAAAGCAGAGGGGTCAAGATTATTTTTCTCGAGTAGGGGTTTAACTACAGCAGTCTTAAGACAGTCTGGGAAAACCCCCGTATCTAATGACGAGTTTACTATGTCAAGGATATTATCAATAAGCGCGTCTGATACTTCCTTGAAAAACTAAATTAAGAAGTCAACAAGAAAAATTTACTGTATTAAGCCATAGAAAATTTCACAAAGGGCTGCATTTCATGACACAAACTACTAAATATGGTAGCTAAAATGGAAAACTTGACAACATTTAAAAAATTATCTGGAGAAGATATTGGGATAGTTTTCACTGATTCATAGTTTCAAATCACCAATGGTGTTAAATGATGTCATAAGTATAATTTTATTTCTATTTTTACTGATACTGTATATGCTATTGTATGGCAAAAGCTGATAAATTGGTGGCAGCATAAAAACAATGGGAACATCATATTTAACTGATGATGCCAATGAGGGTTTACTCTCAACAATATTGGAAATATGAAGCATAGAATCAAATAACAGTCAATGGCAGTCAAATGAAATTCTCAGGCCAGGTCAGTAGTGAGAAAACCTTTGCTTAAACATAAAAGAATAATGGTGGTGGTATTATAATGTGAGCATTTTATTCATCTATACAGTAAATATTATCATATCACAATACAAGTTAAGTCTTTTCTGTACTGCGACTTTAATGATGGTCAGACCAATACTTATCACAAAAACTACATTTTTTAAAAATTAGATCCCACTTGTAAAATTATAGCTTTGTCTTAAACTTTTAATAGAAATGGGAATTCTGAATCTACATTCTAAACAGCTCCAGTTTAAATCTGTTTCCTTTAGTAAAATTCTAGCAATGTATAGTTTTATGAAATGAAACTCATGTACAAGACAGCAAATCTCCTCTAACAGGGACAAAAATGTGTGGTGTCATGAAAGTAAGTGATGACACATCAGTCTCCAGGATAGCCCATCCACAGGCGTCCTAAAATCCTGTAGCTTGGAAGTTATCCATCTCATCCATCTTGACTGCCCACTGTGTCAAGGGATAGGAGCCAAAATGTACATAAAATAACATAAGAAGATAAAGACATACACCTGGGTGATGCAAAACCAAAACCAGAGGAAACTCTGGGGAAGTTCAATGCTTCCGTAACATGCCACCTGCTGCCTCCAGCTTGCTGACTATATACAAATTAAGGCTATGACTGAAAATCACTGGAAAAGTCATCTATCTAATGTGACATAGCCTTTAAGGGTCTTGTTGGTTTCAGAGTGGTCATGTCAATTGTTGAAAAGTATCGATAGTATTTCAGGAGCACTGGTACCAGAATTGTTTGCAATGCCTGTATAAAATAGCCAAAGCACTGGCACCCACACCAAATTCAACCTTTGCTTAGAGCTGACACTCAAGCTAAAACATGTCTTTGGACTCTGTGATGAGGTGTTCCACTCTATACAGTCCAAGGCTTACTTACTTGTAAATACTGTTTCACATTTAATAATTATAATGCATCTGTGATATAGCTATGTTTATTTAATGGCAAATTTCTTTGGGGTGTATGTAACATTTAAAATTAAAATGTATTTTTTACCCTATGCTTTTATTCAAAAGTAACTTACAGATCATAAGCTTATGGTATATTTGTGCCCATAATTTAACAATTAGAATTAAATTATTTGCCTTGGGTAACATAGTGAGTCTGTGATGTAGAATAAATTGGAAATCTTTTCTTTTATAGACCACTATTTTAACTGCTAAACTATGACACCTATATTTATGCAGCATTTATGTAAAATACTTTCCTTGACAGTTTTAAAGCACAGTTAATTAACCTTTTTTATTTACTATCTGCCAAAGAAAGGACAAAGAAGTCTAGATAAAAACATGAGCTTCTAACCTAAGATACTGTATATATTAATGATTTTTTCTGGTAAAGCCTGCAATAGTGTGGGATCAGATCAGAATTTAAATACATGTACATAAAAGTTAATTGATAGCAAGAGATAAATAGATATAATAGAACTAATACCTATATGATGGGATTCTAAAGGATATTTGTAAGAGAATTAAAACTTTTACATATGAATGAACCCCATTTATTGACATCTGTGATAGAGTACGACAGAGCATAAGGTATAAATTGAAATGATCTATTTAATACGCACTCTGCTTTATGATTATCAATACATTATACAACAGGTAGAGGTTTTGGTGTTCTGACCCAGGAAGTTTTTTAGATTTCTTCTAATAAGACAACATTATCTAAAATTTTCTTTTTCATGTTTAGCAAAAGATGAGGGATGCTATTGTCTATATGTTGACATTTTTTTAATATTTTAAATGACACCATGGAAAAAAAACCTGTTTTATTGCCAAGCTGAGTAGCATTTACACTGTTGATGCCTCGCTAAAGCAAACATGAGAGCTACATTATTGTCAAACACTGGAAAAGCACACTGGGTAGGGGAGACCCTGTGTAATTGCCTTCCCCGTAAAATACTAGGATACTAGATGGTCGTAACAATAATGATTATTCTCAGTTTGAGCTCTCAATTAATTCCATCCATAAGTGAAAAACTGAAAGGGCAGCTCTGAGGATACACAGCATGCATTGTGTTAAGGAGCTTAAAATTAGTATAGATACCATTATATGATAAAAATGTAATATCAATATACTTCACATTGAACAAAATGCGTTCCAGCATGCTGTTGTAGTGGAACAAAGTGAATGTTTATCTTTTCAAAGATGAATCCATCCTGCTGTTCATTCCAAAGTATGAAAGCGTGGTCTGCTTTGATTCAATTACTTTTTACTTTGGATGGAATAGCCTGTTGTGACCAGTCCTCAACTAAAGCCAACACTCTCCATATCAAGTAATAATAAGTCATATGAGGAGAGTTTGGTACACAAGTCACTGGGTTTGGTACACAGAGAGATCTGTTGGTGCACAGACACGCGGCACATTTACAAGAGTAATCATTTTCTTCAGTATTTACACCTCATATTTGCTATGTTCTTGTTACATATGTCAAAGAGATAGGGAGGCAATGCCTGCACTTAAATATATTCAAAACCTTGCATGCGATGTTGCTGGGATAGGCTGTGTAGCTTCATAACCCTGAACTGGATAAAGTGGATTTGAAAATGAATTGATGAAAAAATCATGCATATAATGATTTAAGGAACAATAAAAATCCCATCAAAAAACAACAGATTTCGTTTACCTGAAAATGCTTAACCAGAAAGTGCATTGTCAATTATTACTCGGGGCTTCTTCTACTGCTCTACAGTACCTAAGGACCCAAGGCAGAGACCGTTCAGCAACACTTTAGTTTAGGTACTGTAAAAATGCATATATTACTAATTTACTATTATGTAACAAGCCCTTAATATACACTCCGTTGGTTCTTCATAACACTTACAAAGCTTGTAGTAATGTGTTGTGACAGATTAGGGTTCGCTCGCACCCTTGTACCCTCAGACTACACGTCAGACACCAGTTAAAAGTCCAATAATGATATTTATTATAATAATAAAGTGCACAAAGCACGCTCCTCTCCACAATACTCAAATAACCAATAACAATTCCTCCAACTCCCAGACGCTTAGCCACCCTGCCTCCCAACTCAGCTCGTCCGTCTGGGATTTCCCATAGTCCTTTATACTCCTTGAGCCGGAAGTGTTTGTACCTCAGTCCACGTGACTTTCTATCACTTCCGGGTCAGGTAAAACTTCTCTTTTTCTTCAACCTGGAAGTACTTCATTCCTCCCGTTCACGTGACCAGGACGCACTTCCAGGTTATAGGGCACATATGAGTCTACGAGCCTTGCTATTGCGACTCCTTGTGGTCCCCAAGGTATCCAGCAGGGCTGTGAATAAAAACTACAAAGTCCATGAGGCCCTGCTGGAACTCGGGGCACGTCCATGCTGTCGGGAGAGCTCCTCCTGGCGGCCTGGGGGTAAGGGCCGGCAACTCTTGCCGGACATCCATCACAGTGTTTATTCATCTCTGGAATGTGGCCTACTAAGAAAAGTACACTTTGAAGTGGTCTGAGGTGGCTTAACTGAAACACACTTTGCTTGATGTTCTAAATTAAGTGAATCCTTCATATTAACAAGTAATCTTCCCATCATGTCAATAGGCCACACTGCACAGAGGTGCATAACGATCTACTGATGTTTAACTAGCTTTCTGAAGGCCAAAAGAAGTCTTTGTTAAAGTCTAGTTACATAAGAGTAAATGAGTAATAGATGCATTTTTGCTGTACCTAAACTAAAGTATTACCAGCAATTCAGTTTAAACTTGGTAGTTTGTTTCTGAGGTAGTATGATGGCACAAAGGTCATTGATGGTGCCTCACAGTTTGAGAGATTTCAGTTGCATTCACAGTTATTTTGTGTGGTTTACCACTTCAGTTCATGTCTAAACCCAACACTCCATTTTTACTCCACATCCCAGAGATATGCATGCTGGGTGAATTGGTGCAGTATATGTGTGTTTGAGTATTCTGTGTAGGACTGGCATGTCAAGAACTTTTACTCTTGCCTTACACTTGACATGCCCAAGATAGATTGTAGTTAATCTCAAAAGTGCAATGGATATATTCTACTCAGAAAATTGGTGGATTTTTATTTTGATCTTCCTTACACAAAACAAACCTGATTTATGAAACATGTTTAACTTGAATGGATAGTCCTGCTTAAGCTAGCTATATCAGGCTGTAAATGGAGCTGCATGGTGTCTAAATATGTAACATTCCTATATCACAGTACTTGCCTAACAATTCCCTTTCCAGTTGAGATTGCTTTTACATATTCTTTGTTTAAGATGTATTTGTCCAAGGATATACTTTAATGTTCATTCATTGTACAAAGACATCTAAACAAGTCAACTGGGCTGAATGATTTCTATGTTCTGTGTAATGAGCTGCAGTTCATAGCTTGACCATATTGCTGCTGGAATAGGTCAGCATTAGAGAAAGACTGGACAAACTATGTACAATAGATTAGCTACAAGAAAGTATCACATGGAAGAGTTAACTAACACTGATATTCTTTCCAGAAAACCTCTCAAGCATCAAAACAGATCCATCCAGAGTGCTTATGTATATATTGTATAGTGGAACAGCTAAGTGCACTAAAGGTAGACATCTTTGTCATCTAAACATTTGAATATTCTTCTCAGTGAATATGTGAATATTCAGTTTTCTTTCAACACACATGCATGCAATGTGATAAAGATTGTCAAGCCATACAGATGAATAGTTTTTGATGTCTGCCTACCAAGCCAATTGCCTTGGGCTAAATGGCCATTGGTCTACTAATAATGTTAGTTATTAGTATTTTGTTTCAAAAAATAACAACTCATCAAGACATTAGTGTTCTAGTCTATCAATTTCTCACTAAAGTTTTTTGAAAGTATAATGATCATTCATAATGATCAACAAGAGGTTGATTTTAAGCTTTACAATGATACAAGTTTTTATTCTTATCTTAAAATTGACTTTCTTGATCTGGATGAGAGAAAGAGAGATGAAGTGGAGGTGAGGTTCAGATTAAGGAGCCAAACTAGAAATATATACGTAATTAATTATCATATGTGCTACTACTGTGTTTCACTGAAAGCCAATTCAGTTGTAAGGGGATGTTTCTCTAACAGAAGCATCTCTATACACTGAGTAGATTTTTTTAAACCGCAAAAGATCTATCATGTTATTTTCTAACCCGGACCAGGGTTACGCTTAGGGGATGGAGTCTATTCCAGATAGCATAGGGCTCAAGGCAAGAACAAACCCTGGACAGAGTGCCAGACTGTTGCAGGGCAAACAAACACAAGCTGGGGCCAATATAGCGTCATCAGTTCACCTAACTTGCATGTCTTTGAACAGTGGGTGGAAACTGGAGTACTTGGAGGAAATCCAAACAAAACCAAGGAGAACATGCTACCACTGCACAATCATGAAAGATACTATAAAGAAATACAATTAGATTAAATGTAGATGTTGTTCTCTTTTAAATAGAACACTGAAAAAAGAGTTAATATAGTGCATGTAGTAGCTGATACAAGCACACCACAAAGTGAAATTTCTGGTCCATCCAAAGTTAAGTACAATTTAGCAGAGCATTTATCAGCAACATAAAGATTTTTTTAAGCACATTTCCTGTATGCATGCTTTACATAGGGGCATCATTTACTGCAAGTACAACTATATCACCCTTTGAGCAAAATGTCACCTTCTACAGATCTGTTGATTCAAAAATAAGAGGTGTGTAGCCGTTGCTATGACAACAGAGTCTCATTTTACCCCACAGCCCATTTCCAACCTGTTACCAAATTACTAAGTGCCGGGACGCAGCATCAAAGAGGAGAGACAAATGCTGATAAAGTAATGAAACAGAACACTTGTCTGTTTAAAACACAGAGTGTCAGCTTGGAAATAAGACTACCATTTATTTTCGTTGCTGGCAATACATCAACAATGCCAAGCTTTAAAGTTATGCTCTCATGATGTGAGGCTTAATTTAGGTAGTTTGGCATTATTAGCTAAAATCAAAATAAAAAAGTGTTTTGTTTGTTTTTAACAAGCTGTAAAATATGTAGTGGTTTTACATTTATTTAATTTGCTGCATAGAGCTATGGAATTTATTTAATAAGATCTCACTGAATATCTGACAAGACAATAACTATGTGATGTGGTTTAAATGGTAAAAAGCCTCATTTTTATTATCATTTCCTTTTCCTTAACTGCTCTTCCTTTAACCTGAGTACCTTTCAGTTTATTGACGCATGAGTTTGATTTTCATAGTCAACACAGACTAACGACATACTGTGGCTTTTTTGATCTACTGATAGGACTTTAATTAGAAATGTGTTTTTTTTGTTAGCCGAACATTTTAAAGCTTAATATGTAGGTTGTACAAATAGATTTCTAAGTAAAGGGTGCTACATCTAGTGAGCCGTAGCAAGTGAAGTTAGGATTTTTTTGCTCAATTATCAGGATAGTCTTTAGAGTGACATTGTTATCAGTTCATTACAATATACATAGTTAAAAACTAATAACAATATGTCTGTGACTGTCACCAATCTTTGAGAAGATATGAAGTAAAAGACAGATTGATGTAATATTCCTGTCACATGCTGATCACACAAAAACACGTGGACTTAGTGGATGACCGGGGCATCGAAACGTAAAGGGAAGTAGACAATGATGGCTAAAAATGTTGATCTAGGCAAATACAACTTTTCCCACCAATTCTGTGAAAAACAGAGAAACAATATCTTTAACCATGCCAAATTCGCAAGTTATACCTGTAGTGATTTATGATAACTTTTATTAGTAAACCTTTGCAAACCATACAATGGATGAACATTTTCAACTTTAGATTAGGTATTGCAAGAAGATCTATAGCTAATGATTAAATGATTTGTTAATAATTTTTAATGAATGTTATTGTAAAGTGTTAGCAATATATAAATTATCATTTAATCATATCATCATCATAATTTTATTAGCCATTTTCTGGGTTTACTTTAATTCATTATTTTTTTAATTTAGGTTTAATTTAATTTAATAATAATAATTCTTTACATTTATGTAGTGCTTTTCGCCGTTCTCAAAGCACTTCAGTGAGAGGGAAGCCACTTCAACCATGACCAATGTGTAGCATCCACCTGGATGATTTGACAACAGCCATTTCTGCGCCAGTACACTGACTATACATTAGCTGTTGGTGGTGAAGTGATGCAGGAGATAGCCAGTTAGAGACAGGGGATGATTCTGGGGAAGCCAGATTAAACAGGCCGTGCTTAGCCTGGATATCAGGATACAGCCCTTTCTTTTCGAAGGATGCCCAGGGATCATTTATGACCACAGAGAGTCAAGACCTCGGTTTTATGTCTCATCCAAAGGATGGCACCATGTTTACAGTGCAGTCCCCCCATCACTGCACTGGTATATTAGGATGCACATTCAGACCACAGGATAAGCGCCCCCTCCTGGCTTCACCAACCAAAGCCTCCCTTCCAAGTAATGGCCTGGCCCAAATATGCTTAACTTCAGGTGGATGACATGTTCTGAAGAGCATGTGGTATTGCTGCTGACTTTGAAACTATTTGAACAATATAATCTGTTAAGCTTTGTTTGTAAATGATTTATTACAGTTTTTGTAATGTGTTACCAACATCTATGACAGTGTAGGACTGATTCCTGTTTGTGCCCAGTGTTGCCAGAATTCAACTCCATGATCCTGATTTTAATTAAGGGAGTTTCCAAATATTATGGAATATTTTTTAAGGTTTAATAAAAAAAAATTAAAGAAATGATCAAAACATCCTGGGTGTCTTGGCTCCAATGAATCCAAACATACAAAAGGTAATAAAGGCTTGAGCATTTTTTTCTAGAAGAATAATCCCTTTTAAACATTTTGTGTAATTTCAAAACTCCATATACACAGTTTTTATCTGAAATAAGTGCTATATATTACTAGTGTTTGTTATATAGAAGGTATTTTGTTATAAAGAAATAGCTTAAAAAATCAGGACCAGTATAAAATAAAACCTACATTTGAGTTATTGAGGGGATGATGCAAAATTAAAAGTTACATGAACAGCAATTTTTGGTGAAGTGCAGGAGGTCTAGCAACACAATCATTACCAAGCCTCAATGGTAAAGATCTACAATGGTGGCTTTGCCAATGAGGGAACTACAGGAAGAAAAGGGTGGCACAGGGAAGAGTCTGGGCTCCAAAAGATCTTAGGTAAGAGAGGAAAGCATGTGCTGGTAGGGACGATGTACACTATATCGCACTGTATCTTGGTGTCATATGGCAACTGTTAAGTCTCTGATCGAAAGACTCTCCAACAGGTGATGAAAACCACCCAATACATCACCAGTGTCCAGTTACCCACTTTCAAGGACATTAGGCACAAATGCTGTCTGTGGGAAGTGAGACGTATTATCAAGGACACCTCATATCCTAAGCATGGACTGCTAACTCTTCTTTCATCTAGGGAGTGCAATAAGAACCTCATGAGTCATGCCAGAAGGTTCCTTGAATGTCAATTTGCTGAACCCTACATAGCAGCGTTAATGTCAATCAATCACATGTTTACTCATATTTCAGGTCTATGCACTGTAATGATCATTTGCACTTTATTTCTTTAATACATTGTTATTTACACCTTCTAGTTAGATGCTAACTGTATTTCATTGGCTCTGTTCATGTGCACAATGACAATAAAGATGAATCTGAATCTGAATATCATCATGGCAGTCCATGATTCATTATGCCCCGTATGTGAGCTTGATGCTTCAGAAGGGCTGTTTATAAGACAGGATTAGTCAGGAGCAAGAGAGTAGGAAGAGATCTGGACAGAAGAATGTAATGTTCCCTATGTATCCAAAAAATGCCAGGAATACCTGACATTCTTTAAAGGGAGATGGCAAAGTCATGCAAGGCAGTGAGAAAGTCAAAAAACCTTAAGGTTGAAAGAGGCCAACACACAATTACAGGTTATGAAATCTAGAAGCAGATTATCATTTTAAATGTTTGGCCAGTGAGAAGGTTTCTGTGAAGACATTGCCAGCAGAAAATAATTGACAGATCTAAGGTGTAGTGGTATCAGAGGCCACTAGAGGAACTTATCATCATGTCGCTGTTCCAGACATAGGGCCGCCACACACTGCTTTGAATATCAAACTTTTAAAATTTGATTTGCAGATGAAATCATCGCATTGCCTTCTTATTTTCATTGTGGACACCAATATTTTGTTCTCCTGTTGCCACAACACCATGTGCAATTTTTGTGGACATGGGTTATGGAGATTGCATTTGGTGACTATCTATATACTGTCCCAGATTTGACCCTCAAAATAATTTTTATAAGCATTACAGGTTCTTCAATTTGAGGTTTTTGATTTTACAAATGTTTTTTGGACAACCATTTTAGTTTTGCATTCTAGTTTTGATGAAAGATAGGACTGATTTTGACCCTATTACATTTAATTTCATGTTTTCATCTTCTAACCAGAATTACCTACCACCCTTTTTGCATTATGTCACTGTAATACTCAATCTAAATCTGATTTTGGATCTGGATGTGATCCTGTGACAAGATGTGGTATCAGATAACATCTTTGTTTTATAAGCTTCTTTATGCCTATAGGCTTATTGAGAACAGAATCGGAAAGTGCGTCAAAGCAAAGGAAATGTGGCCACATTACAGACAGAAGGATGATATGTGAGTTTGTAAGCATGTGGAGGAACTTTGAGGAAGGAAAGTGAACAAGCCACCTGACCTAATAAACAAAGTTTCAAGACCTGTTAGTTAGGCCCACAGAGTTTATGAGTTTGGTTGTTTTATCTTTATTGATGATTCCCTTGTGTTTGGTTGTTTAATAAATTGATGTATTGTGTTTATTTTGGCATCCTTAGTTTTATTTTAGGTATGAAGGTCAATACAACAGCACACCCTCTTTGTAAGAGGATGTCCGATTTTGATTTGATTTCTGACCTTGCTTTATCCTAATAGTTTTAATGTCAAATGAAGCAGGGCTTGAAGGTATGTGAACTACATTGACAAATGAGCACCTCTTTCAAGGAAAAGGATGTCACTGATAGTTTTATTTCTTTTAAAGTCCAAGTTTGTAGAGGTTTAAGTAAAATCACTTGGGAAGGTAAACATACATGGGTTGGGCAAATGTTTGTAAAGGGGAAACCAGAAAACAGAGAGCTGGATTATAACTTGTTATTCTTTAAGAAAAAACAAGTTTATTTGTTCTCAAACATTAAATTTCACAACAAATAAATAATGTTACTATCCTGTCTTAAATGATGTTACATTTGGCATGTCATCAGTTGACACAGGCACAATAGCATCATATTCCTGGCAAAGTGTGCAATAACAATACAAACGACATCATTAAAGCAGCTACCAAAAGATTAAAAACATTAAATAACAATATCATTATCAAGGGAAAAAAGCTTAAAATACTTAAAAAATCCAAGCATTGCGTAAAATTATTGGAGACTGTGCCAACTATGAGCATTTCCTATCAAAAGGGGAAGTTCATTTTATAGCCTAGAAGCAAGAACTCATGGTGAACAATGCTTTTCAGCACGCCATGGAAAGAGGAGCTAAATTAAAACTGAAAAGTCCTGCAAGTGTACTAAATAACAAACCTCTTAATTTATCTTAATTTATTCATTAGCCTTCCGAATGAGTTAGAAAGGTTGTCTTGATGATTTTTGCAGTAGAGTAATTGCAATAAATGCAGTGGGTGATTAGTGGTATAGTTAGTGAAGAAGGGACAAAATGTTATCGATGCGCCAGGAAGAAGATGCTGTGTGCTGGGACTGGTGAAGACTTTTAAACAAAAAAGCCGGAGTGATACTCAACAAAAGATGAAAAAGAAACACATGGACGGTACAGTATGTTACACTTGGAGAGGTAGCCACAAGGCTGTTAGGTTTGGTCTAAAATCTGTGATTAAAAGAGTAAATTGAAAGGAAGATTTGAGGCCATAAGAATACCAGGTAAATATATGTAAAGAAAATATTCAAAAGGCTATTTCACCGAACCATGTCTGTGCAGTGTAAAATGACAAAGAAATAGGCCATGAAACATGAACAACACAATTCAAAAAGTAGGACTTGAAGCTGGCATATCAAGTTCACAAACAGAATAGAAAAACATGCAGTTCTTTACCATATGAAAATCCCATGAGACATAAAGAAGAATTTACTGTAATAATGAATGTTTCATTATTTTCTTAGCTTCCTTTTTAATCCTGAAATTCTGTGCCCCGAAATATGTGACATCATTGCCCATTTATAAGTTGGAGCAAAACACAAAAATGAATCAACAACATTTTTTTTAATTCTTGTGTATTAGCTTTATTGGAAAAATGTGCAAATAGAAAGACAGCATTTGCCAGTAATTACTTTTCTGGTTCTTAGCTTTCTACAGTTTAACCAACCTTGCTGAAATGACCAATTCTAAATTTGGTGAATGGGGTTCCCAGACAGAATGGTTAGTCTTCTCTTTTCAGGTCAGCTTCTTCCTAGGGCAACCTGGGAATTATAGTCCCAATGGATAGCACTACTAGGGTTCTTTAGGTGCCACCAGGGGGAGCTAATGATAGAGGACTTTTCCAATTTCAGGAGGTGCCACCTGACTCAGAGTGCTTCGTGGGTGCAGTATTGTCCCAGATTGTATCCCTATTGTACAGTGTGGTCCCCGGCCGGGATGCCCAGGAGGACCGGAGGAGGGCTTGTGCCTCCTCCAGTCCGTGAGGGGGCGTCCGTCCTGGTTATGTAGGGGGCCTCGGGTAAAGGGCTTGGAAGCCCAGCCCTGTAGGGACCCGTGGCCACCGCCAGGCGGCGCCCCGATGCCGGAATATCCCGTGTGGTCCCCGGCCAGGGCTGGAGCCCGGCCGGGACGCCCAGGAGGACCGAAGGAGGGCTTGTGCCTCCTCCAGACCGTGAGGGGGCGTCCGTCCTGGTTATGTAGGGGGCCTCGGGTACAGGGCTTGGAAGCCCAGCCCTGTAGGGACCCGTGGCCACCGCCAGGCGGCGCCCCGGTGCCTGAATATCCCTGGAGCCCAGCACTTCCACCACACCAGGAAGTGCTGGGGGGAAGACGACAGGGGACACCCGGACGGCTTCCGGGTGCACAGCCGGCACTTCCGCCACACTGGGGTGTGGCTACGACTGATTGCCGGGAAGCAGCTGGAGCCCATCCGGGTTCCTATTTAAGGGGCCGCCTCCCTCCAGTCATTGACAAGAGTCGGGTGGAAGAGTGGCAACGTCTGGAGAAGGGAGGAGGCGGTAAGAAGAAAAGAGAGAGAGAGAGAGAGAGATAGAGAAGAAGAAAGAGAAGGCATTGGAGTGGCCTGGACTGAGGGGTATTGGGGATTAGTGAGCTGAATTGTAAAGAAGAAATGGAAAATAAACGTGTGTTTGTGGGTGACATTAACGTGTCTGCCTGTCTGTGTCCGGGGCAAAGTTCACAACAGTTAAATAGGCTATTAGCATATAGCTACTTTAAACTTTGCTCCAGTGTTACTTCCAGTCAAGCTTTCAGGATCAAGTTTGCCATCTTTAGCTGTAGGAAGACCAGGTTGGAATTCCATCTACTGTACAACACATGATGTTCCAGTACTCTCTGAACAATAGGCCGAGTCTCTAACTCAGATCTCCCTGTTTGTCCCTTTAAATGGGCAACATGGTCCCCATTTTTCTAGCATAAGACCATGTGCTAGCCCATAATAAGCTGAAGAATAATAAGTGGTCTCTTACCAGATCCCCCAAACCACATCCCACATCTTGAAATAATGCTTAGGTCCAGTAGTCATGGTCTACTCAGGGCTTTTCAAGACTCTTTGACCTTACTTTCTTTATTGGGAAGAGAATAGGGCAGGCCTGGCCCATTCTTAGACATTTTTCCTGCAACTTCTTGGACTATTTTCTTATTTTCCTTTTCAGGCATTTATTTTCTCTTACTCTGATGCGCTTCCAGTGTATTTACTTCTGGAACACTCAGTATATGTTCAAAGTCTACTATCGCTATCTCTCTTTTCTTCCTTTCTGGAATTGACCTATCATTTTTCTGTGATTAGAGTGCCCCCATTTTCTTCCAGACATTGTACTGCACCCCTGGCTGTGAATTGTTTTTCACACCCCATTTCCTAGTTACATCAAGCCAAGCACCAGAATTACTTCTAGAATTTAGAATGGTTTTCTTTTTGCTCCTTGAAGACCAGATGAGAACTTTATCTAGGGGTTTCTTGTGTAGCTGCAATCCAGAGCCTCCAGATACCCTTAAATGACCTGGTTACAAAAGGTCCCTTGCATTACCTCCTGGGGTTATGTTCATACTAGTAATCAAAAGGTGTTAACATCTCCTTTAAGGCCTCAATCCTTTTTTTTATTCTGTAGAACACTCACCCAACAGTAAAGTTTCCCTTACCCTGAAATCTTGAAGAAGCGTACTAAGTTTTCAAGCAGGCTGTACCCACTCTTTAACCCAAGCTGATGCCCTTGACTGTTGCCCATCCTGATCACACAGCAGACATAGCAGCCTGGTGGCCAACATTGTAATATGCATCGTTTTGTTTGTGTTTTTTTTTTTTTTTTGCCTTTGCCAGCTTCTTTTACTCTCCGTCTTTCTTATTATGTGTCTATGTGTTGTACATTTCTAATTATAACTGACTGGGCTGCTCTAATAGTGCCCTTGCCTTTGTAAACCTCTTACCAGAGTGGAACACCTTCACAATATTTGCAGGAGTGAGTTTTTTGCCTTGACAATTTTTTCTGAGATAGGCAGTACATACACAGTAAATGCCCTTTTATTAAGGGATATCCAGCCAGCTAACTACTGGCAAATCTTAGTTTCCATTGGTGTGATCTTAATGGATTTAGTTTACCTAAGACAGAAAGCTTTTCTAGTCAATAATAGACAATTAAGAGCACTGATCTAGGAGATTTTTTTGTCAGTGAAGCACTCACAGCTAAAGTAGGTAATGAAGAGATTGAAGAGATTAGTTTAATTGTACCACGACTAGCTATCCTCTAAATGAGTTTTCCTTTTAATTAATTCTAGTTTGAAATGTTTAGCAAAAGATTTGTCAAATATTCAGCAGTACCCATATCAATAAAGAACATTATTTCTTCAACTGGACAACATCTTCTATCAAATTCAAATTGAACAGCTGAGAGTAGCAAGCTTAGCTCTAAATTAAAAATAGTTGAATACTGAAACAAACATCTAAGAAAAAATGATACAGCTAACTTCAGCAGTCAAATTTCTTGGCTACTGCAAAGGCAGGCTAAAGGGTAAGTTAAGTTTCTCTTAAAGAATTGAAAAGTAGGTTGAGCTTTTAAATCAATCACTGAAACATTCAGGCACTAAAAGGTATTTAGGTAAATCATGAACAGGACTGCTGTTCATTCAGATATGTTCCCTGAGTAGCAATAACAGCTTGTTGTCTCTCAATCTGTTCTTCATTGGCTTTGACATACAGTAATGTCAAAACGGTGGATGATGGTTCATACAATGTCTATGTAATATGCCGAAATGGAAGTAAGCATTGCTACAAGTTGACGTCTCTGTTTCCACTTTCTTATTCACATGGTGCAAACTGAAGTAATCACTGGCCTACAGGGATAAATTTGGATTGAAATTCAGAGGACACATGGAAAGTAATATA
Organism: Polypterus bichir lapradei; assembly: GCA_026402145.1. NCBI lineage: Eukaryota > Metazoa > Chordata > Cladistia > Polypteriformes > Polypteridae > Polypterus > Polypterus bichir. The sequence continues at coordinate 97,499,255 of JANRMT010062854.1, read as the reverse complement.
AACAGGTAAGCACACAGCAGGTCAAAACAGCAACAGACTGAATGATCCATAGCCAAGATAAAGAAGATTACGAAATACCAGAATATAAGAAAAAAAGAGCATGCTAATAAAACCTCAAATTGGTACGATATAAGAATATGACCTTCTCCTTTTAATACTGTGAAATTAGAACAGTGGTGTGGTCTAGCATGCATAAAAGCATTGATGCTGCAACTAAATGCTCTTATGTGGATGTGATGAAGAAACAGAAAGATCAAGGATCCTAAAATTAGGCGGCGCTGCTGAAGCTTTCACTGCCCTGGATTTGTCTCTAATGAACATCTTATTTTGATTCATGTTAATTGGCTGCACTAAATTGGCACATTATAATTGATTGTGTTTGTGTGTGTGTATACCCTGCAATAGACTGGCATAACATCCATTACTGGTTCCTACTTTATACCTAATCCTATTAGGATCAACTGTACCACAAAAATACATGTGTGGAAAATAGATTGCTATATGTAAAAATGAAAAGGTCAACCATCATGCACAATTTATATCAGTTATTATTTTTAAGTAGAAATGTAGTGTTTCATTGATGAATATGAAAGCACAGTGTGGCAAAAGTGCTAAAATTTTGCGGTCCATGACTGAGATTTCTAGGTCATATGGGGACCAGTAGCGTAGCATCAGGCAAGAAGCACATACTGCAGTTCTCTTAATGCTCGCCTAAAACGTTTAGAAACATTAAAATGGATTAGTGTATGGATGGATTAAAAGAGAGGTGATACTGCTATGGTTTCACAGTATTTGAATTGTATGTTCAATTCCATTTCTGCATTTGGGTTTTTTTCTAGTGAGCCCATCACGCATTCAGAAAGCATGCAGTATTCCTCCCAGCACAGTGCAAACACATGTGGACAGGTCAGAATGTTAAACTGCCTCAGTATGAGTGCAATTGAGGGATCCAAGGTATGGCATTGTGTGCCATGACGATTGCACATGTAGATCAGAAAATGAAAATGGATGACTAGTATTAATAGTAGCACAAATTACAATGAATTGTACATTAAATTCATGAAAACTACAAGAATATCCCTACTCAACATGTTTGAAATCAAAAAGAGGTCCTCAACATAACTTACATTTCATTCATAATTTATGTTATATGAGGCAAAAACTTATACAAGAAAAATCAACTAATTTGAATGCATAAGTTGAAAGAAAGGCTTCTTCATTGTTGCATGGCAGGCTAAAAGCTTATAAAATATGAGTCACTAATTGATTTAAATCAAGAAGGAGGCCAAGTTTCAATCAGCACGATAAATCAAAATGTGTTGTTCTTTCTCCCGTCTGATGTAACCACCTGGGATCTTCAACAACAAAAAAGGCACTGAAAGCTTTTTTTTTTTTTTTTGAAAAAACAAGTCTGTCCATCAGTACATATTTTCCAGGTAAACTGGCAGAATTCCAAACAGATGGAGGTGCACCAAGTTAGGCTGGCATGCTGTATGGCCGCCACATGATTTTTCTCTTTCAAGTTAGGCAACTAGTAAACGTTAAAAGTAGATAGTTGAGTGAATCCACACTTTTCTGGAAAAAAATTAATTAATAAATATGTTCATTTTTTTAATCACCTTGACTTTGGTCATTTCATATGAGCTTCATATAATAAATTCTTCCAAGCTGATGCAATGAAAATGGTTTGGCCTTGAACTGAAAATTAATAATCATGTAAAACAAGAATAAAAAAACTCCTTACAAAGTCAAAGCAAACAGAGCAGGGTTGTGTGCAGTGGCCTCAGTTGAATATATTGGGCTTTACTGTGAGCTAAACAAACTAACTTTGTTTTATAACAATGTAGCGGGGCCACATAGGTATTGTTGAGGCCACAGGTCCTGGTAGTGTGGCTGCTGGCTGGGTAAGGGGTTGGCCGTTACATAAGTGGTGCCCTCTCTGAGGACCGAACTCAGGACCTTCAGAATATGAGACTTTCCACTTAAGAAAGAAGGATGTCCCGTGGGAAAGGACTAAAGAATGACACCCGTCCTGGCCCAGCCCGATCCACGGCTCACTTTTCAAGTACAAACTGACAGCAGCAACCTGGGGCTCGGTGCCGTGCTCATCCAAAAGAAAGACATGGAAGAGCGCGTTATCACATATGCTTCGCGAGCGCTGCACGGTGCTGAGCTCGATTATTCAACAGCAGAAAAGGAGTGCCTGGCGGTAGTGTGAGCTGTGAAAAAATTAAAGCATTTTCTTGAAGGGGTTGATTTTGAAGTGTACACAGACCATCATGCTCTGACCTGGGTGTTCAATCACCCGAAGACATCCTCCCGACTGACCAGGTGGGTGCTGCTCCTCCAGAATTTCACCTTCAAGGTGACGTACTGGAAGGGCTGTAGCAATGTCGTGCCTGACGCTCTGTCTAGGGCATCAGAGCCCTCGGGGATAGTGTGCTTGGCAGAAGCAAAAAAGGTAATTCCATCTCTACCTAGTAATCTCTACAATCTGGCCCAAGCACAAGCTGCCAGCCCTTTCTGCCAAAATATTCAGAAGGAGCTGGATAACCAGCATACCTGCCAGGTACACTTTGTGGACCTCCAAGGAGTTCTTTATAGATCTATCCCATCGTCCCTTGGAGGCCTGCAGCAACAACTTGTGGTCTCGGAGGTGCTCATCCCCGTGTTTTTGAACTTTTTTCAAGACAGCCCTTTAGGTGGTCGTCTTCGTCGGACGAAAACCCTTCTGAAGATTCTGGGGGTGGCGTGGTGGTGTGAAGAGCTGCCACACTTGCCAACAGCTGAAGAACCCACCTGGTAAACCATTAGGGATGTTACAATCGATGATCGCAGATGGACCTTGGGAGACTTTGGGTGTCGATCTGATGGGGTCATTTCCAATGACCAGCTCACGAAAGACTGTCCTGATGGTGGTAGTGGATTATTTCTCTAAGGGGGTGGAGCTATTTGCACTGATAGATGTCCGAGCCAGCAAGGTTAGCTCCACCCTGAAGGATGAGATATTCTCCCACTGGGGGGTCATGAGTTCAGTCCTTGAAGAACTCCGGTTAACTTTCTAATCCAAAGGGGCAGCGGCGCTGACACCAGGACAAGCATCATACACGTGGCCAATATCAAGCCTTACTTCGGACCTCAGTTGTCCAAGCTTGGGAAGGGGGGATGTAGCGGGGCCACATAGGTATTGTTGTTTATAGTGTTTGCACCCAGTCACGTCTCATCACAGCACCCCAGTTACATCCAGCTCGTTATTATTTAAACGGTAAAGAGGGACAGAAGAGGAGGAAGGAGAGAGACGGAGATTTCACCTAACAACAACCGATCATCATTTATCTGCCTTTATTTTCATTCCGTCTTTTTCCCAGTTTGTTTCTCATTCAGCCGGAATCACTACAACACAGTCATCACCAGAAACCCCAGGGTTGGACATTATTTTCCACCATCACCGAGGAAGCACGGTGAGATTGTTCTGTTTTACTTGGGAGAAACAAACACAATCATTTTGAACAGCCATCAGTATTTTGGACAGTTATTTACCAGGACTCATTTCAAGTTCATTAACATTTCAGTAATCATACATTGGCATTATTTGTACTGTGTGTTTGTTATACATGTGCAGGGGCAAGGGAGGTTTTGTTATTGTATATGTGGTGTTTTCACTTTGGTGGTATGATGGAGGAATATATATATGTACTGTAGATATATTTTAAATCGGGGATCTGTATTATTGTATTTGTCATTGTGTTTTACTTAATATATTACTGCACTTGTTTTACATATCTGATTTTGTTTGCTTGTGTTTAACCGTCGATGGTGGGAGGGAATATTATTTGTCAGAGGTACGGCTTGGTATAAGTAGGTTCTCCTCAGTAATTCATCCAGGCCACAGGTCCTGGTAGTGTGGCTGCCAGCTGGGTAAGGGGTCGGCCATTACAACATCTTTGTGAACAACTTTCCAAGTCACTTAACAAGGGCAGATTACTTATACAGATGTCCTCATTCCACATGTGCTTGAAAACCCTAATATTGCCTTACCAGGTCACTTGAATAAATTCTGATCATATGTGTGTTAGAGGATGCTCTATGTCACAAATAAAATATTAGAACATTAGAAAAATAGCAATGAGAACAGGTCATTCTGCTCAACAAATCCCGCCAATTCTCCCCACCTTGTTTCTCCAAAATAACATCACAACAAGCTTTGACGGACTCCACCACTACATTCTACCACACTACTGGATCATTTATTCCATGTGTCTATGAATGTCTCTGTGAAGAAAACCTTTGCCATGTTTGTATGAAATTTACCGTTAATAAGCTTTTTACCCAATAAGGTTTCTGAAAGGAGCCACCCTCTTGGATTTTCTTTAACACCAGAGATCTTAGGCACCCTGATGCTGCCATTAAAAAATTAGTGTTTACAGTTTCTCTGCATTTAACCTTCCTAACACTTATAATATTGTACATTTGTACATTCAGAGAATCATTTTTGCTTTATTTGTGAAACATGCTGCTGAAAGCCACTTAGAGTATCAGCTACATATTAAAACACTAAGGTCTGTGTATCCAGTTCCTTTAAGCAATCTGATTTGTCCGTTTGGCTTTGGTGATGCAATCAAAATGTGAATGTGAGATGCACAAAGAGGAGTAAAGCATACGATGCACACTGAGAGTGTTGCTGTCAAAGACTACAAGTATAAAACCAGACAAGAGGTGAGAAAGGTACATAGAAAGTAATGACAGAGTTTGAAAAGTAGGCTTTAAGGGAACGCATTTGAGAGAAGGAGCAGTGGTAAAGAGAGTTTTGTAAAGGTGGAAGATGCATACAGGCAGAGTCGCCTTCAAAGACTGAAAGTATAAAACCGAATAGTGGATGAGAAGGATGTTTCAAAAATAATGAGAGTCTGAAAGCAGACTTTACGGGAACGCGCTTGAGTGAGTGAGAGCTGGTGAAGAGATGTTCAGACACACGTGAATACAGAGAAAAGGCACTGAAGGTACACGTAGAACAAGAGATAGCAAATATTTTTTAATTATTGAACTGAAGGTACACATAGAACAAGAGATAGCAAATATTTTGTAATTATTCTGTTACCTGTCTTTATGAAGTACTGTGGCTACTAGTATAATTTAAGCCCAAGACCTGCAGTTTAAAATTGTTTGATAAATAATTAAATGTAAATGTAAAATTTCGCAGTGAGAGATTCATTAAACGTTGCACAAAATGTAAATAATGCGCAACTCGAGAAGGAAATTAAAGTTAATAAAATAATGTATCAGAAAGGTAAGAATAACAGAAGAAGTCACTGATTTTAAAATGTCAAATCTGTGTAGTAAGTGGCTCAGTTGTTAGAACTTCTGACTCACATCTCCGGGCGAGAGTATACTCTGGGTGGATTTTAAGCATTCTCTTTCTCTGAACAGAACGTCTTCCTCCAGTTTTCCATATTAAATGGTGACTCTAAATTGGCCTCTTATGGGAGTTTACATCATTAAGAGACAGGCTATGCCTCTGTAACCCTGCATTGAATTAAATGAAATTTAAAAATGAATGGATTGATCTAGAAAGTTTGTGTAATCCAGAGGGTTACCAGCCTGGAATTAATGCAGGTCCACACAGAGGTGATTTTTTGCATCCTCATTCCACACCTTAATGCCAAATTAAAAAGGACAGTTGACTTCTGTAGTATGTTGAATTAATCATGAACTCCTCCCTGCACCTGCTGTTCAGGGTCTAGTGCACATACAGTAATCATAGTAGCAGCAGTATATATTGCATACTCCTTGGATTCTGAGCATGTCTTTTTAAGTTTAATTTTAATTTGTGCAATTTTCTCACTTTGTTCCTCTATGATATTAAATGCAACATTTATAATTTTAGCAACTTTGCTTTGTGCTGTTCTTCGTGTCATTGTATGGTTTTGTAATCAGATTTGAAGAGCTCAATTTTACAGTCCTCATGACAACAGGAACTATATACTGTCAAATAAAGAATGACTAAATGATACATTAGTTTCAAAACCTAATCTTGTGCAAAACAAGTCCTTTCTGAGCTCCTGATCATCTTCTCTTTGTCAAAATATTTTTTGTTTATTTGAGAAATTAATCAAGTAATCAAACTTTTTTTTAGATATTCTGTAGCATTTTCATTGAAAAGGCATTCCCAGTTAAGCCATGTTTGACACAAATCTACCAAACTATTGTAAATACCTACAGGAGGACTATTAGAGAACACCTAAAAAATACAAGCTACATGCCAGGGTGTATGAATGAAAAGAAAGCATCCACTCTTTATGAATGCAATACACAAAATGCTTTTGAAAAGTTGTTTGCAAAAGAAGATATTCAATTTAAAGCCAAGGTGAAACTGAAAAAAAAAGAAGACACAACCACTAATGCTGTGGGATTTGTCAGCGGAATTAGACAAGCAAAGTTCATTTGCCGAGCAAAGGGTGAATAGTTTAATTTCTAGGTGCCATGTCATGCCAAAAGGTCATTTGCTGGGTGTAAATACAGGTGAAAAGGGCAGGTAGGAACTGAAAGCAACACGCTTTAGATGTATCCTGCCCTTCCCAGCCATCAGTTCACCTGTTGTTTGTTTCCTTAATAGGAGAGGAAGTGGTTTCAATGACAATGGAGCCTTCATTACAGAAAGCAGCTCACCTTATTATGAACTGATAATCATGCCTGCATAGCCTGCACGACAAGTTGCAGAGTGAGAACAGGACAGGTTTGACATACTGTAAGCCTTACTTCAAAACAGCTCATAGCTTGGTAAAGTCTGCCGTAATGATAGGGAAACCATTTCTAACCCTGGCAGCCGCTGTAAGTGCAAAAAGAAAATCCATACTGTCACAGTGAAACATGAAGGATTTTATGACGGGGCGTGTTCAATGTCTGGCATGGCCTGGCAGGTGACATTGGGATTGCAATATTGTTCCTTATATTGAGGATTATGGGGAAAGGCACTATAAAAACCAGAGACTTTTAGGCCTGCAAATAATTCATCATTTTAATGTCTCATCAAGTATATTGTTCCTAAAACTGTCCATTCATCCAACAGTTGAATCAATTTAATCATAGCAAGCTGGAGTTAGTAAAATAATTTAATGATAACTTCTTTGTAAGCACAATAAAGATCATTTTTTGAATCACTGTTATGAAAGTGAGAATCATAGTAGGGCAATGGACTGCAGGATGATTCTTCCTCCCTGGTTCCTGTTTATGTAGAGGACTTTTCATTTCTATATGGGTTTTTCTCTATTTCCTCCATTTTTCCTCCAATAACCAAAAATGTGATGTTTAGGTTAACCGGTGACTCTAAACTCACCCATTGTGAGTAAGTGTGCCCTGTGATGGACTGGCATAGAGTTTAAAACTGATTGATAATCCCAAATTGTCTCATTGCAACAGTAGTTGTCTTCCATCTGCTAGTGTTACCAGGAAAAGCTCAAGCTCTATATTAACACCAAAAGGTTTGGAATCTGCATCAGAACCAGAACTGTAATGTAATCTGCTTTATACCATATGGTTTAACTAAAGCTAAAGAAGTATTTAAACATATGACAGGTTTCAAGATATCTTCAAATCCAGTTTGAGATATGTTTAAATGTTAATTTGATTTGTTACAGAAAAGTTTCTAAACCATGTGATGCCATGCATAGGAGCTAACAACAAATTAGTTGCCCTTTTAAAATTCTTTCTAGCTTGTGCTTGCTATGAAAGTGTGGGCCTCTGTATGAATGCTCCCAGTTCATGGTTGGGTTCTACATTGTGTTTAATTGTGCTAAGATACAGTAGAGAGATGTTCCCTGACACCTTGAACTGGATAAATAAATTAAAAAATAGGGTAACACTTTAGTTTAGGCACTGCATTCATTATTACTCATTTACTCTTTTGTAACAAGACCTTAACAAAGGCTTCTTTTAGTCTTTCTAACACTTACAAAGCATCAGTAAAGTGATTATTCAACAATGCAATGCAACCTGCTAAAATAATCTAACTGGTTAAAGGTCAAAGGTTGTTTAATTTTGCATACTTAAGTATACGATCAGTGAATCCTTCATATTCATAAGTAACTTTACCAGTATATCAAATGCCCTACTGCAAAGAGATGAATAACTTATTTACTGATGCCTTATAATCTCAATCAAGACTTGAAGAAGCCTTTGTTAAGGTCTTGTTACATTAAGAGTAAATGAGTAATAGATGCATTTTTTGTACCTAAACTAAAGTGATACCAAAAATAGGTGACTGGATATGGACAGCACAGCAGTTAGAACTGCTTTCTCACATTCAAAACACATGACACCATTAATTGGTGACTCTGAACTGTTAGGGAACATCCTGCATACTGAAGTTGTACCTCATCCAGCATTAGTTTCTTCCTTGCAGCTTGTTTAATGAGCTGATATTGGAAAAGGCATGTTCTACTTACAATATGGATGGTGTCAGGGATGCCAGGGGCCATGACCCGTCCGGGACGCCATGAGGGACCGGATGTGGGTCTGTGCCCACCCTCGATCACGTGGGGGTCGCCTTCCTGGTTGCTTTGGGGGCCACGGGTACAGGGCATGGAAGCTCCACCCTGTAGGGTCCCGTGGTCACCGCCAGGAGGCGCCCCAATGCCTTGGGGACCTGTTACCCGAGCACTTCCGCCACACCAGGAAGTGCTGGGGGGGAAGAATTAGGACGGCGCCCGGAGAGCTGCCGGGAGGACAGCCGGCACTTCCGCCACGCTGGGGCGTGGCCAGAAGAGGAATGCCGGGAACACTTGGGGCTCATCCGGGGACTGTATAAAAGGGGCCGTCTCCCTTCATTCAGGGCTGGAGTCGGGAGGTGGAAGGACGAAGCTCAGGAGCTGTGGAGGCGGCCCGAAGAAAGGCATTGTGGCCAGGACTGTGATTGGGGTAATTGTGCACGTGACTGGGGTCTGAGTGACCAATGGACTGGGGTCTTTGTGACCATATCATTCTTGTAAATATTGTAAATAAATGTGTGGTGGTGTTTTAACAACATGTCCGCCTGTCTGTGTCCGGGCCGGGTTCACAATGGTTAGATGTATATTAAAGGAATGCTTAATACAAAAATTACATTTTTTATACGTCATTTACCCCATGAGGTTTGTTGTGATGGTTGAGAAAACTTTTAAACGTCATGTTTTTTATTGGGATCAGAGATAACAACATTTTTGTTATTGGACAAGAGTCCTGTTTTCATTTTAAAAACGTGATCCTGTGTGAATGGGTTTCCTCTTCAATTCTCTGGAGGTTATTATTTAGCAATATTTTAGCAAAACATGTATGCATTTTGCACATTATGAGCATATAACTGAATTACTTAACATGTGGATAATGCAACACAAGTAACAGATTTATTTCACGAGTATTTTTGATAGTGTTTGCTGTTGTCAAGCGTTGGTCACCATAAACTCCCATTCAATCAGAAAAATCGTTATGCCCTTTCTGCATGAAAACATTAAATTAAAAAAATTTCTTGCCCATCACTCCAAACCACATGACGCAAATATCAAAATAAAAAAAAAACACGATTTTGGGGTGCAGTATCCCTTTAAGCTTGTAAAAGTTTAAGCACACATTTTGAGGTGTGATTTAGTCTGCCTTGATTAAAAAATAGTGCAATAATAAACAGTTTGATAGACTTCTGGTGAAAAGTACCAAATGTTTTCTGGGTGGATTGATTTGACTGACTTATTGATAAAAACTGATTTCTAGAAACTACATTAAGACCTCATCGAAAGGCACAATGAGTAACCCTTAGAAGTACAGCAGCGATATCTACTTTAATCCAAAACACAACAGCCCATTGTGCAAATTAAAAGTAGTGCCAATACATATAAAAAGGATAATTAAAGAAAATGAAAAGACGGGGCAAGTTCACTAATGTATTTTAGATCCACATAAGAAAAAGATAGCTGTAAAAGAAATAAAACTAAAAGAACTGGACTTCAAATTAATTAAACTTCCCAATGTATATATTTTCTATTTCACTGTAACATCACTTAACATAATCTTACACCTTATTATCTTCACCATGGAGCTTTAATTCCTTTAACCACTATGCTTTGAAATCTTTCCTCAGATAATCTTGCACAGGATTTAAAAACCTTTTATTTAAGGCTTAACCAAATTAAGGGCAATTGAAAATCATGAGCACTTACTTCAGGTGAAATGTATTTTTGCATAGAAAAGGTGAGGAAAAACGAAAAAGCAAAGAAAACAGCGTGACGTGCCTGCAAAAAAGCAAACAGGATGACTCGATCCAGAGGCTTCATCTGCCAATTATGAAGGCATCACCCTAGCTAATGAGATGTCACTGAACAAATAGCAGGTCTTTAGTAAGTCGTGTATTTCACCCTGCTCACTCCTCACTCCTCAGATGATCAGTTGAGGATGAGACCTCAAACCAATTAACTAACAGATGCCATATGGATAATGTAGTAGTTTGCAAAAGAGCTTTCAATTTAGCTTTCCACTTTCTTATTCTCTGCAGCCAATTTTAGGCTGCAGCAGCCTGCCTAGCAGTAACAGGTGCAAGACATCCAATTCTGCTGCTCTGAGCAAGGCACCAGTCCGTCTCAGTGTGCACATGTGCACATTTACTGCCACACTGAGGCAATTTACTGCAGCATCAACAGTTGGAACACTTGAGATTGGACAGGGCATGAAATTGCGGTCCTATGATGGTACCCTGAGTGAGTTGAGGAAGGAATCTGTGCAAGAACGTGCAGCTTCTGGTTCTTGTGTTATTATTAAAGTGAGGAAGCAAATTAGACCCATCAACAAAAACAGAGGGTGCTTCACCAGCATGGGTCCTAGAAGTGAATACATGCTGTAAAAAGAAAACACATTAGAAATTACATTATCTGTTTCAAGGCTTCTTTGAAATAAATGGAATGATAAAAAAGTAGGAGAAGGTCCTGTACTTAGCTTGCTTTTTCATATATTGTAAATTCTAGTTTTGAGTTTCAGACCTTTTTTTCAGTTGCACTATTCAATAACAAAAAAAAATGATTCTGACTATTACTCCTCTAGGAAACCTGCCTGCCAAGTACATTTTCCAAATGAACAAGCTTCTTTACAGGAATGTAGCTCTTCAGGCTGCAGACGTCCATGTATTGCTCATTCTATTAAGTCGCTTGCGTGTTCAGCTTAAGTCGAGGACAAGCCATGGCATGGACTTGGTGTGAACCCCAGTTTCACATACAGAATTGTTTGTTTGCTGAAAAATGTTTTTGAGGACATGTCAAAGTGAATTGATACTGTATATCCTGCCTGATATAGCAGTGTCATGAGTAAAACAAATTGCTTTCAGTTTGAGTAACCCTATTGGCTGATAATATTTAAAGCAATTAAATATGTAAAATAATCACTGAATGAAGCAACTGTTTGAAAATGAATATGGATTTTTTAACCAATTAATTTTAGGGACAGTGGGAGACATGGTGGGGTTGACAGAACTATTTAAGTTTAGGTCAAGAAAGAAACAAGTACATTACTTTTAAGTTTTTACCCCATAATTAGCAAGAAGCTGATTTCTGAAGCAGTTGTTGCAGTGGGTTTGTACTTACAGTATATAATGGTTGAGCAGACACACCAGATAAGAAAGTCTAAGAAATAGTGTATGCATTAAAGTTTGACTACACTAGAGGGATTCCTTTGTTAGAAGAATGAAAACTAGTGTGAATAGACACTTATTTGAGATTGTGAATGACTATTCTTATGATCTGTCCAAAAGCATGTACGCGTAAAAGGCTGAAAAATGGAAGAAAATGACCAAGAGGTGAACCCGTAAAACAACTTGAGATCAAAAAATCATTGTCAAATAACAGGCTAAGTTCAAAATACCACAAGGAATACAAAAAAACAAAAATTAGTCAAACATTATGATCAAAGTACAAGCTGTGGTATTCAGAAACATGAATTAATCTTAAAGTATTGAAAGCAGTATACACAAAGATTGTTTTCTAATTCAAAGCCAAACTAGGGTGTCTGGAAATCCAAATTGCCATATTAAATAATGATTGTGCAATGATGTTGACATGTGATTCTTTGGTACTGCTGTGATTAACAAAATGGCCGCAGTCACACAGAAAGCTGTGATGATCATGGTAAAAGATCAAAAATGATGTTGCCATAATAATGTTAAAATAAGTAACAGGTCAAAGTAAGAAAAAATTATGTCTAAATATATAGTTCCATATCTTGAAGAAAACTACAAGTTTTGGGGATGTGTGCAAGAGGATTGGAAAAGAGTCCAGTGGACATGCACGTATACCAAAAAGTTATATTACATAAGTGACAGTGGTGAAATTTATGGAAAGGTTCATTTAAGACAAGGTAGGTGACAGTTATTTACAAAAAGGATTCTGGGAGTCTAGAGAATACTACCAAGTCATGTAGTGGAATTCTTGCAAATTGTTAAAAGGTGATAAAATGAGATATTACATAAATAAAGGGCCATAGCGAGGTGAATTGTCTTCTCCTGTTTGTCAGTTTTCTTTGTTCTTATGTTCTATATGATGCTTTGGTTTAGCTATACAATGTATGAAAAGTAGTAATTTGGTCTACACTCAAGAAAAAGTTATATATAACCACAGCGTTATAATTCACTGTATGAAGGTTACATACAGCAGGAGCCTTCTACTTTGGCAGGAACAGACTTGAAACAATCAACAAGGAATGCATAATGTCAGCTTCCATAACGGCAGTAAACTTTTAATATACTTACTAATCAATTAAAAGCAGACTCTCTAAACATTTATTTGGACATCCTTTTCCCTGTTTAGTACAGGACAGATCTGCATAGTCTTTCCCTGTACTCTGCAATTACCATCAAGCGTATCTTCCTTGTCTGTCATGATTTTAGAGTTTGAATATAGAGAATTAATGTGTTATATATTGTAATTTATTTTGAACTTGTTTATTTTTCTCATTATGTTTTTACTTACTGGAACATCATTTATTGTTCTCTGTCTTTGTAATCGGAATCATCACATGTCATCCAAAAGCCGATGCATGTAATGTCAAGCACTTTGAGCTACATTTTTTTTGTATGAAATGTGCTATATAAATAAATGTTGTTGTTGTTGTTGTTGTCAGGAGGATGCATGTATATGCTGCTTGTAATCCTCCGAGATTCAGCCATATTATTTATTAGCGTATATATCCTGGAGTTTGAACATAGCTTGTCTCTAACTTCTGATTCTGCTCCATTTTCTGGTCCAAATACCATTCTATTCTCCAAAACATCTTTTTTGTTACAATACTATCCTTCTTATAGATGGTCCTGTTTGGGTTTGCAAGTTGTCCCTGCCACGAACGTGTTAATACTTTTAATTAATGTGTGCTTATGTTTTCTTACTTTTTTTTCGTGATTTCTCATTTCAGATTTGAATGTTTGTTTTTTTTGGTCTCCTCTCCACCATTGTGGATCTGTGATTCATCTGCACTACATGATGTGTAATATATGACAGCTATTCTGTAAAAGATGGTCATGTGCAATAAACAGTATTTGAACTTTAAGAAAATAAAGGAAATACTTACGAGTTGAGAGAATTTTGTTCAAACCAGTGGTGTTTATGCATTAAGGGCCAATGGGGCAAAGTTGGGTAAAATAATTTATAAGCTTCCATCTATATTTTAACTAATTGTTAGAACGTTTCTAAGAATCCTCAACTTTTTCTTCTTTTCTCCAGTTTGCTATCATACTGTATGCTCATTGTATTTAGTTTTCTAGGAAAATATTTCTTCTTGTAGTATGTGAGTTTGTCTTTATGACCGGTGCTTGAAGTCTGTTTCCAACTGGCAGGGGGGTTGGATCAATTGGCCCTGCAGTTTTCACTAAATCCTCGGGTGTATGCAAATGTGCTACCTGAACTTTGTAATTTAGGGATGAGGTATGAAGGTCATTGTCCATATTAAAATGTGGACAGTTTGTTCTTTGTTTTTTTTATTTTATTGATTTTATTGTAATCATTCCATACAAACAGATCAATTTTTACAAAAAATAAGATTGAAAACAAATCAACCCCCACCCCTGAGAAAGAGAGCATGGCCAACGGAGTAAAATTTAAAGCTAGTAAAAATAAATAAATTGATGACTTTAATAAGCGGATGAAGATAAATGGAGAAGAAAAAGAAATGGGAAGAGAATCTACTTCCTCATTGCTTTAAGAGCTTATTCTAAAATGTTATTGATTAGATCCTGCCAGGTTTTGAAAAAGTTCTGCACAGATCCTCTAACTGAGAATTGGATTTTTTCCAATTTCAAATAATATAAAACATCAGTTACCCACTGACTTAAAAGAGAAGAGTTAGGATTCTTCCAGTTTAGCAAAATATGTCTGCGTGCCAATAGTGTAGTAAAGGCAATAACAGTTTGTTTGTCCTTCTCCACTTTAAGCCCATCTGGAAGAACACCAAACACAGCTGTTAATGGGTTAGGAGGGATTGTAAAACCAAGGCTGTCTGAAAGGCACTTAAAATTTTTTGTCCAGAATGATGTTAATTTGATGCAGGCCCAAAACATGTGACCCAGTGAGGCTGGAACTTGATTGCAACGTTTGTAGGTTGGATCTTGCCCTGAAAACATTTTGGACACTTTTAAGCGAGACAGATGTTCTCGACATATAATTTTGAGTTGAATAATTGTATGCTTTGCGCATATGGAGCTCAAGTGAATTCTCTGCATTGCTACCTTCCACTCCTTTTCTGATATGTTGAGTGAGAGATCCTTTTCCCATTGTCCCTTGGATCTTTGAAAGGGAGGGACTGTAAAATAATTTTATATATTGCATAAATGTTGTCTGAGTCCTCGAAACTGAGCAGTATTTTTGCCAGCATAGAGGAAGGTGGGAGATGAGGAAAATTGGGCACGTTCTGTTTAACAAAGTTTCTAATTTGAATAAAGTGAAAGAAATGCGTTGCTGGAAAGTTAAATTTGGAGTGTAATTGTTCATAGGATGCAAAGATGTTGTCTATATAAAGATCTCTAAGCAATTTAATCCCAAATGATTTCCTGATATTAAAAACTGCATATGTTTGCGAGGGTTGAAAAAGGTGGTTCTCATGCAGAGGTGCCACAGATAAAAGATTCTCCATCTTAAAATGCTTCCTACATTGGTTCCATATTCTGAGTGAGTGAAGCACATTTGGGTTATTAGTATATTGGCAATAACTTTATTTATTGGGGCATAAGGCAGGGAATATAAAGTACTGCAGGATTTTATTTCTATTGCGCACCAAGCATGTGTATGTTCATCTATTTGTGTCCAGGTTTTTATAGCTTGTATGTGTTTGTTTTTTTTTAACCTTCTATACATTTTCCAGTCCACTAGCAACCCATGATGTCATCTTTGCAGCTCTAATGAGGTCATGTATACAGTATGGATGCTGGTATACCTCATTCTTTTCATGCACAACAAATTACTGCCAAAATATGTGACAATAGCTTAAAATTATTTTAGAATGATTGTTTATCCACATAAAATGTATAGGGTCACTAGCTAGCATTTTCAGGAATGCATTGTTTTCACAACAGTTACACTGCATCTTGATTTTCATGCACAGCTGAAGAAGACCACACTAAATTTGAAAAGGCCATTCAAGGAAGCATACATGTGCTTGTTCCATCTCATGGAAATTAATCCTGCAGTATGACATGACTCTTTTAAAGAAACTCAGAGTCCTGGTTCAGAAAGAATAGGTATGAACGTATTTTATCATTTTTTCAATTGTTTGCTAACCCCATGCTGACCAGCAAACACCTGTCTGCACCACAGGGTGCAGTCCGAGTCACGCAGTGTGTGGAGTCTGCATATTCTTTCCATGTTATTGTGGCTTGTCTTTACTCACCCTTGATTCATTCAGTTCTAAAGCCAAGATGAGTTGTTTCCATTTAGACAGTTCATTGCCAATATATTTTTCTGAGTAGCCGGTGGTTGCAGTTCTCTCACTTTTCTCAGTGTTTAAATCTATATAGTCGGATATGGTCAGATGAGTGTGTTGTTAGAGGAAATCACACTAATTTGATGCCAATCAAGAACCACCAGACACCTGCATCCTTTTGTTTGATTTTTTTTTCTGAGGTGAAAGATATATGAGCATGCATGTTTCACTAGTCATGTGTATTATTAGCGAAGTAAGTTAATTACATAGCAAACTTGTAAAATTTTAGAAAGACCCCAGAAGAACATTCATGCCAAAAATATCCCTGGTTCAGGCATACTTAAGATCAGATTTTGGTTTTGATTTTATCTTGTCCTTTGACTTGGAAGTTTAGTGTATCTCTTGGACTTTGGTGATCAACTTTAACTTTTGAGTACCAGACTTTACAAATAACCTGATTATGCTTTTGCTATCCCCCTAATGAAAGATATTCCTGATCTCTTTATAAACAAACCATCCGAGAGAACCGATTTAATAGTTCTATATTGTCCATTGGGCTAGACTCTGGTTTGAGATATCCTGCATATGTGAGGTCATTCTGTCTTATTTAATCTACATCGTCATGTATAGAACCAGCTTCACACATGCCAATGATCCAACGCCTCTTGACATCCAATAGCTACAGAAGCACCGCTCTTGCCTGTCTTCTAGGCACAAACTCTTGAGTAAAAAGATGTGCAACTTTCATTGTATATCTTTAAATATATCTATACATCCATCCATCCATTATCCAACCTGCTATATTCTAACTACAGGGTCACGGGGGTCTTCCATTTCATTTTAATAACTATTCATGGTGGCTCTAAAATCTGTACTAACCCCTACTATCTCTTCTGTTTCTTTTTCCGGTGTCCTTTTGGAGGTGGCTTGCGCCACCACCATCTACTCAAAGCACCTTGATGTTCCAACAGTGATGGATTAATAGCCAGAAGTCTGCATGACCATCATCATCAAGTCCGTCCGTGCGAACCCTAAATACAAAATAGGACTATTTCATTTATGTTAGGTAGAATGCCCAGAGGGGACTGAGCGGTCTTGTGGCCTGGAACCCCTGCAGATTTAATTTTTTTCTCCAGCCGTCTGGAGTTTTTTTTTTTTTTGTTTTTTCTGTCCTCCCTGGTCATCGGACCTTACTCTTTTTCTATGTTAACTAATGTTGTCTTATTCTAATTTCTTATTTTGTCTTTTATTTTTCTTCATTATGTAAAGTACTTTGAACTACTTTTTTGTATGAAAATGTGCTATACGAGGTGTGGCAGAAAAGTAATGAGACTGGCAACACTGCAAGCGATCTGGCAACGCTGTTCTGTTGTCCTTGATAGAGCACGTGTATCAGTACCCTCCCATAGCTCAATGCGAATTTCAACTCCTTCCGTTAACTACGTGATTTTTGTGACTGCTATTAGCGAAGTTGTGTTTTTGGTTGTGCGTCACGCAAAATGTAACAGCGGAATTTGGAGCAACGTTGTGCCATTAAATTTTGTGTTAAGCTTGGAGAATCGGCAAGTGTGACATTTGAAAAGTTAACACTTTGGCACAAATCATTTTTGGAAGGCAGAAAACACGTTGAAGATGAACACCGTTCAGGGAGGCCTTCAACTTCGAAAACCAATGAAAACATCGAACGTGTGAACACTCTTGTGAGATCAGACTGTCGTTTAACATTAAGAATGTTGAGTGAACAATGAAAGGCTCAGAAAAAGGGTCATTCGCATGAGACCAGACATTGCAGACAAATGGATGCTCCATCATGACAACACCCCATGTCACACTGCCCTCTCCATAACAGAATTTTTGACCTCTAAAGGCATTCCTGTGGTTCCCCAGCCCCCTTATTCACCTGACCTCAGTCCGTGTGACTTTTTCGTTTTTCCTAAACTGAAAAATGTCCTCAAAGGACGTCATTTCGGGACTTTAGAAAACATCCAAAAGAGTGTAATGGACATGCTGAAGACCATACCGGTTGAAGACTTCCAGCGCTGCTACCAACAGTGGGAACAACGTCTCCATCGATGTGTAGCTGCCCAAGGGAACTACTTTGAAGGGGATAACATTGATGTTTGAAAAAAATAAAAACTTTGGTAAATAAAAAATCAGTCTCATTACTTTTCTGCCACACCTCGTATAAATAAATGTTGTTGTTGCTGGAGCCAACCCCAGCCAACACAGGGTGCAAGGCAGGAAACAAACCCCGGGCAGGGCGGCAGCCCACTGCAGGGCATGCACACACACCCACACACCAAGCACACATTAGGGACAATCTAGGATCGCCAATGCACCTAACTGGCATGTCTTTGGACTGTGGGAGGAAACCGGAGTACCCGGAGGAAACCCACGCAGACATGGAGAGAACATGCAAATTCCACACAGGGAGGATCCAGGAAGCGAACCCGGGTCTCCTAATTGCGAGGCAGCAGCACTACCCACGGCACCACTATTGTAGATATTGTAGATTGCCAGATATTGTGCAAACTTTTGATCATTTATGATAGTACCTAGAAGCATAATACTTGCCAAGTTGGAAATCTAATAATGCCTTCCTGGTCTGAGAAATGTGAGACCATGACAGTATCAACTGGTTACTACCTTAAAATATAAAGTAAATATTGCCTGAGCACTAAATATTCTCCATTTACACCACACAAAATAACAGAAAGCAATTAAAACAAGTTTTAAACTTATTGTATGAGTTAGATTGTGTGCCAGGTGGAAAGGTACTGTTTTACTGCAGGCAGACCAAAAGTAAACTCATTTTAGTTTTCTTCTACATTCACCCTTCTCTAGGCTAGTAATAGAAAGAAAGAAAGAAATTAAAGCCGAAAATATTCTTAATATTATTAACAAGTCATTATTTGGAAATAATCACATTTAAGATGCACTGGCTAAATGTATGATACAGGGTGTCCCAAAAAGTACAGATAATTTAAATGATTATAAATAAAATGTTATTTAAATACATCAAAATGTTGTAATTCAAATTAAATCATTTTGAGTTATCAGAATCATTTGAACTGCTGGCTGTCCTGGTCCAGGGACTGCTGATAACGCAGACCAAAGGATCTACAAACATCATAGATTAATTTATTTGGTATTTGGGCACATTCTCTTTCAATGTCTGCTTTCATCTCATCAATTGTTGTCAGTTTTGTGTGTTGATCTTTGATGTGCCTCATAAAGCAAAGTCCAAAGGCACAAGGTCTGATATATGCAGGTTGAGGGGTATTCAATGTATACATTTTTTGGGGACATCTTGTATTTTTAAAGTGTAATTGCAAATTATAAAATTTTAATACCCAGTGGTTTGTTAAATAAAATCTATATTAAAAAAAAGGGGAATATGATACAAGCACATGTGAAAACTGGCCCCATGTTAGTGCTATTTGGCTTTTGCCGAAGTAACTTTCTTTAAATATGAGACACAACTTAAACAATGAGGGGAGAAATCCTTAATCTGAACGTAGAGTTGCCATATTGTTCTGCAGTGTTGAACGCTCACTTAGAAAGTCTTGTTTGTGTATTATATTTCTGTTTCGGCAGGAGTAAGTAAGTCAGCTTCTCAGCCAGACAATGTATTAGTGCAAAGATTAAGGATTCAGAGTGGTTTTCTGCTATGATTTGCCATGGCTTGCATACTTGAATTTTTGTGTATTTTTTGTTTAAAATGTTATCTGTGATAGTTTGTTTAGTGCAATGAATCACGTCACCACATGTTAAGTGTCGTGTTTAAAGTCGACTACATAAAAATCAATGAACAATCTTGGGGTGACCTAGTGAGACAATAGCTAGTGCTGCTGCCTCACATTTAGGACTTGAGGTTTGATTCCTGTACTTGGTTTTGGCCTGTGTGGTGTGCATATTTCTACATGACTCATTGACTTTTCTATCCATTTATTTGGTGAACACACATATTTTTTTAACATTAAGTCACTATTTAAAATAATAATGGAACCCTGAAAGAATCTTATTTTTTCACTTGGCATGCTCACACATTAACTTAAGTCCCTGAGGCTGTGAGGCAACAGTGCTAACCAAGTTATGTCTGTGCCACCACAGAGAGCAATTTGTACAACTTTATTTAATATAACTAGCAGCCATACCACTTGCACTTTAGAACAGGTAAGCCACCTGAAGCTTTCCATGTTTTGGCCTGGCTAGTATTTTACAGTATATGTGAGACCATCTAGAAAAGCTTAGGCTGTTGCTATAAGAGGCTTTGGTGAGGCCATCAGGGGGTGCTTACCCTGTAGTATCTATGCGTCTTTCAATGCCCCAGTACAGTAATGGGGAAATTGTGTTGTAAAAATACAGTGCCATCCTTCTAATGAGACATCAAACTGAGGTCCAGACTCTCTGGTTGTAAAAGATCCCTGGACATGTTTCAAAAAGAGTAGGGTGTATCCTGATGTTTTGACTAAATCGCCCATCGTGACCTGGTCATTCCGACCCCTAATCATCTCCTGTCCCTTATTGGCTAACTGTCCCTTTTATCCCTTCACCATCTAATAGTTCATGTTTGGTGAGCCTGCTGGCAGAAAAATCGATGCTTTTACATCATCCAGGAGGATTATGCTAATTAGTGGTGGCGGAAGAGCCTCCTCTCTACCTATGTAAAACACCTTGAATAGATAGAAAAGTACTATTTAAATGTAATTAATAATAATAATAATAATAGAATAGTAATTAATTTGTAGGTGCATTATCACAAGTTGCTTAGGTGAGCAGTAGCAAAATTCTCATTCACAATTGTTTAGATTGGATTTACTAAATATGTTAACAAAGTAAAGATTTTGCTGGTAGCTGTTGCAAATAAGTTTTGTATAAAACAGTATTCCTCATCATTTGTTCATAAGCAGATATCTAATTAAAAGTCCAATAAGTTGGTTTCACACATAAAGAAGACTGTTATTGTGAACCGTTATGGAACCCTGAAAGAATCTGAAATAAAAATCAACAGCTAAGCAAAGTATTATAAGGAATTGCTTTTATGCCCTCCAAATAAAAGATCCCTGTGAATTATCTGTTATAAAATGTATAGACACAGGTGTATTAGGCCAGTATTATTATAGGTGTTTATTATTATAGGTGTTTTATATAAATAAATAAATAAAGGTGTTTTATATAAATAAAGGAAAACACACACACACACACACACACACATACATATTTATATATATATATATATATATATATACACACACACACACA
>JANRMT010062854.1:97458831-97477678 GCA_026402145.1 Polypterus bichir lapradei | reverse complement strand
TGTGTGTATATATATATATATATATATATATATATGTATGTGTGTGTGTGTGTGTGTGTGTGTTTTCCTTTATTTTTATCTTAGGGGACTTACAGGCTCATCCTGAAGCAGTAGTGTTCTTGTGGTTACCAGCTCACAGCCTAACACACCAGGCCACACTGCCTGCACGTGTAAGAAATTTGAGAGAGACTGGCAAGGTGGGGCAAGGTGGACCTGCTTGAGGGGTCTTGAAGCACTCATTGTCACTGAATCCAATTCAGTTGGCTCTCCTGGATCTTGTGGCTTGGCCAGAATTTAGTTCTCAGAGAGTCATGTTTAAGGGTATGGTGGACTCCACCCAGTAATGCAAACCAAAGGGTTTATTTTTTCATCTTAAACATTGTCAATGAATCCCCATGATAGCTGACACATTTTATAGCCATAAGACGCTCGGAAGAGCCACTTATACTTCTCACTGTCTCCAACCTGTCATCTTGCTAATTTAATACTTCCTGTAAGGCGGATACAATTTTTTCCCTACTGATCTAGTGGCCCAGGATTTGATTTCGTATAAATTAAATACTGTAAAGTGAGAAATCAATGCTCAAGGGTGAAATGTTGCAAGGAAAATTAATGGACATCCTTGTAAAATATATTCCCAGTGGTAGAAATTTGTTATATTAGAAGTGTCAGGTAGAACTCCCTTGGGTCATCCATAATATGGTGTGATGTTTCCTTAAAAAAATAAAAAGAAAAACACCCAGACACAATATTATCATTGTTTTCGCTTCATTAACTGCTTGGTTGCTGTTTAAAATAAGTTAATTGAATTGGAAAAAAGGTCTGTCTGTAGGGAAAGCTAACTGCTTTCAAAGTCATGTGTAGTGTTTACTCAGGAAGACATCATATTAGAAAATAAAAATAAAAAAAATCATAATTCAACTTTTAAAAATGATTAAGTAGTAGCTTTCAGATTTTGGAAAATGTTCAGCTGAAAAGTGGGTGATCTGCAAACCAAATCAAGGCCATTTTGTGGAGGAATAGACTGCATTGGAAAGGCGAGGGAGCACAGAGCTACACTTTAGAGTGTAAGAATGTGAAGTTAGTATTTAAGTGCATTGAAATTAAAGGCAGGTACAATTAGAATTTACAAATCAATTTTTATAGCAAAATAAAATGCAATTAAAGGCAAGATATCTTTATTATATTACACTGATTGCAAAGGGATATTAATACCAATAATTTAATTTTTTTCAATTTCTAATTCTGTTTTTTGACTCCCTTGTGGTGGTCTTGTTCTAATTAATGATGCAGTATATGCAGTGCTGAGTACTCAGTCTTGAGTACGATTAATTAAGCTAGATGTATTTAATTATATGAGTCACATTTTGCTTATTTGATCAACTACATTTAATTAATTACAGCTAAATTGCTTCAAACTTATTTGAATTTAATTAATCTAATTAGAATTAGTCAATGTCTGTAGTGCCTTTTACAGTAAAAACTCACTTGATTATTAGTCACTTTTGAGTGTTAAGACATTTTGCAATTTTCAGTGTTTGCATCCTTGCAAGAACTGATGAATACAAACAGATAAGATAGAAAGTGCGAGATTGTGTACTGTAATCGGCGACATTTACCCAATAATGATTTGTATGGAGATCTTGGAAGATGACAGACAGTTATAAAGAGACATTTATTTAAAATCTTACTTGTCTTTTAATCAAGGTATTATTATCTGAGGATAAATTTGGCCTTAAGTGATAAAGGGGCATCATATCATTTAATATCTATTATATTTTTAGGAAGGGTGGGGATTATCCAAGTAAGCTTGACAACAAATCTAATTTTCTCTGTCCTACTTTATCATTTATCTTTCAGTCTGTGATATTTGCACATTAGATATAGCTAATCTTTAGAAGTTATTTACACAATTTTGTCCTACACCTGCATATATGTTCATGTTAATCCAGGAGAACAGGGTTGACGGATGTGCTTTGGAGTAAGATAACATCTGTCTGCTCTTTTCTTTACTCTTTGCATATCCTTCCCTGACAGGAGCTGGAAGTTAAGGAGTGGTACTGACATCTGCCATCAAAGAACTGTTGTTTAAATAGACCGAATGCTAAATCCAACACCTGTACAATTTTACCTCGGTCTGCGGGATCATTTATACCTGTTGTTTCAAGTGCATCATACAGTAATTTGGGTGGGAGCAGCAGCTTGAACTGACAAAGATAGACTTTGAGGCAGGTTCTTTCGCTCCAGATGTTTGTTTTGCCTTTTTTTAATAAATGCAGTACATCTGTCTTCATTTCAACTACTTGGCAGTATTTTATGCCGAGTAGCTATGAGGTCATTAAAATAAGATCTTTGTAAAACGCACCCTGACAAAGTATCAACCTGCAACTTTTTTCTAAATCAAATTCAACTCTGTAAGCATGAAATGGATAAAGCAGGTTCAAAAATGAATTACTTAATATAAGGGTAAAAAAAGTGGAACCTCTTCATTCATTTATTTTTTAACCCAGGTAAAAGCATTTTTAGTGTCATGGGGTAGAACCTATCTTGGAAGCATCAGGTACAAGGGAGGAATAAAATCTGAAGAACACTGAAAGCATCCATTAACATAACACGCATTCTGAATTTTCTTGTAGTGATTAGAAAATGCAACAGTTAAAAATGAAAGCTCAAAAAGACAGCTCAGTGATTAACTAAATATATGTTCACAGTCTTTATTTAGCTAAGGCTTCACTGAATTGCTTAACTCATAATGTTTTTTTTAAAAATAGATCATAAATTATGAAGACATTATACTTTATTTAGTGCTGGTATAATTAGGAAAGCACAGCAGTTGAGAGCTGCCTCATAGCATTTGCAGTAAGTTTAAATCCAAGTCCAGCCATTATATGAAATTTGCACATTTGTACCATGTTTGGATCCTAATAGTATCCTACTTTCTTACATGTAACATTGATATACCAGTAATGGCGTACTGCATGATAACGTGCAGTGAATACACTTGACTTGAGCATTCCTACTTTTCATACTTTTGCTCTGTACGTTTAGCATTCGTTTGCTCAGAGGTTGATGTGCTTGCTGCTTCCTGAGCAGCTCTTCTTTTCTCCACCCTAGTGGCCCGCTTCTTCTCTTCTTTCATCGGCATCTTTCCACGTTAAAACTAATTAAGTCAGTGTTTGTGTTGAAATGACTTTGTAGGTTCCCCTTAATTTTTCACTTAAGCTGGCACTTAAGTCTTCAATTTGCCTCAAGAATGATTTAAGATATGAAGAGGTATAGGAAATTAAGAAAAGGTGGTAGGGATGAGAATGGCACCCGTACTTATGTGCCACACGGCCGCCCTGCTGGCCGCTGCCAAGAGTTGATTCAACAATACAATAAAATAAAAATAAAAAGAATAATAACCTTGGAGGTCAATCATCACCTCGAAAATGGATAGCAGATGTCATGTATTATATGTGTACCAAATTTCAGGTCAAACGGTCTGCGAGCTACAGGTGATTTAAAATCCTGGACAGACTAACGGACAGCCACGCGTATTATATAAGAAGATATGTTAGATACACTGGCATCTCTAACCTGGCTCAGTATGCATTTGTGCTTTATGAAAGAGTGATGTACCATCCACAGTTAGCTTCTGTCCTGCCATCAATGCTACAAGGATTGGCATTGGCTTTATCGAAGTCTGCAGTGTAATAATTAGGCTCTGAAAACAAAAGGATGGTTAGATGTATGGATGAATGGATGGAGAAAACCCTGTGCTTCTGGAACCTTTCCATGAGCTGGGATTCCGGGTTCTTATTGGTTAATAACCGAACGTAAACCAGTAGGGAGTGAGAAATGTACACAAAGACTTGGAAAAGGTAAAAATAGTACTATCCTTTATTACAAGAAAAATGGATGCAAAGTGAAAAAGAATAGCAAAAATTGGTGTCATGCAAAAATTATTAATGCACAGTGCTATATTGAGAGACACACCAAAAAAACACCTCTATGGAAAAAAAACGTTAACGGAAAATAAATGAATATTTACAAATATTTACAAGTCCTGCATTGTTTGTTCTGCAGTGAAAATTAAAAGTATAAAGAAATAAATGTTTCTTCCATACACAAGTAATTCTGTCCAGGAAGGTCCTTCTACAAGGAGAAAATATAAGAAAAAAAATTGCAAATTAGAGTGAACTAACTGCACTCAACCCTTCAGCTCACTGACCTCTCATTCCCAGGTTGCCTCCACCTTGATTTAAATCGGAGGTTCTCTCCAACACTTCTCTATCCATACTACACCTCTGAATGATCTGTAGCTTGCATCAGCCAAAAGATTAGGCATCCTCTAAGAATCTATGATTACCTTTTATATTATCGTCTGGATCTGGGGAACCAGTCCCTGTAGACGATACAAATGCTCCAATCTCCATCCCGTGTAATGACACTAGCCACACTACACCTTTCACCCTATGGAAACTAACTTTATGTTTTCCAAAGTGCCAAGAGGATATTCTCACTGTATGTTCAAACAACTTCAAAATTCTCCTTTTAATCTGGAGAAGAAGGGTTTGTGTCGAGCAGCTAGGGGTGGTACCCAGCCGGGATGCCCGGAAGGACCGGAGGAGGGATTGTGCCTCCTCCAGACCATGAAGGAGCGACTGCCCTGGAGGCTTTGTGGACCACGGGAAAGGAGCATGGAAGCTCAACCCTATAGGGGCCCATGGTCAACGCCAGGGGGTGCCCAGATGCCTGAGGAGCCCTGGCCCTCAGCACTTCCACCACACTTGGAAGTGCTGGGGGGAAGAAGACCAGGGACACCCGGAGAGCTTCTGGGTGCACAGCCGGCACTTCCACCACACTAGGGAGTGCTGGCAGAAGTTCATCAGGAGGCACCTGGAGCACGGTGGGTTTAAAAGGGGCCGTCTCCCTCCATTCAGTAGCTAGAGTCGGGTGGAAGAGGACGAAGCCTGGAGGAAAGAAGTGGAGGCAGTGAAGGAAAGGCATCGTTGTTGAGGTCCTTGACTTGAAGGGTGATTGGTATGAGAGCACTGGGTTGTATATAGAATATATAGAATTATGTATAATAAACGTGTGTTGGGTGATAAAACATCGGTGTCTGCCTGTCTGTGTCCGGGCTGTTCCCCACAGGTTATACTCTAAGGTCTTACTGTGCTGCTGTGCTCATCACCCTATTGGTAAAAGTGAATTCTGCAGCCCTGTGAAGAAACATCATTTTGGTCATTTGTATCTATTATCTCATTTTCTTTCTGTCACTACTATGGAGCTCATGCCCATAGATTAGGAATTAACTCCAGCCTCACCACCATGGACTAGTACTACTGTATATCTACAAAACGTTGATAATGAATACATTTTTTGTTTTTTTCTGATAATCACCTATTTTCTCAATCATAATGAACACCTTTAGATGCTTAAAATAATTCACATGACACAGGTACTCAACCCTTACCTGAAGAGAACAAATGATTCTTCATGACTGAAGGTACTGATTCTCATCGCAGGATCACCCCACACAGAGCTATGAACTCTACTGGAAATCACAGTTTGGTGAGTCAAAAAGAATAATATCATCTTTATACCACAACGTTGCAATCCTTATGTTCTAAAACTGAATATTCAACAATGTTCAGCTGCACCAGTCAAAACACATTGAATGAACTCTACTTAATGTCAAATATACAAGCACAGCTTTCACTTCACAAGCAGAGAGATGGATTAGTATGGAGCAATTATCCTAGAACTGGAGCTGTTACTAGAAGTGTGCATAGGTTCAGATTCGGGTTCAGGTTCAAGTTGGGGAGCAGGCACTGGTAAAGCTTGTTACCACACCGACCACATGGTGACCTGGTTGGCAACCCCCCAGGCAGATACACCATTCAGTCCCACACCCATGAAATAACAGTTTATCTTAACAAATAGTGACTCATCTCAGAGGTGAGCACTCTATTGCCCTCCTGCCAACCTGTGGCCAATTTGTCTCGATCCCCTCAATAGCATGTGAATTCTCAGGGCTCCTTAATCCTGCCTCCTTGGCCATTACACTCAACGTAGTCTCTCATAATACCCTTGAATACACAGCTTCTCCTCAGTCCTTGCCCACCAATACTTACGTTCCTCTGCCCAATTCCTGTCATAGGTATAGCCTATCTGAGAAGGAATCCTAGCTATACCTATGCTCACATCCTTCTGTTGGAAATGTCATACCACCAAGTAATCAATCGCTCCTCTGGAAAACTGTTGAGCATATATGGTGGTATACAGCATTGCAGTTACTGTCAACATCATACTTTATCCCATCCACTGTAACAGATGTGAGAGATGTTTGTCAGTATATTTGACCAGTTTTCCTACATTGAGTTGGGCGACAGTTTATATTTTGAGTCACTTATCAGTTATAATGACACAAACCAGTGCTATTTAAAATATTAAATCTTCATGTTACCACATACCATTACAAATAAGCAGATGCAAACCAATTGCTAATTTCTGAGAAATCAGGCTAACAAAACAAATGGCCAGCTAGCACCAAAGGAGAGAACAGCAAAAACACCAGTTAACAGTATCACTCCAAAGAACTTCATTTACATTTCATTGCAAATTGAACTTGTTTAATCCATGGTTTTAATAATTTTCAAAGTGCATCTCCTGGAAGCTTATGATGCAAGGTAGGCATGCACATTTTAAACAAATTCAGCTCAAGTTTAATTGAACATTATTCTAGCTCTGCAAATTCAAGAACCAAAGCCACAAGGGGAAGGCTGCTAACAAGCAAACTCGCCTGATGAAATGCTGGTAATGAAGTCTTGAAATCTTCTTTTACCATGAGTTGCTGGAAAGAAGCCACATTATATCCCTTGTGATATTGCTAAAAACAGAAACTTTAAAATTGAGTTTTCATGATATTCAGAAAAAAGAGGATTATGGTGCAGCATCCAACTGGCCTGCCTTTAACTTCATATTATTAAATCACCTTCTGCAAGATACTATATGATACAAGGTCATAAGGTTTTTCCAAATCCACAAAGCACATGCTGACTAGGTTAGTAAATTCTGATGACCCATTAAATATTTGTACAAGGGTAAAGCATTGGTCCGCTGTTTTACTGACAGGACAGAATCCATACGGTTCCTCTTAGTCTCCTCCATTTATCCCATCATAGACTTTTCTAACTAGTTGTGGAGTGTAAGTTCTCTGTATTTCAAACACAACTCCTTCTGTCCCTCTTTATAAAAGTGATGACCAATATTTCGGTTTGCTAGTTCTGAGACTCTCTCACTTCCTTCCAAGCAACATCGGAGAGGCACATTAACCAAAACACCCTCACAAAATCTAGTGCTTTCAGTATTATCTGGTCCCATTTTATTCACAAATTTGGTCTTTATATTACAGAGTTTTTTAATTACCACAGTGACAGAGGTACACATTACCCCAACCAATGATTCTGGCACTGCAACCACCAAGGATAGCATATCCACCAGTATGTTATTATGTTCTAATTCTGGGCAAGGGAGTCATTGTTTTCCATCCTTACTGAGAACACCCTGGGTGACACCCCATTAACCTTTCATTTTTCTAGTTTTATGTTGGATTTTCCAGAACCTTCTTGAGGCTTTCTGAAAAACATTCACAATGGCTTTATCAATCTGCATCCCCACACCCTTTTTAGGGTTTCTGGTACCTTTTTCAGATCAGAAGATCCTCTTGTTAACACAGCATGATAAGCTACTTTGTTAAGTTTGATAGCTGTGCTTACCACTAGTGTCCACCAACTGATCATAGGAATCCCACCATAACACATACTAATAGCTCTCTGTTTGAAGCTCCTTGCTGATGCCTCCACAGCTGAAATCTTGAAGACAGCCTATTCAGACTTTGGCATGACATAACTGGTATAAAGGTTATTGTTGTGGATTCTGGGAGGCCATGATTATGGGTAACTTCAAAACACATAAGCATCAAATTAGCAATATTTACCATGACATTCAGGTTAAGTCTTCCCAGTTAATGAACTCCAGCCAGATTTCTGGTATCTCTTGTTTCCATTTTCTTTTGTTTATTCCTATACTCTGACATCTGGTCAGAACAGTAGCACAACCACTGTATGAATCTGATCTTTGGCTCAAAGTATTTTGATACCAATGGCAATAATGAACATCCCCGTGACTATCACAGGGACCCAAAATAATTTGCCACAATGGTTCAGATCAAATATGCCATTTCTGCTAACCATGTCATTTCCCACATTAGCACTGAAGTCTCCTTGTAGGAGTACCCAGTGAGTAAATGGAAAACTTTCAAGTACAGAATCGTCATTGTGATTATCACAAAACTCATTTGAGTACTCAACTGTGGAGCAACTCAAAAGGAAGTAAATAGACCTCCATTGATTAAGAAGTCTAGCTCCAGAGTCAATGCTGTGCTTAGAGGTGAATGCGACCATATCTAGCTGGTATTTTTCATCCACCTGCATGAGCTCTGGATTCTTCTCTATCACAAATGTTACATTCCATGGCGCTAGAGCTAGTTGCTGTTGCCCTTAACAGCACTGCACCTCAACCTCATCCTTTGCTCCATGAGTGATTAGTTCATACAGCAACACTACATAGCTCTTCCAGATTAAGCCCAACCAGACTGTTTGGGTCACCTGGCCACCAGGTGCTCTGTGGCAAACACCACTCCCAGGCCTGTCCATAGGAATGGCCCTAGTACTTCTGTTTCTGTTGGAAGGTTATTTTTAGTTTAACTGAGCTTATTATGAGGGTCTTTAAAGGACTGTTCTTATTTTGAATGACCCTCACCCCCATGACCAGTCTCACATCAGATACACATATTTCCACACAATCCTTAATAATCATGTCAAGGTCATAATTCTAGGAAGGGTATTGAAGTAAATGGACATGGAAGACTGAATAAAATAATGAATGAATAAACTGAATAATGCACTACACTCACAGCCTGCTCCTGCAGTGTGTGCTTTTGAAAATTCTATATACAAGTGAAAGAAATATGTACTGCTTTAAAACACATTATGAATATGTGGAATACATTAAGGGGTTTTTTGGCATGAACATTCTGTGCGGCAATCCCAGAAGTTTCCTATATGTGTGTGTAAAACATAAACTTACCTAAGTAATAATGTCTGTCCCACCTTTGCTAATACCTAGAGGAACATGCAAGTTCATGCACCTTTTCTATCACAAAAAAATTAATGGATGCTGGTGCCTGGTCTACCTTAATAGGCATCAGATAATTGTGATACTTGCTAACATTGTGATCATCTGACAAAATACAGCAATATAGATTTAAACATTATAAAAAAGGTGAGAACTTAGCAATCAACAGCTGCTCAGGAAGATCTATTGGCTATGAACTGCCTGCATTGAAACGGCAACAGTTTAGAATCAAAAGGTTTTGAGGTGAAAAAGGACAACCCACAATAACATGGGAAGAATATGCAATAACAACAACAATAACATTTATTTCTATAGCACATTTTCATACGCAGGATGTAGCTTTAAAGGATGTCAAAGAAATAGTTACAAGCAAAGAAAAAGCAAATAAAAAATAAATACGAATAATAATGTATAAGTAGCATATAAAAACAAATACAGCTTAATTAAATAAGACAAATATATAGTTAAGAGAAACAGAGCCCTTAAATAGTTTCTCTATGAAGGAGCGATGATAAGGTCAGCTGCCCAGAGTGTACATCTATATATATAAAATTCTTTTCGCGTTTGAAACGGAAATTACGTATGACCACGCAAAACAGAAATTACGTATGACCACAGAACATATTATGATACAGGAACTAATCACTTCAATTGTGGATGCCATTTTTATATCGTCTTTATGAATTGTTATTATTTGTGTGAGAGTTACTTTACTGATATTGAAAAGAAGTAAACACAAACACGCTGATCTATCCCATAGAAGTGCGCCCCACGTCGTCCTCTCCCAGCCCTCCTGTCTGGACTCCAGCGCTGAGCCGTCTGCCGCCAGGCACGTTCTGACAGAGTTTTATTTATTCATCTATGTGACTGTCGCAGAAACTGCCACATTATAACTTTTTGTTTATTGCCAGTACTTGATAGTAGAAGAGATGAGGAAAACAGCTTTCCGTCTTTCTACTTTTTAACTGCACCGAGCTGTAAACAATGTAACGATGACACCGCCTTCAGCGGCGTGGGGTCGTGACAACGAAGTGGACGCTCGTAGGCGCAGAATGTCGGGCTGCTCTGCTGGATCGAGAGCTTTGCAGTTTCGGGGCGGCATCTTCTCTTCTCGCACTGTTTGTGACACTTCGAGTGCCCCGTCGGCTCCTGGGAGAGTGGAAATCATTGCGAATGAGTGTGATCGGCGCCATCGAAGCAAAACTCTCTTTGTAAATTGCGCTTCACGACTACTTACTGTCCCTTAAGGTGAGTTCAGGTCACTAAAACCCCGCAACCTTTAAGAAGATGGAGGGTTTACATCTAAGAAGATGTACCAACCTCTTCATGCTAAATTTTGGACTTGGGAATTGTTTGGACCTTCTGCCCGTTAAGCACAGAAGGGCAGCGTTCACATTTCTCAGAATAATTTTTCTCTTAAATCACAGGCACATAGTGCAAGGTTGTCAGGCAGAAATTTGCAGGATCGCATAGAAAATGTAATTTCTATACGACAACGATTGTGTAGCGCCTTTCACAAGGGATCTGCTACCGAGAGTTGATCCAATTACATTTAAGCTGCTGTTAGTGCTACTTACCTGATGTGTTATAGCACCTTTAAAATGTACTTTACCCGAAAGCACTCCAGTACTGCTCAAATATGTTAATGTTTTACTGTTTAATAATTTATATACTACATTTTATTTTTTTCCCTTGCACTCAGTGAGCGAAGCCACTGGGTAATCAGCTAGTTAAAAATAAAAATAAAAACTCTGCAAGGGTTCCAGGCCAAAAGACCACTCAGCCCCCACTGGGTATTCTGCCTAACATAAATGTTGCTAAATTATTCTTTATTAGTTATTTTATTTTATATTATTTATTTATTTTATGCAGATGAGACACACTGTATGAACTGAACTGCACACTGGATGTCCGGTAGCTGTTACTCTCATTGTGGCCAGGTGAATGAGGTCAGCAAACAACTGAACATCTATACCTGTTCTTTCCCCACCAGGACTCTGTACTTCAGTGAAAGAGGAGTATTAAACTGTTGGCTGCATTTCCACAAAGCAGAACAAGCACACTGAGACTTCTTTGGTATTTTGCTTTGCTTTTTTTAAGATTTGGCTCAGTCTTCCTCAGAGCTGAATGAAAATCTAGATGCAGTGCAATGTCTTGTGAATGATGTATTACTGATTAGACATCTTTTCTTTATTTTTTCCAGATTACTGTGGCTGTTTTTCAGGGTGCAAACAGTACTGGACTTTTCTTACATAACTGCTGTTGTGTGCTGCATGTCCTCAAGTAGGAAAAGCTGTTTGACAGTCAGATAGTCCACATTTTATTGGTCCAGCTCCTCAACCAGAAACAACCCTGCAGAACCCAGCACAAAGATAAATCCACATAGTACACAAAACAATATTTTGCTAGATAACGAATTATGTTGAGTGTACGACAGTATATTGGAAAATGCTTAAGACGACAAAGTTAAGAAATGTCATAACCTTTTTAACCATAATTACTGATGAAAGCCTATTAATTATTTTGCAAAACATCTATTGGGCCTTTAATGCAGAAATGACACTGCATATGTTTTTAGTGGCACCCACCAAAGACAATCCTCTTGTTGTTCATGTTCAGATATTAGGTGCAGTTCAGAAGAAGAAAGGATTCTGTGAAATGCATACTAGCATTCAGGCTAATGAAAAAATGCATTTGGATGTGGTGTGTGTAATGCTCATTTGTCTGTTCTTTGTTTATTATAAGAAATTCTGCTTTGGTCTGCCTTCATCTGAATACAGTGTCAACATTATCTAGCAACAACTCAAAAATTATCTTCAATATGCCCACATTTAAATATATTTTAAACAAAAATTTATACCTGGAGCTATTATTATTTTTAATCAAAACATCAACATTTTTAAACAATTTAACCAGGATGGACAGATGATGTGAAAAACACACAACATGTGGAGGTTCTAGTTTAGATCAATGACTCAAAAAGTGTTTTCTTAAATTATTAACATATTTCAAATCCATCTATTCATCCAAGGCAAAACCCACTTAATTAAATATAAAGGTTCATGGAGGACTGAATTGTAGTTTGGAGACCAAAGGAGGGACACTTGTTAGGATGCCAGTCTGTTGCAGAACATCTGACAACTGGAACATTTTACACCACATCCACTCTCACTTTCTCTTTTTCTCATGAAGCCACTTTAGAGTGTTGGGTTAATCTAACATGCACACATGTGAGACAAAGGCAAGAAACGAGTGTACCAAAAGTTAAACCTATGCAGACAAGTCAACGAATGTGCAAACTCCATAGTGGCCGGTGGCAGGGCTCATGCACAGCCTCATGGCTCTGTAAGGTAGCAGCAATAACCACTGCAGTATTATTTAAAATCATCAAAATGAAAACCATTCTCACAGTACATAAAACATTTTTTTTTTGTTTAATGAACTGCAACTTGCCTGCCAAAGATGCTCAGCTGTTGATTTGAAAGTGCTTGCGCTAATCAGGTGTAGTAATCTAGTGTAGTGACAAAGTGATTTGTATATCATGCAAGGAATTTGCTTAAAACTGATTGACATGCAGGCACTCCACTCAATATCTGAACATCAAAATAAGATCTGGTGTATAGAAGAGGAAAAAAACATGCTAGCAAAGAGCAGAGTTTATGTTCTTTATATTGCAGAAAATGAAGCAAATTGCCAGCTGTTAATTAAAAAAAACTGCAAGACCAGCACACCATTCTTATAAATATAACTCCATTTACCACTTGAGGTCTGATTAAAACTTGACATGACCACTGTTGCAGTTCTTGACAACAGTAAACCCAAAGTATTGGGTGCTGTTTGTAAAATAGTGCATTTATTTTTGTACCGTCATTTATTATACATGTACCTAGTGTAAAATGTGTCTAGTTTTCATGTGCAAAATGTGAAATCTCTAAATGGCAGAAAATTAGCTTAAAAGGTAAATGTCCCTGCTAAAAGATAAATGCCCCACTTAAATACTAAATGCCCAACCTAATGCTAAATAGCCAACTTAAATTTCACATGTTCAACTAAAATAGTTAAATGTTGCACTCACATGCTAAATATCCAAAAAAAACCCTAAATATCCAACTCTAAATTGGTAAATGCCACACTTCCATGCTTAATATCCAACTTAAATGGCATATGCCCCACCTAAATGGTAAATGTCCATGCTAAATGAAATGCTATATATGCAACTTAAATGCTAAATATATCTTCTAAATACTAAATGTCCAACTTAAATGCAAACTGTCCAAATAAATTGTTCAATGTCACACTTAAATGCTAAATAGCCAACTTAAGTGTTAAATGTTCAACTAACAGGGTTAAATGTTGCACTTGCATGCTAAATATGAAAAGTAAATGCTAAATATCCAACTTAAATAGCTAATGTCACACTTAAATGCTGTCTAACTTAAATGGTTAAATATTGCACTTAAATCCTAAAAATACAACTTAAAAGTCCATATTATATGGCAACATTAGTGCTTGCCAGTTAAGTTTCCTATGTAAATGGCAAATTTTTATGTTAACATTGCATGTATTTTTTTGTATACTTCATACTCAAACCTGAAACTAAGAAGTAGAGGCTAAATGGCAAAATGATGTGCAAATTTGAACTGACTTACACAAACAAAAACTGCTTAACCTAAACATTCTATTAGAATTGTTTTTTATTTTATATTGTTGTACCCTATCTTTAAACATTCTTCCATTCCTTATGTTTTATGGATGGAAACCTGACATCACTGCTGCTGGGACCTCTGTTTTTATTTGGAGATCAGAGAGAAGGTGCCAGCAGTATATCAGTGAGTTCATAGAGTTTTTTGTGAATAGTGTTTTCTTTCAGATTTTCTGGCTTATTTCACAATTGCTTCTGCTCTTGGTTGTTGATTTTTAATTGTATATAGGACTTGTTCATTTTGCTTGCCTTTTACGCAAATCCTTTTTTGCCCTTTTTGTGCCTTTTATACTTCCATCCATCCATCCATCCATTATCCAACCCGCTATATCCTAACTACAGGGTCACAGGGGTCTGCTGCAATCCCAGCCAACAAAGGGTGCAAGGCAGGAAACAAACCCCGGGCAGGGCGCCAGCCCACCGCAGGGCACACAAACACACACACACACCCAGCACACACTAGGCACAATTTAGAATCGCCAATCCATCTAACCTGCATGTCTTTGGACTGTGGGAGGAAACCGGAGTACCCAGAGGAAACCCACGCAGACACGGGGAGAACATGCAAACTCCACGCAGGGGGGACCCGGGAAGTGAACCTGAGTCTCCTTACTGCGAGGCAGCAGCGCTACCCACTGCACCACCGTGATTGCTATATTCTTTTTTTTGTCAATAAGTGCTCAATTTATAAAGATTCCGGGTTTGGATTTTCTCTATAAGCCAAAGGTTTTGCCGTTACCCTCTCTCTTTTTAGACATTTGTTATATATTTTTGGCCTTTCATTACGCTTTAAAGTTTCTAAGTAAGTTTCCCATTTTGGGGCCTGCTTACGACAAAGCCTGTGGTTAGTAGTTGGGGGCTGGCTTCCTGGGATGTAGCCCTATCTGGGAAGACTGGTAATGGTCTTGCTTCTGAGAGTGGCAGAAAGGGGTAAAGAAATCTGTCAACTGCCTGTCCTCAGACATGAAACAGTCTCTCTTCTAGAGGACATGTTTATACCCTGTCCCATTTCCACCTACGGGACCATTCATAAAAAATCATCACCAACACAACAGTAGCAGTTTGACAGTCCAGGAAGTACAGACCAATTCCTTAAGAGAGTCAAGAGAAAATGAGTTCATGATCACACATTTTTGCTTGTTGCTTAAGAAACCCCTAAACAAATTACTTGTTTTTCTGCCAATTTTAAAGCATTTTTCACTGTTCTGTCAAGCTGTTAAAGTAGAACCTCATGTGTAAGACAGATGATTGTGGGTTTAATGTTGACTGAGTTTAAAGACAAGAAAATAGGGGTGGTAGTTTTGTTGGGTATCTGTTCAAAATTGGAAGCAATATTGATTTTATTAGCAATTCACTTTACCTCCTTGCCTTTTGAAGTAATGCACTCTAAATGCAGCTCCATATGCTATTGCTAATTCAGTTTAAAAATGAATATTTTTCCTACTATTTACACTATTTTGTAGCATATTTCTGGCTCCCTGGTAAGTTGATGGTGCATCAGTTTGTATTTGTTATGCTGTTTCATTTCTGCTTCAGTGCCTATGATTAATCTGCGCTCTTGAGCTCAAGCAAAACAATTATTAACTCTCTTCAAGCAAGACAAACAAACAATACAAATAATTTATTAATTAATAGTATATATCCAACATGCAACTGTAAATAAACTGTAATGACATCTTCCCACGCCAACAACAGGCTGTGTAGTTGGTATCTCCCCATAACTGCAGCCAGGACAAACTACGTTTATATAAATTAATTAATGGAAAATGCTAAATGCTGGATAAAAGAAATAACTCTGAGTGTATATAAACAGAAATACTTGTCTCCGTGTTGCAGGAACAAAAAAGCAAGAAAAAAAAAAATCTAACATAAAGTTCTTCAAAAGAGCTGAAGAATGTTTCTGGAGAGTGCCAGCACCTGACAAGACTTGAA
Organism: Polypterus bichir lapradei; assembly: GCA_026402145.1. Classification (NCBI taxonomy): domain Eukaryota; kingdom Metazoa; phylum Chordata; class Cladistia; order Polypteriformes; family Polypteridae; genus Polypterus; species Polypterus bichir. The sequence continues at coordinate 97,461,861 of JANRMT010062854.1, read as the reverse complement.
TTGTTTTCACTACTTGTCAGACTAAAAATACTAATATAACTCAGAGGTGACTGTTTTTATTTTAATCCACAAAAATTAAAAACAAGCATAGACGATTTTCTTGTACATGTGCATATAGAGAGAGCCTATAGCAGAGCTTAAAAGTATACTGCAATTTCCCCTTCAAACGTCAGACAGCTTAATTACTTAGCCTTTAAATCTGCTGCTTTTAAAGGCTGAGTAAATATTTTAATCGACGTTCTATCACTGACAGCTTTGCAGCAAACCAGAATATTTTGCATTCTTACATTATGATGGGCAGCAAAAGAAACAAAACCAAAAATACTGTAAACTCATAAATTGAGATAATCATGACAGAGAGGCTTTTTGTATGTGAATGGTGACATTGAGTTAGGACCCTGAAATTGTTGAGTAGAAAAAAAGAATTACTTGGCATATTCAAGGCCACTCACCCTACAAAAGGTTAAATCCTGTGGTGTTCTTGAAAGACCAATTTTAAGTCAGAATCTGATTTTATTTTTCAATGTCAAATACTGTAATTTAGGTTAGTTTATGTTGATAAAGTACTCTTTACTGAGTGCAGGCTCAGAGTGCTGTAACAGGTTCACAGGTAAAATGCAATTATGAACAATTTAATAATTACATAATGCATACACATAAAAATACGGGTTAAACAAAGCAGTTAAAAACTGATTAGCATAAATATAACCTAGCAACATACATTTATTAATACAGTATTATTGTTGAGATATGACCAGCGTACAATCAAGGAGAGAAAAACAAAACTACAGTCAGCAGCATCCCTGAAGAAAATAAACCTCTGGAGAGTCCATGATCAGCTGTAATACAAACAGTTCTCTATTTCATATCGCTTCCAAAAATCAAAAAATCTCTTTCCTAAAGTACTAGCAGATATTTCTTATTGTGTTACATTAGATTACTATTGTTCTTTTCTTTATCATCTTCCTATTTCTCTTATCTGCAGCTATTACAAGACACTTTATCAGCTCCATGACTATAACAATGTCACCTCCCAAACCTAATGGTTACCCTTAAGACTTGGATGCCCCCCTCTCCCCAGACACAGAAACTATACAACTCATCCCAGTTTAACAGGCAGAGCTCAAGATATTAACAAAAAGAAAGTAACTGCCAAGGGCAAAAGCAAATGATGGTATATTCACAAGTGTTATAATCTCTGGAAGCTCTTCAAGAACAAGAGAACTTTAGCAGAAACACAGAAGAACACCATGCATTCCTCCTGAATAGGCAACTAGACTAGTAGATAAAAGCTAAACATGCAATACATGAAGTTTTGGATACGATTTTGCAGAGGAGATGAATCCTGCTGCTAAACATCATTGGCACTAGTGGTCATTTACAAGCTTTGGAAGGAAAGCTGGTTAAGTGGGTAGGTGGCCAGCCAGCAATATTTGTTTCTGGACAAAACATTTTTGACACTTGGTGAGGCAGCTGGTTGCCTGTTGGTGATGGGTCAGCAGCAAAAGTTTTCCTTGCAGAACTTAATTTGTGCTTGCAAATTTTACAATAAACATTAATTTGAGGATTTTCCTTTATTCTGTGTGTTGTCTTGCCTGGAATATGAGATTGTTATTTTCAGATTAACCACTAACTACCTTATAACCTCTCCTGTTTTGTATTTAGATTCAACTTCCTTATTATCTTCATTGAATAACACGTACTTCTTAATCAGACAGATAGCTGTTTTCTGTGCTGCAATGCATTTGTGACAAGCTCAAGAATATGTTTTATTTCTTTACTAATATAATTGTTAATGTTTTTTAAAATTTTTGATGATCATTGCTTCCTTTCTTCCAGCTTTTGAGAATTAAAGCAAATGGATAAAGGTACCTAACATTTAGCTTTAGTTATAGACTCCCATTCTAAGGGGGTGTCTCTTGTGCCTGCAATTACACCTAAACTTATATTGACTGGTTATTAATGGCTTTACTTACTGACCTAGACTGGTACATAATGAACATAAAAATGTGCAATTATCTCTAATGATGGTCTTTTGTCCTATAGATTTATCAATTGCTTTTACTTAAAAAACACGATCAGACGAGATTCATCATTAGTTGTAAATAAATGAGTCAAAGGTTTATTTTTGTTATTTAGCCATTTCAGTAAAATGAGGCAAGACATAATTAATTATAACAATCAAATGATTGTTTTATAGAATTAAAACAAACATCATCCAAATAGTAAAACGAATCAAAGCCACTGGACTTTGTGTTTAACATTTCTGGAACCTGCTGTCCATCAGCTTTGTTATTGGTACAAATATTATTTAAAGTCATTTGTTAATTTCTTTTACAGGAGCCATTCACTGAATTTACTTTTGTAATGATAGTTTCAGCTCTGCGGTGGGCTGGCACCCTGCCCAGAGTTTGTTTCCTGCCTTGCGCCCTGTGTTGACTGGGATTGGCTCCAGCAGACCCCCATGACCCTGTAGTTAGGATATAGCGGGTTGGATAATGGATGGATGGATGAATGATAGTTTCATTAGCAGAACTCTTCATAATAAGGACAAATAAAGTTCTATCTATCTATCATTGCGAATAAATGAAATATCTGATTCCAGGTTGCTGAGAATAATTTGTTTCTTGTACTCAGCCACAGATAACTTGGAGTCCATGAACTTCTAACCACAGGACACATAAACCATTTGATGTGTTATAAAAATAATTGTACAATTCTGACCTTTAGTATCAGTTATTTTTTAGAATTAAAAGACAATCACCTCTTATAAAGTCTACTGGTTAAATATAAAATCATATCAATTCAACATACAACATTTTATGTTTTTCATTCCAGAACTATAAACAGCAAAATGTCAGAGGGTAATTTGGCCAAGAGGTTTTGCCTGAACTCAAAGACAAACAGTTTTCTGGTCAGAATCTGGAGAAGACTCTATAGTTTAGTCACCTCTGGGGACAAATAAAGTTCTATCTATCTATCTATCTATCTATCTATCTATCTATCTATCTATCTATCTATCTATCTATC
>JANRMT010062854.1:97436650-97458821 GCA_026402145.1 Polypterus bichir lapradei | reverse complement strand
ATCTATCTATCTATCTATCTATCTATCTATCTATCTATCTATCTATCACTATTACTACAAGAATATTGTCTACAATGTGATCTCAAATTCAGAACAAATATAATAAAAAGGTCACATATCCATTTGTTCATTGTAGTTGAGCATTGCCCTGAGGTAGCCATCTCAGAAGTGTGGCCTGATCAATAAGGGATATGTCTCAAGTCAGGGAATGGTGGTTCATGGTATCTCACCTGTTGTGGAGGTGACATGGAGAGCAGATACACAAGCCTTTTGTTCATTGAGAACAGTGTATGTAAATTGGTGGATGTCCTGGATGACAAAGAAGTTATGTAAACTACCTTTGACTTTTTTGACAATGACTGATTAATTAGTGTGGTATATGGCCGGCAGTTCATCCCGGCCAATACCCCCAAGCCACCAGATGGAGCCATCCCTGCAACATGGAGGGGCCCCGAATTCCACCAGGGAATCATGGGACTTGGAGTCTTTCATCACAACCCTGCTGGATAACTTGGGGCCTGCCAGGGGACACTGCACGGAGGCCCAGAGACTTATATTTTCCATACAGCCAGGAAGTACGTCACAGTCACGAGGACGGAAGAAATAAAGTACTTCCGGGCTGAAGAAAAAGAGGAGTTTTCACTTGACCCGGAAGTGCTGGGTAATCACATGGACTGAGAGATCAGAAGCACTTCCGGGTCGAGAACTTTAAAAGGACGATGGGAAACCCCAGCGGGTTGAGCTGAGTTGGGAGGAAGGGTGACAAAATGTCTGGGAGTGGAAGATTGTTTTGGATTATTGATTGTTTATTGTGTATTGGAGGTGGAGGTGCTTTGTGCACATTATTATTGTGATAAACCATTATTTTGGACTTTATCTGGTGTCTGGTGTCTGGTCTGAGGGTTCAAGGGGATGACAGCGCCCTTATCTGTCACAGTGGTGTAGTCGGCAGGATGAGGGGGGAGTACTGTGGTATATGGCCGGCAGTTCATCCTGGCCAATACCCCCAGGCCGCCAGATGGAGCCATCCCTGCAACATGGAGGGGCCCCGAATTCCAGCAGGGAATCATGCAACTTAGAGTCTTTCATCACAGCCCTGCTGGATAACTTGGGGGCTGCCAGGGGACACTGCAGGGAGGCCCAGAGACTTATATTTTCCATACAGCAGAAAAAGTGGAGTTTTCACTTGACCCGAGGACTTTAAAACGAGTTGGGAGAAAGGGTGACAACGCGTCTGGGAGTGGAGGATTGTTTTGGATTATTGGTTGTTTATTGTGTATCGGAGGTGGAGGTGCTTTGTGCACATTATTATTGTACTAAACCATTATTTTGGACTTTTATCTGGTGTCTGGCATCTGGTCTGAGGGTTCAAAGGGATGACAGCACCCAATCTGTCACATTAGCTATTTTTATGTTGATTTGGCTTTTCTTTGCTTACCTGGTTTCTGAATCCCTGCCTATCATTTTACTTCATTTTTGCCATTTCTTGTCATTGTGCTGCTTGTTTTGCAGTTTCAATTCTTGCTATTGCCTCCTAGTCTTCTAATGTGTTTAAGCAGAGCAAAGAGCCTCCTTTTTATCGGTTTGGGTCAAAGGTAAAGATGTCAAGATAGAAATGAACATTGAAGTACCAATATGCCTCATAAAAAAAGAACATTTCAAAATATTTTGGTGTGCTACCCAAGAGACTGCTCTAATAGAGTTAGAAATTGAAAAGGTCTAGTTTTTCTGTGTGTGACTTATTCAACAAAGTTAAATTAAACTGCAGAGAAATTACACATCTAAAAGTAACACATGCTAAGAATGTGTTACTTTGATACCAGTAAAAGGCTAAAAACCATGTGATATGAAACCTTAGGATGATGTTGGAAGACTTACATGGATAGGTTCAAATGACTTGATTTGATTCTCAATTGTTCACATGCTGAAGTGGGATGGAATTGTTAGCGTCTTGACAGATTTTTTATTATTTTAAAGCAAGCATCAAAAGAGCTAGATATGTGTCTCCAAGACAGTGAGATGTTGACTTAAATAGTGTATGCCAGCAGTTTTTGCTATATGAAGACTCAAAGCTGTATGGCACCATTAATTTTGTTTTGATAAACCATAACAATGTTTTGCATTCCAGCAAATTTATAAAGAACAAATTAAAAAACATGTTTATTTGGAAGACATAATTATAGTCTAGGAAAACTGAAAAGGAGTATGTAATAAGCATGGTTCAAGTTTTACATTTCTTAGAAATAGACAATCAATATGAAAAATTCATACCATCCCTTTCTGGCATCAGTTTCACAACTGGCATCACGATTGTGAGGAGAAATAGAGATCTGAGCCAAAGCATTATGCTGTGAATACTCTTCTTCAGTCAGGCGTGTTGTCTGTATATTCTGATCCCATCATAGAAATGTTTGTTTAGTCATGACTTGTCATATGACTTTAGGACAGTACTTTCATATGTGATGAAGATGGGTCAGAGAATCTTATTTTATTTTGCTCATTGACTGAGCCAAAAAGAGGTTTTTGTCAATTAGAGAAGTGCAGTTTTAGCCATGAAAACCTTTCACCACTATTTTTATGATGTGTTAGTCTCCATCTATCTTGATTACAAGAGTTTAATTAGTTGATTTAGTGAGATCTTCAGTGTCTCTCCATTGGCCTTGGTTAGCATTTTATGGTAAACACTTAATTTTTTTTCATGTGTGGGCTCTGCTTTGTTCACAGAATGAAAAAAGCTACTACACTGTAAAAGAAAATTCTGTCTGTAATTTCCCTCCGCCTATATGCCAGCTTTCACAAGGGTTCCTCTGATCCAATACAAAAATCAGAGAAACTATCACAGTCACCATTGATCCCTAAGGAATAGCAAAAACTGAAGAGAATGAGACCATGTCCCACTGAAAGTCAAGTTCTTGCAACAGAATTAGCTCACTCTTTTGGAAGGCCACAAGCTAAAGTCACCTGCCCAGAGAGAAGAAAAATGGGCCAAGTATAAAAGATGGTTTCACTCCTCAGAGTGCTTGGGTTGTAATTCATCCTTAGGTTCATGGTCTGTTGATTTAGAACAGTCACTCAACCTACCAGGGGGTTTGCACATGAAACAGCTTTATTGGTCCTACATGTCCTGGTATAACATAGATCAAAGTATCTCAAAAGCTTTACATTAACTACTTGAGTGTCCCATTATAATACAAACGATTTCTAGTCAGGCACATGCTCAGATGTTTAGGGGAAGGCCAAGTCTGAAAAAATGCAACTGTAGCTAGATATTCGGGTAACACATAAGAAAGACACAAAGCACACATAACTGATTGATGTTGTAGACTAGGTGGTTAATTAATGATGGTTAGCAAAATTCGTTAAAGTATTTTTTACAGGAAATATGTTGTGTTCGCTGGTGACCTTGTTCACTAAATATTTTCCTGGAAATTTGCCGTGTGGCTAGCTGATTCATTGCGAGGCATTTTGACATCACAAAGCCATAGCAACCATGCACACAACTTTCAAGCATGTCTACTGAAAGATCATTTCCAATCTGCATCAGGCATGAGTGATGTTTCAGTCCAATCAGTACTCTAGCAGGATTAAAAAAAAAACTTTCAGCATCCTCATTTAAGGGGGTATGTTAGCTGACTTGGGATTTATAACTTTGATATCTGTGCACCAACAGGCAGCACCACATAGCTAATTTGCATGCATAATCAGCCACACACCCAGTTACAACTCAAAATAAGCTTTAAATTACCAATCCTCTCATCAGAAAACACAGGAGACCCTGTGAAATAGTAATAACAAATTATTTATTACTATTAACAAGGTGTTTATTTCTTCCTGATGGAAGAGAAAAGTGTGAAGCATCTGCAAAGATACATAGGAAACAAAAAAGACTGCTGCTCCTAGAGCCACAATTTTAAAATATCGACAGTGGTCTCCCGTAGACTTTCTCGTATACTCAAATATGGGGAATTTATGTATATTTATTTTTATATTACGTACATTAAAGAACCACCAACAAGAAATCAAATCAAAATAATATATTGAACAATTATTATAAAAGTAAAGATGAATAAATCAGATTCTGCAGCTGCATGAATAAAAGGTAAAGTATCACTTCTGGTTAACAGAAATAGCCCAAAAGTTGATAGAAATCTATGTTTAGTACCTACATTTTGTATGCAAAATTTGGATGACCTAAGTGTAAACATACTCAGGTTATCATGTTTACACACACACACACACTCACACACAGACATATTTCCAAAAATGGTATTTTCCAACTCAGGGAGTTCTAAAATATCGAGATTCATCAAAATCTCGACATCGAATCTTTGGACGATTACAGTACTTTCCCTATACTTCGTACACAAGAAAGTAACAATGGAAAGAGCCAGTCCCATGCCGACACTTTGTGGCACAGCCAATGTGCGTCCCAAGATTAGAACTCTGTAAGTGCAATGATCTGTATCATTATTTACTTATTTCTAGTTTCAGGCTGTCTGTTGTATTTTGTTAGTGGCATTTGTTCCACTGGCATCTTTTGTTGTTGAGGTTAAGGTATGGTGGTGCAATGGTTAGCACTGCTGCATTACAGCTCACATCACATTTTGGCCACAATAATCAGTCTAGCATAGTTGGCAGATACTTCCTCAGTATTCAGGGACAATTAAAATAACCACTGCACCATTATAATCCTCTCAAAACTAGTTCAGTTCATCCTTTCCCATTGACTTCTAAGCATTTTGTGGAGTTTGGTGAAGTTCCGAAACATTTTTGTGATTTTGCCAAACTAACAGCGAAGTGAACTCTAGGAGGTTCACTCTTCATTAGTGATAATATCTTTCTTGGGAATTCTGACAGTCACTCACACTAGATGAGGGTATAATGTTGAAGGTGTTGTTTCCATGCTTGGTTAGGTTGCCTGATGATTGAGACCATTGCTGATCAATATCGCCATGTGAGCTACTGCATGTGCTTATGCCAAATTCAGAAAAAAAGCACTTTGGAAGACTTTGAGATACCAGGCCAGTAGTTACAGAAAAATTCAACAGTGGATGTCTGTGAGTCACTTTTATGTTTCTAGTACAGCAAATTTTTGTATTTGATGCTATCTAGGAATTCATAATTTTGTGGTTAAAGCCAAGAGGAGATATCATTTTCAGGATATAGCCTGGAGTTTACAGGTTCCTGCAACTAACCAAAGTGTTGTCCTAGATTTTCTTTCTCGCTACACTGCAATATGTATTCCTAAGAAAGGGATACTGGTGCCATGCTATGAAGTTTCATGCACAGAAGAGGTCCATTTCTCTTTATGCGAGTGGTGTCACATTGGTGAGACAACTGCATATTTCAAAGTTGTTTGTGTATGTTGCAGTAAACCCACAAGCCAATGAAAAGCAATATTAATATTTTTACATACCCAAGAGTGTCTTCTTTAAAATAAATCATAAGATTCCATGTTGTCTGCTCTATTTCATTAGGAAAATATGTGATTTTCCCACATTTACGCCAAGGCAGCGTCACATCAATTAGGTGTGTGACAGCTCATCTGTACACACCATTAAACACAAGCTTCTGTGAGAGTGCAGAGGAATTTTTGGTCGCCATGCAATTAGACTTGAAATTTGTACAAGGCAAATGTACTCAACTTAAAAAAAAAGAAAACATATGATTGAGGAAGTCCTAGAAAGGTTACAGAATGCTTGTGATACAGAATATGAAGATCCTGTGTAAGATTGTGATCCAGTTTTTACTCTATTAAACCAACGCATTTGCTGAAGCACTCAATATAGTATAAATGTGAACACTCACGATGTGCAGTTTTACAATTCAAGAGTCGTGGGTTCATTTATCATTCCTGAACACTGTCTGCTGCATATTCTTAAATTGTCAATTTTCTGAGCAATGCTCTTTCAATTTCAACTTTGAGTACTGGCAACATTTCTCAGCATACCATTGAGTAATGTTACGCCATACCTGTGCATCTTGACGTTTTATGTGAGGACCCAACACCCACTCCCACCCTTCCACTGATCAAATTTCCTTGTATCATGGCACTCGCATATCTGGGGCACATGAGAAAAAAAAGCAGTTTTATCTACTGACTTGTTCACAGCATAATTCCCCCACCACCCACAAAGTGATCAATATTACCATACAATATTTTTTATCCCATTTCTAATTGTGCTTGTTTCTCTCCCCCAACCTTTCCTTTATCGAATGCTAATGAATTACCATAAAAACAGAGCGACTAGTAATTTGGTTCAGCTTCAAGCTGCGAGGACAAGACAAAACCTTTTATTCTGCTGAAATCCAGGCACTTTCGGGCAGTGATGTAAGGACTTTGAGAAGGGTGGAGACTACATTGAGAAATGACATTATCAGTTTTGTTAAGGTACATTCCATTTTCTAATAAATCCCATTTTCTAACTTTAGATTGACTCCCTATCGTAGTTTATTCCAGACATGAAATCCAAGAAAAAAAGCAACAACAGCAACAAAAAAAATCAATAAAAACACACTAAACTTATGTGGGGCAACTACAACAGAAAGCAAAACAATATGTGTGACTTGCAGAACAAAAATTACAATATATTGTGTAAAATGTAAGATATCTCTGTGTGAAGAAATTGTTTATATATAAAATCTAATGTCTGTCTGTATGTCAGAAAGCTTTTCATGAAAAAACCACTTAACGGATTTAGATCAGTTTTTTTTCTATAATTTGCTTGAATATTCCAGTTGATTTTGCAACCTCTCTCATCGCACTAAGTATCATAGTTCGCTTACGGTACCAGTTTAATCCAAGACAGAGGCTGTGGGCCAAGGGGAGGGGGATGCGTGACATCAGGAGTGGGGAGTCGGTCCAGCCCTGCGTTTTGGAGCGTAACTTACCTCCACTTAGCTAGCAATACCTTTTTGTTTATTGATTTTTAACGTTTGTCCTGTTTCACTAGTATGCGGGTGGAGCCACGAGGAACGGTTAGTATATATATAACTGCAACTACAAAACTTATTTTCAAAATAATTAATGTTTGCGCCAAACTTTGCAACGCTATTGGATATGATGTCTAAACTTGGTACAATGATAGCTGACAGAATGGGTCACAAAAGAAACTTGATCCCAGGATTGTACACCATTAAAAAAATCCAGCGTTTTGGAGAGAAATCCCTAAAGCACCACATTTTTGTTGTGTTTATTTAGTTAATATGGTTGAAAAAAAGTTTTTATTCATGCAAATACTTTCCTTTAAAAATGTGAAGTGTTATACTCAGTAGCAGAATAATAGTCGTTCATTTTTGGATATGTAATTTAGGTGCAATAATGGCAAAAACCCCTTTGGGCATAAGAGGTTAAGTGAAATAGCAGGCATCATGTTCGTCCATGAGAAAGAGTGACCTGTTGATCACTATAAATTGTAGCCTACACCTGAACCTTCCTTGTGCTATTCAAGATTTGTCCAAAAGAGAAATCTGGATATTGGGTAAATGAGCAACCCTGCGTCAAAGCATTAAGGAGCAGATCACAACCACATACTGGAAGGAAAGAAGGGAATGAAAAGCTACATTAAAAAAGAGAGGAAGGAAAGAAAAGTGCAGCCAGTGAAGGGTAAATAAGCATGCTGCAAGAGGATTCAGGAACTAGAAAACACAGTCTAGGTGGTACAGTGTCCATTTACTTCTATTCACTTCTTTAGCCTCAGCATTACAGCTTATGTCATTAACCAGGCTCTACCTTACCTTTCCTCCCACCTCATTTGGTTTTGAGTCATTCATTACACCTTATTTGACATTAAAATGATGATTCATCCACAACTGTTGTCCGGGATTTCTCTGATATATTATTAGGTATAAATGACAGATTATAATTCATGCATTATTAACTTCTCTCTGATTTTTTTTTTGTAGTATACACTTTTTTGGGATGTAGGAGAAAACCAGAGTGTACATGGAAATAGGAAGACGATATGAAATCCATATAGTAGGGTGACCAAATTCTCCCAGAAAGAATGCAGAACAGTCCTTCTAGGGAAGTGGGGTTTATTGGGGAGTGGGGACTAGGAGTATCTCAGTGTTTTACAATATTGCATACAAACACATTTACACTGCTTATACACATGACAGATCTAAAGAATAAAAACCAATTCATATAATAAAGAACTTTGTTACTTGTGTACTTTAAACAACACCTTATGCATTTCGTGGAGGCAGATTGATATGCTATAATGATATCTAACGCGTCACCCTGCCCGGGATTGGCTCCTGCCTTGTGCCCTGTGTTGGCTGGGATTGGCTCCAGCAGACCCCCGTGACCCTGTGTTCGGATTCAGCGGGTTAGAAAATGGATGGATGGATATCTAACGCCAAATTGACACTGCCTGCTATACAATAACTCAAGCTGTATTTTATTTTTAATGTTAAATAATTTGTTAACAGTTTTATGTTTACATAAATTGTGTCTGTTTCAGGTTCTGGCCTGCCATGAAACACTGTTTTGGCGTCTTTAGTTTTTTTGGTACTAATATGTTCAGTAATAGCCCAGCGTCCTCTACAGGAAATAAAACATCTACCTCCATTTGTTTGGCTTACCAGATTATTATTTTCTGAGCCAAATACATCTTTTTGTACAAATTAATATTCTCTCAATCCATCAATCCATCCATTTACCAACTCGCTGAATCCTAACACAGGGCCACGGGGGTCTGCTGGAGCCAATCCCAGCCAACACAGGGCACAAGGCAGGAACCAATCCTGGGCAGGGTGCCAACCCACCGCAGTATTCTCTCAATAGTTCTTTGTTAAATAGTCATATTGACGGATTAAGCATGTGACTAAGCCCCTTTCTATAGCAATTGTTCAGTTCCCAGTTCGTAAGCTTTGCTTTATAAATACAGAATTTCTGGTGGGTCTGATATTGCCTGTTTTCAAATAGAATTGATATGAGTGGTGATTTTAATATGCATTGAAGAATATACACTCCAAAGTGCTCTTGCCCGGCAACTTACTTAACATACTACTCTGCCAATGAACTGAGAAATGAGTCATGCTTAAAATACGGGCTAAATGAGAATAAAAAAAAAATAAAGTGAGACATCAAAATTTGGAAAAAAAAATATGACTGGGAAATATGGGACATCTGGTAACCCTAATACAAAGTGACATCAGGTCAGGAGCTTACCTCAGATTTCTGGAGATTTTAGGAAAGCGCTACCATGCTGGGACACCATGACTTTTCCTATTCTTTATGCCAAAATGTTTCTTTTGTTAACTTCCAGCTAACCAAACAGTATGATGAACCATACTTCCCAAAAAGGTTACAATTGGTGACAATTAAACGAAGCCTTAAGGTTCATTTTATATTGCAATATATATTACACCTAGAGTTTACAAATCACAGGAAAAGTGACCAGTTACAGCCATAGTGCCAAAAACATAGTCATTGGTAGTGCATATACACGCATAAGCTGATATGTCTTATTTAATTACACTACCTGTTACGGAGATGAACAGAGAATTGCAATCACTATCAAAAAGACAGCAGCTGGGTCGGCTGCCAAATCTTCTCTCATCGCTGTGCCGGTAAGTCAGATGAAATCAGAAAGTCTTTAAGAATTTCCACTTCACTTGCTGTGATAAAGTCTCTTTGCTCACTATTGAATGCAATCAGTTACCTGATACATTTTCCCCATATCTTGAGGTGACAGTAGCAAACAGCATGAAAACATCACCTTATTTGCAAATCACGAAGTAGTTAAGACTCATTTGTCAGTGTGTCTTGAATGATATGCATAGTTTGTACATTTAAGGTTAATGTGCACATATTCCCAGGAGTTAAAAATCAGGTCTGATCATGAAAGGATAGCAAAGGAAGTATATATAAGTAACTGACACATAACGTGTAAGAAAAGTACGCTGAACTGTTATTTTCTATATTATAGGGCTTAAATTTAAGCACATCCAGCAACCTGTGAGGCTAGATAGGGACAAAAAGAGTACAAGGGGAATCATTTGAAGACCCACAGTGTAATGACTGCTGAGTCTAGACAGCAAAGAATTTGAAAAAAATAAAATTGGACCAACATTGGAAGACCAACAGACAAGAATCACAAACTGACAAATGCAGCACCACTAGAAATTCAGTATCAAAGAAGTTGTTATGAATATATGATTATTTGCTCAAGTAATCTGGCCTAGATTACACTATACAGGCACTGTACTTGTTCTTTGTCCCACAAAGATTGTATCTTGGCTTTTCTAATGACTAGAAAGGTTTAGGCATAAGTTGACATCGGTGGCAATCTGGGAAATTTTTGAAATTGTTGCAGATTTATTAAAAAAGAAAAACTGAAATATCACATGGTCCTAAGTATTCAGACCCTTTGATGTGACACTCATATATTTATATTTGTGTGGAGTTTACATGTTCATCCTTGAGATCACCTTCATTTGAGTCCAGCTGTGTTTGATTATACTGATTGGACTTGATTAGGAAAGCCACACACCTGTCTATATAAGACCTTACAGCTCACAATGCATGTCAGAGCAAATGAGAATCATGTGGTCAAAGGAACTGCCTGAAGAGCTCAGAGACAGAATTGTGGCAAGGCACAGATCTGGCCAAGGTTACAAAAAAATTTCTGCTGCACTTAAGGTTCCCAAGAGCACAGTGGCCTCCATAATCCTTAAATGGAAGACGTTTGGGATGACCAGAACCCTTCCTAGAGCTGGCCATCCGGCCAAGCTGAGCTACCGGAGGAGAAGAGCCTTGGTGAGAGAGGTAAAGAAGAACCCAAAGATCACTTTGGCTGAGCTCCAGAGATGCAGTCAGGAGATGGGAGAAAGTTGTAGAAAGTCAACCATCACTGCAGCCCTCCACCAGTCAGGGCTTTATGGCAGAGTGGCCTGTCGGAAGCCTCTCCTCAGTGCAAGACACATGACAGTCCGCATGGAGTTTGCTAAAAGACACCTGAAGATTCTCTGGTCTGATGAGACCAAGATAGAACTTTTTGGCCTTAATTCTAAGCGGTATGTGTGGAGACAACCAGGCACTGCTCATCACTTGTCCAATACAGTCCCAACAGTGAAGCATGGCGGTGGCAGCATCATGCTGTGGGGGTGTTTTTCAGCTGCAGGGACAGGACAACTGGTTGTAATCGAGGGATATCCTGGACAAAAACCTTCTCCAGAGTGCTAAGGACCTCAGACTGGGCCGAAGGTTTACCTTCCAACAAGACAATGACCCTAAACACACAGCTAAAATAACGAAGGAGTGGCTTCACAACAACTCTGTGACTGTTCTTGAATGGCCCAGCCAGAGCCCTGACTTAAACCCAATTGAGTATCTCTGGAGAGACCTAAAAATGGCTGTCCACCAACGTTTACCATCCAACCTGACAGAACTGGAGAGGATCTGCAAGGAGGAATGGCAGAGGATCCCCAAATCCAGGTGTGAAAAACTTGTTGCATCTTTCCCAAGAAGACTCATGGCTGTATTAGCTCAAAAGGGTGCTTCTACAAAATACTGAGCAAAGGGTCTGAATACTTAGGACCATGTGATATTTCAGTTTTTCTTTTTTAATAAATCTGCAACAATTTCAGAAATTCTTTTTTTTTGTCTGTCAATATGGGGTGCTGTGTGTTCATTAATGAGGGAAAAAATTAATTTAAATGATTTTAGCAAATGACTGCAATATAACAAAGAGTGAAAAATTGAAGGGGGTCTGAATACTTTCCATACCCACTGTATACCAGACAACCTAACACAGAATATTTGAACTTGTTTAATCCAATGCAGGGTCCAAGGGGTCTAGAACCAATCCTGGCTTTACTCAGCACAAGACAGGAAATTCCCCTGGACAGGGCATCAGTTTATTACAAGGTCCTTTAATGCACACACCCATACTCACATTCAGAGAGGGTCAACTTAGAATCACCTATTAAGCTAACACACAGAAATTGGTATAAACTCCTCATTAACAATGACTTTAGTGAGATTTGAACCCAGACTGCTTGATCCATGAGGCAGTAAAGCTACACAAAGCATCAGCATGTCATTCTAGTGCAGTCATAAAGTGTAACAGAAGATAACAGGAAAAATATAAAGATTTTAGGCACCTTATGGCAAACCCCATTAATTGTGTGGCTGGCTGGGCTAATAATAAATCAAAGCAAAGAAAAAGAAACAAGAGTTGACTTTTGCAATCAATGTTCTTCTGCACAATCTCCATTACTCAGAGACACCAGTCCAATACTGAACATTAACTTCTGGCATTGCGGGATTTTACATGTTAATCATAGAGGAAGTCGGATGTCCTAAAGTCTAAGGGCAAAAAAAGGAGACAGCATTATTGACAGTGGATCGTTATGTATCGAAGTGGCCTTACAATTCCACACAGTGCTCAGTAGACTCTTCTAGGTATACGTGTCTGACACAAGTAAGTAATTCATACATTTGTCATGCCCTTCCTATGGAGTGTTAACAGCTAATCTCTTGCTTAATGAACTAAAGTCATGTGTTGAACGTCTGGCTTCATATGGTCGTCTTACTCAAGTAGTTATTTTTACTTTTGTAGACTGATCCGTTGTTTATTGCTGAGTCATTTATCGGGGGACCATTTGCTTTGAATTGTATTTTTGTGTAACTTTGTAAAGCAACATCTGATGTTGTGTGTTGTGAAAGGAGCTATACAAAATAAAAGTTGATGGATTGGTATATAAAATAGTATGGTAGGGTGATGGCTTGTTGCTTCATGTTAGTTTGTCGAAACTGCTGAGCAACATACAAATGTGTTTACAATTGAGAAACAAAATGGAAATTTGATTAGAAGAAGTATGCTGCCAAAAGAAAACAAAACTGTGGCTGCTCACTGGCCTTTGGTGACAAGCAGTTCTTATTGACAGGTGGCCTATGTGGAAATATTCACATTCTTTGCTTGGCCAGTCAGCTAGTCTGCAGGTGCTTAAGTTTCGTCCCACATTACAAAGTCATGCTGGTAGGTTGAGTGGTGTCTGGAGGTGCGGTGCTCGTGGCAAAGTCTGCGTGTGACCTACAAGTCAGTGCATGGTGTCTCATATAAGGAGCGTTCCTAGTTTTATAGCCCTTGTTTATAGGATAGACTTTGCCTATTTCCAAAACAATAGAGTAAAATGTAAAATGCACTCATAAAGAAAAACAGTATAGCATTCATTATGCAAGGGGGCAGCATGTCATTAAATAATGAGCACTAAAAAGAAAAATGTATGTCAAAGCACTCCCAACTTACATAAAAAGCTACATTCAGTGAAGGGAGTGTTGCATTTATTAATGAACTACTAGTGTGCGTCTATGAAAAAATAAACTCATTTCATCTGGTTTTGTCATTGCTAGTTTTTTATCAGCAATATCACACAATAAAAGTATTACCTTCATTTTGTAAAAGTCCAAAATAAAAAAAAAACATGCTTTCCATATATTTCAGTAGCTAAAAGATAACACAAAGCTTTGTTGCTGCTAATTAATTTACAGTTAATGCTATCTTTTTTTCATTGTTGTTGAGGTTTTTCCCCCCTCTGTCTGTGTGTCACATTGAATGAATACATTGTAAGCTTTTTTGGAGGCCTTCTTCACTTATTCATAAGAAATATTCTGAGCTGCCAGAACGTAATTACAGATTTAACATTTCCTGTATAGCTGGACAGGCTGTGTGATATTCCTCCTGAACCCCGTTACAGGTTATACTTAATGTCACTTTGATTGACGATGCACTTTCACAAGTGTGTTGATTGATGCCATTGAATGACAGCAGCAAGCAGCACTAGAACCAACCTACTATTTATGTTGCAAATATGCATCCCTATGTCAAAACAATATATTAACTTTGCTGATTGGTCGCTTTAAGACACTGTTGCCACGGGCAACAAGAACAATTGCTTTTAATCCTTCTTAAATTGCTGGTTCTCCATACATGGATTAGCCTTTTAGCTAAATTGGAACTTGCTTTTAAGTAGGTGCAAGTATTACTACAACTAATTTTGTTCCTGAAATGCAAATTAGAATGTACAGTTTAATCAATGTCATAAATATTGCAGCACCAAAGAATAAAGGCCGGGTGTCTTTTTTCTACTACTGAAGTTTAATTAATGTGAAAAATGTTTAGTCAACAGTCTTTCTCATATTAAAAACTCAGATTGAAATGGCTTGTATATCCTTCAATGATTTTAAAAGAAAATTAAAAAAATCACTACACACAAAATATATTAAAGGTGCCAATAAGCATTAGTCTTCTGGTGTAAAAAAAAACACTTATTCTTGATATTATAAAGTGTGTATGATACAATACATACTGTTAGCAGTCATGTTGAGGTCTGTTTTCTAGATGTTTTAAAATTTTGTTGATAGTTATAAGCTGATTCAGACAAATCTTTCTGAGTCTAAATTCTATGGATAGCAAGTTTTAATGTCAGTTTCAAGTGGTTTAGATTGCTTTAAATGAGACGGTCATCTAAGCAGGTTTCCATTTTCTAAACCTGTACTTGTATTGTCTGAATGATAGTAGCAAGAGGTGTAGGGTGCAAAGAAGCTTTTTACATCAAACACTCACATAAACACCAATACACAATAACACTGGGATTATTTATAGTCATTAACCAAAGTTACAGACCGTGGAACAAAACACATTTCTTCACAAGAGGTACTAACTGAATAGATTTATCCCCTATCCTAAAACTACCTGACCAACAGACAGCAGTTTGAGAGGTTGAGGGACTTTGTATCAGAAATGGTGGTGTGTAATACTGGAACACCTCAGGGAACCATCCTGTCCTTGCTCCTATTTACCCTCTACACAATATACTTCCAGTACAATATCAGAGCTTGCCATCTACAGAAATTCTCAGATGATTTCCCCATCATAGGCTGCATTAACAGGAGCATTGTGGAGAACTTCATCCTGAGGTGTAGGGAGAACCACAAGCAACTCAACATCAGCAAGACAAAACGGTTGGTAGTCCAAGAGTCTCAGAGACCAGACATCATTAAGGAGAGTACATGGAAGTGGTGCAGAGCTAGAAGTACCTGGGGTTCACATAAACAACAAACTGGACTAGACTGACAGCACTGTTGCACTGTACAAGAAGGGCCAGAGCAGACTGCACTTCCTAAGTAAACTCAGGTCTTTTGATGTGTGCCATAAGCTGCTGGAAATGTTCTACCAGTCTGTAGTAGGTAGTGTGTTGTGGTCTCCTGAAGAAGCAACTTTAGCTCAAAAGGTACACAATACCTGCAGATACTTATCAGGAAAGCCTGCGCTATCACAGGGCTAATCCTTGACACAGTAGAAACTGCTGTGGAAAAGAGGATGGTGGCCAAATTGGATGCCATCATGAAACATCCCCTCCAGGAGTCACTCTCTGGGAGCACTTTTAGTCACATGCACATTCCATCATGGAATTTAATTTCTTAACTATCTATGTTTGTTCTGTGATTCTGTATGCATCTGAATTTCCCCTTGTGATTAATAAAGTTTATCTAATCTAATCAAATTTAAACTAATCTAATCCAATCTAATACATTAAACTAAACATGGCTCATCTATGGCTCATTATGTGTTTTTTTATTTCTACCAGGAATAACAATGGCTAGGAGTGCAAAATGTGTAATACAGGGCTGGAGTTGGCAAAGAGGTTTGAAAAGGAATGCACTTAAAGCAAATCACAAAAAAAGCAACATGATCCCAATCAATTTTTCCTTCAACAGAAGGTAAACGTGTATGAAGTAAATTCAGCTGCAGACAGTCTGGAGTAGATGTTTTTCAGCCCCTGCAAGTGAGAAATGACATAGTAAAGCGACACAGTGGTGACCATACAGTTATGTCTATTGAAGTGCCTCATGGCTGACTGTCTTTGGGCAGGCAGTGTGTGATTACAATACAATTCTCTCGGCACAGAGAGTGCAGTCAGTTCATGTGAATAGGCATTCATACAGTATAACAGAAGCTCTGAAATTTCATAAAACAAAATACAAACAAACTCAAATGTGGGTAAATTCAAAATACACAAGGTAACTGACAAAATGAAAAAAAATATCTTATATTGTGAAGAAATGCATCCATTTGTCCATGGAAGGCATAAATTATAAATATCCTTTACAACTGGGCTGACCACAGGTTTAATATTATGATGATGGCATAACCAGCATTTACTGTATCAAGCCAAGTGGAACTTGTCAGTCTTTGCTCATGTTCGACAGAATAGTTGTTTTCTCATTCATTTTTTTATGCTTTATTAATATTACTAGTCATGTTACCTGTCAATAAATTTAAAAATATTTTCTATCTCATACCCTACATGTACCTTCTGTGCTTTTCTTCTCTATTCTCTTGTGTCTGAATCTTTCTTGACTGGTGCTCTGTCTCTCAAGCACATTCTCATAAAGCCTGCTACTTACAGTCTGTCATTTCAAAGTGCCTTGCTCACTTTTATACTTTGAATGCAACTCCCAGCGTGCCTCCTACACCTTTACTCTTCCTCTCACACTTGCACATCCTCTTTCAATCATGTCACCAAGGCCATACTGACCAATTACAACAAAGCTAAACTGACCAATCACATCAAACCCAAACTGAGCAATCAGATTACTCTGGGAGATTGATCACATGTAGACTTTAGTGTTTTATTATATATTAGATTACTTATTTAGCAAATGCTTTTATTCAAGGCGATTTACAAAGCAAGTTATAATACAAACAATAATGATTAGAAGGCAAATGCAACAGAGAACAAGATTAGAAAACCAAATAAGAGGGCGTACTACTACTACTACTACTACTACTATGCAATTAGACTAACCAATTTTTATTTTTTTAACCTTTGTTTCTTTGCCTACATTTTTGTGTTTCAGGCATCACCACAACAAAAATGTCTCTTGAATGTAATTATTTCTCTAGGTTGAGTGCATAGGCAAGTGGTTTTCATAATAATTTGGCAACTTTATGTCTCTCTATTATATAAAAAATCCTGGGACGAGATGAGACTTTTTAGCCAGGGACGAGACAAGACTTTTTCAGAGAGATAATTTCATGTCCTGCGAGATGAGACTTTGTGCCAAGAGATTTAACCAGGCCAGGGTTGTAAATAAAAGACAAAGAGTAGATGACAAAGTAGAAGCCGTAAAGAGGTTAAAAAATGTTGGCGCGATACACATGCAGAGCAGGTTAGAGATTATGAAAGTACTAAACCTTGAAAGTCTCAAAAAAGTGATAGTAAAGATCACATTAGTGCAAACAAAAGGAAATTATTACTCAGTGAAATAACGGAACAGCGCAAAGACATAGAATATATGAACATAGGCGATATGACAGAAGAATGTAGATATTGCCAAGTCAGAGACTTGTAGATCGTCTAATTGGTGTTGCAATCAGGGAAAAGTAGTGTTTCTTCCCAATGAAGAGGCGTATCCGTGAGAATTAAAAGATTTGTTGTTTGGTGATAGTGAACTCCACATACACAAGTGGCAGAGATGTGAAGTGGCTGGAACATAGCGCAGGCTTGGGGGTTGGTGAGCGAAGCGAGCAGGGGGCAAAGCCCCCTAGTATTATTAATGTTAATAAATGTGACATAATTTTTGCCAAGATTTTGTGGGTCTTGCTTCATTTTCATCACCACCCCATAGCCATGTTGTTGGGCTTGCCAGTTGCTAGTCACGTGTCAAGGAAGTCACCCGACACATGATGTCAGCTCACTCCACTTATTTAAGAAGGTGTCAAATAGAACACAAGAGTCCAAGTTTGTGGGTTTCTAAAAATATTGCACAGCATTTGTCGGTGCTATTAATAGTTAGAGAAAGGATTATTAAATACTTTTAGAGCTTTTAGTTCTTCCTGTTGAACACAACTTTTTTTTTCTTTTTTGCTTTGAGACTGGCTTATTTTGACTTCCTGATTCTAACCTTCTTCTGTCAAAATAACTATTCTTTGCTTTTTCTTGTGGCTCTATAACCTCCTGGGGCCTCATTTATAAAACTCTACATGGATTAGATTGTGAAAATATGTGCACTCCAAAAAAATCAGTTTTATAACACCTGGCGTATGCACATTTCTGCATTATTTACCTTTACAACAGACTTTCATTGGCTAGTAGAACAGCCTACTTCCTGACACGTTGAAACCATGCCACCTCCATTCAAGAGCATCTTCCTGTAAGATCATGGATGACATTATAGCGCCCCTCCTCTGCATTCTGGGAATCTGAGAATGGTGTGCAGTGCCAGCATCTAAGCAGGTATCTACTAACATTTAATGACATGAATGCTAGCACAACAAATAGCATAAAATATATGAAAACTGATGGTTCATCCAGTTACATTACCAACAAGCCAGCCACCACATGTAGCACTGTCATGTCTACTTTGCCTCAAAATAAATGAATCACACGTTGATCCAGAACACAGAAACATGATGTTTGTCAGTCTCACCTTGGCATCACTTATGACTTATGCATTAATGGAATATAATAGCTTACACTTAAAAAAAAGTAGTTTCATTCTCGCTAGGTGCCCTTATTGCTATATATATATGCAGTAAAGTGCTCTGATTACGTTAGGAGAATCACATGCCTGCTTTTTTATGTTTGCAAAAAAATGTTATTTTTTATGTATGTACACTCACACCATATTAAAACTGGATGTGGCACCTCTTCAGTCATCTAATGGCTCCCAGCACAACAGGTATGATGGAGCAAAGCTTGGCTAAGATATTCCTAACCAGCCAGCCAGTTCCCAGAGAAAACACAACAGGTAATCTATGTAAACTGATGGAAAACCAAAAAAGCTCTTCAGTGGAAATATGCAGCATTGGCGTGCTTAAAAGCAAACTAAAATTAAGTCTATACATCAAATTTAACACTTCCGAGGTATGTTTGTCTCACCGATGCACATTATAATAACAGGTTTGTGATATGTATTATTATGTGCATGAGCTGTCATTTAGCAAGTCGGTCTGTATTTCTCTGCTTCTTTAAGGGTGTAGTCATTTTACATCTATCCATCCATTATCCAACCCGCTATATCCTAACTACAGGGTCACAGGGGTCTGCTGGAGCCATTCCCAGCCAACACAGGGCGCAAGGCAGGAAACAAACCCTGTCCGCAGGGCATGCACACACACACACACACCCCAAGCACACACTAGGGACAATTTAGAATCGCCAATGCACCTAACCTGCATGTCTTTGGACTATGGGAGGAAACCGGAGCACTTGGAGGAAACCCACACAGACACAGGGAGAACATGCAAACTCCACGAGGCAGCAGCGAGGCAGCTACTCACTGCGCCACTGTGCTGCCCTAGTCATTTTCCAGTTTCTCCAAAATGTCGCGTGCGCATGGGGCTGAGTTGCCATACATATACACAAGCTTTCACATCAAGTTTAGTTTTATAAATCCTGATGTTTGCATTAGAACGTTCATGTGCACATTTCAAGCTTCTTTTTGTGCATACACAAGCTTTATAAATGAGACCCCTGGTCTTTATAATGAATTGTTCATTTTGGATTGATCATCCTGGCACAGTTTTTGGCCATAATGGTTTTGCTAGCACGGAAAGTAAGACATGCGAATCTGTTTTCTCCACAGTCTAGCAGATCTCACTTATCTCCACCTACTGAGTTAACTTGGAAAACCTTTACATAGCAGTCTTTGATCATGGATGGAATCATTCAAAGAATCAGACATAAGAAAACAATGGAGGAAAACTTGAAGCCTAGAAGAGGCAGGTAGGTCTTTAATGTTCTTAAACAGAGAGAGAGGGAGAGATTGAAATAACAATCAAACAATGGAAGAGCTGAACCATTGTCAGGGAACAAGCCACAGTGAAAGTAACCAAAGGAGACTTTTAGAATTGTGCAAATAAACCAAAACACTAAGTTAAAATCATTGTGATAGTCCTTAGCTGCTGGGTCCTTGGAATGGCACAACACTTAGAAATATAAACTTATTTATTTTTTCCTACTATTTTAAATCTTGTTTAGCCCATTGGTTAGTGTCATCTCAAATCTATTTGACCAGGCTCAAGTTCTGGCTCAGTAACTGCATACAGTATGTTGAGTTTGCACATTCTCTCTGGGTATTCCAGTTTATTCTTCGACATTCCAAATGCTTGTGTTTTAGATTAAATGGTGACCCTATAGTGGCACAGCAGAAGTGGTTTTGAGTGTATCCATTAATAAGTGTGTCCTGCTATGGACTTCAATCCTGGTCTTTTCCTACATTTAGGACAGTGTGGTTGGGAAAGATCCATCTTTCTTTAAACCTGAAGATAGCATAAGCAGAACTGAAAATAGAAGAGTAAAGAGATGGGTTATAAATTCTATTGAACATGAGGCCCTATCATTTCTCCAGTCTGATCCTGAGTTAAAAGTAAATTTCTGGCAACAACCAGAGGATGTACAGTACATTATTTATTAAATATCTAGACACAAACTTCAATTCTTGTCTGAAAGTCTATTACTATTCTTTATAAACTGACTAGTATATTTAATATGCTAATCTTACCAGAAGTGTTTTTCCCAAATTAAATGTCTGATTTTAAAATAGTCAAAGATGATAGAATACTTTAAACACTCAAAAATTATCTATCCACTTTAAATTTTTGATTGGTGCCTTTTATTCTAAATTATAATGAAGTATAAATTGTACATATGAAAATACTCTGCATATGAAAATGCAGAGCTCCCTGCTTGTTGATCTAATTTGACATGACATACTCAAACCTCAAAGTCTTGGATGACTGGAACCTTCCCTGACTGCACTGGGTGCAATGTAGGAATAAACGTGAGGCACAGAGCAAATCCACTGCAGTGCTCTATGCCACTGAAATCAATTATTCATTCCATTCATTTTTATAGGGCCATTCATAGTAGGAACTATTTAATATGCTACATGCTGCCATCAAAAAGAAAAGCACATGGATAAAAGAATAAGACTGAAGAGCAGAACTGGATATTCAAAGTCAGCTAATGAAATGTGTCAAAACCATGCATGGCCAATTATGTGAAAAGGACAAAAACAAATACTTAAACTAACAATTTTGAAATGGATATAAAGCAGTAAAGCAATGCATAACATGCTGGCCCTAACTAGTACAGCCCATGCCTTTCATAGCTCATTTCTTTTATTTCTCACCACTTGTTTCCTTCAGTTCTGATACTTGCAATCCTTCTTAACACAGTTAGGAATGTGCCTTGAGAGTGAATAGCCACGTCTCCTTCAATGACAATGTACTGTATCCCTTTAGTTAAACAGAAACACAAACTCATTTAGTATGTGTCTTAAAGCATACAGATGCATTTAAACTAGGGGCATTATAAAAAAAGAGAAGATTCAAATTCCAATATTTTAATTTAGCTTCTAATTCTCCCAGTCACATTCTGGACTATGGTGTATCTAAACACATTCAAAATAAAGTCCAATGTTTCATCTCATGTGAAGTGTGTCTTAACATTTTTCCATTCAAAATTTGTCTTTTCTGCATATTATGCACTTTGTGAAGATGTTTGGCTACTTTGTAAAGGTTTGAGGACCAACAGTTCAAGATAGAGATGTGAAGTACACTAGCAGAATAAAATACAAATTGAGGATGCTAATCATTATTAAAAGTCTTGAATTAGGAGCCTAATGTTTGAGCAGACAGTATAATTGTATTCTTTTGTACTCTACACATGACATAAAGGATGTTTTACTAACGTGAATCTGTAGCTTGTAAAGGTTATAATCTAGTTCAGAAATGGGCGAGTGTGTGAGTGTGTGTGTGTGTGTTTAGCAGTAAAACACACACTTTGATCTTAGCTCAGGTAACAGCGGCTCCACCTAAGAGAATCCTGGATGGATATATCCTTCAGTCCAGGTAAGCCTCAGGGGAGGTGTCTGGTTGACCTCAAAGCCCACAGTAGGCACTTGATACCTGAAGGGGGGTCTTTCAGCAGGCAAACGGGCCTCGCATCATGTTTTATCTTCCCATCATTACTCTACTTTTTTTCTGTAGTTGCAGTTCATGGAGTACCATTCATTCACTGCTGATTGTGATTGCTTATTTTCCTAAGTTGCTTGCAAAGATGTTAGATTTTATTAGGTAGTAATTGCTAAATCTATCTATCTATCTATCTATCTATCTATCTATCTATCTATCTATCTATCTATCTATCT
>JANRMT010062854.1:97419767-97436640 GCA_026402145.1 Polypterus bichir lapradei | reverse complement strand
TCTATCTATCTATCTATCTATCTATCTATCTATCTATCTATCTATCTTTCAACACACACATACTATATATATAATAAATAGTATTTCTTTCTGTCCTACCAATTACTTATAACTTTACGTTGCTGTTATCACCTTGCCTGTCTCAACATTAGGTTTGTATTTACATGATACAACATGCTTTCTCAATACTCTTAAAAGCATGTACACTTACTCCAAATGAATCATTCACTTAACTCACAACTGCTCCTGAAAATGTAAACAAAAAGGAAATCATAACAAGCAACCACTTCACCTGTTGATCACATTTTTTTTTTTTTTTTTTGCATTAAATAATTAAAGTGCCAGGCGCTCCCTTAAACCAGATGCGCCCTGTATACAGATGGCAAGTTTAATTATTCATAACCCAAAATACAGGTAAAACAGACGGAAAGGGGGACTAAACTTAAACGGCTCCAGGCCAAGTCGTGCAGAACTTCAGAAAAAAAAAAAAGCTATTTAATCCTGCCAAACAGACTAATGAGACAGCTGATGAACGAAAGGGGTGCACGAATGTATTTGTCTTGCTGTCACGCTTACATCCACTACATACTCAGAAAAAAAATATGATTTTCTGATCAGAAACCTTAAATACCACATTTAAACGGAATTGGGGATGCTTCCCAGTTTTTGACTACTGGGACTACTGTGTTATTTACTATTGTGATAATTTGTTATGTTACAATTTATGGATAAAAATGTATCTGAAATGCTGTGTCATAGACAAAAGATATTATTTCATCCATCCATCCATTTTCCAACCCGCTGAATCCGAACACAGGGTCACGGGGGTCTGCTGGAGCCAATCCCAGCCAACACAGGGCACAAGGCAGGAACCAATCCTGGGCAGGGTGCCAACCCACCACAGAAAGATATTATTTCAGATATATTTAAAAACGAGGAAACAATAATAACAGGTCTGACACAACAGTCTGAAGCAATATCATAATGGTGCACCTTTTTCTGTTAAGAAACTGTTAAAAACTTTGCTGCTTTCCTAAATGATCAGCATAGCTGATATATTACATGAGTATCAAAGTGGTAAAGCTTACAGCCTAAAAGCAACAGACAGGGAACAGCAGCCCGCCTATCAGCGGCCATCTGAAAGAGAAGCAGTAACACTGCCTCAAGTTAAAAGTTTTCCCTGTCACTTTATCAGGTATTGTAATCAGGTAAATGAGACAGGTAACAAGTTATCATCTCCTAGGCCCTGAGGAGGTATTAGACAGGACAAGAACAGTCTGTTCGTTCAGGCCTGCCATATGGACTTCAGATCATTGCGGTCAGAATTACTGAAATTTACACAGTCCTCTGCTTTACAGCAGACATCCTTTCAACAGAGCGTTGTGTGTGGGTGATTATTCATATATATATATATATATATATATATATATATATATATATATATATATATATATATATACACACACAAGAATAAACTCTGTGTTTTATGTACTCACAACTATAAACCTACTTTTGCCCACATTAAATAATGTTTATATTATTTGTCTTCTTCTTATTATTATTATTATTATTATTAAAGTGTGTATGAGTGTAGCAAGTACACTATAAGAAGGTATAAAGGCAGGCAATTTGAGGACGTACAAGATTGTACCTAAGTGCACTGTGCCATTCTTTTGAGTTAATCAAGATAATAAAGTTATCGAGTTAATAAAGCTATTGTAGTAATCATAACTTGCATGTCTTTTTCCATATGAACAACTGTAAATGTACTTTTCCCACCCCTGTATATCTATACTAATAAAAGGCAAAGCCCTCACTGACTGACTAACTCACTGACTGACTGACTGACTCACTGACTGACTGACTGACTGACTGACTCATCACTAATTCTCCAACTTCCCGTGTAGGTAGAAGGCTGAAATTTGGCAGGCTCATTCCTTACAGCTTACTTACAAAAGTTAGGCAGGTTTCATTTTGAAATTCTACACGTAACGGTCATAATTGGAACCTAGTTACGTACATACTGTATATACGGCCATAGCCTGCAGCTCGGTCGCCGTGTGAGGCGGAGTTGCGTCCCTCATCGTCACGCCTCCCACATAATTCAGTGCCTGCCCATATAAGGCCGTCTGTCAGCAGCAATCCAATAGACATGCTGCCGCTAAATATTCGCGGGTGAAGGACTGTGCTTATGCAAACAAAGATGAGATGGTCAGGGATAGACTAGTGTTTGGCACAAACTCAGCGAAAGTGCGAGAGAACCTTTTAAGTGCCGGGTCTTAGCTAACATTAAATAAAGCCGTGGACATCGCAAGATTGCACGAGATAGCACAAGTACAGCTGAGAACCTTCGAGGCATGTACTCCAAGCGGCTCACGTGAACTGACTGTGAACGCAGTACGCAGAGAACAAGCAAGAGCTCCAAAGAGCGCTGAACAAAAAACGCATTACACAATTGAGAAGGCAGCAAAAGAATATAAAGCGAGTGACGCATACAAGCATATTCATAAGTGCAGCTACTGCAGAAACAAAGCACGGTGTAAACCTTAAGTTTAAATTAAGTTCATAGACACGCTGCTGCTGGCGTTTGTCATGCCTACGATGAACACGATATTCATGAGATACAAGTTTAATGAGAAGACGCAGGGTATAAACGAGACTTTTGATCACTTTGTAACAGAGTTAAAATTGCTGGTGAAGGACTGTGCTTATGCAAACGAATAGGAAAGCAAGGTGTAAAGCTTAACTTTAAATTAAGTTCATAGACATGCTGCCGCTGGCATTTGTCATGCCTAAGACGAATACGATATTCGCGAGATACAAGTTTAATGAGAGGACGCAGGGTATAAACGAGATTTTTGATCACTTTGTAACGGAGTTAAAATTCATGGTGAAGGACTGTGCTTATGCAAACAAAGATGAGATGGTCAGGGATAGAATAGTGTTAGGCACAAACTCAGCGAAAGTGCGAGAGAAACTTTTAAGTGCCGGGTCTGAGCTAACATTAAATAAAGCCTAGGACATCGCAAGAATGCACGAGATAGCACAACCACAGCTGAGAACCTTCGATGCATGTACTCCAAGCGGCACACGTGAACTGACTGTCAAAAAGCAAGACCTCCAAAGAGCGCTGAACAAAAAACACATTACACAATTGAGAAGGCAGCAAAAGAATATGAAGCGTGTGTCAGGGAAGCCAGGGGCCATGACCCGGCCGGGACGTCTTGAGGGACCGGATGTGGGTCTGTGCCCGCCCTGGATCACGTGGGGGTTGCCTTCCGGGTTGCTTTGGGGGCCACGGGTACAGGGCATGGAAGCTCCACCCTGTAGGGGCCCATGGTCACCGCCAGGAGGCACCCCAATGCCTTGGGGACCTGTTACCCCAGCACTTCCACCACACCAGGAAGTGCTGGGGGGAAGATTTATGACGGCGCCCGGAGAGCAGCCGGGAGGACAGCCGGCACTTCCGCCACGCTGGGGTGTGGCCAGAGGAGGATTGCCGGGAACACCTGGTGCTCATCCGGGAACCCTATAAAAGGGGCCGTCTCCATTCATTCAGGGCTGGAGTCGGGTGGAAGAAGGACGAGGCACGAGAGGAGTGTGGAGGCGGCCCGAAGACAAGGCATTGTGAGGCCAGGACTGTATTGGGGTATTTGTGCATGTGACTGGGGTCTGAGTGACCATTGCGGGGGTCTTTGTGACCAATTATATAACTGTAAATAGTGTAAATAAACGTGTGGTGGTGTTTAAACAACATGTCCGCCTGTCTGTGTCCAGGCCGGGTTCACACGTGTGACACATACAAGCATATTCATAAGTGCAGGTACTGCGGAAACAAAGCACACGGTGGAAGGAGTCAATGTCCAGCTAAAGGAAGACAGTGTAAAAAATGTGGTAAATTGAACCACTTCGTTAAAGTTTGCAGGACTGGGAAAGGTAAACCCGTGCATGCAGTGTGTGATGTCTCAGATAAAGAGGAAGACGAGCTGTTTATTGATGCAGTAAGAAAGGAACAACCCTCTGAATCTGAACAAGCCTTTGTAGACATATCAATAGGAAAGCAAGGTGTAAAGCGTAAGTTTAAATTAAGTTCATAGACACGCTGCTGCTAAATAGTCGCAGGCAAATCCACAACTTAATACCGGGAATGCCTGTTAAACATCTTAGATTCACGAGTACCGATTTGGGTAGTGAACACTTCGATGAATGAAACCTGTTATCTTTACAACGGTTGACAAACACGGAATGTAACTTGAACACAACACATCCTCCAAATACGAACCTGATTGAAAGAAATAATGATAATCAAATCCTTGATGACAGCAACACTCATAACAGTCACAAAACAATTACATTGACAATCATGTTACGTTATTTTTAAAATGTTTCCTTTTCTTTTTCATAACTTCATTAACACACTACTTCTCCGCTGCAAAGCGCGGATATTTTGCTAGTCTATATATATATATACTGTATAGATAGATAGATGGATAGATTGATGATCATCTACAATACTCTGATTCTAAAATCATTGTGCATTTACACTTACTTGTAGCTCATGATAGGTCATGTACTGTTTTAAGGTGATTTATTTTTAAAATGTGTCTGTTAATTGCACTCCATTGTCTGTCTGCATTTAAATATTATTTTAGGGATTTGATGTTTGGCCCATGTTTTTTCTGTATTGACTCATTCATTGACATAGTAAACATTTTTATTTGTTTTCATTAATAATTTTGTGACAGTTACTTTAATATATTAATAAAACTAAATTATTCTTTTCCTGATGTATAAGTTATTAAGTGGTTTGATGAGGTTAAACAGTAGATGAGTGAAGATTGCTTGACCATTATCTTTAAAAATCTGAAAATCGTTTGTTAGATGAAAATTCTACTTATGCATAGCAAGTATGGGGGTTTGCTCAGCTTGCAAAAGTTTCATCAAGGTGGCAAAGCATAGTAAGGGCCAGGGAAATAACCTAAATAGAAAGGAATATCCATAGAGACAACAGGCCAATAAGGCTAATGATATCTTTGGTTGTAGTGAATACCCTGCAAGTAAAATACTTGGTGATAGCAGAGCAAGAGTAGGAGTAGACAATTCTGGCTACCACATTACGTCTTAGAAGGAATTGAAGCTGTGAAGTAGAGTGCATCCAAGGGCTTTGTCCTACTTTGAAAGTCTCAGAAAATTTTACCTGTTTAATATAGAGCACAGGAAACGGTGTGGGAAACTAATCCAGGTCTTCAAAATTCTCAAAGACATTGATAAAGTAGATCCAGCAGAATTCTTTCAACTTAAGGTTGAATCACATACTCTAGGAAATTAAAGGAAAGGGCATTTAGGACTGAAGCAAGAAGCATTTTTTTGCCGAAAAAGTTGTGGAAAAATAGAACGAAATACCAAGGCGTGTAGTTTAGGCAAAAATCATGACAACCTTTAAAAAGTATTTGGTTCAGATACTGGAACAGCTTAGCTATTAGCTAAATAACATGCTTGATGGACTGAATGGTCTCCACTTGGCTGTCAAAAATATTGTCTTCTTATGTTTTTTATATTCACAGTAGATTCCTCCAGGACACTAGAATAAAAAGGCCCAGGAGTGCCAAGATCTCCTCTCAGAGAATAAATAAGGCCAGGAATCATTGTTGAAGAGCCAAAACACCTCCAATACAAAGTAGTACAGTATATGATCCAAAATCAGAAACATAGAAACAGTACTGACATTACAAAGTTGAAACTGAAATAACTGTTAGAAACAGGATAGAAATGTGTTCATCCAGCTATTGTGAGACTATAGAACACAGAAGGATCCTTACTGCCATAAACAAAAAAGATACAGTGTAACAAGTTGAAGTCCAGAGCACAGAAAAAGAACATTTTTTTGAGGAGAACCCCTCCTTAAGAATGAGACACACCACACTGATGTGATCACTAATGCTGCAGCTTTATTAAAGTCAGTGAATGGGGCCTTTTCTTTCCAGGCCTTTATCTTGTAATGACATTTATAATACTGTTCTTTAAAGCCATTCAATCAATTTTTACTTTACATACATAACTTTAAAAAGTAAACAATAACATCATAAAAATGACATAAGATAAAAAAATTGATTTTAGAGCAATTGAGAGATAAAGGATTAAGGGCAGACATAATTTAGAGTTAAAGGTTCAGAGTAGTAGTAGTTGTTTAGTTAGATCTTTCATACACAGGATTAGTCATAGGCCAATGGAACCAAGTTAGAAAAATTAAAAATCAAATATATGCATACAACTAGCAACTGACAGCAGGAGTTAATAAACAAGGCTAACATTCATTCATTGCACTCAGGCTAGACACCTGCAAAGAATGAAATACAAGTACAGAACGTCCAAATTCACAAGAGAAAATGTCAGTTTTCACGTAAGTTTTGAACTTTATGACCGGTAGAGCCTCACAGACACACCAAAGGAGAGATTTCCCTAGAGTAGGAGATACAAAGGAGAGTGAGTGATCAGTAAAAGATGAATAGCAGGGATTTTGGGATGATGAGAAGATCTCAGGTGTCATAAAGGTTTATATGGGGCAACAATTCTGAAGTGTTAGAATTTACAGTTCTGAACTTTATCAGCTGAGTTCTGAAGGTCAAGAAAATTCTAAGTTTGCATCCTATACTCCTGATATTGAAATTAAGCTTTTTTTAAAAAATAATGTATGCAATCTGGCAATACCATTTAAGAATAAAGAAAGATTCTGTACTAGTAAAATAGCAATCCTCTAATTGTTTTGCAGTAACATCTGATGGGACATTAATGGGTTTTTTATTCAATTCCGAATAATAAAGAAAGGAAATGATGACAGCTTATCTGTTTATCGATACATATAAAATACTAAGGTTTCTGTCTGTTACGCATAAACACGTGAACCACTGGGCCTTAATCTAGGACTCAATTAAGAGCTTATGCCGTGATAAGCATAATGCGTCCCATGAATTAGATGTGCAGGCTAACTCAGCTGCAAAATTGGGCTTCAGGTCTTCACAGTAAGCAGCAACATGGGTGCAGGCCATGGCTGACAGAAAAAATACAGTGGTGCAGGCACATGGCATTGCTGATAGGAAAACAACCACGGTGAGCTCTGGTGAGAGTCAAGCACATTGCATAGGCTGAATGATCATTTCCATCGTAAATGTGAAGCATACACTCTGAGCTAACAGAAACTCATACACAAACAAAGAATTGGAGGTGTGGGCTTCCTAAGCCATATAACTGGGTTTTGGATCCTTTCTGCGGCAAGCTATGGCTTGGCCATGCTGCCAAGAAAACAAAGGCCATGCACACATGAAGAAAAACAGCCATGGTGACACCTGGATGGCAGTGAAGGACATTGCAGGAACCTCAGCAGTGTTTTCGTGTGCTGTGTTTCATGAAAGTCACATGGACCGCCTTTCTTGAAGGGCTAGAGGTCAGAGAGTTACTATTTTTTTTTTTAAATGAACAAAACAACACTTTCAACTGACACTCCCCTCCCACTTCTTACCCCTTCTCTACCCTTTGATAAAAAGTGAGTACAAAAAAGAAAAAATAAGGTGACACCAAAGATGCCATTTAGGAAGGGCAACAGTCATGTAAACAGCTACAAGTTGAGAGGATTAAAAGATCCCTATCACTAACCAATCATCCAGCTTCCAACCAGCTAAATAGCAGATAGGCATTAATTGGAAATGGGTGACTGTTGATCTGTAATATTATGAATTCAGGAAGGATCAAGTAATAAAAAGATGACTTCCGGAGATTAGAAGAGAAACACTCAAGAGATATCCACCAAGAGACTAGTACCGAAATGGCAGCAATTGTACTCCAGGAGGAAAGTCTCTGATGTATGGATGTTACAGGGAGAGTAGAGACATGTAACAGGAGAAACATGTGGGTCAAAAAATGAATATCAATAGATGGGTTCAGGGAAAGATGGTCAGAGACAAAGGACTAGATGGAAAAGGCAGGTGGATTTTAGCTAAACAGAGAAATGTACCAGGGTATTTGTATGTTTTACTGGCTTACAGAGTCATTGTTGTCACATGTACAGAGTGCATTGAAGCCCTTGAAGCAACTCATCACCACACTACAGTGGCATGATTGGGGAGCAGAACAACCTTATCTTGAAGCTTGCTGTCATTACCAGAAAATCTAAGAGCACA
This sequence comes from Polypterus bichir lapradei, assembly GCA_026402145.1. Taxonomy (NCBI): domain Eukaryota; kingdom Metazoa; phylum Chordata; class Cladistia; order Polypteriformes; family Polypteridae; genus Polypterus; species Polypterus bichir. The sequence goes on along the minus strand of JANRMT010062854.1, from coordinate 97,428,466 downwards.
GTTAACAGCATTGTCTATCATAAATAGACTTATTAGTTTAGAAAATTTTGCAAAATGATTATAAAGTAACAATAAAAAGGTAAATATGCTAATTGGCCTTTCAATGCTAACATATTGCTAATGGAAATGTACTGATAAAGGTTCAAGGTTCATAACACATGTGTCCAGTGGCTAGGGGTGGTACCTAGCCGGGACACCCTGAAGGACCGGAAGAGTGATTACACCTCCTCCGGACCACTAGGGGTCAACCGCCCTGGTGGCTATGGGGACCACGGGAAAGGAGCATGGAAACTCAACCCTATAGGGGCCCGTGGTCGCTGCCAGGGGGTGCCTGAATGCCTGGAGAGCCCAGAAGTGCTGGCGGATGAAGACCAGGGACACCCGGAGTACTTCCGGGTGCACAGCCGGCACTTCCGCCACACCACGGAGTGCTGGCAGAAGTTCATTGGGAGGCACCTGGAGCATGTCCAGATGAAGATAAAAGGGGCCACCTTCCTGCATTCAATGGTTGGAGTTGGGTGGAAGAGGACAGAGCTAGGAGGAGAGGAGAGGAATGGAGGTGGTCAGAGAAGAGAGGCATTGTGTGAGCCCTGGACTAAGATTGATTAGTACTGGAAAGTGTGCACTGTAAATAATATGAATAAACGTATGTTTGGGTGCAAACCAGCGGTGTCCACCTGTCTGTGTCCGGGCTGCTTGCCACAATGGTATCCCAGATGGGACTCTCCGCCTGTTTCAAGGTGGAGACCCGTCTATAAAAATAATTTTGTGGACAGCTCGGTGAATCAGGTGAGGCCACACACGCACCGCGGGAGCAGTACACACACAACCCCGCGAGAGCAACTCACCTGGAGTACCGCCAATGGTTCTCAGAAAGCCTATTCCCACCTGGTGCAGGAAGACCACAATGGGCGTAGCAACAGTGCAGCGGGCTCCCACGAGCACGTCGCCACTGTGGATGCCCGGGACAGCATCGTCTCCTCGGACAGACGGGACCTGGGAGGTGAGTTCGCTGCCCTAAAGCAGCCAGCCCTGGGGGGGGGGGGCCAGACTTGGTTTTTGTGTTGCAGGCAGGGGCTGCCCGGATCCATTGGGCTTCGTCAGCGCAGCAGCAGCAGGGAGAGCCATGGAAGAGGAGTCGCTGCAGCTCAAAAAGGCGCGGCAGCTGCGGAGCTGCCCGGAGGCTCGCCACCACATCAGGGGCTTTGAAGGGAAGATGTAACATGATAGTTATAATTGAATACTAACCCTCACCTATTCTGTTTCTGTTCTCGGTACTCAAATGTGGCAATTGGTGCCACGGCCCACCTGCCAAGTTGTTTGCCTGCCTATGGTAAAGTCATCCCTGATGGAGGATCGCAGGAATCATGGGAAAGAAGGGTCCTTTCATCGGATTGGCTGGCCCAGCACTGTTTTAGCCATGGAGTGGCCAAATGGGGGAGGCAGCTTGATGGATGTGGTCTCCAGGACTCTAAAAATATCCAAATCTTATTATGTGATATCATCTGCTGTTAAATTCTGCTCCGTACTTCTAAAATTTTTATTTTTATGCTGTATTAAGGATTTGTTCTGTTCTGTGTATTGTATTGTATTGACCCCCTTCTTTTGAGACCCACTGCACGCCCAACCTACCTGGAAAGGGGTCTCTCTTTGAACTGCCTTTCCCAAGGTTTCATCCATTTTTCCCTACAAGGTTTTTTTTTGGGAGTTTTTCCTTGTCTTCTCAGAGAGTCAAGGCTGGGGGGCTGTCAAGATGCAGGGCCTGTTAAAGCCCATTGCGGCACTTCCTGTGTGATTTTGGGCTATACAAAAATAAACTGTATTGTAATAAACTATAAGATGGCCAAGAACTGGCAGTCCCCTCCCGAGGCAGGCAAGGGATTGGACGGTGTGTGATGCGTGCCCACCGATGATTGGTCGGTGGCGGGACCAACGAATATCCATCCTGAGCCGGGGAAAGACCCGATTGGGCCGCAGAGAATGCCCCATGGACTGTGCTTGCTGGCGGGTCTGCGCTAGCTAGAGGAGTGCCACCAGCCCGCAGAGTCGCTTTTTCAGTTGCTACATGTTTTCCGTTAAGGATTAAAGGAGCTGGAGGGCAAGGTGGTCGCGTCCGTGAAGACGCTGAGACAATGGGCGGAACAGTGCAACACTGGAATCTTCGGCTGGAGCAGCGCGGCGGTGCGGGTGAGTAAAACCGGCACCGTAAAGGAAAAGGGAGGCCCCAGAGAAAAGAACCGTGACGTGGGTGATCAGATTCAAGTAGCAGGGGCTCCAATAGTGGATGCGGTGGTGGTGACTGATCACGTGGTGAGGACGGAAAGAGCAAGAGGACAGTCAGGACACCGGCTGATGAGTGCCATGGGATCTAGTGCCCTATGCCCCGAGCCAGCATCAGTCTCACATTGCTCTAAAGGGACACAGACGGCACAGGGTCTGTTCCTTTCCCATAGGGAGACCCAGACCATCATGGCGTCCCAGAGAAAGAGGAGGAACCAAAGGAAGAGAGTCGGCTCCTCTGATAAGAAAGGACATGAGGCAGGGGTGACGGTGGTGCGAGCGGCCCCCTCTGATGTCCCAACTAGAAGGGCGCTGAAACCTCGGAGGGGGTGCCGAAGAAGCAAATTCTGTGGTGCCGCTCAAAGGGGGGAGTGCTGCCAGTGTGTGACATGGAAGGATGCCAGGTGGTGGTGTCCAGGAAGCGTCTCCACCCCGTGTCTGCTTTTTGGATTGCAGGGGCGGACCCTGGACATGCACAAGTAGGACCCGCTTCATGGGAGACCTGCCCTCGCGGGATGGGCTTCTGACCCCTATGGGTCTCAGCTGGTGATGGGGCACTGTGGCAAGCGATGGTGGGGGGGGGGGGGACCACCCTGGTGGCTATGGGGACCACGGGAAAGGAGCATGGAAGCTCAACCCTATAGGAGCTCATGTTCACCGCCAGGGGGCACCCGAATGCCTTGAGAGCCCTGGTCCCCAGCACTTACGCCACACCCGGAAGTGCTGGGGGGACGAAAACTAGGGACTCCGGGAGTGCTTCCGGGTGCACAGCCGGCACTTCCGTCACACCAGGGAGTGCCGGCAGACGTTCATTGGGAGGCACCTGGAGCTCGTCCAGATGAAGATAAAAGGGGCCGCCTCCCTCCATTCAATGGCTGGAGTCGGGTGGAAGAGGACAGAGCTTGGAGGAGAGGAGTGGAGGCAGTCAGAGAAGAGAGGCATTGTGTGAGGCCTGGACTAAGGGTGATTGGTATGGGAGTACTGGGAAGTGTGCACTGTAAATAATATGAATAAACGTGTGTTTGGGTGCAAACCAGCTGTGTCCGCCTGTCTGTATCTGGGCTGCTTACCACAAGCACAACAACTGTGATTACACGTTTGTTTCTTTGGGATTTATATATTTTTATTCTGTTGCTGTTGAATTCTGTTTGCTTATTCACAGCTTTTTTATGCCCTTTTCATGATACCCATAATTGTAGTGATGGTCTTAGATTATAATTAAAGTAACTTTAGAGAGATGCATAAGATACGGATGGTGTACAAACTTTTAAGTATGTTGGTGATTAGAGTTTTCAGAGCAGAGGTAATTTGTTTGTAGAGGAAAAAATTTGTTTGTAGTGTTCCATGGTAAGAGAGAGAAAAGAATAGCAGGTCACATTTGCAAAATGAGTGTCACAAGAAATGCTGTAAACAGCCTTATGTAAAAAGTTATATAGAACAGAGACAAGCTTAGTAGAGACATGAAAGAAGAGGAGACAAGGAAGAAGAGAAATCAAAAAGAGGTTGGGAGGAATAGACAGCAGAACGACACATGTCTTAACCCTAGAATTACCAGAGCCTACAAAAAAACTCGTAGATCCGTCCCACCATAAAACGCTTTGCACCTCTCCGTCAGCGTCTTTTGTCCTTTAAATGTGTTGATAAGCAGCAAACAGCAAGCAGCCTGCAATCATATCCCCCCACCCGGTGCAGTTTTCTCAGCTCAAGTCTGTTTACCTGCGTGTCAGTTGCTTAGAGTTGTATAGAGTGAGAAGTCAAGCAAAATGACACCTTTTATAAATAATATATATGTTATTTGGAACACTTGCATTTCATGTGTGTTCCGTGTCTACAACAATCTATGTAAACACATCGTTAAAACAGAAACGTTTTTTATGTTTTAGTAATAACAGACAAAATGTAGACATGAAGTGTATAATATGTGAAGCCTGAATTCCAAATATTAAAGAAACACTTTCACAAAAGGTACAAATATAACAGAACAAATTCAAAAATATAACTGCAGAAAAAGAAGCCACGTTAGGGTGCGACATTGACACACATTTGCTACGACAGCTTTGGTGGCACGACGGTATCAACTGTTGGCTGGTAATCAAAGCTTCACGGGTTTGATCCCAGACGAATCTGTTTTGAGAAGTGAGCTGCTCGTATTCTTACTATTTTAGAATTAAAACATACATTTGATTTCAGTCTTTAGTCTGTAACAGCCGGTGTAATTTATGATACTTGTAAAGGTTAGCTTTGTTTTTTTTTTTTATTTAGTTTTATTCTCTCAGCCGTGTTCACGATCCCAACTCCTCCACCCCCCACCGCATTGGACACTGCTATTTTCACATAGACGCGCCATAACAGAGGTAAACTCAAATCACGACGACGGTTCTACATCGGATCAAAAATGCACTTTTGCCATCGCTGTACTTTGTATATGTACATGGGAAGCTCTGCACTCTACTTGTGACTGTAGGAAGTAAATAAAAAAAATAAAGTAAACATTTATATGTTACTTACATAAAAGCATTATTTGTAAGATTTGTGAGTAGCCCTTCCAGCCCTGACAGTAGACCAAGTGCCCTACAGCCTGATATTACATCCTGAAATCATAAGAAGTAAAAGGGCAATGATAAGGCAAGCATGTTTTGAATTTCAAGGAGGTGAAAAAAACCATAGAAGGGGAATGAGGGTAGGCCACTTTACATTCCATAGGAAGCCAGGAAATTTGGTCAGGTGGAGATTCAATCCAGCTCCAAACTGGGCAACGGGTATATGCTCAATGACATGATTCTTAGTCATTTGAGGACACTTCCATGCCCTGCCAGTCACAGTTTTTTGCATCCCATATAAAATAGGAAGACCTGATATGACTTCAAAATATTATTTACTTGAAGGAAAAATATTACTTTTAATGATCATTAATTGAGAACAGAAAGACTGATGGAGAAAGGACCAAAAGGAGAGGTATTCCTTTTTGGTGCATTTGATTTTATAACCAGATAAGGTTTTATTGAACTTAAATAGGGTAAGGATGTGAGGGAAATCTTGTTCTACCACAGGTAGGCAAAAGGGCAAAAAAGACAAGGAACAGGAGATGAAAAGTTTCACCCAAAAAACTGCAAGGATCAAAGTCAGAAAAGACATAAAACATCCATCAAGATTAAATAAATAACCAAAAATCGTAGTCTCAAGAATCTAGCAAATACGTCAGAAACCATACAATAGAAATCACTTGCCAAATTGTTTATATTAAAAATCCACAAACTTCAACAAGCACTTATCCTCAACACTGGCCTAAACAGTAATGACACTATACAGTGTGCCTTCTAAGACAGCAGCATCTCCCTGATAGCAAGAGGCAACGTTAATGGCAACAGGAATCCAAAATGGCAGTGGCCAATAAAAAACAAGATCAAATAATGGTTAAACCAAAACATGCAGGATGGAAATTACAGTGAAAGGTGTTCTATACATTTAAAATATATTTATTGATTGTTATTTCTATGGGGTTTTTTTTTAAAGAGGAATGAGAAAGAAGGTCTGCTCCATAAAATATTGTGCATATGCTATTAACAGAAAGTAACTGGTTGCTTTACAGAGCCTTTAGTGAAGATTTGAAAGTGGCAAACACCTTTTATTCTATATTCTTTAAGCTTCCAGATTACAACGGCTCATTCCGGATTTTTCAAGATTGTACATTTATATCATGTTATTTCATCATCATGCAAACAGAAAGAAAAAGGTTCACAAAATTCCTCCATCCTCTGGCGTAACCTAAACCATGTATTTTGTTCATCCTGTGTTTTCACAAAACAAAAGGTAAGCAGGCCCACCACCCAATCCCAGGAGACTGTAACTGAAATCTTCTATAACAGTCTAGCAATGATTAACAGCGACAAACGTCAAAGTTATGCTGGCCAGCTTGTACATTGGGGTAATTCCCAGACCAAATAGGCTTGGAGCACTGGGAGGAAGCCATAAGAGAAGGTGAGACATTACAAAGAAAAAAAATCACACCCTTTCTTGTACGGATATACCATAATTTAGAACATACAGATACCGTAAATCCTCTTGGCTTCAGCCCAGATTTATACTGATGCTTTCAAAGAAGAAAGTCTTCCTGTAGTACAATGACACAATCTTTTTCTTAAGGCCAAAATACTGTTCAATTTTAGCAAAAAGAAGAACTTTGATATTGTATCCGTGTGTTCGTGGGTGTGGGTGACTGTGTGTGTGTACCTGCACAATGCAAGAGGTAATATCTAGGGAAATAGAACATTGGCCAAAGAGGGTGGGGGTAAAAGGACAGTATACAATATATGAGAGGTAATTACAGAAGAAGAGATTGTCAAATTGAGACTACCTGACAAGACTGCAGGCTAGTTTTGTGTAAGATTAAATGATTTGGGCCTTCGGTGCCTGGTTCTTTTATACAACATAAATAGCATATCCAGGGATCTTTCTTCCCAATAAAAGTAATTGAATTAGAAAATAACTTGGGCTTTCTTCTGCTGGTCAAGTTTTACCAAGCCAGCATGTTCAGATATATCATGTATAGAGCAAAGGATTATTAAAGAGAACTATAAATCCCTAAAAAATAGCATATAAAGGAAAACTCCACCAAAGGTGATACTTTTTGTTATTTGTTACTTACCACATGTAGTTTGTCGTAATGGTCAAGAAAATTTTTTAACCTCATGTTTTCATGCAGAACTGAGATATATAAGAGTTTTTTGATAATACAGGCTTCCACAGTGACCAACACTAGACAACAGTAAACAATATAAAACATATCCAAGAGAAAAATCTCACATTACTGGTGTCAAATAATCCATATGTGAAGTCATCCAGCTGTATGAGCACAATGACCAAACCACATGCATTTTACTTAAATATTGACAAATAAACCTTTTTTTGAAAACGCTTTTGAAGCATTAAAATGAAGGCCTGCCTTTCCCCTGATTTTATGGTCACAAGCCCAGGATGGATTGGGGGCAGAGTAAGAGTAGAGGTGAAACCTTGTTGTCTTCTGCATTTGGGATGACATAACTATGGAGAAAGTAGACACTTAAAATCAGAGCATTTTTTGCTACCCTAGACACAGCTGTAAAAGTCATACCTAAACCTTATATATCTTTACATTTACATAAGGCATACTTACATATATATATATATATATATCCTTCTATATAAAAGCGGTCGGGATTGTCCTTCCGTCCCGTAAGTGCTACGCAGGCGCGAAGTTTCACACACACCCCGTCCATTTTGCAATGCACGATGGGATTTGTAGTTTCGTTTTTCCAGGTAAAAGATGATTTTCTACTCCAGACTGTGCAATATCTTCTTCTTCTTTCTTACTATATGAAAGCGGTCGGGATTGTCCTTCCATCCCGTGAGTGGAAAGCGTAGCGGTATTCCACTTATCACAGACTTACTACTTGCAGCTTGCGGTACGAAGCAACATGATGTGAGCAGAGTTCTGGTGCTCCCATTGTTCCCTTGCTTTTGTGTGCGATGCGCTGGAAGAATAGACAAAATTATGTCTCTGGAAATAATTAATGTTGATGGAGTACAAATGCCTCACCGCGTAGTAAATATCAGGGGGGTTCAAAAGGGCGACCTCAATATAGAAAAAAAGTTTAAATTTCATCACAAAAATAACAGAAACTACGAGTATTAAAGTAATACTGCTCAAATGCAATATAACCAAATTAATGAGTTTGTATAAAATATCAAATTGATCTACATATTGAATTGCCTTAAGAAGTGGTCAACTTAAAAGTCGGGTCAGCCTAGTATATATATATGTTTGTTGGTTTTACTTGTGTTTTGACTTTGCTTTTAATAAAAGCACTTGAGTACTTTTTCCACCATCCTCTGGCATCATCAGTGAATTGTCCTCATGTCAGCTGTCTTAGTCATAACTATTAATGGTGTTGGTTCAGCAGACTCCCATGTGGGAAGAGTCCCGGAAGTGATGTCATCTTGGATGCAGGGTCCGGAAGTGACATCTTTCCGGGCACCGGAACCAGAAGAGACGTCTTTCAGACTGTCAGAACTGGAAGTGATATCTTTCAGGGCACTAGAGCCAGAAGTGACGTCTTTCAGGGTGCCGGAACCGGAAGTGACTTCTTTGAAGAGAAATCAGACAGGTTTTCCCATATTTGGTCTACATAGAGAACAGAGGAAAGTTTAGCGCACACCACCACCCCCTTGGCTGGCATGGAATTACCTTTTTTCGTCCACTGAGCTTACTCGTATTCGCATGTGTGCCGATATATATATATATATATACACATACATAAAATTCAAATTGATGAGTGTGGTGAGTGTTTGCCTGTTCCCCTTTGGTGTTTTGATCAGGGATACAGTACAGGCCAAAAGTTTGGACACACCTCCTCATTCAATGTGTTTTCTTTATTTTCATG
>JANRMT010062854.1:97352918-97409767 GCA_026402145.1 Polypterus bichir lapradei | reverse complement strand
GAGGTCCCCAGAAGACCAGCAGGGCATCATGGACAATGTAGTTTTTATGCACAGCCCTGCTGGATGCCATGGGGGCCACTAGGGGACGCTGCAGGGAGGAATAATGGATATTTTCCCTACACCCCGGAAGCACACGTGGACAAGAGGAATGACGTGCTTCTGGGGTGAAGAAAAGAACTTGTAACTGACCCGGAAGTGATTGAGAGTCACATGGACTGGGGATGGAGAACACTTCCGGGTCAGGAGATATAAAAGGACTCTGGGAGCTCCCAGACGGCGAGCTGAGCTGGGTGGAAGGGTGGCAACATGTCTGGGAGTGGAGGATTGGTTTATTGTGATTAGTGTTTGTATTTATGAGTATAGTGGTGGAGAGTGTGCTTTGTGCACTGTGAAGATAGAATAAAGTCAATATTTGGACTTTTATCTGGTGTCAGGAGTCGTGGACAGGGGTACAAGGGAGCGAGAGAGAGTCCTTTATATATATATAGGTTATAGGTTATTTTTGTTTTTGTCAAAAAAATGAATATAACTGTTATCGCAACACTTATTTTGAGAGATTGTTTAGGTGCAAGAGACAAAATGTTTCAAAAATGATTCCAAAATGGGACACCAAATGTTTCCAAACAGTGGGAGACCTTATACCAAATATTATAATTTTGTAATGCTAAACTTTGTGCAATGATCACTGACAGACTGGGGCACAAAAAAAAAAACCTTGACTCCAGGGTTTTGAATCTTGACATGTCTTGGTTATACACTGTAAAATACTTTTTTTGGACAAAAATCCCAAAAGCACCAATTTTTTGTGTGTTTTATTTAGTTGTAAACAAAAGGTTTTAATCATATAAATACTTTCTTTTAGACATTTGAAGTGTTGTACTTGCTCCTCTTCAGCCATTTGCAGCTCCTTTATTACAATAAAGGAGTAATAGGCATTTATTTTTGGGTATGTAATGGAGGCGCGATCATGCCAAAAGCCCCTTAGTGAATATAGGGTTAAGGCTACTGAATAAAAACTTATCAGATGTGTCAAACAAATATTTAATATGAAAAAAACATTTAAAAATGAGCATTTGCAATCAAAAACTTTGATTATAATTTTCACCTTTTATGCAAACTCCAAAAATTACATTTGTGTTCAACAGTGAAAATCAACTACCCAGAATGAATTAACTACAAAAAAAAATCTTTGAATCTTAATTAAACTGTAAATAAATAGTATTGAGGTGCTGCTTCATTCCAATTTAAAACCACAAACCTCATTTTTTAAACCTCATTTTTTTGTGGTGCGACCCTGTTTTAAAAAGATACAATTAGATCCTGGTGTGTTAGCTAATTTTCGCCCAATTTCCCAATTGCTATTTTTGGCTAAAATATTAGAAAGAATTATTTATAATCAATGTGGTTGATCATCTTAAGTCCAATTATTTATTTGGAGATCTATCATTCTGGCTTTGTTTTCGTGGTGTTAAGACCTGCCCTCCTGAAAGTATTTAATGACATCAATCTTATTACCGATTTAGATAGGACAGCAGTCTTTGTCCTCCATAGCCTTTTTGCAGTTGTTGACACTACTGACCATGAGATCTTGCTGTTGTGGCTTGAGCATCTGCTTAGGCTTAAAGGGGCTGCTGTAACCTGGTTGAGGCCATATCTTACTGAGAGACACTTTTTTCAGTAACTTTCAATTCCTCCTTTTCATCTACTGCTCCTGTTAAATGTAGTGTTCCTCAGGGATCCACCCTGGGTCCTATTTATTTTCTATGTATCTCCACCCAATTGGTGCTATTTTTAGGAAGTTTAATGCTTCTTGTCATTGTTATGCTGATGACACACAAGTCTATATTCCTCTGTGTAACTCTTCAATGAATAGGCTGCACAACTGCCTTGTAGAACTACGATCCTGGATGGCTGACAATTTTCTTGATCTTAATCAAAATAAAATGGTACTTCTGATAGCTGGTCTAGCTGGTCCTCCTGCCAAAGTTCAAATTGGTTTTGAACTTGTTGGCTCTTTCGCAGAATTAATCTTGGGGTTATTTTTGAAAGTTATCTCTCTTTTGAAAAATAGATTAATTCTGAGGTGAAGAGTTGCTTTTTCCAGCTTTGTTTTTTAGCCAAGGTTTAAGCCTTTTTTTATCTCCAAGGAATCTTGATAAAGTTATTTGTGCTTTTATCTTTTCTCGGCTTGATTACTACATTCTGGGATCATCAGATCCCTGATACGTAGTTTGCAGTTGATCAGCTGCCTGTTTTTCGGTTGGGGCAAAAAAGTTTGATTCTGTTTCTCCATTTTTAGCCTGTTTACACTGGCTGCCTGTTAGCTTCAGAATTCATTTTAAAATTTTGCTGCTGTTTTTTTTCCATCAGTATGTTCCCACTTATTTATCTGAATTCACATACCATCCAGAGAGCTTAGATCTACTGGTCAGTTGTCTCTTGTTGTCCCCCATACTAAGCGCAAAACTAAGGGGGATAGGACTTTTGCAGCTGCTGCACCTCGTCTGTGGAATTCTTTACCTAATTACATTAAGAAGTCACCTTCAATTGAACTGTTTAAAATGAGATTGAAGACGCATTTCTGTTGTCTGGCTTTCAGTGACTTTCAGTCCCTTCCTCATAGTCATTTGTTTGTTTTCAATTTACTGCTGGTTTGAATTTTGTTTTTCTTGTATTTTATTCTATTTATTTTACTTATGTTTATTGTATGTTTTATTGTAAAACACTTTGGATACAGCATTACAGATGTTGTTTCAAATGTGCTCTATAAATAAATTGACATTGACAATAAAAAAACACAGAAGTGCACTGTAGAAATTGTGTTTATACATAATGCTTAGAATTTCTGAGAGAATCGATCAAAGCATATGATGATATTTACTTTACAATAGAGGAAATATATTAAATAGTGGTGCATTGTAGTACTATTGTTTATTACTTTATAGTCTATTTTGTATGTCACCTATAAAAGAAGTGCTGTACAATTTCCAAAACACCAAATTAGTTCAACCATTTAGATTGTTCATCAATCCTTTTATGAGAGTATAAGGTCCAGTACTATAATGACATGTTGCTTGTTGCTCAGATATACAAGTAACATTATCACTGCACTCTGTACACATGATAGTGCTATTACTACTGTTACTACACACATAATCACCCTGGTGCCTATTTCCACCATTCTAAATTTAGCACTGATATACAGTAGAAGATAATTTTGAAGTAATAATTCTTCAGCTAATCACCTCAAAACCCTTTAAAGCACTAAGATAGAACACTGCTAAAGGCAAACTATCACTGGCATCACAAAACACAGCTGGCTTAAATGTATCAGAGGAATTCCGTTAGCACTAAAGATTCAGAGATGATCTCACTGCTGAAGATAACATCATCATGACAGAAACAAGAGTTATATTCCTCAGATAATGTGAAACAGATACATAAAATATTAACACAATGGGGCACCTATGAGGAAAAGGGACCAAGTGTAGAACAAGTACCCACGAAAGACTCATTAACTTCTTCACAAAACCTTTAAAGTGCTAAATATGGAGAAGCTTCAAAGTCCAACATGCAATGACAAAAATGGCATATGAACGTTATTTATTTTTGATAAGGTATACTTTTGAACTGTATGGAACTGGAATTAATACAGTGTACCAAAAAAAAAAAATTAAGAATGGATCATTTTTGGTGTCAAAACACTTGCTATACAACAATGAGCCATGCTACAAAAAGTATATATAGAAATGTATGTTTAGAAATTTTCTAGGTTAAGTGTACTGTAAGAGGCTGAAATGGGCTGGAACACTACTGGGCTGCCACAAGACAGCCAACAGTCTTGCAACACATTCTCTGTGAGAAGCAGCCATTTTGGCAGGAGAAAAGGTTCTCTACACATTAGTGTTAGATTGTAGGAGCCACTAAGAGTGGTAAGTTATGTATGTGTGCTAGAAGAAGCAGAAGAGCAGTAGAAAAGCATACAATTGTATGAGCATGTGATATGCAGATTGTGTACCAGTGTCTTCTAAGGACACTAGAGGACAAACTAAAGAAGCAGTGGAGGTTAAGAAAGAGGCCAATAGACCTCCTGTCCAACAGGAGTTAGCACAGATTTATTGGCTTATGAAAGGAGGTTGTTTCCCTATGAATAAGAATATGACTGCCACTACTGCTGCCTCTACTGCTATTCAAGAGTGAATTTAGGAAACACTTGCAGTGCAACAGTAACCTTTGACCATCCCTACTAATGGAAAACATAGCATCGTCTATTTAAATGAATAATTAGTTGAAAGGCTACCTTGTAGAGACTCAATTTTAACTGCAACTGAGGGACCAAGGGTGAAAGGGAACTTTGTAACATTAATTGATGATCCAAGAAGAGACATCAATTGGTAGTTTAAAGTTGCCTCGTGGCCACATTAAGCTTATAGTTCAGAGGTGAGTTGGAGCAAAGATTCAGTTAGTGGGGAGAAAGAACTCTGGGTTAAGAGACAGAGAGAAAGAAACAATAAGAGAAATGGGACATGAGGATGGGATAATATTTTGGTACTAAAGCAAAGGACAATTGGATATGAAAGGTCATAAGTGCTAAATAGGTAGGCCTAGACAGGCTGTGCAGTTGTTGTTTTGATTATGACTGGTTTGTACTTTACATTGTGTTTGCCCCTCCATTTTGTCAACAAAGGCTCCATTTTTATATGTTTGGCCTTGTTGTTTTTGATTTTTTGTTGTTTTTCTTGTCATTTTATATTTTCACAAAATGTTTTTTTTTTCAAAAAGAACAAAAGGGGCGGGTCCCCCAGTGTTACAGCTGTGGGGCCACCTTCAGCTTTTAGAAGGCCTGAGAAGTCTGAGTCATTAAATCTCCTACTCTTGTTGTTGCTCAGCCTATTTTGGATTCCCTTTTGTTATGAGAGCTTATCTTTTTATTCTTCTGATTTTGATATTTGGCTTATGGTTTTGGCTGGTTTCTATTTTGGTTTGCCTCCAGGCAACCTTTTGCTATGTTCTTCTTTTTAATTTATTTTTGTTTTTAGATTTTTTCGATTAATACATTTTTTAATTATTAAGAATTTATTATTTTGGACCATGAGTTTCATGGTTACCCTCTCCCTTTTTTAGATGCATAGCCTGCAAATACTGTTTCTTGGGTTTGGAGAGTCTACCTGTTATTTATCACATCTATTTAGAGTACTGGGCTGATTTTTGGATCTTTGAGGCATACATTTGAGCTTTGCAAACATACCACTTATGAAATATTGCTTTTAATGTACAATATATAGGTTTTTCTACTTACATTAATATTATTATTGTACATTGCTTGCTTTATCTTTTCATTATACATACTTGCTTTTGTCTTCTTGTTGTATCACTCTGTGAAAAGCTATTTCTTGAGCTCTGCCAAGATAAATGCTGAAAACTGCACAGCTGCCGAACACCAGACATGCCAGTGCACCATTGCAGTGCAGCTCGGGCTCCATGGGTGTAGGTGCATGTGGCTGCAAAACTGTGAAGCCCTGGAGTGTTTAAAGAGGAAATTGTCAGATTGCTTTTATATGTGTGATTACTTCGGCCTGTTTCCACATTGACAGAGCACACCTGCACACTGGGAGAGTCAGAAAAGTGGGAAAAAAGTAAGTATGATGGTTAAGTCAGGAGAAAGACAATGATGGCTTAAAGAACAGTAGGATCATTGCAGAATTGATGCAATGGAAAGTAGACATGGTAGCCCTGTGTGGAACAGTGACACTTTAAGGGTAGGATCACTCCTGCTGAACATCACACATCGTAATTGCTGACCTGCTCAATCCTGTGACTTTTGACTTGCAGTCTTCCACAACCTTCCACCTTCAAAACCTCTGCACATCTTGTCAGAACCTGAGTAAAACTACAGTTGGAACACCTCAGCTAACAGTTGTGTTCATCTCTGTTGAATGTCCAATATGGTTTCCAGGCCTGCTTTGTGCCCCAGTAAATACAAATTATAATGACTAATTACTGATAATGCAATTGTCCACCTCTCACTCAGAATATGCAACTAATGCAGGAAGCACTTTTAGACAGACATTCTTCAATCTGGTGCACTTTTACATGATAATCATCTTTTTCTACCCTCTCAAACCTACACTGTATTTAATGTTTAGAAAACGCCTGGGTTTAAAACATGTAGAGATTTGTATATAGACAATGTTTTTGCATCTTATGAAGAAAAACACTTCAAATTTAACTTCCTATCAACACAATTTTTTCACTACTTTCAAATCAAAAACTTCACTATAAAGAACCTGGCCAATTTTTCTCACGTCCCACCCATTTCTATCCGAGGGGCAATACAGATCAGTGTTGCAGACTCGGACAGCATCTCAACAATATATAAAAACTTCTTAAAGTCTCTTCCTTTCAAAGATCTTGGGATATATTGAGGAAAGGATCTTTCACTTAACATCTCTGAAATGGAATGGAAGGCAGGCTTAGGCAGCCAAGCTTAGAATACATTCCAGCTCCATATGCACAAAGAATTTAATCATCCAACTTAAAATCTTTCACTGAGCACATTCTCATTTAAAATTGTCCAAATTGCATCCAGGGCAAGATTCAACATGTGAATGTTACAATTTAGCTCCAGCCTCACTGGGTCACTTGCTTTGGGTGTGCACCAAATTAACATCATTTTTGGACAAATGTTTTTGAATGCCTATCGGAAAGCCTTGGTGCCACAATCACTCCTAACCCATTAACAGCAGCAGATTGGCTTAAAGTGGAGAAAGACAAATTGATTGTAATTGCTCATACCACACTATTAGCACATAGGTTTATCTTGCTCAACTGGAAGAATCCTAACCCACCTGTTATAAGTCACTGGGTAACTGATGTTCTATACTCTTTGATTTTTTTATTTTTTGATTTTATTCATTTTGTAAAGCACTTTGAGCTACATTTTTTTGTATGAAAATGTGCTATATAAATAAATGTTGATTGATTGATTGATTGATTGATTGAAACTGGAAAAACTTAAATTCTCACTTAGAGGATCTGTACAAAATCTCTGTACAAGATCTAATTGATTAAATCTTAGAATAAGCATTTATATCGGGGAAAAGGACTTTCTCCTCTGTTTTTTTTTTTTTTAAAGCTTTGCTCATTTTGTAGTCTCTCGTCTCTTTCCCTCAGGCAGGGGTTAAATTGTGGTCCGCTTGTTAAGTTTGGCCTGATTGTATGGAATGTTGTTTTCTTCAACTAATATCAATAAAATTAAATTTTAAAAATGTACTTATGATAGTTAAATGTTTGTTTAATTGA
This sequence comes from Polypterus bichir lapradei, assembly GCA_026402145.1. Taxonomy (NCBI): domain Eukaryota; kingdom Metazoa; phylum Chordata; class Cladistia; order Polypteriformes; family Polypteridae; genus Polypterus; species Polypterus bichir. Next base: position 97,402,465 of record JANRMT010062854.1, on the reverse strand, counting down.
AGCTAAGTATAAAATTATTATTTGGGTCATGATTGTTTTTTGTTGTTATTGCTTTGGTTACCTGTCACTGTTGTGGCTTTGAGGCACTACTGTAAGCTCAAGACTTTTCCTCCAGTGCATTTTTCAGCACTAAATCTGGTCCACTTGCGGAGCTAATGCTCCTTACTAGACACACCATGTTAAAATAATGTTATGTCTAGCAAACCTGAAAGCCAAAAGAGCAGCAGTGACAGACACTGAGAGATACAGAGACCAATACAGAGACAATAATGCAATGTGGATTTAGAATAATGTATAGGTTGGCATATGAGAATGTTTTCACATTAGAAGGAAGTAGAAAAGACAGGCATTGTGAGGTGTTCGATTACAGGCTTTGAACGTGTATGAAATACATTACATTTCTACTGGAAAACACAGCTTAAAAAACACATTATACGCTGTATAAAGCAGTGTGTTCTGTTTTGTGTTCACATGATGAAAGAAGCAGACATGGCTCTTCTTTAAAGAAATACAGAATTGTGTATTCATTTTCATCTATTGCACAGGAAATGTAGTTTTTTAATAGCGATATAGAAATGGAAGGAAAGTTAATGTACTTTAGCCAGCTAAGAAGTTACATGGGCTTAATATGAGATCAGTGTTAACCTAATCTGGTGAAACTCAGCATATCTCCAGCATCAAACTGACATCCTTGTCTTCCTTCTCCAAGTAACATTTCCTTATAAATGTCCTTATGTAGCCGAGTACAATGACAGGTAAGACTGTTAGGCAGCAATATAAAGTCATTTATAAACAACTCCCATGAAGAATGTGTTATAAATGTATGTTTGGTCACAAACATTTAAAACAATCAAACCAGATAGTTCCATTCAAACAAAGGTTTCGTACAGCTTGCATATCTTTATACAGAACCGTGTTGTTAATTTACAATTGACTCCTTCTCAATATATAAAAAAAAAAAAATCCAACTTGCTTGTGCCGTTTTTCCTTTATTCTTCATTTGCCGCCATCAGCCCAATGGTCACTTTGTTTGGTCAACATTTCAGGATACGGAGTGAGAGGGCTTTATAAAATGCTATTTGACTGCTGTGACTCCAAATGTTTGCTGCCGTAGGGTCTGAAGACCAAGGCACAAATTTATTCTTCATATTACTTACTTTAAGACATGATATCATCAATTGGGTATGGATGTAGGAACCTAATCCGCACCTCGCAGGGCAAATTAGCCAAGGACTGAGCTAAGGGTCTGTCTTGTTTTGTTTTCTTATGATTTACACACATAGTTCAGGCTGGGAAATTTATAAATCGAAGTTGCTGTAATTTCTTTTTTACCTAAGGTGGCATAAGTTAATTCCTTTTATGACTTTTTTTCTTGTTGAAATAACAAAAATATTGCACAAGGTAAGCGATACATTCTCAACCAAATTCCTGATAACAATGTTAATGTTATATTTTGTATGAATTAGTTAAAACATAATATCTATTATGCAGTCAATGAAAACTAAATAAACCCCAGCAAATCATCTCCTTTAAGGCTAATATGAAACTACTGTGTGAAAAATATTAGTTTATAAGGATGAGTGGTTCTATGAATGTTAAATTGCTGTATCTAGTTTCCATGTGGGTCAGAGTACCATGAGAATTAACAAAGTCAGGTGAACTTACAGCCTAAGGTTATAGGAGAAGCCAGCGATCAAATTTCAGTTCTAATTGCTAAGAGAGCTGTCACTCACTGCTTCAAATTTTCCAGAAATTCAAAAAAGTCAATTCAGAAATATTGGAGAATTTCTTCCTTCTCTTTTACATTATTGGCACATAGAAATGCACAGATAAAAACATTTTGTCAACACATGCAGTTTTGAATAAAACAAAGTAAGGATGACAAATAGAGATTTTCTTTAAATGTTTTTTAATTGACATGTTTGATAGATGGGTGTGCAGAGTGGGTTTTTCTGCAGGTTGTTAAAAATTTGAATTCTTCCACCTAAAACAGGAACTGCTTTAAAAATCAGGCTGTCAGGTATGTGCATGTGTATGCTATCAATCCTCCCATGTCTACCCCTGCTTAATCCAAGGTCATGGTTGCTGTTAACAACTTTGGACAGAAGGCAAGACTGAGCCCTAGACAAGCTGCAGCCTACTGCAGGGAACATTCATCCAGCTCTACCATAAGCTAATTTATAGCCAGCAATTAATTGAACATGCATGTCTTTGTGAAGAACAATAAAGTGTCCAAGAAAAGCCCCTTGCAGCACCAGGAGAACATGCAAACATCACAGAGACAGCGCCTGGGCTGGGATTTAAACACAGGAGTCTAGAGCTGCAAGGTGGCAGTGCTACACATACAAATTAAACTAGACTCTGTTCATGTATTATACAGGATACAGTTCAGGTTCAGCTTAATCCTTATTATAAGCCCATGGGACAATCTGGTGGAAGCATGAAATCACAATATTAGGAATAATGCATAAAAATCAACACTGGACTCAAGCAATGATAATTTATCCATCCATTATCCAACCCGCTATATCCTAACTACAGGGTCACAGGGGTCTGCTGGAGCCAATTCCAGTCAACACAGGGCGCAAGGCAGGAAACAAAACCCGGGCAGGGCGCCAGCACACACACACGGACACTAGGGACAATTTAGAATTGCCAATGCACCTAACCTGCATGTCTTTGGACTGTGGGAGGAAACCGAAGCACCCGGAGGAAATCCACGCAGACACGGGGAGAACATGTAAACTCCACACAGGGAGGACCCAGGAAGCGAACCCAGGGCTCCTAATTGCGAGGCAGCAGTGCTACCACTGCACCACCGTGCCGCCCTCAGTGATAATTAACTAGGCCAAATAAGTAAGTCATCACATTAATAAGACTGATTGGAAATAAGAGCTGTGATCAATGTATGGATTGACCTTAAAGAAGAAGAAGTTTTTAAGAATCATACAAAGGGTAAGAGAAATTATAACTGATAACATTAACATGTTTATAGAATAACATTATTTTTATTTCAGCCTTATAAATTTCTTGACAGAACTTGTATTAATACATATATACATACATATAAACAATGCACCATACATATAAATATATATTTGCATATATATTGCATACTTTATCTTACCACAAAAGATAAATAAATATTTGTATATACAAAGATACACTGATAGTAATGACGATAGGTATACATTCAGACTTTTGCCTCTGTCTGGCAACTTTATTTTTTGGTATAATGTTACATTTCCACCCCTTGTATTTATCTTGTAAGAGCTTTGTGATGATGGACACAATGAAAAGTGTTCTATTATGGAAAGACTGACAGAGTGACTCAGGTATTCAGTCAGATAACTCCTGCGTATAGATTGTTCGTGTTAATTTAGAACTTTGTGCATTGAGGCAGCAATAATGTATATGTGATTACTTTTGGTTAGAGCTGATTTGCTTATTTAAAAAACTGATTAAATTGTTAAACTGTTTAAAGAAAGAATAGTTTATAGATTGAAAACAGCAGTTTCATAGGCTAGCTTAACAGATGAAGTTAGGATGCTAGTTTCAAATCAGGTTCAAGCTGTAGGTAAAAGCTGGCTTACTGCCGGACCCTGAAAAAGTCACATAAGATGACTATGTTCCAAAAATGACATGGAAAGAAGAAGCCGTGATTAAATTACCTAAGCTGGATTTCAGGAATAAAAACAATAGCATTTTGCCTATTAAACATTAGGGTCAATAATTGATAACAAAATCTTCAGTAATTCAAATGGCACAGATACAGAAACAGATTACATACATGTAAAATGTGATTCTTGCATTTTTTCTTGGTCTGCAATCTATAAATGTTTTTACTTCACTTCTATTGATGAGTCCAGTATACTTTACAATACCTAAATTTATGCTACATAAAGATATAAATATATGTATATATTCAAGCATGTGTGCATGAGGGCACAGCTTAAAGGTTCAAGTGATAATAATTTCCCGCTAGAACACCAGGTAGCACGTTTACCTGATACCTTTTCTCTTCCCCTCTGCAGACCAGAAGGCTGACAACCTTAACACCTTCTGGTATCTGCTGGCCTGGACACACCTCTTCCTGCCAGGAGCCCATATTTCCGGAAGCTCCGCCATCTTGAGACAGTCTATCTGGAGACTTGTGTCTATACAACATTTTTGTTTTGCTTTTTACACGTTTAAACTTGTGTCTTGTTTATATTATATGGGGTTATCCTTTGGGTAGCGCAAAGATTTATAATCTGCTTCTTTTGTTACAATATATGTACAGTATATGTATGTTTTACGAAGCAAAGGTCTGTGATATGGTTTGCATATTTATTAATGTATTAATTTATTAATGGATTATCTTAAAATAGTCTTTTATTCCTGAGCTTTCAACACCTATCAGGTGTCATCACCAGAGGAAAAAGATTAGACATACAAGAATCAAAGACTATGTATAGCAAATGAGGAATTTGGGGTAGGCAGGTGTAAGAGGTGTGGATTACTAAGTTGGGGTTCAGAAGGTGTTGGTCTTAAAGTCTTTTTTATTATCTAGGTTTATGTCCAAGTGTCTGATAAAGGCATTTTCATTGATAGCCACTATTCAACAGGCTCTCTAGAAAAAGAAGAAAAAAAGCCACTTAATTGAAAAAAAACTGAAAGAAATAGCAATAACAAAATTCTCAAGGTATTAGGCTTGTGTAGAGCACATAGTAGGAGCTCCATCCACTGTTCTCTCTAGTCCATGAAGAAACAACTTATTCTGGTGGTTGGTGAGATTGAATATTATAGGTTTCAGAAGAGATGGCACTTCTGGGGAAATATGGGAGGGAACCTCAGTTGGCTTACAAATTTTCTTCAGCACTGTAGACAAAAGGGGAGAAAGCATTATCAACTGCACCCCCTTTTGGTGTGGAGTCATTCTGCTTACCTTATAAGAGTCCTGAAGGTGTCCCCTAAGTGTTCATGTCTGGCAATATATATCATGTCACACATGTGTAAGTAGATGGCATTTTCAGGACTTGCATACAGATTGCAGTACCACTCATGAGAGAGTGCTGTTATTTACACCTTCTCCAGTTTGATCCACAAACTTAATGGTATATGAAGACCCACCTACTTCCTCAGAAAACCCCTTCCCTTCTGCGAAAAAACCCATATAATGGCCATGACTACATGAAGTAAACAGATTTATTGTGGACTTTAGAACATTAGAAGATTACAACAATCTAGACGAGAACAGGCCATTCAGACAAACAAAGCTCACCAGTCCTATCCACCTAATTCTTCTAAAAAACATCGTCTAGTTTTAAAAGTCCCTAAAGTGCTACTGTCTACCAATCTGCTTGATAGCTTATTCTATGTGTCTATGGTTCTCTGTGTAAACAAAAGCTTTCTTCCTGTTTCTGTGAAATTTCCCTATAACACGTATCCGACTGTGTCCCTGTTGTCCTGCTACTCTCAGTTTAAAATAACAGTTTTGATGCATTGTACTAATTCCTTTCATAATTTTAAACATTTCAATTATGTCTCCTCTTAATCTTCTTTTGCTTAAACTGAAAATAATCAGCTCTTTTAATCTTTGCTCATAATTCCTGCCCTGTAACAGCCTAGTCACTCTACTCTGGACTTTTTCTAACACTGCTATGTCCTTTTTGTATCCTGGAGACCAAAACTGCACACAGTTCTCCAGATGAGGCCTCACCGTTGTGTTATATAGCTTGAGCATAACCTCCTTGGACTTGTACCCTACACATCAGGGCACTATATAACCTAACACTCTGTTAGCCTTCTTAATGGCATCTGAACACTGTCTGGCAGTGTTGAGAGTGTTGAGTCCTCTATGACTTCTAAATCATTTTCGTAAGGTGCACTTTGGATTTTCAGACCAGTCATTGTCTATTCAACCCCAACATTTTTAATTCCTACAGTACATGTAAACCTTTACATTTACTTTCATTAATTTTCATCTGTAACAAATCTGCCCAAGCCTGTACACTGTCCAAGTCACTCTGTAATGATTCAACTGATTCCAGATTATCTGCTCATCCACCTATCTTGGTATCATCTGAAAACTTAACAAGTTTGTTACTTATATTCCTATCTAAATCATTTATAGATATTGAAAATAGCAACGGCCCAGAAAATAGCAGGTGCCCTTAAAAATAGAAGTGGCCCAACGTCTTAAAAGATGCTCCTCACTTTCCTCTGCAGTGTGCATTTTTATCATTATAATGTCCTGACTGTATGTATACGTTGCAAATTAAAATTATTTTATCATCCTGTTTGGATTTCTGTCTTGAACATTAAAGCTGTTGTGAAGCTCCAAAACCCACAGAATTAGATGAATGAGTTGATGGAGGTATTTTTCAAGGGTCCGCCATTGACGAAATTCTTATACTCTACAGTACAATCACCTAGAAAACTGATCAAAAACCTTTTGAGCATTGAGATTTAGGATCAGGGCATTAGTGCTCTAAAATATCTCCACCCAACATTACTGTTTCATATCTTCTGTTGAAGTACACAGTGTAATGCCTGGCTGCCCTTTGATAATGCTTGTTTTCAGAGAAGTGTATGTCAAGTCACTAGAGGCAAGATATTATTAGTAGAAGATTATTCCTATGCAATGTTTGTTTCATTTCAACTTTTCTGTTTTGCTACATAAATCAGATGCATCAGTTGGAGAAACACGTTAGAAGGCTTTATTAACCTTGGGAAACAGACTTCAAGCTGCTTCACCGCTGAGTCAGACAGGCTGCATGGATTGACTTACATAACCCATCATTTCTGACCACGTCCCTCCCTGCACATTAAATACAAATCACCATCTACTTATCTCTTTTAATTAACCTTAGGTATTCAGCTTTGCCTTAAAATCATGCTTTTCAGTTAACATATTATTGGAGTTAATGCACATAAGGCAGTTCTATGTTCTACATAGCTTTATGTAAAGGCTACTTTTTATAACAGTAGATCATAAGAGGGCATCATTGAGCTTGAAAATAAATGGGATTTTTTATCATGAACAAATGCTTCTGAACACTCTTATAAGTGCATACCTTTAAACATAATGCAATATTTCTTAATCGCTAAGCATTTAAGAGACATCAACTAACCAGTTTATAGCGGCCATCAGACAGCGTAGGTGAGGCCGAGGTGGCACCCTGCCTGCTGCTTCCACATAAGAGAAACCATAGAGGAAAGAGTAGATGATAAAAAAGAGATAAAACTGTATTCAGTAGCTCTCAGAAAGCCATTAGCAACAATAAAGAATTTGGAAGTCTATCGAAATGCAAAGTATTATAACAAAAATGTACTATTATTACAGGTGCCCATCTTTGTCAGCATTCACCACATTCAATACTGAGATCATTCCCAACCTTAATGTTACATGGTTAAAAAAATTGTGAAATTTCTTTTCTGAAGTATGGAAAAAAAATTCTTAGTCCTCCTCTCATTATCCATTGATTGCATGTAAAATAGAATAAATTAAAGTTTCTTTTTTTAAAATTTCATGCCTTGTATGAATTAATAATGTATCTGCTTTGAGTTGTAGCCTTTTGCATTTTAAAAGCACAGGGTGTGGAATGGTTTAGGCGCAGGTCCTCTAGGTTCTAAAAAGCTGTGTCAGGGTTACAATGCAGGAATATATAGAGCCTTCAAATGTTGCAGGGTTATTAATAATACCTTCACATTATGATCCAGGCTGTATCTTTATTGGAAGTTTCATGAGGATAGCATGGTGGCACAATGATTAGTGGTGCTGTCTGTGTGGAGTTCTTCCTAAATTCAAGTATTTTATTTTCTTCAGGCACTTCACTTCTCCTTCCTTACAGGAGCACGATAGGTTAACCAGCAATACTAAATCAACTTGTGTCCCATTCAAGGTTAGTCTTGTCTTTCACCCAAAGTTGTCAGGAGAAGCTATAGCCCCAGCACTCAACACTGGATTGAACATCTTTGATAATAAGGGAACTCAGGGACTCAAAATATAGAGCTAATAGTAAAAAGATATGTCAAAGTCAATAACTGAAACACAGTGTTTGCATAAGTATTCAAACTCTATACTTCACTTTCTTGAGACAGGTTTTGCCACAATACTAATTTCAAGTCTCCTGAAGACATTGACAGTACTGGCATACAGTACACTGTAAATTAAATGTATAAATGTTCCATTGAAGGTAATGTTCTTTCCTAGCTTTAAATAAGATTTCCTTGTGGCAGGCTTATGAAACAGCATGTTTCCATCTATCCATTTTCTTGGATACCATGTTTTTATTAAATGACAACATTAATCTATCATGATAAAAAGCAAGCCAATGTTCAAAGGCACACACACTGAATTTACAGTCTCCAAAAATAAATTGAATGTCTTTAAGGTGTGGTAGGAAGCAAGAGTAATTACATAAATACATCCATCCATCTATTTTCCAACCCGCTGAATCCGAACACAGGGTCACGGGGGTCTGCTGGAGCCAATCCCAGCCAACACAGGGCACAAGGCAGCAACCAATCCTGGGCAGGGTGCCAACCCACCGCAGGACACACACAAACACACCCACACACCAAGCACACACTAGGGCCAATTTAGAATCGCCAATCCACCTAACCTGCATGTCTTTGGACTGTGGGAGGAATCGGAGTGCCCGGAGGAAACCCACGCAGACACGGGGAGAACATGCAAACTCCACGCAGGGAGGACCCGGGAAGTGAACCCGGGTCTCCTAACTGCGAGGCAGCAGTGCTAACATAAATACATGGAAAACAATAATTCCAATGCAACAATACAGAAAATAAGCCTAGGAATAAACCCAAGCTAAAACATAACAAACTTGAATTGGACAATCAATCTTTAGACCTGTAGAGTCAGTTGCAGTGGGCTTTAAGCTGGAGATGATCCCGTGCTGGTTTCGTCTTAATACTGTCGGAGGTGGCTGGGGTGGCGACCCAGCCGGGACGCCTAGGAGGACCGGAGGAGGGCTTGCGCCTTCCCCAAACCATTTGGGGGTGACCGCCCTGGTTCCTTTGGGGGCCACGTGTACAGAGCTTTAAAGCTCCACCCTGTAGGGGCCCGTGGTCACCGCCAGGGGGTGCCCCCATGCCTTTGGAGCCATGGACCTCAGCACTTCCGCCACACCAGGAAGTGCTGGGGGGAAGAGGAGCAGGGATACCTGGAGTGCTTCCGGGGATACAGCCAGCACTTCCGCCACACGGGGGCGTGTCCTTGGGAGATTGCCAGGAAGCACATCCGGGTGTGAATAAAAGGGGTCGCCTCCCTTCATTCGAGGCGAGAGTTGGGAGCGGAGTGGACTGAGCTTGCTGGAGGAGGCAAGGAGGCGGCCTGAAGAAGAAAGTAAGGCATTGTGTGGCCAGGACTTTGGGGACTTTGGGGGTTTGTGGTGCACTTAAGACTTGTATATATTGTAAATAAACGTGTTTGTGGGTGACATGAACGTGTCTGCCTGTCTGTGTCCGGGCCAGCCTCCACAGTACATATTTACAGTAAGAAGACGTACTTTCGGATTTGGCACTGTTGCAGTTTTCCTGATTGCAGATGACACAGACTAACTTTGACCACCTTGTCAACAGATTTAATGGACATAGTATGGTGGATAATGTGACAAAATGTATTCCACATTCATCAGTCAAACTGCTACGGACATGAAAAAGCACAAGTATGTCATTAAAAAATATGGAAACCATATCTTACATGTTTGAATCAAAGTATAGCGTGATACTGAATCATGTATATTTAACTCACTGCTACAGCAAAGGACAAGAGTTGCATGGAAATATTTACAATTTATTTTGCATAATATAAAAAATAAAAAAATATTGCTCAATATACAGTACATTTACTCATTTATCTTCAGTAAAAGAATTGGTATCCCTAATTAAGAAATCGGTTTGAAAAATGTGCATTAAAAGATGATGCCAGTTTCTTCCATTCGGTATTCCTTCAGAGTGTCATGGGGGTATCTTTGCAAGTGATCTCTTTATATAGTGCCTGTGTTCTACTGTGAACATTACATTGTAATGAGACATTCTGTTTGAATATTGTCCAGCCTCTGACTAGGTAGTTTATATGTTTTGGTGACTGTTACATTAATTTGGTTATTAGGAACATCTGGATGCATAATCAGGACCCCCCTACTGGCTCCAAGGTCATTGCATATATAAAAAGTAGGGTGGTGGTCTCCCTCGAAGATTAAAGCCAGTAGGAACATGTACATTAGGTTGAGGAGTAGCGATACAATGTATGAATAACCACATATGTGCGTTTAGTGGATTGGCACAACATCCCACTGAAACAGAAACGTTAGAAATTTCATGACTGTAGCTGAAACACGGCTACTTTTATGTAGGAGTGAAATTTTTAGGGTGTAATCGGTTGGTCGGTGAGAGACAATATAATCTGAAGTGATTCTGGCCTACAGCTCTGGAGTTAGGAGGGAGTGGGGGTTATTTGGATAGGGGTAATATCAACATCCTAAAATCCTGTTGCAGCTACAGTCTAATAATATTACCTAATGTTCAATGCAATGACACACACAATATAAAAAAATGTGATCTTACAATTGCTATAGGCTCTCCTAATAGTTTGACACAATTAATTAACAGCGCTTACATATATAGCTTAAGAGAGATAAAATAATACCTTTGGGCTCGAGTGACATGCATTATTATTTGTTGGGAGGGGTGAATTCGGTACAACACCCGCATTACTTTTTTCTTATATATACCAGTGCTGGCACCTACGTCACCCTGATGGTAGATCCAGCCATGAGTTAAAGAGAAACAATTATGCTTCAGGTCTACTTGCACTTACCTTTCATCATCATTTGAGATGGTCAAAGTGAATAATATTTACAATAACGACAGTGACACTCATTTTGATCAAAAGAAACTTAATAATGGTAATTATTTTTGTTACGTTTATATAAGGTCATACTTTTTCTCTGTGTTCTGTCCCTTTAAATCAAGAGGAATGTGTAGCTTCAAGTCATTAGTCGAGAGAGAGTGAGACATTATTTTCCAACGCATTGCCATTAATGGGCAATCAGATGGATAATTGAGCAAACTGAGAAACATGAAACAAAAACAGGACTAGATACAAATTAGTTAAACCTGGTATATTGTTCCTTTGCTCACTGCAGCAGCACTTAGACCTAAGGATAGTTTCCTCTTAGTATCATACTACGTATTCTGGTCTTCATCTGCAGATAGTATAGTTCTGTGTCAGGTACATTGAAACTGACCTGACCCATAGTGTTTCTGATCTTGGCTGTGTCTGAACGCCCTTTACTAACCCCCTTTAAGTCTCAGCTACTTGATTTATAAAATATGTCAATCTAAACATTTTATTGAATGTTTCCCAACTAAAGTTGAAATTGGGCAGACAGGAGTTGGCAAGGACTCAACTGGCAAGAGATGATCAGAAGAAAAATACAAAGTGTAAATACACAGCAAAACAGCATCCCTACAGCAATTATTTGCCTGCTGATCCCTGTTTATTAGGAAAATTGGCTTGTCCAATTGCCCACCCATCCAATGCTACACATACACAATCCCCTTTTCCACTCCTCATCTCTGTCTCTCTTTCTCTCTCTTTATCCTGGCCTCTTCTCCTTCCACCAGATGAGCATTTATCCCAGCTCATCTGCCTTTACACTCTATAAGACTCTAGCAACGACATAACATTTTTAATTCCAGATAGCCACTTTCAGTGTCATGGGTAGCTAGACATTTGTTCCAGGCACTGGACTCTAGAATAGAACTTTCCATAGTGGCCCCAGATGTCCTTACACTTCTAAGGCTGTATTTTTCTTGTTATGTAAGAGGGATAGCACTGTCTCTTTCATTTCATTTTTGGAACCATGTACCCTTCAGCAGCCAGTCTTTTGCAAGCAAACTAAACTGAGAAAAATACTGGAACACCAGGGACCAGGAAATGAAATAAGACAGTCAGCGAAATAGATCATTAAACCAGAGGTCAAAAAGCAAACTAAGAAGTGTAGCCTTATGGAATAGCAAGAAATAGCAACCAGAAACATTGGTAAAATGACAGTCACATAATTGAAACCAAACATTATGATATATGAACCCCTCTTCCTGGCAACTGGGAACAGCATCCTAGTAACAAAGTGCATGAATGGCGGCACCCATTGCATAAACAAGATGGAGTGTGATGGTAAAAAATATAAATAACAACTTACAGTTAATCAAGGATACAGGAAATGTTCTATAAGTCATAAGACAAAATTAATTATTATAAAAGCCCCACTTGAGGCAGGAAAATACCAGGAAATAATTATAAAGGGTAGAGACTCATTACCAACACTGGTGTAACCTTGCAAGCCACACTCTGTCTGTTGGAAAAGAGTCATACATACTGTCCATGCCAACAGTGAGGTAGTCTGCTCCCGAGTGTTTTGTTATAGTTTTACACTCCATGTCCTACTGTTGTTGATGCTCGTGCCTAATGCACTGTTGGAGAATGGACAACAAACTGCATACAGGACAGGATGTACTGCCCACTAGTGTCAGCTCTCATCTGTCTCCAGCTGCCATTGTGGCTGTCTCATTTTCCAGTGTGTGGGACTTAACTTTGCCTCATGATATATGGTGCCTTTTACCTTTAGCCAGCTGAGCACCCCCTTTAACAAAATTATATAACAGGTTAACTAGACTTGACTACATAGTTGCACCTAGCATTCCATTCATTATATATCTATTATATCAATATAATGAAGGATATTATTTTATTTATGTGGCTTGAACATCTAGTATTACATTGTGTAAATATTTTTGATGCTTTAAATAGCACTCTGTGCTCCATTCAGTATGAACGCTACTATATAACTTGTGTTTTTTCTGCCTTCTGGATATCTGAACAAGCTGAATACTGAGAGGCAAGTGTGTCATAATCTCTTTACGTTATGCAATCAAATTTAAAGGCAAAACAGATTAAAAACGCTGGAGCTCCAAACAGAAAAATAGCTGCAGCTTCAATGCAGAGGTGCTCCACTACAGCACCTGTACACAAAAAACGATGTTATTCACTCTTACAAACTTGTCAGGCTTTGGGATCCAACAGCTTAGCATGAAAGCAAAGGTGAAACCTAATCCGAAAATTGCAGAGTGGCCGAGAGGAGTCAGTTATCTGAGGGCTCCAAATGAAACCCCATCACTCAGATAGAGTTTCTGCCGTGTTTTCATACTTTAGTCAGCTGACCCTTGTGCTCAGCCCTAATTGGCTAGCCAGCTCCAGCACTCGGTAATGATGTAACCAGAGTGTGTGGGAACCAGAGCTTTATACCAGAATGTGTGATAAATGCTATTTTCCCACTCCCTATCCTAGACTGGATGCTAATTTACTTGGCCAGCTTACTCCTGCCTCTCGTTATCTGGAAATTTAACCTTATTGTTTGTTAAATGCTGCATTTTTTTAAATCCCCATTTCTTCCTGATCAAAACAATGGGTCAGATTATTAAAGCCTCCTTTTCTGTTTACATGAGTCAATGACAAAGTTAATGAACAGTTTTACAAAATTAAATCTAATCACTAAAATTTTTTCAGATATGCTAATAGATAATGAGCTAAAAGAACTAAAAAAATAGTAATGAGACAAAAAACTCCTTTTGCCTGGAGAGAAAGCATAGACATGTAATACAGTGATTAGCACCCTGTTTGTCAAGGTGACAAAAGCAACCATTTGGTGTTTATAATCAGGAGAAATTAGAGGTGTCTCCACAATAAGAACATTTTGTTTCCTGTGTACTTTCTGTTCTAACAGTTGACTTCATTAAACAGATTACTTCTTTTTAATTTGAAAGGTAGGTCACTTTAAAATTAAACCATGTACTTTTCGACAGCTTACATGGGTACTAGTAATGCATAATGAGAGTCTACTGTTTGGAAGAGAGCAGCCTACCAGTTTGTATTAATTACTCTGACATGCATTTATTATTACTTATTATTATTTGGCTGACACCATTATCCAAGGCGACTTAGAACATCTGAGAGATACAATTGGTGGTATTTCTTTTTTTTCCAATTGGATCACAATATTCAAAATAATTAGAATCGTACAGGTGGGGGATTATCAGGGGTTTGAGAGTGGCAGACATGAAAATGCATTCACGCTACACGGTGGCACAGTGGTTAGCACCAAATTCACCTCCATGTCTTCCCAGAGTTTCTGGTTTACTCTAATAACTGGAAGACTGGGAGAACTGAGGATTCTAAACTGACCCAGTGCAATCAAGTATGTGTCTAGGTGTGTGCATTTTTGTGTTTTCTGACAACTATGCATCCAATATTTCTGGGCTACCCATGACTCTCAACTGAAAAAAATCAGGTTCATAAAAAGAATGGATGGAGAGGTAAACAGTATACCAAAGCAGGGGAAGCTCAGCAAGCCAAGACACAAGATCTTGTAGTAAATGTCTGACTCCAGACATGATGGGTACTTTTATCCCTGAAAACAGAGGTCTTTCACATAATGAAGTAAACCACATTAACCCTGGGAAGACATAGAAGTGAGCACAGTGTCAGCCATTTTTAAAATGGCTGGAGTCAGTACGGTGTTTAGGGAACTGAAAAGTGTAACTGGTAAAACAAAGGTACTTTATCCAACGTAGAGTGACCTCTTAGGTAGAGTTTGACCTCTCTCTACTGTATGGTTATAACTGAACTGCCTTTTCTCTACTCTAGAGCTGCATGATTAGAATAGGCCTTTTCTATGACTTTCATAGGTTGAACCTCCATCCTGGGAAATCCTTCTGTGGCTAGTCCTTCTGGACTTACTTATTTTTATTATCTAACATTAAGCTCTTTCTGAGCAAACAGAAACTGAAACCATATATTTATATGTATGCTTTTATAAACATATCCATAAATGAACACAGCTAGGATTAGCCGAAGGGTGCTCTTGACGGTCCAAAGTTGACAGTAAACAATGACAGATGCATCTCTTTTGTTAGTAAAGAGACAGCCATTAGATTGGGTGTGTGTGTGAGACATATTTCATATTTAGAGGTCCTTTTTCAAGTTCTGCATCCATTAACATGTGTTCACACAAACACGCATTCACTCAAGCATACATATACATTCGTCCATTTTTCTGTTCCCGGTCTCTGGTATCCTGGTAGAGCCTCACAATATTTATATATAAATACATTATTGCAATGCAAAGCTTTTAACTGTGAAATGGCTCATTACTTTTTTATTTGTACAGACAATTAACAATTTATTTGAGAGCATTTAATGTAAAAGATAAGGCTGATATATTACTGCTAGTTTTAAAAAATCTGTTGCCACTTATCAAGAAAATAGTAACATGAATGCTCCAGTGTACACAGTTTTATTCTCAGGTCCCACTGAAATGATTTTCTTTTAAACAATCCTTAGGGATGGCTCAAGACATTAAATGTCTATCTGCTTTACAGTAGTCCCATCTGGGATGTTGAATAACAAAATATGAAGGTTTTTTATCATAACAATACAAAACCTTTTAAGTTACAATATTTTGTAAATTACGCATTTTTTAAAAAGGAATTTTGAGCAACATGTCATTTTACAATGTATTACAATGCAGTTTGCTTTTTTACTTTTTAACTTGATCTTAAAATCCTGAAAATAATCACACTTTTTGTAACATTCAAAAGATTGCTTTTATTCTTCAGCTGTTTTAATTTTGGTTTTTGGAACATCCTTTTCTTAGTTTTGGACCTGTTCTATTTTTTTGGTCATTTTTACATTATTTGCCTTTTCTCTGTAGATATAATTTTTTGCTCTGGTTTTTGGTGTTTTTTTACTGGTCACTGCCTGTTTGTGACTACATCTGCATGGCTGTGGCCATCTTGTTTACTATTGCTAGGCACTCTGAAAGTCACATGACATAGAGGTTATGTGATATATTGTGTCATCATCGCCCTCCAATAAAAGATGGCAGCACACAGCTCTTAACATCTCTTTGTCAGATTCCAGTCAACTTACCAAGAAGACATTAGTGTTAGGATCTTTTGTTAATCAGTTTGCTTTTGGTATTTTGACATTTGTCTGTTTTTAGACTATACCTCTATCTGATTCTTTTGGCTGTTTATTTCTTGGTTTCTACCTTTCATTCATTCTGTTCAAATCTTATGTACAGTGTAGAAGATGCATACCCTGCTAACAAATACCCTGCACATCCACTGGACTCCAATAGATGATGCTTTAAACATCCCTGCTCATACATTCCGATTTGTATATGCCCCATCTTTTCCTTTCTATGGTGTTTATGAAATGAAAATTCCGGTGGGGCGGAGAGAGCCAACCTGAGTAGCCATGCATATGGTGTGTCTGTTTGTGTGAAGAACAGCATTTGTGCAGGTCAAGCATTTAAAGAGCAGAATTTGCAAGACCCGCTCCTGTGCTTAATTCTATTGGCCTTCGCTTAAATCAGCTCAGCTGACAGAGTTAGGGAAACAAAAACAGCACTCAAAAAAGAAACAAAATTGCTCAAGAAACTAGTTTTCTCTCACCAACAACCCTAACCCTTTTTATACAGAACAATGCTTTATGAGCATACAGCTTGTTGTTTTCATTGTGTTTATTTATCTTAAAATCTCACTACAATAAGTAAAACAAATACAACCATAAATATGATCAGTACAGCATTCCAAAAGCATTAAATCATAATCATACTTAACACCCGACTCCTATCCAGTTAACAGAGCTATGCAAAAAGATGTATCATAAGAAAGTTCCTTGTGTATATTCAAGTATCAAAAGAAAACACACCAGAGGTAGAAGCTCAGCGAGGTTATTTAAGAAGGGTATGAATTACTCATATATTCTAAAGTAGGTTTGTACTGTTCTTCATAAGGAAAATGAGATTTTATCTCATTTACATAATATATAGCACTTTATGAATTTTTATGGAGATTGGGTTAGGATTCTTCCATTTCAGCAGGTTAGTAGTATAGGAGACTCAACAGATTTATTGTTGCATAATTTTGTTCCATCTGGTTTTACTCCAAATAATGTTCATGTGGGTTCAGGGGCACTTGTGAATCTGATGCTACCAGATAAATAATAAGTGATCTTAATATTAGAATAATCCCAAAACATATGACCTATTGGGGCTGGTGCATTATGACATCTTGCATAGTTTTGATCCTGTCCCTGACAGATTCTGAATACTTTTAAAATTAAAAATATGTGTGATGAAAAAGTTCAACCTTAATTACAATAATCTTTGTGCAAAATGAAGAGTAGTGTATGTTATAAATAACTGGCTGTGATATTAATTTAGAGGTGTCCTGATATGTTTAACAAATAATTAAAGAAATCGTGAAAAACAGAATTAAGAAAAACTTTATGCTAATAAATTGTGACGCACGTAAGCATGTGTAAATGTAAGCTGCAAATTTTAAAAATCTTGCGTGGAGGACATTTCATCTTGCTGTTTGTGTGTATGCCCAGTGTAGGTGTCATATGTGTTTTCTGTCATTTTAGTGGGCATTCAGATACTTTCGTAATCAAGGTAAAAGTGCTAGTCTGGGCAGAGATCATTTTCATTCAAAAGTATGGACATAACCTAAAAGTCACAGACCTTACGCAAATTGTGCATATGCCATGGAGCACTTAGGAAGCCAAAACTCAAATTCAAGCACAACCTTTTCTGTTATAAATGCCAAAAGGGACTCTGCTCTGTGGGCCCTTGAGCAAGGCCCTTAACCTGCAATTGCTGAGTGCTTTGAGTTGTGAGAAAAGCTCTATATAAATGCAAAGAATTATTAAAATATCAGATTGGGATTATATCAAAAATTAACCAGTCCAATGAGCAAAATTAACCAATTTTTTCCCTAGTTTAGAGTCCCAGACTTACTGACAATACATATTAAAGCTGCTTTTAAGCTTATAAAACCTTTCTGGATAACTGTCTCACGATGGTTGCCATTGTCATATATGATTCTTATTGGAAGAGATTTCAGAAAGACTCCTACTATTGAAAGTTAGGGTTTCTTTGTAAAGGACCTGTAATATCAAGTGAAGTTCCTGTGCTGCTGTCAATGGTTCAGAAGATATAGGGTTAAGAGTGGCTGTACTGGACATTTCATTCAGTAGTCTTGAGATAACAGAAGGTACTCTGAGGTTTCTGGACATCTTTGCCTGTTCCACTAGAGTTTTTCCTCTGCTATTAGCTGTGTTTAGTTTGCCTGTTCTCCTTGTGTTTGTATGGATATTTACAAAAGTTCTGTGGTTTTCCAACCTCATCACAAATATCTGCTTGTGAGGCTGTTTGGTAATTCACAACAGGTCCCATAACTATGTCCCTTAATCAACTGGTGGCACATCCAGGGATGGTTCCTGAACCCAGCATTGCCAAGAAACACTCTGACCATCCCTGTAAATCTCACCCCGGTTAACTGGATTCATTTTATGTTATATCGTGTATCGTGAAAATACTATATAACGTATAAATGCCCATATACTATTATAGAATGAATCAATGAATTATTCATTTTTCCCTTGTGTGTTAAACAAGCTTCTCTTTAATGAGCCCAAGTACAGTGCCCCAGTACTCCAATGCTCTACAACTGAAGAACTCTCTCAAGCCACCCATCCACATTTGCTTCTTTTTTTCCTACACTTCCTTAAGTGCTAGAGACATATCCCATTGCTAATTGTTCTTATTTGTAATGCAGCTTCCTTCCTCCCATCACTTGGGTTTTAGCATAAAGGGCAGTGAAGTAGAACATAACCGAGATGCAAGCATTGAGCAAGAAAAAGCTTCCTTAATTACTCAGTAGCCTTGAGCCGCTCTTCTTGTTTCACGCTCAAGTCAATTATGTTGGCCTGATTAACCAGTACTAAGGATAGTGTCATTGTTTCACTCGAGCTTCACCCAGATGTTGTCGGACAATACCTTTCTTCCACTGCCATCACCATTTTCCAGAACTATTGTGCAAGCATTTAATTGCTTCTTTAGGATGCCTTGGCTCATGTTTATTTCTTCTGTTGTTTGACCAATATGGAATTGCAGTGCTTGTCAGAATGTTTTGAATAGTTTGCTAAATCTAAAATGCTTCAGGTATTTACATGTTACATTTTTTCTGGATGAATCATGTGCTTTTTTTGTCTTATCTGTGACTTAGCTGCTCAGCACCTTATTTTATCAGTTCTGCTGTTTTCTCTATTCAAAACTTACCTGGGAAGTTTAGATTTTGATTCCCCACTCACGTCGTGTTCCAGTTCTTATTTTAAAACTTTTATTGTAAAAGGTATGGGAAACTGGCAAAGGGCACCATTAAGGTGACAAATGACAGAGGCATATTCTGTCACAAACATCTATATGAGAGAAGAATCCTGCATTCCAACATGGGGATGCAAGAGTAGCTTCTAGTTGGTAGACTTTGTCTTACATGGTCACTAATGGGTACCAGTAGGTGGGGCATCAGGATTCTGAGACTGGAGGAGTGGCAGAAGGAAATAATATCTTCTGGCTGACAGGTAGCAGCAGAGGATTACTAGTTAAAGAAGCTAGGGCCAGGTTTTGTCAATTTAAAGGTGAGCTCATGGAAGACTGGAATAATTAAATTCCAGGGTATTCACTTGAAATACAAAAGATGGGGCGGGCAGTAAATATTGTAAAATGGAGGCCTTACCCTTTAGTGACTACTAAAGAGCCACTACAGGGAAAGCCATAGAAGAATCCTGGAAGTGATTCTGGAGTTTGGCTGGAAGTGACCCTGAAGGGGGTTTAAAGCCTTACAGCTGAGGGTAGATTGACTGTGCAATTAGGTGGGGAAAATAATAGACCAAAGAACAACAAAGATGAAAAGACAAGAGATGAGGAAAAGGAAGGTTGGTGGTAGTGTGGAAGTGTGCAAGTGGGTGAGCTATGACACTGGGGAAGCATGGGTTCAACACCTGCTGAGTTTTTGGAATTTCTGATATTGCTTTTATACCTTTTATGTACTTATTTTTTTTGCGCTTTCAAATGATTATATGGTCACTGTGTAAACACCACTTTGTGTTTACACAAAATTTACATTTGCACGGTTGCCACCATTTTGTGACTGTTTTTAAATGATGTCACACATGAGCGCTTAGGAGGCAGCCAACAAGTCCTGAGATGAGTGAACTATTGCAAGACAAGGGGGTGATATCAAGTATTAGCGCCTCTCTCCTTTTTTCACCAGAGTTGCCGAAGAAAAATAATAAAATAATTCACTCACCTCCAATAGTCCTGGATTCCCAAAATGGCTTTCACTCCATCTCATCACTTCCACTTTTGACTCCTGAAGATGACGTCACTTCCAGTCACCTTCCAATGACGTCACTTTCCGGCCTTCCCTGATGGCGTCATTTCTTAGCACCATTCAATGACATCACTTGCGGTCCCCCCTGATGACATCACTTCCATCTTCCAGTTATGATATCATTTCCATCAGTACTTCCAGCCACCATTTTCTATATAAAATCACATCCAACTTCTGTTTGCTGTCTAATGTCATGATTTTGATCAACTTTTTGCTTATTTTTTTCTGCAAGATCACCGAATATTATAAGGGGACAAGTCCCCAACTCTTTTTTGCGTCTCTTGTCAATTCATTCTCCTACAATGACCATTACCCTATTGCCCTATTGCAGTCACAAGATGATGTGCCTATAAAAGATGTTGGAACTTAGCTTATTACATCTATGCAATGGATTTAATTTCCTATCAATAACTGTCATGTTGGTATGAGGCTGAAGTTACAGCAACAGTTAATGTGATGGCCATTCAACTTAATCTTTGGTTTGCAAATTGGCTTTGGTGAACAATTTTACTCTGACTTTTATTTTTTTGGTTTTTGACCCCTGCCTGTTTTAAGACTTGGCATTGCCTGTTCCTTTCTGGTGTTTCCACAATCCACTGGTTACATAACTATGTTCCTGTTTGTGAAAAGTCATCTTCAGTTTCCTACTTCTTAGAATAGAGACTCTAGTTGAGGGTTTCTTGTGTCATATTCCTTTCTACCTCCATCTTGATCATAAAACAGCTATATAGGAAGGGCTACAACAGTGGCAAGCAAAAAAATGTGAGCTATGAGTAATCACTAATTTAATGAAGATAAAATTTGGTTCATGTAAGCAAGGTTTTATTTCAGACTGCAGTAACATTCATTTAGTGCCTGTTGTCTGGCAAGCATTGTGGGCACTGGCATACCAGAAATTCAGTCCCTGCTTCTAAATGGCGTAGCAGCCCCTGCCACTAGACTTGTTTAATGAAACATTTGGACTTGCAAAATGCCTTCACGGTAGAACTATACTATGCTCTACAGGATAAAGTTTATTTTGTGGGTTTCCTCTGGAGTCTCTTGTTTCCTTCCATGTTTTCAGACACGTTTTTTGTTTTCACAATCTTACTCTTCTGGTACTCTCAGTGCTTGTGATGCAAGGTTATTATAGTTTTGCCTTTTTATATTAGTTTTTATTTCTATATTTTTTCTAAACTTACTTGGAAATTCAGTTTAGTTTTAGTTTTCCTTCATTGTGTATTTTTAGTTTTAGTTTAGTTTTTATTTCACAAAGGTATTTCTATTTTATTTTTATATCTATTAGTTTCAGTTTTAGTTTTAGTAATTATGGCATGGAGCTCCTACGGAGTTACTTTTGTGTCACAATCAGACAGAACTGCACACTTAACAGATTTGGATATGAGTTTAATGTTAGTGGAAGCTTACTACACTGCCTAGTTTACTATCTGGTTTTGTTTTTGTCTAATAAAAACACACATAATCAAAACTAGACACTGAATATGAACAATTTTACACAATTTTATAATTTTTAAAATATTTTCTCATGAAAATCACAAGGGCTTAGGAAGAACAGAACTTTTAGGCTTGAGTCAGTGTGCAGAACCCACCTAGCTGTATTGAGGGAAACAAAGAAAAACAAGCATGTAGTGTCAAGGTTAGGGGTGGTGAGTCTTGAATAGCCCACCATAAGAACAGTAAACCCATAATGAGCAGAGCAGGAGCAGGTAATAAGAGTATGGACAGGCACAAAACAACAGAGACAGCGTCTGAGATTAAGAAAACATATACATTATCTAAACCTGGTTATCCAGAGTAGGATTGCAAAACTTACTAAGACTAACGGCAAGAATATTCATTCAAAAACTAAAACTAAAAATATTTTAGTAAATTATTATTTTATTTCAGTTAGTCTTTCCAGCTACTTTAATAGTTTCGTTTAATTTTAGTTTTTAATTTTGGCTTTGTTAATTATTTTATTTCAGTTTACGCAAATGTTTTTTTAATAATAGTTTCAGTTTTGATTTTAGTTTTCGTTAACTATAATAACCTTGTTGTGATGTATGGGTCAACTGCTTCATATATTCCAGAATTGAGTTCTCTGGCACAAATTCTGTGAAGCCATATGGCCAGTGGTTGGTATCTCTATATCTTTCCACTTAAGTTTTATCCCAATGAGTCCTGATATCCAGGCCGGAGTTCCCTCCAACTTTTCAACTTTTTTTTAACATGGCAAATTTTGTTGGTGGATGGGGTGGTATTTTGTATTGTTATCACTATCATTATGATTATCTTCCTTTGACTGTTTATTTTATAAGATACAGTACCTGTTGATTATTGTTTTTTCAACTATTTATTATTGTTATCTAAATGTCAATAAATATTTGATCACAAAAAAAGAATTTTAGTCCGGTCATTTGACCACCATGAATAATATTGAACCTGTATTTTGGGTAGGTAAATGGAACAGTGAGCAAGAAAAACAAATAATAAACTTATGATTTGAATGCTTTAACAGTAAGCAAGATGAAAGAGGCCGCAGTGAGGGCTTCATGTGCTGAGTCACAAGGCCTGAGGTCCAAGCCCTCCATTGACTCACACTGGCTGTACAGCTCTCAACAAGTCTCTTAAGCTGTCTGATTTGGAATTCTGAGAGTGCCTTGTGTGCACATGTAAAGCATTAGGAGTAATATTAACCTTACAGGCAATATACCAAAAAAAGGGAAAAAAAACATGACTGACACATTCCATGTTCTGTTCAGGATGATGACAAACATTTTGCAACATTCTGATTATGCAGGCCTTAACTTAGTCTGTTCTGCAGGGAGGACAATTTCAAAAAGAGTTTAGGAGATTCATGAGTAAGGGGCCCTTCATAAGACACATTTTTCTAGTAACAATTGTATTATACAGGGTAAGCCAAAAAGAAGTACCACATTTCAAACATTTATTTTACAAAAAAGATACAAGATAAAATAAATTTCATTACGACACAAGAAAGGGTATACAAAATAGATTTTTTTCACTGTGTTTTAAAAATGATGTCTTCAAGGTGGTAACCATCATTAGCGATACAGTCTTCAAGACAATTTCTGAATGCAAGCATGACTCGTTCAGCCATTTCAATAGGAATAGCATCAATTTTGTGGCAAATAACGTCCTTGAAGGGCTTCAAGGTTTTGAGGTTGGTGTATGTATACCTTCAACTTGAGATAGCCCCACAAGAAGAAATTGCATGGAGAGAGATCAGGAGAATGTGAAGGCCATCCAACATTATTGTGCAGGGAGATCAGCTTCTCCAGAAACATCTCCCGCAAAAACTTGCACGGATCTCCACGACGTATGAGCTGTTGCTGTTGTTGAAACCAGGCATCAAGCACATCCATTTCTTTCAGTTGGGTCCGCAAAAAAGTACTCTAGCATTTCAATGTATTGTTCTGAAGTGACGGTGACCTCCTCAAAAAAGTAAGGGCCTACAAGGGCAATGGTGCACCAAACTGTAACACAGTTCACGAGGGTTGGTTTCAGCCCAATAGAGAAAGTTTTGCTTATTTACGCAACCATTCCAATGGAAATGTGCCTCTTTGCTGCACATGATGATGGCATCTCGATGAACGGTTTGCAGATTGTTTGCACACAACTCCCTACGGCACTCCCAGTCTCTCTCAGTGAATTCCTGCACTACCGGCATTTTGAATGGATGAAAATTAATGTCCTAATGCAAAATCCTGCTCAAAGTGATGTCGGAAATGCCTAAGGCAGAAGCATGTTTGTGCGATGAACATCTAGGAGACTGTAAAATTGATGCCCTTACAGCTTGGATGTTTTCAGGCGTTCATACTGTCCGAGAACGGACATTTTCTGTCTAAATTTAGCAACCCACTGAATTGTTTTCTGATTTGGAGGAGGAATGGTAAAGCGCGTTCATAAGGCGCACTGCTTAGTGATGATGGATTTGTTCTTTTTGAAGAACGCTTTAATAGCAAAAGCATAGTGCGCACTGAATCGAGGAATGTTGTTGACTGAAAACTACAAGGGATTGCCTGTTAAAGGACCCGCAACCCAACCTGCTCGGCTACCTCTACCTCATGCAATGACCTTGAGAAATGTGGTACTATATTTTGGCTCATCCTGTATGATGATACATGATCAGTGAGGATTGCTCTGTCCCCTACTGAGCATTTCTAAACTGAATTTAAAATAACTAAAATATGTTACATTTACTTATTTAGCTTACGGCTTTATCCAAGGTGACTTACAACATTTATGATACAATTGGTTACATTTCTTTTGGTTTTCCAGTTGGAGCATGGCCAAG
Source organism: Polypterus bichir lapradei (assembly GCA_026402145.1). Taxonomy (NCBI): domain Eukaryota; kingdom Metazoa; phylum Chordata; class Cladistia; order Polypteriformes; family Polypteridae; genus Polypterus; species Polypterus bichir. Next base: position 97,377,855 of record JANRMT010062854.1, on the reverse strand, counting down.
TCAGTTTATAGCTGAAGTTTCTACTAAAATGGAAATCCAGTACAGTGTGTGTTTTCAGTAGACAGTGACCTCTTGGTTCAGACTTTTCTATAAATATAACCAGGAAATTAATAAATTGCTGGATACCTGTCACGCCACTTTTTAATGCTGCCAGAATCCGTCAGTACTGCATTAGGTTTTCCACATATTTATTCTTTTCTATCTGCCAGAGTTATAGCAGCAAACTACAGTACAGTATAATGCCAGTATACATGAAAAACAAAAGTCATCAAGCTCATTCAGTCCAAACTTCACACTTCTGACATCACACCTTTACATATACTATTTGTAGCCCTCCAATCTGCGATTGTCTGCCTTGTCTGTGCTGCCTCCATTTACTGCCTTCTTTGAGCTCAAGCACTGAATGATTTTTTTCACCTTTGGAAAACTGCAGTAGAATTGTTAACATTGTTGTCTCATGGTTGCATCTTTTTGGGTTCATGGCCTGGTGTAACTGCTGTCTATTCAAAGTTTGCAAGTTCTCTGTGTGGGTTTTTCTCCAGATACTAATTTTTTTTCTCATACATAATAAATACATTAAAGTTAATTATTGTCTCTAAATGGTTGATTTTGAGTGCGTATACACTGCATTGGGCTTACTGCCATGTCCACCCACATGTCTGAGCCATTTAATCACCACAAATATTTCTTTGCACACTTTTCAAGTTTCTGTCTTTTCCAATTTTTTTGCTTTCTCATTGGGAAACCTGTGCCCACATCAAGCAAGTAATGTACCCTCCATAGAATGGTGCTCCTCCTGGTGAGGCCATTAGATGTGAACTCCCACACCTTCTTTAACCTCTTCCTTTTATAAAAACATTGTGGGTTATATGGCTGGAAGAGGTGGACCCATGAGCTTTACCTGGGGCAGATCCTTGCTCCTTCTGTCTCCTTGAACCTTTTGGACATGTCTTTTTCTAGTTCTTGCCTGAGAAGACAGGAGAACCCACATTCTGAGATATCCAGAGCTCCATTAATTGTTCCTAGGATTTTCCCTGTGCTCTTATATCAAACATCAAAGGGAGGTTGAGTGAACTGTGACACAAAAAAATTTAATTAAGAAGGTTCAGTAAATAGACGGATGACCAGAAATATGAGACACCACTTAAAATTCCTCAAATTAAAACTACAGAATGATTAAGAGATGTACAGTAATAGCTGAACATTTTAGGCCAAGTGTGGCGTATTGGTTAATGTTTTGAACTCCAAACCATACTTACAGCTACCAATTGCATTTCTCAAATGCTCTAAGTCACCTTGGATAATAGATGCTAGACAAATATTTTTTTACACTGCAGCCTTTGTAATTGTTTTATAAAAGCTGAGATATTCAGCTAAGCCCAAGTTTCTCAACATTTCTGGTGTTGTGATCAATTTTCTCTCTTTAAGTATCCCCCTCGGTAAATCAAGCTGGAACATCACAGCATGGGTTGGGGGATCAAACGTAATCCACAATAGCAATTTGTGATGACCCACCACCGGCGGTAGCCCACAAATCCATCCCAGTCAGGTGGCTGAGAAACACTGCACTAAACTATACAAAACAAAGAGAACTGAATGAGTCTATGTTTAGCCCATGATGGTCTGGGACTTTGTCAGTCTTGATTGCTGATGCTAATCGTGGCTAAATTGGGTTAAAGTAGTATAACATAATGTTCTCAAACCTGTTTAATTCTATGCAGAGTCACAGTGTGCTAGAGTCTATCCCATCTACATCAGACTCAAGGAAAGAGCTAAAAATGGACTAGGTGATAGAACATCTCAGGAGCAATTCCACACTGGGCTAAATCTGAATCTGAAACCAACACCTAACATAACCTGCATGTCTTTAGGGACAAAGAAGGAAAACTCAGACAGACACAAAGAGAATGCATTACTGCAACATAGGCACTGACCGGGCCTGAGATACAAACCCATGATAAAAAACAACATTCATGCACTGTGGGGTACTCACAAAGGCAATGAGGCACTGACTTGCACACAGTTATCAGGTATTTGGGTGTGGGAAGAAACTGCAGTTCTGTGAGGATGCAACAAAAATACACGTTGTAACAATAGGAACACGAGCAGGTTCCATTACAGTTTATATCTCTCAACAGCATCAAGTATCACAATACAAAGGAGCAACTTTACCCCTTCAACTATTGTAATACATAGTGTTTACTCCACTTTCAGTACAAATAACTGGAAATGTAAAAACAATTCACTTCACTCATTCATTCACTCAGTTATTTGTTTCCTAGCCTTGCTTTATCCGATAAAGGGCTGAGAAGCACTTCACCATTTACATGTGCAGTATGTAGAGTATATTAAATATTGATGGCCAGGTTTTGGCAAACATTGCTTTAATTACCTAAGTGGCTTCCTTTGATCTTGTGCTGAAAAATTTGAATTTAGAAAATGGATGGAAGGGTAATAATAGCATTGAGGAGTTAAATCTCCCTACACAATCCTCAGCCTTAAAATCTATCATGACGACCTGGAAGAGACCACTGTAACCTTCTATGATGTACTGTATGCAGTCCAAAGAATGGCTGAAACCTGCTCTCAATGGACAACATGATTCAAAATCCTGTTCTTTTTTATTCAAGGTATATATTTATTTTCAAAGAAAAATACATTTTATTGCTTTCCTCACAACCTCCATTTTCTCTGTGTCTTAAACCACATCTTCTCTGATTATTTGTTGTTTATGCACAGCCTTGTTTCTCTAGATAATGACAGACAGATATTTCTCACCATGAGTTTTTTTTTTTACATATCTTGTATAATTTCCACCATTTGAGTTGTATAGGGTGGTCCAGATCTAATTATGCATTTTTCTTTACGCTATAACTTATTAAGCTTATTGCATAGAAAATCACCCGAAAAATCCCGGACCATTGAGAAGTGTGCGAACTGACGACATGAAGAATTGTCTTTGCGCCGAACTGGAATTGTCCCCTCATAAAACAAAGTCATCCAGACGATCTGGATCTGCATAATTAGATCTGGACCACCCTGTAAAGTGTGATGAAGCAACAAAGAAATTGCACCAAACCAACTACAGTGATAGTGTAGTGGTTAACATACTTACCTTTCAAGCAGAGAATTCAAGCTTGAATCCTGCCTATTACATTTAACTTTCTACTTAAATAAGCACTATTTTGTCCTGGACCACTCCAATACTGTCTCCAGAGATATCTATGGCAGCTTGGAATTTAAATCACAATGACTCATCTTTAAAAGATTGTTTGTGTGTAATATTCGAAGCTGCATTCTGCCAACTACTTCACATGGTAGTAACCGCACAGTTCAGTCAAACTGTGAATTGGGATCACCAATTGTTTTCCGTGTTAACATAATAATTTTCCCTCCTTTCAATTTATAGCATCAGATTTCCAAATTAACTGATCAAAGTAAAGCACAAAAATGTTCAGTTACTTTGTCATCAACATATTCAGTCACCTGCTGGCTCTCACTGAGGATGAAGCAGCTGAGCAGTGCTGCAGTTCAAATGTCTGGTTATTTGAAAGAGCCCCTCTGGCACAGTGTCGGTGCTGTAGTGTCACTTCTCCGGAAACTTCCTTTCGAGTCACTGTCTATGTGAAGTCTTAAGCTTCTCCCCTTTTTCACTTTGTGTTCTCCAGTTTCCTCCCGTATCTAAGAGGCTGAGTTCTCAAAAACGGCTCAATATGGGTGATTAAGGGTGTATGAATGTCTCCTGTGATGGACACCTCTCCATTCTTGCCTTCTTCTTGTTACACACAAGGAAAACAAAATGGAAAGATTACTAATAGCTTAATAATAGCTACAGTATATTTCTTATCTTTCTGGAAAAGCTAAATATTCCCTGAGACTAACAAAGCACTATCTCAGATAGGAATTTTGGCATGACAGCTCATTCATATTTGACAAACAGGTAAACTCTGTGGTTAAATGGAGTTTTTTTTTTCCAGCTGAGATTTTTAGCTATAAGGTAAAGGTCTTTCTTTCCTTTAGTGATTTTGAAAAGAACATCCATGCTTTTTAACATCGCATTTGGACTCTTGCAATTCTCTGTATGAAATTATTGATCAGGTATTGCTATGACAGCTTCAGGTAGTCCAGAGTGCTGCTGCTCTTCTATTGACAGGCTCTCCTAAATGTGACCACACCGTACCATTACTTTAGAATTGACTTTAAAATCTTGTGTCTTGAATGGAATGGTGCCATCTTGCCATTTGGAATGCCTTCATGTTTGCCAGTAAGAGTACTGCGGTCTGCTAACCAGATGCTCTTAGTGGAGGCAAGGTCGATTGTGAAGCAAAGGGAGGATCAGGCTTTGGAATAGCTTATCTTATTATATTAGATCTGCCCTGACATTAGGTACTTCTAAGTCATAATTGGAGACATTTCTTTGCACTTTGGTTAAACTTAGGCTGGTTTAAATGTGCTTTACAAAACAAAACAACATGACTTGACTATCTATCTATCTATCCATCCATCCATCACACTGAAAAACTCAAGGCTAGTTTGGAATTGCCAATTAAACAGACCTGAATTTTTTTGTGGATGTGCAAGAAAAACTGGAGTACTGGGAGGATAAACCACACAGTCACATGAAGATATTCCACATAGCTAATGTCTGAATGCAGGATTCACCGATTCACCTGATATGATGGATGCATGAGGCACTGCCTCTATCCTACTTTGCCACTGAGGGTGTCTTTTGACTGCAGATTGTGTAGTTTACAGTATCAGGATAAGAGTGATGAAAATGTGGTAGTGTTACATCACATGTTGACCCAAAAAGGCTATTAAATGATGAGAGTTTATTGTTATTTCTTTGCACATAAAGCTACAGGCATAGGCACCAGCACTCAGCAATCCTCTAATGGACAGATGGAAGGATGGATCATTTCTCTCAAATTGTACAAGAGTGTAAAATACTGATTTTTTTTTTATTTGAATGATGTGACAAGAAAAATTCTATTAACTGTTGATAACCAGTATAATAGACTAATGTAATGAATTCTTAAAAGACTTGAAGTCATTACATGCTTGTTAGCTTTTGTGCTTGGAAATCTGAAAGATTTATTTTGCATTTATTGCTCTTCTCAACCATGAATAAGGTTACATTTGAAGACCCTTGCTTGTCTGTCTCCAAGGTACACTGGAGTGATATACCTGTAATCAATTATGTCCCTATGAGAGAAGTTACAGATCTTCGCTCAAGTAAACTAAATCTCAGCATTGATATGCTATACTGACATTGGTAGAAAACTTCACAGTGAGGAAATGACTTGACCTCTCAGAAGAAGAAGATTCTTCACATTTTTTTTTGCTGCCACAATCTAAATGGACGATATACTCCTTCATAACCTTGAATGCTTTTGTTAATTAAAATAACAAAACGGCTGATGTTGAATGGAATTTGGTCCGAAAATCAATTTACCAGAAAGAAAGGAAGGAAGGAAGGATGGGGGCATTATATGCTTAGTGTAAGGGCATATTCTATAGCATTATGAAATTCTATGCTCACAATGCTACTGTATCTTTATACACTGAGTAAATCTCAACAATAACCTTTTTATTTCTTTATTCATTGCCTTTTTTATATGTATTTGTTTCATTCTCCTCCCATTTTCCTGGGTGCACACTTCGTGTCAGCCAAGCAGGCACTCCAGCCTGTTAGATCCTCCCTCAAAGCAGGCAGGAGAAGCTGTGCTACCATCCCATTGATAAATCACTTTTACATTTGTATAGCCTCTCTTATAGCAAGCACCATCACAAAGCAAATGGGAACACAAAACAAAAGAGTGTAAGAGAAAAAGTTAGATTACAACAAATGTCGCAGACAAACACCAAGACACTAGGAAAAGCTTGCCAATGCCCTGGCATCCATTCAGAATATGAAACAATGAAGCGAATGTAAACAGAAGTCGATGGACATCAAGAAGTGGTACAGGCGCAGTGGAGTCAGCATCCAAACAATATGAGGGGAACAAAGACTCAGATAGAACTAAACAAGCATATCTAAAAGGCAAAAGAAAAGCAAAGGGTATTAAAGATCAATACGATCCTAAACTTGGGCCAACTTCTAGCTCCAAACTGAACATATCAAAGGACATTACACTGTTTTTTAAAATGTAAAGTGTTCATTGAGTGAAGGGTAGCCATATTTTCTTCACATTTATGTTTTTTTTTTCTTTCCCCTTTATACTTAATGTATTCTTCTATTTTTAAATTTTAAATTACCTTAAATGAAATCATGGGTGCAAGGGTCAAAGTCTGTCTCAGCATCATTAGGACAACATAGAAACTAACATTACATAGGGTGCTAGACCACATGCAGCCCTAACACACTCATCATATTCACTTTTACAGGGGAAATGTAGCCACCAATTAACCTAAAATGATCTTCGGGATTTGTTAGAAAAAAAAAAAAAACAATACTGGAGGAAAAGCTACACAAAACATGCAAACGTCACATACCTAGTGACTAGGCAAGGAGTCAAACCTAAGACACTGGAGCTGTGAGGAATCCAGTGTTACGCATATTTTATTTAGTTTTGTGTTGATTCCCTCTCTGAATCAACAACTTGGGAAGAGTGCAATACAAAAAATAAATCTGAGTGCAGGTAGCATGGTGGCACATTGCTGCCTTACAATTCCATGGACCAGAACTTTGTTCTTGCTTGATTCTTTGCCTTTGGTTGTGCTTTATCTAGCTACTCTGGCTCTCCCTTTACATCCCAAGGTAATACTTGAGGTAAGTATGGTTGTGTGTATGAGTGTACCCCACAAAGGACTGGCACTACATCTAAGGCTGGCTGCCCCCTTACACCCCTGTGACCGTTAAATGGAAAAAGACAGATTTAGTTAAGGGAGTGAAGATTTAATTTATTGGAGACACTCCTGAAGTTTATTTACTCATCTGGAAAGGATAGAAGTCCAACAAATCTGTAAACTTGTGTCAATTTTCAGACTTAATTAAATTCCAGGGTTTCATAGAGCCCAGAGCCATTAAAACATGACACAAGGCCAGTCCATCACTGGATCTGCCCACCTACAACCACAGTCACTCATACTGGACTAACCATCCAGTGCATGAGTTTGCTCTGCGATGGACTGGCATCTTATCCAGTGTTGATTCTTACATTGTGTCTACTACTACTAGGGTAGGCTATGACTTCCTCACAAACCCTGACCTAGATTAGCAGGTATGAGGATGTCATTCCATCATTTAACCTAACCTACATGCCCTTGAGTTGTGAAAGAAAACTCGGAGAAACTGGACAAAACCTCACACAGACCTGTGGAGAGTATGCAAACTCTACATAGACAAAGTCAGGGTTTAAATCCAGCCCTGTGAGGTCAGCATAAACCACAGCGACACTCTGATAGAAAATCTTCTGTTTTTTAAATCAGCCGATGATAATATATTTTAAAAAGAATCCACGTAAAAGTTTATGACTCGCCTCTTTTTGACTTCAAAAAATGCCACCTTCATGTTGAATTATTCGTGAGCTAATCTTGGTAAGCCCCCATTTCCTGGCTGAGCTAATCATTCTAAACCCCTCTTTCTTGGCGGTTCTTCCAGACAGCTGAAGCTCTGATTAGCTGCCAGCTTTCTGCCCGCCTCGACAAACAAGCTGAACCTTTTTTGTTCCGATTAGTCAACACTCTGTCATAAGTGAGCAAAAAAAGAAAAAAAAAAAAGTGGTTGACGAAGCTTTCCCCTTGTGGCACTGAAAAGGTTAACCTTCTTCTCTCCCAACATTGTACCCCATCGAGTTTGCCAGACCTGACCTTAATTAATACAACACTCATTGGAAATGGGAACAGGGCTGCCTCTCAGACTCTGGCCTCCCTCTGAGCCTCTCCTCCGAGTAATGAGAGAGTGGTGCATCAGCACTGCCAGCTGAGGGATAAGGGTCACTGGGAATGGATTTGCAGGGCCCTCTTTGAGAACTCCTACATGCTGAGAGGAGCTGGCCTGCTTTTGGACACCTGGTCATTAACATTGCTAATTAGCGGCCATTAATCAGGGCTCCGGATTTTTTTGTGTGTCATCGGCTCAGGGAAACGGGCTGAATAAGAAGATTGTTCCCTGTACCTCCAGAAGAGGTGGAATAATAGAAGTTCCCATCAGCTCAAGATGAGATGGATTAAGGGAAAGGTTAGACAACACTTTAAGATGAGTGCAGAAAGAGAAGGAGACCTGAGCTGCCCTGCGAGGCAAAATCAATTACCTATAATTAATGAAACCATTTTATAATAGGTAGCAAGGATTTGAAGAAAGGAAAACTCTCTTTCAGCAGCAAATATACCATTTTTTGTAATTAAAAAAATAAAGCTATGTTTCTTCTATTGCTCTAGGAAGGTTATGAATGTACAGGCACTTTATTTATAAATGAACGCTTCTGAAGGCTATGACTATATAGTAGTATTGGTTTTAAATCAAGTATGACATGTTGTTTAGGTCTCAGTAGGGCACATTTAGCAGAATTAATTTTCAGCTCCGTTAAAAAGTAAATGTCATCTCTTCTCTCCTTACATTACATTTAATATTAAACAAGCAGACTCTTTGTTTTCTCTTTCTTAATGCCCACTCTTCTATTTCAGAATGCTGTTATTTGGTTTAGGACTCCCAGGCACAGATCCCGGCAAACAAAGAGAGTAATTAAGCAAATATCCCAAGTTAAATTGCAAACAATGAACTTACCTTTTTAGTTGCAAAAATCCAATTGCATAAATTGCAGATTACTTTGGGCTGCGGTGAAACTAATAGATAATCTTGAGTAGCATTACAAAGAGCAACAGGTCCTTAATTAGGAGTTATTTCACAAACACTAGCGCTACATGTGTTTAAAACAATGCCAATGGTGTAGACAGTGAAGACGAACAGTATGTGGTGCCCTAATGGGTTAATCTTATAATTTGCCTTCTTTAATCTCGCCTGCTGAATCAGTCACGTTTCTTCCTTTATGCAAATGTCACTTGTTTAACTCTTTCTTCTAGAAGTAGGGCCTCCCTGCTACCCAAACACACAAAAATGTTGCCTGTTGAGTATTGCACTCAGATGATCAGTCATTATTGTATTTAGAGGGCTTCATTGTAGAAACTATTATGCACTTTATAACAGCATTGCAGTAAACTGTCAAAATCAGTCAACAAGTAGGGCAGCTGACTCCAACCATTTGGATTCAGATTCCAGGTCTGATCACTGGCTGTGTGCACTTTGTATGTTCTTCCTGTTTTTTTTTCGGGTTTCTCTCTATGTACTCAAATTTACAGCCCACAAAAATTGGCCTGATGTACAATAAATAAATGGGCCCAGAAATGGACTGCTCCCAAACATGCTGTTGAGACAGGAGCCTTCCGCAACTATGAATCTGATGAAGCAGATTTAAAAATTGATGGACTGATGGAAGAAAAGAAGCCTTCTGAGAATAAACATATTACTGAAAGCAGCCAAGTATATGTGTCTTCTGTTTACACATTTAAAAAAAGTATAACTGCTAACTAATTTGTAAAGCACTTTATGTTAAGGGTCAGTATGAAACATATTATGTAAGATTAAAAAAATCAAGGAAAAATTAGAACTTTGAGTATCATTCTAAATTTAACTAAGACAATAGTGGTGATCACACATTATGAAAACTGCTATGATGTGAAGAACACAATTAGTCACCTATGATGTATTTTTTTTTTTCAAAACGTGTTGGCAAATTGTGACTAAGTCCCTTCTTTTGATGATATGACAGAGGCTGATAATCAAAAATACCCCCAAAGTTTCAAAACAATCTTCTAGAAAATATTTTTGGGCTGAGAAGGTCAGGCTGAAAGGCCAATTTGTGGAAGTAAAGGGGTCAAGAATGAATTTGGATTAACCAAAGAAAATGGCACTGATCAACATCCATCCATCCATTATCCAACCCACTATATCCTAACTACAGGGTCACGGGGGTCTGCTGGAGCCAATCCCAGCCAACACAGAGTGCAAGGCAGGAAACAAACCCCGGGCAGGGCGCCAGCCCACTGCAGACTAATCAACATTCCCAATAAAAATTAAAGAAAAGGGAGGAAGGTGGATTATTCTAAAATGTTGTCGGAAGTTTTGGAATGATGCAAAAAGTTCAATTGGAGGTGAAAATATTTTTTTAGCATCAGTTGATTTAAAAACAACTCAAAAATGTATATGATTTTTTTTTTTTTATTTCATGGGAAAGTTGAACACCCAGGGCAAAAATACAATGACCAACTGAGAAAAAGAGGGGGAAGGGTGCATTCTGGCACAGAAACATGCTAATGCATCACATTCTTCAGTTTTCTCATGACGGATTGCTTCTGCGCCTTGCAAGTGAAGTCGCTAAAATGCTAATGAGAGAGATTCATCAATGAGCTGTGTCATCCTCGGGGGCTTGTGGAAGGGGCAACCGGGAGCTGACGGGAAGAGCGGGGATTGTTTTTGGACTGGGAATAACTCAAAATCCACTGTCCTGTGCCATTGCCAGGACCAAAGTCCAAAGAGGATGTGAGGCAGCAGAAAAATGAAGAAATGGTGGAAAAGAGAGTCGCATAATAGAAGTGCCATTTCCGTTTGTAAAGCGATTTTCTTCATTTAAAACTGCATACTGATACTCACTGAAGTTGGTTTTAACAAAACAACTGTTGATATGATTGATATGACTTACTGATTATACATTACAAGAGCCATTCAATGTGAATTAATGTAAAATTCATATATTTGTGTAATGAAGATAAAGGGTATAGCTTGTATTGATGCACAAATTTGCATATATTTAAATTGATAATGGAAGGTTCTGCTTTATCCTTTTTGAGCTAATATGTAAAATGTAACATTGCTATCACCTTGCTATGAATCTGATCTAACAGCAAAATAAGTGTTCATTTGCATATGGGAAAGGTATACCAGCATACATTTTTCAGATCATACATAGTAACACATACATAGTAACAAACAAAGTAACATTATGCAGTCATGGATATAAAACATTAAAATGAAACATTAAAGATTAATAAAAAAAAACCTATTTTGTGGACTATGAATTTTGCTTCTTTAACTATGTGATTTGTTTTAACTTTAAATTTCAAGATCTCTGGATTGTTGATTTTGTGTGTGTGTGTGTGTGTGTGTGTTGCACATCATAGTCAATGCCTGAACCTTTGCCATCTGAGTAGCTGTAGAATTTTGGAAACCTCAAAGAACAAGTACCTCTGGTTTACCAAGTACCTCACTTTTAATGATAGACATTGTAAAGGAGAATGTGGAGGCACAGGCATCCAGGATGGGTTTGTTGGTGGCACCTTCCATGAACATGATGTCATAACAGAAGGACAGAGGTGGGATGCTGGGTGGCAGCATCCCTCTGCTATGGGTTCCCATCTGCAAGGTCACATGGGTACAGGAGTTTTGGTGGGGCATCCCTGTTGGGGTCTTTGGGTGCTGTGAATGGGAGCTGCTGGGTACAGACTTCCCAGTTCTCAAAAGATTCTGCTTGACATGGAAGAGCAGTAGGGAGGACATATTGTTATTTCGGAAGAAATCCAGGATACGGCTTTAAAGGAGTGGCGATAAGGTAAAACTTGCCTGAAGAGGAGAACAGGAAAAAGGAAGGATGACAGAAAGACAGAAAAGAAGGATAGAATTGTGCTGGACTGACTGGAAACAGCCAACAAAGGCACTTGGTCAAATAAATGAACCTTTGTTTGAAAGTGGACACTCAATGATACCATCGTCACAGACCATAATGTACAGTACAAAAATTCTGGCCCTGAATCTAACAATTAAAAAAAAACTAACAATACACACCAGTATATGAGAGATGATTTAAAATTTTTAATTGGTTATGTAAAGCAATAAAAATAAATCTAACATCCCCTTTAGAGGCCAGCTTCCTGTAATATAAAAAAATGATACACTGTTTAAGTAATTATAATAGCAAAATGTAAAACCTTCTCATATCTGCTTACTCAAGATCAGGTCGCCAGTCCATCATGGAGCCATGTTTGAATCATGAAATCTCCACACAGACAATAACTGAGGAATTCACATTGAGGATTCTGAATGCACTAACCACCGAACAATAGTGTTTTGTCTTAAAGGCCTGTTTAGCAATCAGAAAACAAGGATTTCTATGTTGGTGGCTGTTTAGGCAGGGTTTGTAGACTAAGTAAAGACAGGAAACATTATGACATTCAAATCTGTCATATTAGCATCTTATTATTAATAGCTATTAATTTATCAAAGGTGAGATGATCCAGTACGCATGGAATAATTTCTTTGAAATGATCAATTGATTTGTTTTGTCATTATATTCGACAATTTGTGTACTTTTTTATAAAATAGCTGAAATACCCAGCATTGCCCGGGAGGAAAATAAAGTGTTTTTTTTTTTAATTGCTTGAGAAAAATAAAATTAAAAAAAACCCACAACTTTAAAAATAAAAATAAATTAACAAACTAAGAAGACTGACTCATGTGCTTGTCTTGCGGTCTTGTATATATGTTATCATCCAGTTAATGCTCAAAACCAGCCAGCTCTATTTAATTTTAAAAGCAACAGGGGTGTGGTGGCGCTCAAACATGAAGAATGCTGGCAGTCACCTCCATTTCGCCCTCTGGTGGTCGTTCCGAGTGTCAACGGGATGATAACATGTATACAAGACCACAAGATCAAGAAGGGGGTGGGTTAGGGTTGATTTCACCCTACAGTATTTTAAGTCGACCAATCAGAAACATGTAATAATAATAATAATAATAATTCTTTGCATTTATATAGCTCTTTTCTGACTACTCAAAGCGCTCAGCAATTGCAGGTTAAGGGCCTTGCTCAAGGGCCCAACAGAGCAGAGTCCCTATTGGCATTTACGGGATTCGAACCGGCAACCTTCCGATTGCCAGTGAAAATCGCTTCAGCCTTTCGGAAGTGACGCTGGAACATACATACCCACACACATACATTGATTTTTATATAGACAGATAAAATATTTTTAATTTTATATAGCTCCCTTCATCATCCATCCATCCATTATCCAACCCGCTGAATCCAAACAGGGTCACGGGGGTCTGCTGGAGCCAATCCCAGCCAACACAGGGCACAAGGCAGGAACCAATCCTGGGCAGGGTGCCAACCCACCGCAGCCCTTCATCATGCATTTAAAAAAAAAAGAGCATCAGTATACAACAAATATTATCTACCCTTTTGTAAAGGTCCTCAGACAGGTAGTATGGCGTACAGTTAAGGCACTGGCCTTATTACTGGTTCAGTCCCTTCTGTTTTATGCCAATCACATCACTTACTCTACCTCTGCTCAACTCAGAAAAATACAAACCATTCCAAGGTATCCTGATTTCAGATGATGATGTGAGCTAAACACTTATATCAATTAATTTGTCAGAAGCCACATCCTCTGAATATTCTGTAACGTACAAGGAAACAACTGAACACACACCTCCTCCATGATGAATCTTCAATAAACTTGGAAGGTAATGCTCTCTTTCTCATTTGCTTCCTGTTTGTGTTTTGTATGTTTCTTTTCTTTTCTCCACCGAACAGCTTGTCTCTTTTGTTCAATGATATGGGTTGGTAATCAAGAAGAAACTTTGTAAAACGACATGCTGAATGCTAATGAAGTACCTTCTACATTTTTTTCTTTTTGTTTCATTGTGGATATTTTTATGGACACCTCACTTATTTGGTTTCACCTTTCTGTCATCAGACAGTCTGAAAGCTAAATTAAACATGCTACTAATTCATGTTGTCTGATGGCTGAATGTTAGAGTAATGCTGGTGGTTAAAACCAAAACATAACTTGCAGGTGTTTTAAGAAGTGTTCCTAAGACCACTCTACCCACAGATAAGAGACATTGTTTTTAAAAAGATGATAGGTGTGCTTAGGCACACTGTAGGGAGTAATACTTGTAGTTCATCACGGCCACCAACTTCACTGTACGTGAAAATGTATTAAAGTGCATTACTTCATTTATTTAAAAAAATAATAAAATGCATTACTTTGTTTATTAAAAAAAAATAATTAAACAAATTAATTAAAATATAGGACTTCACATCAAATATACCTTTAGTTAAAGAAGTAACAGAGGACCACTCCACCCGAGCTAATATCCCCCCTTTTTAAATGATAATAGGTGTACTCTTGCACAGCGCCATGATAAACAAGCACATGACTTAATTCCATTTAATGGAAAATGCAAATCCACTTATCTGATATAAAACTTGGTAGCAGATATTCTGAGGCATTCTATCATGTAAAGCTGCAAGTGCTCATCTTGTTTGACACAGCCAACTTACCTACCTCCAATTTATTCATTCATTTATTTTCTGCCTAATAAAATAAAGCAATAGATTAACACCCGCAGATTCACAAAGTAACCCTGGATGGGATACCATTTCACAGAAAGGCAAGCTCACATCAGACACTCACTAACATATAGCTGGATTAAAGCTAACCCTCATTATCTGTTGGATGGTATAAGAAAATGGACTCCATGGGAAAAAGTATATTCAGAAAACATGCAGCACTAGCTTTAAAATCAAACCAAGGGTACAGAGCTGTGAGATAGCAACCGTTCTTCCACAATTTGATTTGTTGTTAGGTAAAGAATATAGAATATATATGTTTTTGAATCTCTTTGAATTATTGTAATTGATTTTTCTATACTAAAAAAAACTTTCAGATTTGTCATTCCTGAAACCCTGGGGGTGATAGATAGAAATTGTATGCGAAAAGAGAATTTCCCCTCGGGATTAATAAGGTATATCAAATCAAAATCAAAGTGCTAAAATTCTCCATATGAGTTTGCACTTTTTTAATGCTTTGTTAGACCAGTTACATCAGTTTGAAAATGAATTATTAATAGCTATTACACTGGTGTGGAGACACAGTGGTGCAGTGGTTAGCACTGCTGCTTAATGGATCCTGTATCTAATCATGTGTCTGTCTGAAGGTAATGCATCCTCTGCATGTCCCTGTTAGTTTTACTCAGAGTACTTTGACTTTCCTCCCACAACCTAAAGAAAAGCATGCTAGGCTAGTTGTGGATTCTAAAATCACCTTGAATTGTTTCTCTTGTCTTGCAACTATTTATTGTGATGCACTTTGAGCTACATTCTGTGTATGAAAATGTGTTATATGTGCTGTTGCTGTTGCTTTGTGTGATGAGATGTGTGCAGCATACGCTGAAGATCGAATCTGGTTCCTACCTAATGTCTACTGCTTCATCACAATTGATTTGAATTCTTTAAGAATTCTACTTACTCTCACACTTTATTAATGAATGCAATTATTAATAATTACTCTGTCCTAACAACTGAAATGAGAAGAACAGCAGGTAGCAACATCATTTCACATTTCAGCCCTCGTTTGCTTATAATGCATTTCCTTATTATTCGATACACTTACGTTTCCATATATGATTCTGTTGAAATGTGTGTGCAGATAGACACTGTATGAGCTGCTTTACAGCAGCACTATTTCTTCTCATTATCCTTCACCTGAATTGAGCCAATGGTTATGTTATGATATGTTAGTGGGAATGAAATTCAACTGGCCTGAGTCAAAGTAAACAGCAAGTCTACTGTATAAGCAAGATGTGTTCAAAGTTTGCACACAACAATATGTGTTGGTTAAATTGGGCATAAACTACTGCACGTTACAAACTGACAATTTCATTTAGTTGACCTATCAGTAAAATAAGCACATTGTTGTAGTTCATATAAAAGAATTATAGCCAGTGACATTACATGTGCTAGCATTCAGGTAGCACAAAGGAAAGTGTAGCTGCAAGCTACAAAAAGAGCTAAACAGCAGTGTATAGTTCTTTTGATCAATTACAATCTAATTTATTTAGCATTGCAACTGATGTCTAATTTTTGATCATGAACAATCTCACCAGGCTTCTTTGACTTGACGTTCACATATGCACAAAATTATGAACAGATCCGCTGTGGATAGTGTGTATCTGATCAATCAGTCAATGGCATCAGCTTATGTGTACAGAGTAATCGAGCTTTGTCTCCACCTGAAGTGTAAACCATCTTTTTGTGTGCAAAGCTAAGGTATATTAAAGGAGACGCTGGCCCAGTAGATTTGCTACCAGTGCCAATATTGACTGTTATATCCGTGGAGATGGGACATTGATAAACTGCTGAAACTTTTCCTGCATTCCTATTCATCTAATAATTAGGCATGTGACATGTAATCCATTTTGAAAACACTCCTACTCTCCCAGCTGCACTGCAAATGCCCAAACCTTGGTTATTTGCCAGCCAGACTAATTTTATGGCATTAGTTTCAGATTTTTAAAGTTTGACTGGCAGTTAGAACTTACAAGCTCTTTGAAAAAGAAAGTAGGAGACTTTTTTTTTAATATTTATCTTTTTTAAGAGAAGAATCCAAAGTAGATTAGAAGATGTTGTATTGAAAATCAAAAAATATATAAAAAAAATGAATCTAGGCATACAGCAAGGCAGCAGTATCAAGGCAGAGAGCAAAATACTTATTCATCAGCCCCCACAGTTAATTATCAATGTATCAAGCAAGACCTTGGAAAAAAAAGTACACTGCTACAGACAATAAGCTGCAGCCATCAGCCTACGTACCAGACTTCATCTCAAGTAGATGACCGTGCTACCTCTGCTATAAAGAAAGAGAATGGTGCAAAATTCCACTTATAAGCTTTTTTTTGAGAGTCCTTGGAAGGAGGAAAAAAAAAGAAGGAACATACACAAAAAAGGCAGGACAAAAGTCTTGTCGACGCTGTGCACAGCCCTGGCTACATGTAACTAATTAATATTGCTGGTCCCTGTTCGCAGAGGGGCCTTGTCATCAAGAGGAAAAAAAAAAAAACAGGCCTTGGCAGTCTGAATCTCAGCAATTACAGTGTGAATTGCATGAGAGGATTACATGAAGTGCTCTCGGCTTGGGGGAGCTGGGACGCTTAACTTGAGTACTGAAAACAGCTGCTTATGTGCTCTGCACCTGCTTGCGACCAGGCCGTTTTTACATGAAGATTTTAAAAGTGTGTGGGGGGGAAATGTGTGTGTTGCCTTTTTGCTTGAGACCATCTGAACCCTGTTAGCTTAAAACAGCTCACCTCACCCAAAAATAAATAAATAAACAAAAAATGAGATAAAGGGAACGTGGCTTTTGAAAACATGTATACCCGGAAATGCTGTGTGTCTCAAAGATTTATTTTGCAAAGGGGAGTGGAGGGCCTAAGGGGGGCTTTCATAATTCACTCGAGCAAACAGTCACGGTGGCAGCAGACACACAGAGCTGTGGCTTTGGCGAAGTTTCAATGTAAATGAGTCGAAGGAATGAATGGAGAAGCTTTACTCCCCTAAGTTTTGTAGATGAGCAGAAGCTTGATTGTACGTGCCAGGCATAGCAACAAGCAGCTTCTCCACATGTATGCTGGAAGCAGCATCCCAAATGTAAGACCAAAACACCAACAAGGAGGTGGCATTTCAAAATTCCTCATAGATAGGTATATGGGTCCAAGAAGTTTCTTCAACCATTCTTCTGGATAGCAATGCAAGCCTCTTAGTTAATGGAGTTTGACTTGCATATCAGTTAGTGCCAATGACCAGTTGTGAAATCACTTTTACTCTTTTAAACCTTAACATAGTATGTCTCACCTTAGGTATAATCCTTTCTTATGGCCATTGTTGCTATCTTCAAATGGTACCCATCAGGTTTAGAAATGGATGACATAGCAGTGTTGTGGCCTAACAGATCCTCTGCATAGAGATATCTCTTCCTACCACTGATTGCGTGGACTTTGTAAATTTTTATTTAGATTGTATCATTTTTTTGCTATGAGTAAAACTCATTCAGTCTGTCTCTGAAAGACTGGATTAAATTAAGTTGACCAAATATGAATGAATAAAAGTGGTATCCAATTTGGTCTTGCACCTGTTTTGACTATGACACATTTTCAACTCCCCACAATCTACCCTACAATAAAACACAACGGGAAAATGGTTGGATAGTGCAAGCAATTTAAGTGAGTAGCTTAAGGGTGAGTACAGCGAAGCATTATGACAGGCCATGTCACAGGTTTCAGTGAGTTCTAAAACTATTTATATGTTTATTTTTCTTTTTATAAATTGTTTTGGAAGAACTTACCTTGGCAAGATGAGGTGGCACAACATAAGGTGCTAGTAGAAAATGGCTCAGTAGCTGCATGGGATCAAACCAAGGTGAAAGGAGACTCAGATGGGAGTGTACGTTCAGGTGGCCAGTCAAATTACGCATTTGTATGAGGCTGGAACAGCCAACATCTCAGTATTGCTCCAGTTCTGTGGATAAAGAGTGTCCAATTAGTTGTCAGCAGAGAAAGAATAAGAGTGTATAAAGAACATGCCAGAAAGGCATAGAATTCAGTAGAGTGACCTAAGTGTTGGAGTTGTTCTCTTGCTAGCTTGCACTCATTTGCAAGAGTGAACCCCAAATTATAGGAAGTTCCATCCTTCTTGAGGCACACAACATCTCAAGCACGGCAATTGAGAATCCTTTTGGTGGGGACTGGAGAAGTGTCGGCTGTGATTGGCTGGAAAAATTCTGTGGAAATATAAAATGGTGCTACATACAGTAAATATCTTCTTTTCAGCTTTTTTGTCATCTCGACTTCTAGATCACAAAACCTTCTGATTATTCTGAGTGAGAGAAGGTAGGGCAGTGCCTATTGTTGAGATCTTTGAGAGACCCTTGAATTCTGAAGTAGATTCTGGGGTTGTGTGGTGAGCTAACCAATGGGTTATTTTTTATCTTTGTGTATAATTTTTTTTCTGTTGAAAATCCCTTTCCTGGACCTACTTTCAGAGAAGGAAGAGGGAAAGAATCTGAAAGTTTTGTTTTTTCTCTTTTGTATTTTATTTTTTATTTTATTGTGTCATTGCACTTGAACTGATTTTATTGAAAATTGTTCTCTTCAGACAGGACTGGGATTTTTGGTACTGGATGTAATAAACATTTCTCTCTATTATAATAAAAAAATCTTGGGAGACGAGACTTTTTATCCTGCGAGGAGACGTAATCTTTTGAAGAGACTTTTTGGAATAAAGTCCCGCGAGACGGAGGCTTTTAACATAAGATTCTTTCAAGTCACGTCATACTTACAACCTTTGGAAGCAAGTCCCGCGAGACGGTGACTTTTGCCACTAGATTCTTTCAAGTCATGCCCTACTTACAACCATTTTCAAACAAGACCACGGTCCTCTCACCTCTCAGTCTTGTGAATGCTTTTGTCAGACACACTTATTACGCTCTCAGCTCTTATAAATTTTAACGTTTTCCTTACTTTAAGTTCCCAATTAAAGAAGACGTATTATGTCCAAATGTTACTGAAGAATTTCATCACGAAGGGTTATCAACAGATAAAATGAGTACACTGGCATTCCTAGCACCTAGAAACGAGGAAGTCAAATGAATTTACGCTAAAAATGTTGATCGGTAACACAGCAGAATGGTTAAATGCGTATCAATAGATTATGCTGAAATAGTTGGTAGTGATCGTGCGGAAGATGAAAACAACAACTTATAATATCACGAAGAATATCTACAACCGTTAACACTGTACGGTCTTCCACTGCGTGAATTACTGTAGACAGAAGGATCTATCCAAGAAAGGTAATGTAGTACATCTCCCGCGGATAACATTAGACACCAAAGAAGATCTTTATATAACATTCGTATTAAAACGTTAACAGCTTCCCATTAGAATAGCTTTTGCAAAGACAATTAACAAGTCTCAGAGCCAAACATTCAAAAAAGTCATTTTATTTAATAGAAAGAAAGAAACTAAATGCAATCACAGGCAGTTATACATGGCATGGATGCAAATTTAACATTTCACATAAAAATTAAAATCTGTTTAAATTGTACATTCACATCCCCATACGTGAGCAGCAGAACCGCAAAGAGGCTAGTGCGTAGCGCTGGCCAGGGGGTTGGCGAGTGAAGCAAGCAGGGGGCTTTCTAGTTTAAAAATATTTTTCTACTTCTTCTGTGTTTGTGTCTTTGTCTACAACCCCGGATTATTCTCTGAGCTACAAGATGCCCAGGGAGTAGGTTTTAACAAATATTCTGAGAATTTTATCCTCAGCTCCTCATCCATTCAACTTAGCCAGTTAACCTAAACTGAAGAATGTATCACTACCTGAGTGTAATTTTTCACTTTTTATAAATGAGGACCCTTTGATTTCTTTAAATTCTTAGCCTCACCTATCTTTCCCCACTGATTTGGAAAATTTTCCAAAGTAATTCATGTAATTCCTCCAAAAAGTTGCCTTCCATGAGAGATACTACAAGAATCTAAAAACAGACAGTGAAGATGAGATATGTAATGTCTGTTACCATTATTATGGATAATTCTTATAAACTTATTCACTGGTAATGCTGAAGTAATTTAAAGGACAAATTATGTTACAAAGTGTCTACCATGAAGGCAGGTGTTCAGAGCAAATTAAAACCCATCCACTCACCTCCTGTAGTGTCACATGCTGACCATCTTTTATTCTTAGCCCCTAAAGCTATGTCTCTGTCAACAAGTTCTTCATGTGATTGGTCAATGATAAGACCATGGGATTTAAATGTTATGTTCTAAGTGGTCAGTAATTGATAAGTTTTTTATACATTTTAGTTGGAGACCAGGGCTTGTGGAATCCATCTAATAAACCAAGATGATTTGAAAAGAGTAGTTTAGTGGGGTGTAGACAAATTTAGCTTACTTATCTAATCAAAATATCGCATATCTCATGAGCTCCAATGTTTTGTAATAGCAGCTTCTACAACGCTATTAAAAAGGGAATATTTCTTATTGGGTCACTATGAAACAGTTTAAAATAATTAATCTTTTTTCTCTGATATACAGTATATGTTGGCACCCAAATGGATTAAATGAGTATGACAAGTTAACCAACAGCCAAGCAGATTGCAATCAGAAATGGATGACACAGAACAGGACCTATCAGGGCCCATGAAGAACGAAAAATGTATGTTTGCATCATCATACTCATGCACCTCCAGGGTGTTGTAATCCCAGTAACTGCTCTGTAACAGAAGGGCACTCAGGAGCTAAAAGTGAGATGCAGCCTGTGTGGCAGTATGCCATATTTCCTACAAGATGCTAGGGGATTGGCAACACAGCAGACATGAAGTCCTGGAGGACTGAATAGGGGAGGAAAGTATTCATGATCATTAAAGGGTAGCTGTTTTAAGAAGACCGGTAACAAATGGAGGGTAGAAAGATGTTGGAATATCAGGATCCACTACAGGCAGTTCTACTTTGCTGTTGCAAAGTTAGGAACTATATTTGACCCAAAAAGGGATTATAGGGAGTTGTTGGTAGGTACCCAAGAAAGGGGATGCAAAGCTGTCTTGAGCTTACAAGCTTACTGAGTATGTCACTGCAAAGTGAGTTCTGCAACAGGATCAGTGGCAGAAGGAAGAGACGTTAGGATAGAGTGACAGAAGGCCATAGTTCGATGTGTTTGACAGATGGCAAGTGGGTAAGTCATTCCACCAGCTCAGTATCCATTGGGTTAGTTTGTTGTTTAGTCTGTTTATTTTGGTATGTTGTTTTCCCCATATGTTCACCCCTCCCCTGTAGTACTTTATGTAATTAAATACACCACTTTTTGCCTATTTTGGTCTCCTTGGTATTATTCTCTGTAGGAAGGTGTTCTGACCCAGAACAGAAACAGGAGATCACTAGATGAAGAAATGGTTTTGGACTTAGAGATGATATTTATTCAAAAACATATCAATGGTCAACACAATTAAGCCAAAACTGTCATGATTTGACATGATTTTGGGTTCTGAAAGGCCATTGGTGTTTAATTCCATCATTAAGTCTGCTTCTGTCACTGTTAGGGGATAAAAGGAAGGCTATGAGTGCAAACCCTCCAATCTGTGGATACCAAATCTCTTAAGTACTGTAGACAAAGTTTGTGCTCTTTTCTGACATGTACTGTACTTTTGGTTTTGACCCTCTTGTTCTCTCGACCACAATTATTGTCTCTTAAATTGGGCTTTGATTTTGTTTTGCTTTATATATATTTTTTGTTTGGTTTTGTTTTTTACTCAAAAGTTTATCTGCCAGAAATAAAACAAATTGAAAACTTAATATTCAAATGTCAAAAACCAAGAGGATCGAATACTAGTAGTACTAAAAGTAGAGCACACCTATAATTTTTAAAGAAGGTACCAACTGTCTTGTAAGAGTGCAAAGCTGGGTTTTATATTCTCAAAGTGATGACATTACTTGTTGCAAATTCTAGTATGTGTCATCCTAGCAACAAAACCACAAAATGTCAGTGTCCAAGGAATAATATGGTGTTGCAAAATATTAATAAAGAAAATTATATGAAGAGAAAGACAAAAAATTATACACAGAGAAAAAAATAAGTGAAACTAGAGATCATAACAGAAGGCCCAACTTAAAATGAATGGGATGATCCTCATTCATAAGCCAGGTCAAGAAAAATAAGGCTTTCATTTTGCCTCTTTTTGGCTTGTGGTATCATTGATCTTCAGGTCTGGATTAAACAAAATTTGTTGAAAATACTTGCTGCAGGGAATTTGTTTAGTTTCAGTTTCTGCCTTATTTAAAGGCTACATCCTTTTTTTGTGCTTTAGTCCCTATATAGTTTTCTCAGTCTAGGTATTTTTACCTGACCAAAGGACTTTTGTTTTCATCTGTCTCTCAGTTTGTGTGGAAGCTGTTGAACAAAACCAGCCACCATACACTCTTCTCCTTTCCTTTGTCTTTTCTGTAGTCTGGTGCTATGGCCTGTTTCCTTGCATGGCTGCCGTGCTCCCTAAGTAACACCTGCCTTCTGTATGTTTCCTTTCCAGGTGCTTCTCTACTTGTGTTAGTGAGTGAGCATATATATATACATATGTCTGTTACCAATCTGATCTCATTCCTATTTTAATAAGCTTTTCTAGTTTTGCCCCTCCCATGTTTTCACATTGTGGTTTTGACCTTTGCTTTCCCTGACACCAAGTTATAGTCCTCTATTTAACTTCTATTGTGTGTTTCCAGGTTATGACCCCTGCTGTTCTGTTCTGTACATAATCTACACCATTCAAAGCACCAACAACCCAGAAGGCTCTTTTTTGTCTGCCCAGCTAGATTGTGACACTCATCTTTTTTTAGCAGGTGAGCTGCACTGTATTTAAACTGAGCTCATCCCCGAGGGTGCACAAGAAGAGAAAAGCTGATTCCAGAAAGTGAGCATGTGGCTGCCAACTCATGACAAACATCAGCAATGACTGTACTGGACATTCACTATGTGTCAGCCTGCCTGGAGAGAGTAATATGGGGTGACTAAGCCAAACAGGCATTTCTCTGGCTGACAGAGTGAAAGAAAAAGTGCTGAATTTCTTATTTTGCAAGGATAAATGGTGGCAGTCCAAAATGCATAAAACCCATAACTGGATTTTTATTGAATAAAAAATAATCTTTACCAACTGTGTTCCATACTGTAGATTACTGATGAAAGAGAAATGTGCATGCTAGAGAATGTTATTTTTTTCTTTCATACATACTGTGATGGGTTGTTTGGTGGACAAGCTCTTGCCAGAAAGGAAAATTTGAAAACTTCACAACATTTCCATGTGCATGAATTAGAGTGCTGGCCAACAGAAAATTGTGTCTTATTATCATTTTAGTTACTTGTTACTATGCACTGCCAAAAATCTTGAGTGTTTTACCAACAGAGATACTCCAGGCTGTGGGACCATTAAAAAAAAACTCCCACTAAAATCCCACTTTATTAATTTGGCTTTTTGGAAGCTAAATTTTACATCTAATCCTAATAAATTAAATATGCATAGAATTATCATATTCTTCAATGAATTTGCAATCATTTTCATCTCTACTTTGCTTTCGTTTCTGGTTTTTCTAAAATGCCCGACCACCTGATCATGGCACCGTGCAGTTGCCTGTGATGTTTGAATTACAGTATACCTCATAGCTTTCCAAGAGACCCACTGTGTCAAATCCTCTAAGACGATGCCTAAAAAACAATAAGAAAAAACTTAAGAACATTTATGTTTGGTAAAATGTCTAGTGGGGAATGGACCACCTTTTGGCCTTGGAACCCCTGCAGATTTCTTTTTTGTCCTCAAAGTCATCTGACCTTATCAATGGACTAATCTTTAGTGACATATAAACAATTCTATATATAAGGATTTTTACTTAATTTTATACCAGTTTTATGTAACAGAGTATTGACTTATATGCTGTTTATTCATTATTGTTCTTTCTTTTCTTGT
Organism: Polypterus bichir lapradei; assembly: GCA_026402145.1. Classification (NCBI taxonomy): domain Eukaryota; kingdom Metazoa; phylum Chordata; class Cladistia; order Polypteriformes; family Polypteridae; genus Polypterus; species Polypterus bichir. The sequence continues at coordinate 97,353,522 of JANRMT010062854.1, read as the reverse complement.
AACTATTTCTTTGACATCTTGTCAAGCACTTTGAGCTATACCCTGTGTATGAAAATACGCTATAGAAGAAAATGTTGTTGTTATTATTTATGCATTGTTTCACAATCATTTTATCTATTGGCTTGGCTAGGTGGCTAGGGAATTGAGATCAAATTTGCACATTAACATTATCGGGGTCAAAAGTATAAGGTTCACCTCTATTTGTTCCCTCCCTATCTGAGTTTGTGGATATCTAAAAGAATTCTCCAAAGCCTTTTGTTATTTTGTTTCTACAAAGTTTCTGACTCCATGTTCTGATTGTTAGACTTCATTTCTTGGTTAGCGCTTTGGTACTTCTGAAAGTTTGGATGACTTCCGGTTTTTAATCTTTGCATGTTTTCTGGCATTTCTCTTCTGGTCACCGCCATTATTTTTCATAGTTTATTCCCCAGATATATGATAACATGACCACAGAAAAAACAATTAATATTCCACCGAAAGCTAGAGGATAGAGCATCTAGCAGGTTCCAGAGATGGCTGATTCTCCACCTAGTTACAAGGTCATGGATAGATTAAACATTGTCACGCACGCGCGAGTAGGAGACCGCGGATGGATCTAAACACA
>JANRMT010062854.1:97321725-97352908 GCA_026402145.1 Polypterus bichir lapradei | reverse complement strand
CCGGAAAACCCCAAACCTTTATGTTGCCTCTTGTTGAGTCTTTTACAACATGTATTGACCAACAGTGAGTGGTGAATGGTCCAACATCCAGGGAAGTGGAACCATACAACCCTTTAAAGAGTATAGACTAGTAATAGGCCAGTTGTGTGATAATTTTGCAATCGTTCAGATACATATTATTTAAAATTGTCTAAAATTGTCACAGGGCGAGAGTCAAGCAATTGGCAATGTCAACAACTGTTTGCATTACTAGGTCGTGTGTTCTGGGAATGTTGTACAGTGAAACGATTTTGGCCAAACCTTTTTGTACATCTATTGGATAGCATTGGATCTAAAAACACTCATAACATGTTAAAAACAACAGTAATCTGAGTAATGCTGTGCTATGAAAGGTGTGTTGTGATATCTTATACCACACTTTGCGATCAACTGAAAGAAATCTAACCTATACCCTAAACTGAAACAAAATGTAATTTAATTTATGAAGATCTGTTCGAAATTTGTTTCCGAAATTGGGAAAAGCCAATTAGTGTAATTCTAAAGTATTTATAAAAGTTATAAAGTAATCACACCCAGTATGTTTAGAATCTCACTATTTTATTTGTTTTTTTATTCCATATGAATAACCATGTCAGATGAGGTTCTCTTGTCGTATGGGGCTCTCTGAGTTGCGTGGCATAGAGTTCTGTGTTCTGTTCTATACACTGTGTTCAGGAGATATTTTACATGTTATGTTATGTATTGTGTTTTGTTATGACCTTTTCTTCTTTAAATACATGCAGATCCTCATATTGGAGAACATGTGAACTAGACTACTACTTGCAGGTATTTTGTAACATATAGCTATATAATTTATGTTTGCAGATTTGCTTCAAAGCCATTACTTGACAATCTTACCTTTGGCAGTTCCCTGCTAATTGTTTCTTGCTAATTTTATCCCAAGACAATCAGCTCACTTTCAATTAGGAGAAAGCAATTTATTTTTGAGATCTTGATGTCTGATTTAGACAATTGAAGGACAGATTTACACTGGTTGGGCTTTCAAAGAATCAGATACTGGTCCTTCTACATTACTACATAAACAATTGGTGCTATGCTTCTTTTCCTTTAAATATAAATGAGTCTTTATTCAGTCAGTTTGTGTTTGCTCTTCTGTGGCTTTCTCAAAGAACCTTGCAGTATATTGAATGACACTGAAAATAAAAACAAGTGGTGGCATGCAGGTAGGACATTGAAAAGTTTAGTGACAGATGCATTGATCAAGCCAGTATAGAAAAAAGTACAGCTGTGAAAATGTGGCAACATGCTGACCCCAAGAAATTGATGGGATTCCTGAAGTATGTATTTTCTTATAATCAAATATTTTTGGTCCTTTTGAATTTACTAAACATTTCACCAAGATTTTTTGTGATATTGTAGAATAAAAGATTTTTTTTATGAATGGAAAGTATATCCTTTGTTAGCATTTTTAGACACGAATACAATAACATTTTGGTCAAACCACATTGTGACAGCTATAGAGTTGGTAGAGGCAATTGTTTTGAAAACATTTGAGTAAAATGAGCATAATAACAAGAAATCTATACACAAACACACACATATATAGGCCGAGCACTTCTTTTTAAACTCAGAAAATAGTTTTTCTTGCTACTACAACAGACTGAAGGTATCATGGTGGTATTATGAATGCTTATGTATATTTTCTGAACACACTTGTTCCAATTCTGGGTCACTGGTGCCAGGTAGCAACAGGTGCATGACACAGACCCACAGCAGTCAGGACTGTGGTCCTTTGTGGGCCACACCTGCATATGCACACACTCTCACCAGGAGGGGAGTTTAGACTTGCTAGTCAATCTAAAGTGCACATCTTTTTAAAGAACCAAGATACCTAGGTATTCAGAGAAACCCTATGCAAACACACAGAAAACACCTCAAAGCGAACACCAGCATGACCAACAGACCAACCACAGCATGGCCAAGCTAATCTAAGGACATCTGGTATATTTTTCTATTGCTGTCTTTGCAGAGGGACGGTCAGAAACAGCCCGTTGTACCCACTGTTTAAACACTTCTTTTTTCTTCACTCTTGGGCACTCTTGGGCACCAAGTAACGTTTTGACATTCAGTACTCATCTCTGTTGTACGTACCATCAAGTCTGGAGCTGGAAGAAATAGGGAAACAGTAGTGTCACACAACCTGTGATAAAAAGTTTTATAATCATCATTACCAAGAAAAGTGATAATCCTACATGACTTGGAATGTTTTAGTGATGGACCAGGAAAGGGAGCTACCAGGAGCAAAACAGAGAATGATATTTAATGCTCCAAGAAGGAACAGAGCAAAGCCCTATGCACAAAATACAATTGTTAGTCACTCTCTGCCTACAAAGTCTTTCCCTAATGGCAATCGTGAAGACAAAGTCTTTGTTTTTAATCCAAAGCTTAAATGACAGTTCTGTCACAATGCCATCTAATATGCCACTCCTAATTATGACATTACACGTAGTGCAACTGTCAGTCACAGGTCCAGTGACGAATGGGTTGAAAACAACAGAGCTCACAGAAGGAACACAAACACAAAATGGTGACTCAATTACATCAAAAACACAGTAAAACTGAAGATAGCAAAAATACAAATCAGAAGTAGTCCATAGCCTGTTTATGTGAGGGTATACTAGACAAGCTGTTCACAAATAACATGTGTTGTTCTTGCAATCTTAAAGCTAATTAAGTACACCACTATCATTTAAGTAGATGCATATGTACTGACTACACTAAATGGCAGCAGTCCAACATGAAAATAGAATCAGGGGAGGTGGTAAAATAATAGAAATAAACTAGTCATGGTCAAAATAGTGAGATTGACAGTCCAGAAAACAAGTTCAGAACAAGAAACCTAAATTATAGTTAAGAGGCATAGAAATATAGTCAAAAACCAGTTTTGTGAATGGAGCCAAGATATAAGCTGAAGGATGAAGTCAAAATACAGAAACAGTTTATAAGAAGAAATCAATATAAAACTAAAAAAAATCAAGTGATGGTTTTAAGTTGTATCCACAAAGTTGGAAAAGCAGGAACTGCACAATGCTGACCTTTATATTTTCAACCACATATATCAAAAACATAACAAGTGTCACTAAGACAGTCCCAAAATGATGGTGCCCATCAAGAAAAGCAAGATGTCACCACGTGAGAATAAATTTAATTTTAAACATTGTTAAAAACAGATTGAAACAAGAAATAAACATAATGAACAGATTCCTCATAAAGCAAACCCCCCAAAATAATTTTTCAAATGTTTTTGGAGACCATGAAACCATTTAGAACAATGAGAAAGAAAAGAAACATCCTGACAGCATGTAATTGTCTACTATGCCACTAATAATGTTTTCAGGTTTTCATAACACTTTAACCATTGTCACTGTGTACATATACTGTACATGGACACAACAAGCTGTTCTTATCCTTTCAGAAACCGGGACTCCAACACTTTGATTAAAAAATATCAAAAAGACTAGTCAATTTACTTTTTCTGCTGTACATTTTACATAATGAGCTTTAACACTTTTTACCAGGTTGTTAATAAATATTGATTCCTTTATGGAGATATGGGGTGCTCTTGTTGTCTAGATTGTGGACACACATTAAATAGAATGAGGTGGGGAAAACAAACAATCAAACTTTTCAAGGCTCTGCTATCAAATCAAATCAAATTTTATTTTTCACATACAGTACAAACTATACATGCATTACACAATGTAATGAAGTGCGTAGTTGTTCAACTCCAATGGATGTGCCTTTAAGGAGAATATAAAAGAACAATAATAATATATTGTCACAGATGTCCGGGGACACTGCCCGGCCGGGATGCCTGGATAGTCCCCGACATGGACAGTATTACTCCTCGGCCACGAGAGGGCAGCCGCCCGGGCCTATGTGTCACATGTGTAGAGAGATCTCGTACAGCAGTGGACTCAGAACACAGCCCTGTGGAGTGCCTGTGTTGCGAACAAAGGATGATGCGGGTGGCTACCACTTAAACTACTTGGGGTCTGTCTGTCAGGAAGTTAAAAATCTAGCTGAACAATGAAGGTCCCTGAGCTTAGTGATGAGCTTAAAGGGGATTATTGTGTTAAATGCAAACCTACTGTATAATCTGTAAATAACAACTACACATAATTCCCTCTCTTGTTGACCAGATGGGCCAGTATAGTATGAAGGATCAAGGTAATGGCATCCTCTGTGGAACTACATGAGTGATATGCAAACTGTAATGGATCCAGCTGTTTTGGAAGAGAAAAGCATATGTGATTTTTGACAAATCTTTTGAAATGCTTCATTGCTATAGGCATTAGTTTGTTAGAGTTTGATTTTGCCTTCCACTGTTAAAGTGATACAACTTAAAAGAGCTGTCCGTAATTTGAAATTTTAAGTGAAAAACAACAGGACATAAAGAGGAAAAGAAACAGGATTAATCATTGGTCTATAAAGCAGGAGTCAAAACCCATCAGCATAAAAAGTCCACCATTTAAGTCAATGTTATGATTTGAGTTATTTTTCAATTTATCTTGGATTTGTGTGAAGCCAGAAAAATCATCTTGGTATCGTTTCGGGGGTTTTAACATTCAAGGAATCTAATTCTGATAGCAGAATTTTAATTTTGTGGGCTCAGTTAAAATTGGATTTTTTTATACAATCTTTTCTGATACCATTTTGTTTTTGTATATGGGCACCACCATTTTGTGGCTTTTGTGTCTCCTGTATAAATGTCAACTCAAAACAGTCTCTAATATCGAAGTTTGGACCAAAACTAATGACTTACTTTTGCTCTTGATTTCTGGTTATTTAAAACAGAGCTCTGTTGTTTTGACCTTGATTTTTTGGTTTTTACAGATAAGGTCCAATGCTTGTCTTTTGACCTTCAGTTTCAACTTTTCCTTTGCTCTTAACTCCATTCTTTCTCCTGTTCCTTACTCTCTGTTTTTAATTGACTGTCCTTTTCTCAGTCAGTACACCCAAAACAAAACTAAAAGTCAAAAACATTGAATTAGAAAAAGAGTTGCCCCAAAGAGAATCTTTTTAGAAGCACAAGCAGATTTTGTGTTATCCTAAATTTTAGAATTTTAGAAATTTTAGAAGAATTTTATAGGTGTACCTGATAACACAATATGTATTGTGATCTCCATGCCTCATAACTGGCAATTAACCAAAGAGCCATGTCCATGCAAACACAGCCACAAAATACTAGTGGCCATACATAAAACATCACACAAAATGCCATTGCCAAAATAATGATTGTCTCCAGGGTTTATTTTCAGTAACTAATAGACAGGAAGATAAGAAATAAATAAAAAAATAATAGTCAGTACCTGGCAAAAGTCAAAACAGCAGATCAAAAAGAAAAGCATGAGTGAACAAAACGCAGGAGCAAATCAAAAATCAGTGTTGAAGGCTATAGGGGATTAAAAACTGAAATGAACCTAGCACTAGGCTTACTTGAATCAAAACTATCGCTAAGGAATTTTTCTTATTTTATCCAACTGCAGGATGATTTTGAATGAAACCATGGCCATATTTATTGTGGAAGTCCAGTTATTTCTTAAGCTTCACGTCCACATTCAAGTGATCTGCAGATTGTGTCACATTAAAAATAATTCCATAATGTATTGAATTAATTTCCAAATGACTGGGAACTTCCAAAAACAAATTCAAAAGAATAGAAAGAAGAATAGAATAACAATGATAAAAGTGAACAAAAACAAAATAAAATTAATTATAATAACTTAAAAATATGCAGAACATAAATCCCATAAATCTTATAAATTATGTCATTTACCAGGTTACTGTTAGTCCCCATTAAGGATCCAAATCGACAGATGCTGTCATTCTTTACAGTCTCCGTCTAATGCCATTAAAAAGCTTGACATTATGTGATCATTTAAATGAAAACTGAGCTGCAGCTGAGTAGTCTTGTCTCTAACATGCCTCCTGGACAGATGATGATGTCCAACAGATAACACAGAGTTTGATCATTCCTGCCTGGAAGTGGCAGACCTCTACTAGTTGCCATTTATTCATTCCACAGAGGTAAAGAGAAACTGTGTGAATAACTGCCTGTAGCAGTAACAGGGAAGTATTATTTATAGGTGAATCAGAAAATGGAAAGTAACCAAAATCAAAGGAACAATCAAAGCTGAGATATCTCAAAATTAAATGCCAAAACCAAAATTCTAAAAGATGTTTACAGTAGTTTAGAAAGGATCATTATATTTCTTTTAAGAGAAAGTCTGCCTATAAATCGTCACCCTGGTGACATGATGTGGCACAAGATCCCACGACATCACGCTCTTAGCAATCACACAAGAAATAGTGGTGTACACAAAGAAAAACAAAATAAAGATGTGTTAAAACAAAAAATATAACAATATTTATATAATTCAAGATGAGAAATACAGAACCATAATCACACACAGAGAATCCATGATTCCATGATGTTCAAAATCTACAAAAATACAATGCAGTAATACAAATATATATGAAAGCCTCCGGTTTTGTAACACTGCGTCGGTGTATCTTTAAAATGGTCATATTAAGAGATTCACCATGATTATGTGTTTGACACTGGCAATACTTTTTGTGATTTTGTCAAATACATATATTTTATTTTTATTTTTTGTGCTAGCTGAGTTGACTGAGGAATTTAAATGTTTGTCTGCTTGTATGAAGAAATCAAATATGTCACAAAAATGTGAATCCTGATTTATGCACCACCATAAGCAGAAAAGTAGGTCTTATGGGGCTCTTACCATATCCTGGTTGTCCCATTAGCACAAATCCAAACAAATTTGTTTTAATGATGTATGGAGTGTTTTTGTTTCCATGCCCACAATGTCCATAGCCATTTCCTCAACAAAGTGATTAGACTGCTGTCATATTTAATCCTATAAAGCTTACAATGAATTGCTGTTATGTTTTGATTTACCTCTTTCAACATAAAAGCTGTACTCAAGTATTAATTGATTGATTGTAGCCCACCAGTTTACTCTGCAGAAATCGCATCCGCTCCTGTCAACCAGTTGTCCAAAGTGTGTTTCTGGACACAGAATCACTGTTTACAAATTATTTTGATACTGGTATCCCATATTGAGTCTCTTGTGACACTTTTGCAAGCATGCCTGGTGTCCACTACTATGCCATTTTTAAAATGACTTCAATCTTTTGGTTCTGCCTCTTCCTCATTCAGACTGCATGCACAATAAATGTGTACTAGCTTTTGATGCTATCTCTGACTGAGCAGCCAGTCAAGTGGGAAAGCCAGAAATTTCTAAAAAGTGACCTCTTGGTCCAATTGACATTTCAAAACAGTCAAACATTCTACTTGTTCTTGCCTTACCACTTGTCCAGAAAGTCCAGTATTTTATGGATATTAAGCAGTTATAGACACCTGAACAAATATTATTACACTTTAGGATTAACATGACTTAGAAGGCCATTTATAAAAACATGCATAATGTCGGACTCTGTCTCTTCAGTTGAGCTGTTTCAATAGGGGCATAAATAAAAAAGTCAAAGCATCTACAGTAATTATCGAGCAGATGATTAAACAAAAAAATGTTTGGGTTTACTTGTAGTCCAAAATGTTAAATAATAGTTCCTGCACTCAGGATATTCCAGTGTTACTTTGAATCACTAATCAGATTGAATTGAATTTAGATTTCATTATTTGATATGCTTGCTGCTCCATTTTTGTTCCATTTTTATTGTCCCTTAAAAACATCAAGAGGGGCAAAAGAAATGAGTAAAGCTGAGAAAGGTTGGCAAACCGTGTTTCAGTGATAAGGCACCCCTATTCCGTGACACTAACATGTTTTATCTAATTACGTACTATCCAAAATAAATAACATACAGATTTACAAGGACATCCTTGAAAAATGGGGGACGCCAGGAGAGGCTGTTCACATCACTCATCATGACAAATCTTTAGCAACAGCCTGCAACTGCCAGTTTTCACACCTAGTTAGTTGGTGCATGGCGTTGCTGTTTATAGTTGACACCTTTCGCTTTTTCACTCTAGTTGGATTAGCCACTATGTATCTGATACAGATTACAATTTATTTCTTTTCCCTAGTGCCACATCTTCAAAAAAGTGTAAGACAAATATAGTTTATCTGTCACATCAATATGCATTTTGCCATGCATAGTTTACTGTTCATGTCACTCAGTGTTGTGTCACACATGGCTTCAGTAAAAAGTATGTTTTGTCAACAGAACAAATAGGGCTCTCTCTCTCGCTCCCTCACTCTAATTCAGGTTCAAAAGGATCCTTATTGTCATGATAATACATTGTGTTACAAAATCATTAACAATTCAACAACCAATAATGATTATATCCCTATATTTATTTATCTCTTTAGTTATGTGTAATCATTATTGTTCATTGCATTTTTAAAGAAAGACGCATTGTCATGCCAATAAAGCTGTTTTTGAATATGAATGTAAGTATACAAAGCAAAAACTGCATACATAATTTGGCTACTCCTGGTAACAATGATGTTGCTGAAGGTTTAAAGTCAGTTACGCTCTGTCTTACTCCCTTATTTCTCAGTCTATTGCAGGCATTCATTTAATCTCATATTACTGTAGTTTTAGCTGCTCTACTTAATTTAGAAAGGATAGTGGTAATGTGGGAAGGTAATTCCTCCTAACTGTTTTGGGGGGCAGGAAAGAATACTTTTAAAGCAAGCAAGATTACAATTTAAAGTTAAAAGCTAATATATCAAATCTTTCCATTCTAAATAAATTATTAGAAACTGTCCTAATTATCTTGATGGTGTATTTTGCATGGGGCTTGCACTCCCTAAAAATTAGGTTATTTTATTTCAAGCCTAGTGCCACATCAAAACATCCCACACTCCAAAACAGGCTGATGAGAACAAAACATTGCCATGTTAGGAAAAAAACGCTTATGTTAGCCTTTGCTGATTTAATATGGAAGAAACAGCTGCGAGGGCAGCACATCTATGTGATCAATCAAGAAACTGGAAGCCTTAGAATAATGAGAAGTAGAAGTTGTTTCGTCATATTAGATGGCCCAGCACAGACTTTACTGTAGAATGTACAGAAGGTATGAGTGGCAGGTTGGCCAAGGTCTCCAGGAATGTGACTGTGTGTGAATTTGCCTTTGAGTTCCTCTTTTATAACTAACTATTGTCAAACATGTGCGATTGGGAGTCGACCAAAGGGACCAGGAAATGGCAATTCCACACCAGGCCAGGGGGCGGCGGGGTGCACTAAATCTCTCTCTTTTCACTCCGCAGACCAAACACGAGAAATCCATCCTGTTCCAGCCCCAAGGACATCACTTCCTGTGAACCACCTATAAAAACCCCTTATCCTCCATACTTAAACAGTTCTGTTTTCAACTCTAACCTGTACGCATTGTACGCTACTTTAAAGCCTTCTGCAGCCAGGGAAACTATACGGGTGGTTGTCCCAAACCTTCGTTGTGTGTCCAGCTGTTTCTTTCACACTGTGCACTCCATAAAAGTTAATTTTCTCTATGGGTGCAATTGACTGGAGTTTTAAGGAGTTTTCAAACTCATAAATCATTTGCTTGTTCCAAATCATTGGATGATTGCTACTTTGTTTCAATTTCCGCTTAATTCTGAAATTATAATAATTTTAAAGTGCAAACTTTCAAGAGAACTAATCATATCAATATATACGCTTTCATGGAGACCCATGAAAAAATATCATGGAGCGTCAACAGCAGTTGTGTTTGCACTCCACCACATTTTCCATACTTATCAGGTTTATTTACCAAACACAGCTTTATAAGCAAAATGCCTACTATCGAACAATTGGAAAAATATTTAAAGATTATGTGCTATTAAACATAGTATGAAAACGACATGCTTGAAATAAGTGAGTGTACAAAAGAAGTCAACCTCTGCTGGGGGCATCCACAGAAATGCTTCAGTTTTAAGACAGAAGGCATATCGGCGAGTTTCATTTAACTGTATGATGTGATGTGTTTACTCTCTAGTAGCCGCCATATAAGCATAATGCCGATTTAGTTTATTCCAGATGCACAGGTCTATTGTCTTAACTCTTAGACAAGTGAACAATGTCATCTCCAGGCAGAGGAGTAGCTTCAGTGACAGACTTTTGTCACTGTCCTGCTCCACTGACAGACTGAGGAGATCGTTCCTCCCCCACACTATGCGACTCTTCAATTCCACCCGGGGGAGTAAATGCTAACATTACTCAAAGTTATTGTCTGCTTTTACATGCATTTTTATTACTATTTAATTTAATATTGTTTTTTTGTATCAGTATACTGCTGCTGGATTATGTGAATTTCCCCTTGGGATTAATAAGGTATCTATCTATCTATCTATCTATCTATCTATCTATCTATCTATCTATCTAAACATTTGTTATTGATGCTCATTCTGGAAAGTTTGATTAACATTTATGACAGATTTCAAAGTTAGTGTGCCTCCGTGTTTGCATAGTGCACAAAAGGCAATTGCATTGAGAGGATGTCTTACCTGCGGTTAACACGTTGGTCTTTCAAGACACTGCTGTTTGTTTCTGACTTCATGTAAGAGAAGCTCAGGGCCTAAATCAAGTGCTAAGTTTGCTTTAAATGACTGATAATTGTAAAAGTTGTTTTATGTAAATTGTGTTACATTTGTACCTATGTGCATATTTTGTTTTACCTTTTCAATGTTTCTAATGCTCCAAGTTAACCATCCACTCATGCTACAAATACAATTACTTAATTGTCAATAGTAGACGCCTAATGTGACTACAACAGCATACACAATTTCACCCATAAAGCACAGTATTTCCTGATCTTACTATAGATCTGACCCGGTCTGAATCACATTAACACCATTCCAGGGTTCACTTTGTACTGCACAGAGACCACTCTTTCTAAAGGGTCTCGATACGGTCGATTTAGTCTGCACCAGAGTGGCATGTTCACATCTACCTAAATGAACCAGACTTTCTCAGAAATCGAACCAGAGTTTGAAAAAGACACATGAAACTGAACAGGGTATGAAAACGCCTTTAATTTTCCTCTCCTCTGTTATCAATTAGCTGTAGTTCAATAATTAATTAATGGATAGATATTACTGGGCACCGTTTCTTAATTAGTTTCAAACTACTTTGTTTTCTTGTCTGTTTAAACAAATAAGTGTCATTATGTTTAATCATTAGGTAATTATGTAATTTGCTATTTGTAAGGTTTGTGATTGCACTCACTCAGTGAAGAGCGCTTCACAAAAATAAAGGGAAACTGAAGAATCAGTGCTATAACAGGTACAAGGGCATTCTTTTTGTCCAAGGCACAGGTTTCCCTTTTTGTTCTCGTCCAGGTCTGTGCAGGTGGCTTTGTTAGGAGAAACAATCAAGAGGCTGGATGACTCAATGACTACCAACAAGATGATAAACCTCTGAAGACAAAACAACAGGGAATGATAGATTCCACCTCTTTATTGTCTTATTCAAATATTACTTACACTATTTGTCCAATAAATAATGTAATTCATATGCACACCTTCTTGTAATACTTCTCAGTACAATAAATCCTTTGGCAATTTTTTTATGTTAGCAACTGTAATTTAATCTTGATTTATAATTTCCCTCTAGATATTTACATTTCTTCTGCAGCTCATATACTGTCTCATATTTCTAACACAAGTTAAAAATACTTTTGTATGTATTTATATATGCAGGCTAAATCTATATGTAAATATGGCAAAACGTACACATACATTTGCATAACCAATTAAAGCATACATCACAGTGGCATACTAATTATTGAATGTATTTGCCACACACAAGACAGTATATAAATAAAGATAAAAAGCACAATCAACAGGACAGTTGTTTTTTGAAGACTCAGATTTCAGAATATAGTATACAATCAGCAGGACAACAGTATAACTACAAGGTATTTCTCATCCCAGATAGAATGCCAAATTATGGCTTTTATTACTTGCCAGAGTTTTAAAACTAAAAAGAGGCTACAACCTCAAAGCTAGGCTCTAGTGAGGCTTAGAATCAAAAGCCTTCCCCCAAACTTGAGAAGTAGGCTTAATGACCTGCACAGATCCAAAATAAAGGGTAAACCCATCTGAATACAACTAGGACAAGGAATCTTAAAACCCTGTCCCACAATTTTTATCTCTCTCTCGGTTGTCACATATTAATCAGATTACTAGGACAGCATTTTTCCACTTAAGAAATATAGCAAAAGTTAGACTTATAACATTGCAAGATGCTGAGAAATTAATTCACGCTTTGTTTTCAGTCGACTAGATTACTGTAACGCTCTCCTCTCAGGACTAAAGACATACATCGTTTGCAACTAGTGCAGAATGCAGCTGCCAGAATCTTAACTAGGAAAAGAAAATCCGAGCACATCTCTCCAGTTTTGATGTCACTACACTGGTTACCTGTGTCATTTAGAATTCACTTTAAAATACTGCTTATAGTTTACAAAACCTTAAATAATCTCGCTCCATCTTATATTTTCGAATGTCTTACACCTTACACTCCAAATCGCAACCTTAGATCTTCAAATGAGTGTCTGCTTAGAATTCCAAGAGCTAAACTTAAAAGAAGTGGTGAGGCGGCCTTCTGCTGTTATGCACCTAAAATCTGGAATAGCTTGCCAATAGGAATTCACCAGGCTAATACAGTGGAGCACTTTAAAAAAAAACTGCTGAAAACACATTACTTTAACATGGGTTTCTCATAGCTACATCTTAGTTTAATCCTGATGCTCTGTATATTCAATTAATTATCATCATTATTCATGGTATTCATATTCAAAATCCTTACTAACACCTGCTCTCTCTTGTGTTCTTTTTCCGGTTTTCTGGGGTGGCAACCGGCGCCACCACCACCTGATCAAAGCACCGTGATGTCCCTACATTGATGGATTAAAGGCCAGAAGTCCACATGACCGTCATCATCAAGTTCTTCCATGAGAATCCTGAATACCATGAGGATTGATTGAGGTCATTTATGTTAGGTAGAATGCCTAGAGGGGGCTGGGTGGTCTCGTGGCCTGGAACCTCTACAGATTTTGTTTTTTTCTCCAGCCATCTAGAGTTTTTTTTTTTGTTGTTTTTTCTGTCCTCCCTGGCCATCGGACCTTATTTTTATTCTATGTTAATTAGTGTTCCTTAATTTTAATTCTTATTTATTTTGTCTTTTTCTTTTTCTTTATCATGTAAAGCAGGCATGTCAAACACGCGGCCCACGAGCCACATGCGGCCAGCAACAGAAATCTGTGCAGCCCGCATGACAGATCCTTTTTAGCACTAAAATTGCACAAAATGATTACTATCGTTTGTGATTGAATCATTCTGCATCTTCAGCGTTACTTATTGACTTTTCTTACTTCCGCCTTCTGACAAAAGCGCGTTTTCCCATGGCATAGCTGCTAGTATAGTTGCAGCTACGGTGTCAACTCGATACCCTAGACATGACACTATTCCCCCCGTCCCCCGAGCCTTGACCAAAGGTAATGAGCCGTGACGTCACAACTGAAGTGCTAGGCTGCAGCAGCCTGGCAGTCTACACTACTAGCTGGGCTGCTGAGACTGGCCACTGGGCAGAACTGACCATCACGAGTAGTAATAGCTCTCATATTTTCATGTAATGGAGCATGAGATCAACAGGTGGATTGGTGTGGCGTCCGCAGTGATGCAGGCTCTGCATTGGTCTGTCGTGGTGAAAAAGGAGCTGAGCCATAAGGCAAAGCTCTCAATTTACCAGTCGATCTACTTTCCTACCCTCACCTATGGTCATGAGCTGTGGGTAGTGACCGAAAGAACGAGATCGTGAATACAAGCAGCTGAAATGAGTTTCCTCTGCAGGGTGTCTGGGCTTTCCCTTAAAGATAGGGTGAGAAGCTCAGTCATCCGGGAGGGGCTCAGAGTAGAGCCGCTGCTCCTCCGCATCGAGAGGAGTCAAATGAGGTGGCTCGGGCATCTGATCAGGATGCCTCCTGGACGCCTCCTTGGTTAGGTGTTCCTGGCACGTCCAACCGGGAGGAGGCCCCGGGAAAGACCAAGGACACGCTGGAGGGACCATGTCTCTCGGCTGGCCTGGGAACACCTTTGGATTCCCCCGGAAGAGCTAGTAGAAGTGGCTGGGGAGAGGGAAGTCTGGGTATCTCTGCTCAAGCTGCTGCCCCCGCGACCCAATCTCGGATAAGCGGAAGAGGATGGATAGATGGATAGATGGATATTTTCACATTTTTTTGCTCTAGTTTTATGTAATTTTGTGCTAGTATTGTAACGAACAGTTAGTGCAGACTACAGCTGAAGATCTGAAGTGGACATGAGAAGTTGGTGAGTTGTTTATTAACACATTTTTGTGATTTTGAGTTTGTAAAATTAGTGTAGGTCAGGGTTTTTTTTGCATATCGGCTTATTTTACAATGTAAACATTGAAGTAAACTTAGTAAAGTAAAATTTGATTTTTGGAGGATTTGTTTTCCAACTTGAAATACTGAGCAATGAATTCAGTGAGCGTTTTCGTGATTTTAGTTCACACGAACAGGACTTTGCGCTGTTTATGTCATCATACCCTTACAAAGTTGAGAATGCGCCTGAGAATATCCAAATGGAATTGATTGAACTGCAGTCAGATTCTATTCTGAAGGCAAAATACAACGAAGTTGGTGTGCCAGGCTTGTGTGCTTACCTGCCACCCTCGTATGTGCAGATCCATAAGCTGGCATCTAGCGTATTGTCTATGTTCGGAAGCACTTACCTTTGTGAGCAATTGTTTTCGTTAATGAAAGCTACCAAAACCTGCTGTGGGCTGGCGCCCTGCCCAGGGTTTGTTTCCTGCCTTGCACCCTGTGCTGGCTGGGATTGGCTCCAGCAGACCCCCGTGACCCTGTAGTTAGGATGTAGTGGGTTGGATAATGGATGGATGGAAGCTACCAAAACCCCACATCACTCAAGACTTACTGTCGAGCACCTTTCATCCCTCATAAAAGTTTCAGCTGCACAAGATTTCAAGCCTGATAGTGACAAACTGGTTACTAACAAGAGCTGCCAAGTGTCAGGACAAAAGAAATAGATCTCAGTCTGTAAGACTCCTATATAAGGATCTAGCTAAGAGGTTAAGACTCTAATTGTACGCTGTTGTACAGAGATTGTATTGAAATAAATTGCTTTTCTTTAAACTTTAAACTTTAAGTGTTACATTTTTTTAAATTTTCAGTATTGGAAAGAAAGCTACAGTAACTTTGTATAATAGTATAATAGTATTTGTTACATTGCGGCCCGCTGACACACGTATGGCAGTCGAAGCGGCCCACTAATGGTAGTGAGTTTGAAATGCCTGATGTAAAGCACTTTGAGCTGCATTATTTGTATGAAAATGTGCTATATAAATAAATGTTGTTGTTGTTGTTGTGCAGGGGGTCTTTCTTATTGCAATTGAAGGTGTGGTGGTACACCATGGCAGGCAGGAGACCAGAGTCCATGCAGGAACAGATGAGGCAAGTGGTGGGGCCAACAGGCCAACTGCTGACTGAAAGTGCACATACCAAAGCAAAAATCAACCATGTGATATGAGCATCGTAAACGCAAGTCATTTGTATAAAAGTGCAACAGACAGTGATTAAAATTGGTGGTGTGGGATTCTAACACCATTTAATTACCAGTAAAAAACAGTCACACTCTTCTTCAAGGACTGTAGATCCAAGTGTTTCTTGCAATTAAACCTGGGGATGGTCACAGCTGTAGTGTCAGGAGGCATCTCCTCCTTAAACTGAACATAAAAAGAACAAGTGCTGGAACTAACCAGGGAGGCTAAAAGACAGTTGGAGAGGAATATAGCAGATAAGGCGAAAGAAGACCCTAAGAGATTTTTTCAGTATTTTAGTAGTAAAAGAACAGTCAAGGAGGAGGTCAAGTTCATCAGGAATAGTAAAGGGGAATTAAAAGATACAGACAATGAAATAGCAGATGCCCTAAACTTACATTTTTCGGAGGTGTTTACAAGTGAGCGAGTGGATAACCTCCCAGAGGTAAACGCAACTGCTAAGGAGGTACTGAGGGATTTGGAAATTGAAGAGGGAGAAGTGCTGCTCAGATTAAATAAGCTGAAATCAAACAAATCACCAGGACCAGATAATATTTATCCTCGTGTTCTTAAGGAGGCTAGTGAGTACATATATAAACCCTTGACACATATTTTTAGGAAGTCACTGAGCACTGGAGAGATTCCGAAGGACTGGAAAATGGCAAATATCATTCCATTATATAAAAAGGGTGACAGGGCAGATCCAAGCAACTATAGGCCAGTAAGCTTAACATGCATCACAGGAAAATTAATGGAAGGAATTATTAAGGATAAGATTGAGCAACACATGGCAAGGACAGGAGTTATTCTGACCAGTCAGCATGGGTTCAGAAGAGGGAGGTCGTGCTTTACTAACATGTTGGAATTCTATGAGGTTGCAACAAAAGCATACGATCAAAGTGGAGCATATGATATTATTTATCTGGACTTTCAGAAAGCATTTGATAAGGTGCCACATGAGAGGTTGGGCATCAAGTTAAAAGAAGTGGGAGTTCAGGGTGATGTTTTTAGATGGGTACAGAATTGGCTCAGACACAGGAAGCAGAGGGTGATGGTGCGAGGAACCTCATCAGAACTGGCCGATGTTAAGAGTGGTGTTCCACAGGGGTCAGTGCTAGGGCCGCTGCTATTTTTAATATATATAAATGATTTAGATAGGAATTTAAGTAACAAGCTGGTTAAGTTTGCAGATGATACCAAGATAGGTGGATTAGCAGATAATTTGGAATCTGTTATATCATTACAGAAGGACTTGGATAGCATACAGGCTTGGGCAGATTTGTGGCAGATGAAATTTAATGTCAGTAAATGTAAAGTATTACACATAGGAAGTAAAAATATTGGGTTTGAATACACAATGGGCGGTCGGGAAAATCGAGAGTACACCTTATGAGAAGGATTTAGGAGTCATAGTGGATTCTAAGCTATCAACTTCCCGACAGTGTTCAGAAGCCATTAAGAAGGCTAATAGAATGTTAGGATATATAGCACGATGTGTGGAGTACAAGTCCAAGGAGGTTATGCTCAACCTTTATAATGCACTGGTTAGGCCTCATCTTGAGTACTGTGTGCAGTTTTGGTCTCCAGGCTACAAAAAGGACATAGCAGCACTAGAAAAGGTCCAGAGAAGAGTGACAAGGCTGATTCCAGGACTACAGGGGTTGAATTATGAGGAAAGATTAAAAGAGCTGAGCCTTTACAGTTTAAGCAAAAGAAGATTAAGAGGTGACATGATTGAAGTGTTTAAAATTATGAAGGGAATTAGTACAGTGGATCGAGACTTGTATTTTAAAATGAGTTCATCAAGAACACGGGGACACAGTTGGAAACTTGTTAAGGGTAAATTTCGCACAAACATTAGGAAGTTTTTCTTTACACAAAGAACGATAGACACTTGGAATAAGCTACCAAGTAGTGTGGTAGACAGTAAGACGTTAGGGACTTTCAAAACTCGACTTGATGTTTTCTTGGAGGAAACAAGTGGATAGGACTGGCGAGCTTTGTTGGGCTGAATGGCCTGTTCTCGTCTGGAATGTTCTAATGTTCTAATGTTCTAATGAATAAACAATAAAAATAATATTATAAAATAATTAAATATCAAAACAATATTCAATGAATTGTAATGGATGTAAAGATAAGCAGAATCTGCAAAATAATATTTAAAGATAAAGAGAAGGATATACAAAAAAAGGACAAGTAAGCCAGGGTTTCAGAACACTGGTGAGGAATTCAAAATTAGTAGAGCTGTGGTTGGTACTACATTGAGAAGGTGCACAAACCCCCAGCCCACTAGTTGGCAGCAGTATTAGCTGTTATAATTGTATTTCTTATTGGCATTGCCATTTAGGACTTAGCTTGTATTTGGTTACTAGCCAGGATAATCTTGATATCAATAAATAAAGATATAAAGATCAGGGGTAATGTACTTCCCAGTTATCTATGATTTTCTTGACCAGGCTTTTTGGTTTCTAATTGGGCTTCAAAGAAAGATATTACTGGTTTGTGGTTACAGACCTCTGCTTGGTCAAGAGCACAGTTCACTAATAGGCGGACTGTGGTCCAGGTCCATATCCAGACTCTATTCTGTCCAGACCCAGACCCAGAACAGACATATCATTGAGTTTTATTTTTCTTTTTTGTGGAAATTACATTTTTACCGGCAACTCTTTTCTGGCAGTATTTGTACAATGCTACTCAGTGAAAGGGACCTTCTACGTGTCTCTGATTGGCCAGTACTTGTTGCCTTCGTGGGTTCAAGTTGGTTGGGTTTAAGCATGAAGACTGAGATTGGTCAAGATGAAGGCAAGAATGTCAGCCAATCACACAGAGTAGGGCAGGCCTTCACTGAACAGAGGCGCAGAAAACCTGCATTCCATGTGAAAACAGCTGGCACTCTTGTGGCAGCAGCAGTGACAGGAAGAGAAAAATATGAAGGAGTGAGAAAACAAGAGAGAGGAAAGTGGCAAAATTGTGAGTCAATGTGCCACTGCTTTTGCTAAACGGCAGAAGCTTGACACCGAAAATGGTCTTTTAATCCGGAATGGACCAAGGTGTTTATGTTCAAGCTCGAAACCACTGTGTCTCATCTGCTCTGAGACGGTGGCAGTGGTTAAAAGTGGGAATGTGAAACACCACTATTAAAACTAAGCACAAAATTACTTTTGTGAAAAGTTACCCATTCACCCATAAATTCGCCAGTTAGGCTACAGAAAATAAGCAATCTTAAAGCCAACTAAGGATCGGTCAACGAGGATTTTAGCACATTCATTTACTGGCCAACAACTTGCTAACGAATGTTCCCTCAGAGTTGAGTGGATTTTGGGACGTCACAAAAAACCATTCAGTGATGACAATCTTCACTCATGCATTAAGATTGCACTGACACCATTCCAACCCAGATTTAAAATCCTGGCAGACCAAGCAAGAGCTCACTTCTCTCACTGAACAAGAGAAAGTAGGCAGTGTGATATGAGGGAAAGAAAGAGGGGAAGATACGTTTAGTTATTTAAAGATGCCCAGATTTACTGTGAAACTCGTTACGCCTGTTCAGTTGTGCACATATTAAAAACTCTTATATATTTTATTTTTATATGAGGCCAAGTCTTTTTTTGTTGAAATGTTAAAACTTGTTATTATTCTTATTATGAAAGTGCTTATTATTTATAGTTCTCCGTTGAATGTCAAATTTACCTTGCTTTTACTTTTGTTATTTATTTTATTCATTATTTATTATTGTATGTAGCCCTCCAGGGTCCAGAGTTGCACTGAAAATAAATATTGTTGAAATGGCATTGAATTATAGCTTTCTTCATTTGATTTGAGTCATTGACTTCACACAGTGCAGATGTTGATACAATGGCAATGCTACTTCAATATATACAAATGAATTGTAATGTATAACTAAATATAATATAACCTGTACATGAGGAAATTTTCTCTATCCGGACCTCCTTAAATCATAATTGACTACCCCTGGTCTAGAGGCTTCATCTTTCGATCCTTATGTAAAAATTTTCTTCCTTTACTTCTAAAGGAATGCTGGTGTTTTATAAGATTAGTAATGATACCTGAAGTAAAGACGGGTCCAGGATTATATCAACCTTTGTGTCCTCAGTCAGAGCAGATCAAGTTCACACTTCCTGTAGAGGAAGAAAAGCCCAAAGAATCGAAAAAGGATGGTTAGGACGTAACAGAATCGTGTCAAGTGCATGTGCCAGAATATAGGATGAACTGTAAGATTATTTTTCTAGTTGCAGTTTCATTATGTTGCATTGGTTTAACAAATAGAAATGATTATTAATGTATGTTTATTATGTTTCATATTGCCAGTTTGGTTTCTTATTTTTCTTATGGGAGATGGCATTTTCTAATGTTTTGACATGGATACAGCCTTGCTGTTTATGACCGTGCTGCTCGCTGTTGGTCATGTGTACCCTGCATGTGACATTAAGTGGGCATAGCATAAGATGTCATCATGCTGGAGTGCATTGAGATGCATCCAAATTGTTGGATTCATAAACAAATATCACATGTATGATTAATCAATTAGTCCTTTTAAACAAAACAAAGAAATCAAATGTTTTATTGATCACTTTTCAGTAATAATTTCATTCAAATTTCAACTGCTTAGTAATCAACTTTTTTTATCCATTGTTGTTCACACTGCATGCCTGTCAGACATATTTGAAGTTTCATTTTAGAAATTACCAAACCATGCTATACCAAATATGGTTGAACTTGAAGAAACTTCATATTCACAATTGTACAGTTTCATTTTAATAACTAACACTAGGTGCAGGCTTTTTGTTTTTCTTGTTGCAGTGAAATGGTGTACTTGTGCTTTGTAATGCTATCACTTTGCAATGTTGCCTGCATTAAAAAGTATTTATATTGTATTAATTTGTGGTTATTCACAATAAATAACAATACATTTATACTACTGACAAAATCTGCACAATTAGGTAAATACAATGTTTCTCCCAAGAATTATAATCTCTGTTTAAACTTTTTATGTAGCACTTTGAGATTTACTGCTAATGTAAAGTGCCCTAAAAATAAAATGCATTATTATTATTATTATTATTATTATTATTATTATTATTATTATTATTATTATTATGTCTGTTGAGCATTTATACACTCCATATTACTTTTGTCATTATAATGTATATAACATCTAGCATATCTTTATTTATTGATTTATTTTTCAATCCATGTAATCTTCTACAAAGACCTGGAGGACTTGTTTGTATTTATATCAAGAATCGAAACTGGAGAGGGTTACAGTACATTGAAAAAACACTTATATTTACATATTTACAGACAATACAGAGTTACCAAGCAACCTAACAAAACATCTTTAGGATTCAGGATGAATAACCTTAAAAAGAAGACAACACAGATGATAAGAGAACATGCAAACACACCAATATGTCCAGTCTGGGACCTGAACATAGCATCCTGTAGCAATGAGGCAGCAGCAACAGCCATTGTGATGCCATTCTACCTAATCTTTATCAGTATAAAGCCATTTGATGACAACTAAGGAAATATACAGTGCCCACCAAGTTAAAAAATTCATTTAAATTATATTTGAGATCAACGCACACATATGATTTGAAAGAACACAATAGGGTCTTTATTTCTAGATGTTTCTGCACATATAGATAATAACACTTCAGAATTATACAAGTTTATGTCTTCTGTTTCCACAGCCTCAAGGGAAAAGTTAACTTTAAATAAATTAAAGTAATATAAAACTTGGTATTTAGTTGCACATGTCTTGCGGGCAAAAATGACATCAAGCCAATGACCCAGTGACATTATAAAGTTTGTGGATTGTTCTTTTGAGATATTCTGCTGTACACATTTTCTTTGCTTTGGTAAGGAGAATGACTTCTAACTTTAGCCCCCTCTGAAGCCAAACAAATATAACCAAGTCAAGTTCAGGAATCTCCAATTGTGAAAGTTCAAAAACTAACACTTGAAAAGATAGTATAAAATAATGTAAATCAAATGTAACCACTAAAAACTTCATTCACAAAATGATAAATTATCAACAGGTTTACACTGAAATTTACATGTTCAGCCACAATCACATTTATAAAGTTAATTACCATCCATCCATTATCCAACCCGCCAAATCCTAACTATAGGGTCACGGGGGTCTGCTGGAGCAGGGCGCCAACCCACCATAGCATCCATCTACTATTTTATCCAATTCATAGTCATGAATGACCAACGCTTATCACGGTAACATCAGGTACACGACAGAGCAAGTCCTGGGCAGGTCACTTGTCTCTGAGTGAGCATGTGAAATCTAAAATATTACATAATAAATTGGTAATCAGCATTATCAATGTTTAATTTTGCACATTATGGTATTAATACCTGATGATTTATGTTATAATTGACCCAAAAAAACACAGAATAAATTCCTAATAGTATAATTGCACAAACTGGCATATGAATCCAATCGTGTCTAAAACATCTGCATTCATTTACACTGGTGGTCATTGCAGGTTATTCACACCAAGCACCATGTCTATATGACAAGTCACACTCAAGGTGCACAAGTATATCAATACATCACTTTTCAACTTCTATACCTACTCCCTTCTGCTAAGGGTCACAGGGAAATGGAGCCTTTTTCAGATGTGATGGGTGCAAAGCATTAACCAAACCTACATAAGCTGAGTGAAAATCACAAAGCTCACACACACACAAACAAACAATGCAGTGACATTTCTGTGAAATGAGTGTGGTCAAATGCTGGAAGCGCTTTAAATTGTTGACAACTGAAAATAGTGGTAAACTTAGAGGAAATCGTTATCAACTCGCATCCAAATTAAACTCTAAATCAGCAGACAGTTGTTGCACTTTAATTATTTAAAACATTAAGTTATTGAAAAGATTGCTGAGTTACTCCTATGATAGGCTCTGAGGTAATGCAACCCCACATTGACATAGAGGTGTACAGAAAATGACTTGATCATTTGTTGGAGTCATGGATAAAAAAATCAACCAATATAAGTTCGAGAATCTCCAAATGTGACAATTCAAAAAAGTGACACAAGAAAAGATGGTATAATTTAAATCTATTTAAATGTAACAATTACAATCTTCTATATCAGGTGTTACGCATGCGCATCAGAGGGACACCTTCTAGGCTCATTCAAGTTATGCAATACCCCGCTACAGTGACAGGGGACGCTGACGCTAACAGTCTCATCTTTTTTCTCTTTCACAGCAGCAATTAGCTTCAACAATTCCAAATGGAGAGCTACAAAAACCCGATGCCCCCAAATGTTAGCATCTCATTCGGACGTGGACAATTTTGAGCACGGAGCTCCAAGATTCTACTCTTGTTAGCACCAGAAAAGGCCATCTATGTTCTGTTTCTCTCCCTCAAACACCTGCTTTGTTTATTATTTTCCACAGACATATGGCCTGCCCAGGGTCTGTTTCCTGCCTTGCGCCCTGTGTTGGCTAAGATTGGCTCCGGCGGACCCCCGTGACCCTGTAGTTAGGATATAGCGGGTTGGATAATGGATGGATGGATGGATGGATAAAATAGGTAACTTGGCTGGCACCTCCAACACTTCATATGAGTATCCTGTGTTCCTTCCACCCATCCACAAAGGGTTTGAAGTCAAAAACAGCATTAAACTGTAGCACCATTCATAAAATGCTAAAGTACCATACAAACTTACATTCAAATTTAGATCTTCAGCCACATTCACCTTTATAAAGTATATTTACCCACCGTCTATTGTTGTATCTAGTTCATAGTCATGAAGGGCCAGCACTTATCCTGGTAGCAACAAGTAAGGCACAAATCCTGCATGGGTCACTCATCTTTCACTGTGAATACTCACACACCCAGACTCACTCAAGTACAGGTAGCTTAGAGTAATAACTTAACCTAACCAGGACATCTTTGGGATGTGGCAGGAAAATAAGACAATCAAATGTTTAGCTTCAAGAAGAATATGCAACTCCACTTACACAGCAACTGAGCCAGGCCTTTGAGCTGCATTTACTTTTCTGATTCATTTTAAACTGGCTTCATTAAATCACAGTAGTTAAAAATAAACTAGATCTTTTCCTTTCCTCTTCCTCTAATCTTCTCTTTTTCTCACCCAGTATTTTGTTTATTGTGTTTTATATTTTTTCTCCTCTTATTATGTTCTATAAAAATAGCATACACTTTTTTTACATATCCTAATTGGATGATTCAGTGTGTTATTTATTTTATTTCTTTCTAATCTGCAAATACATTATATTATTCCAAACCCCCGCCATCCAGGTTTGCCACTGGCATGCTCTGTGTGTCTAGGCATATTGTATGGTTGTACCCTCTGTCAGTTTTCATTTCACCCCATGAACGTGGCAGATGGTCTAGAGCCACTGAACCATGGAGTACAAAGTTCATTCCTGTCAATAGTGGATTGATGATGGGCGAGTCCTGTTATCATGCAAGGCATTTCTTTCTGCCAAGCTTTCAATCTGCTTTCCCATCTTGCAGAAACACCAGGGCCAACACAGCATCTGCTCTACTGGGACTCAGACTTCAAAAATTGAATCTGAAATGTTCTTCAGGCTCTTTCATGTGTTGTTTGGTTAGGTGAGGATTCAAAACAATTCTGCCATTTTTGTATTTTTTTAGTCACAAAACATGGTGCTTTATGCAGAGAAAAAAAAATCAAACACAGCTTACAAGTTAGAATTAGAAAAGGTCCGAGCGGGAAGAAAAGAGTTATGTAGGAGATACAGTCCCTTTTTTTAAAGAAAACTAAATTAAGGCATGCTGATATAAAAAACATAATTTGGGGTAGGGAGGCAGAATCTATCCTGACACCATTACAATGGACCCAATCCCTGATAGGACATCAGTCCACTATGCAGCCAGTTGATACAAACAACCACAAAGGATTGATTAATAATTGGCAGATAACCTGTTAATGCCATGTAGCATGGACTGGCATCCCAATTGGGAAGGAGGGCAATTCCTTGTCCAGCTGGGAGGCCATAATGGAAGGACAGTATGGATGGTAGGGTAACCTGGACAGCATGGTTATCAATTCTTATCCCAGTCAGGGTGAAAGAATAATGAACAGACTGGGAGAAAATGGGTATGAAGAATAGTTCATTCTCCCATACGGGACATGGCAGTGCTGCTCTGGACTGGTTACTTGGGACTTGTAGTTCAGAAGAGCAACCTTATTGGGGTCCTTCAGTGCCGCCAGAAGGTACTTCCAGGAGAGGACTTCCGTGTTTGGTGCAGCTTTTGTTCAATGTGGAAGTGTTCTTGTTGTGCAATGCCATGGTCCAAAAATACTCCCTGGTCCAACATAAAAGGAGCCATTTCACTCACTCGAGGAGACAGAATCGGGAAGAGGATAATGCTCACTAAGGAAGAGTGAAAGGAGATGGAAAAAAGTCTTTATTATACTGTACTGTGCTGAACGGAGCCTGTTAAGTTATTTTTATAAAGTAAAATTATTTTTTCGTACCCTGCACCTGTGTCTGAGGTAGTTACACCTGGTGTTTGGGGCTCAGTGAGCCGGCAAGTAAAGGAAGCAGATTTGTATTGGCATGAAAAAGAAAAGGGATTAGTAACACAAACCATCTGATTTCAGCATCCATTGAATTGGTGTCTGAAAATTGAATAGTAATTTCTAATGCCAACTATAGGGTGGTCCAGATCTAATTATGCAATTTTCATTACGCTATAACTTATTAAGTTTATTACATAGAAAATCACCCGAAAAATCCCGGACCATCGAGAAGTGTGCGAACTGATGACATGAAGAATTGTCTTCACGCAGAACTGGAATCGTCCCCGCATAAATCAAAGTCATCCAGTCATCTGGATCTGCATAATTAGATCTGGACCACCCTGTATATTATGTGCAGTTAAATTGAAACATTCATCCATTTCTCACAAGCATTTCCTATTTAACTTTGCTCCATGTGGAAAATGATATTTTATCGAGGAAATGTAAATTGGGAGCTGCATACATATAAGTATAGATAAAGAGACCTTCATACTGTAAAAGAAAGGACAACAGACAGGAAAAAAAGAGCTGGGGTCCAAAACAGATGTCCACATTTTAATGCCGATAATCTTGACAAGCTAATGAAAACAACAAATAGAGAAGCTCATGCATCTGACACATTGCTGGGTGTTTATCCCTTGCTGGTTGAACAAGATGCCTTCTCACTGAGCCTTCTGGGCCTAAGGTCCTCAAAACCAGAAGGCCAGTATTACTTACAGGTCAGAGGTGGGCCTACAGTGAAGGCCCTTCCTTCCATAGAGGAAAAGGACAAAGTTACCTCAAACTCCTTCTGCAGTGTACCCTCAAGATCGGCCCCCATAAGGTTAGTGACACCTCTACACAGATGACATTTTTGTCACAGTAGGATACACACAAGGTGTAAATGAAAAGTAATTTAAAGATGTCTTTTGCAAAGAACATGAGAAGTTCACTATGAGTATGTGCTCTCTATCATGTTTGCAGTTTGAACCATTTCTGTCACAACTCTTGGTTTGTACTGCATACATTTGGAAATATAATTCTCAAAGACACTATACAGGAAAAGACAGAAAAATGCTTCCTTCAATTTATTACAACTGTTGAACATGAAATGGCTGTGTACTGTGCTTTAAAGACATTTGAGCATTTTACTTTCTGTCTATAGTTATGTGAAAAAAGATGAACACATGTCCCTTTTCTCCAGTCAAATAAACTACAAGGTGTCCTTGCAAAATGAAAGAAAACAAGAGAAAATTCACAAGGACACATTCAAACAAAAAAAAAACAGATTTAAACTCTGCATTAAACACGGCTGTCAGCCAGTAGCTCTAACAGCCCTAATACCATTTCTACCAATAGTTTTTCTTGTTGGTTAATAAAGTAAATATATAGATATGAAGATATTATATAATCATATCTCTATTCTTCAACAACTTGAATTTAGCAGATGTCATTTTTGCTTTTTGGCCTTAGAGAACAACTCTTTATTTTAGAGATAACACGACACTGGGAATGTCAGCAATTTATTCTAAAATAACCCAACAAGTCAGATAACTGACACACTGATGGCTTCTGAACAGCTACTCAGTGCATCATGACTTCCAAGATTCTAACAAGAAGGAGCAGAGAACATTAAGCCATGCCAGTCATAAAACGTAAAATTTATGATTACATCTTTTACACCTTTCACATAGAGATTAGTAAAGTAAAAAGCAATTTGAATTTATGGTTCCGTAAAGGTGAAAAGGAATTTCCAGCCACTTCAAACACCAGGCTTTGCAATTTAGACTGTTAAAAAATGTATTTTCATATTCATATACACATGCATATTTTCATAATTCTTTTTATGATTTTTTTAAAAAGTTCTTAGTATCTCAACCCCTCAGTAACATGCTGCATGCACTCAAAATAAATTCATGTTTGCTATTTTACATTTCTGTTAATGAATAAATAACACCAAAGTGACACGGCAATTGGCTATAGCTCCAGTCTGATAATTTCTCTAATCTCTGTTCATCCATCCATCCATTATCCAACCCGCTATATCCTAACTACAGGGTCATGGGGGTCTGCTGAAGCCAATCCCAGCCAACACAGGGTGCAAGGCAGGAACAAAACCCGGGCAGGGCACCAGCCAACCGCAGAATAAAGCTGAGGGTCTAATATGAGTGAGTACACCCCGCGATGGGCTGGCACCCATATGGGGTAAGTTCAGGACTTGTGCTGTGTGTAGGTCTTCCTTGTCCCCAAAATACAGGTTTAATAAATAGACAGTCTAATTAAGTTCTGGACTAAGACATCTGCATTACACTGTGTAACAGTGGCTAGTGTTGCTATCCCAGATTTCAGTTCACAGCCCTGTCACACTCTGATTAGTGCTTGTACAGACTCCATGCATCTGTTTGACTTGAGATGCTTTTTTAATAAAAAAAAATATAGAGCAGGTTAATTGGTGGCCAAGAATTTGCCCAATGTGGATGTGTGAGTGCGATCTGTGGAGTAATGATATCCTGTCCGGGCCTGAGTTGATGGATTAGGATTTGGCCCCCTGTAAGTCCATACAGCAAGTTCAAGGAACATAATATGGTGGTGTTTTTCTGTCTTCGCACAAGATGAACAATATGTAATTGAAACGTTTTGTCACATGCTAATGTTAATAACATAGGCTGGTGCACAATATGATAGCCGTGAGGGGAAAGACGGTGAAGGTAGAAGAATGTCCACGCGCACAGCATTTGGTCTTGTTAGTTCTCTTATCTGTATGCTTCCTAGAAAGAAGATATGCTGCATTCATTAGAAAAGCATATTTTCAAAACTAGAGCTGTATGTTCACATGGTTCTTCCTAGTTAACACATGAGCGACTTGCAGAACAATACGAGTTGTAAAGCTCACACAATAAATGGGTACGGTTAATTCTGCGAGCGGTGCATCAAAGACAAAAAGTTATTCTGTCTGTAGCCTTGAAGAGGTTTCATATAGATTCAAAATATATATATTTTATTGATCCCCAATTTGAAATTCAATAGTGTGCCGAAAAAAAAAATATTATATTGAAAGTCATACTAGATAGTCAAGGATTGGGGGGGCTATCAAAAAATAAGTGATTTTGGGCTATACAAGGAATAAATTGCTCTGTTTTTCTATGGGTTCTGGCTGGAGTGAAGGAAGGGACAGTAAGAGTAATAACTGAACTGCCTAATGGCTGCAGGTAGAAAAGATTCCCATAGGTGCTTCTTATTGCACCATGGAGGTATGGGCAGAATTTTTCAGGATGTCATCCCCTTTTGCCACCATTCCTTTCTGCACAGCAGCCATCTGATTGATCAGATTCAGTCCTGTGATGGAGCCGGCCTTTCTGATAAGTTTGTTTCAGTGTTTGTTAACACAAGTTTCTCCCCAGGAACTCACCACATAGAAAAATACACTGGCTACATTGGACTGATAAAACATTTTGAACAGCCTGCTGCATATTTCAAAAATCCTGAGTTTCCTCAGGAAGTACAGTCCATTCTGCCTATTATTTATACAGCACCATTGTGTTGTCAGACCAATCTACTTTGCTGTTCATATAGATCTCCAGCTCCGCACTATCTCCACTTCCTCAGCCTGGATGATGACTGATTTTAGAGGCCACCAGAAATCCACCACCAACTCTTTTGTCTTGATATGCTGAGGTGCAGGCAGCTCTCCCTGTACCACAAGGCAAAGTCCTCCGCCAGCCTCCTGTGCTCGGACTTGTCTCCATTATTAATGAGGCCTTTGACGGAGGAGTCTCCTGAGAACTTCTGTAGATGATACAAGTTGGTGTTATACTGCAAGTCCAAGAGCTTGTGTTATACTGGAAGTCCAGTATAATTGTGTCCTAGGTTTATCCAGTATAAAACATTGCAAATGGAGAGAAATCTTCATAAGTCGATACGGCGAATATCACAACAGATAGGACTTTGCAGCTGCTGGTTGAGACTACAGTATATTAAGCTAAACATTCTCTAATAATAATAAATTAATAAAATAACTTTCATAATGCATTGTAAGATTCTTATTTGTTTGTTACTAATAAAACTCCTAATGACATTGACACTAAGACCAGGCTACTTTTTCATGTGCCACCCAGTAGAATTTGCTATAAATAATGGAGAACCACAACACTTAAGGAAAAACTGGGCCAATAGTTATAGACCTGCTGTAACAATGGTGTCTACAGGTTCAAGACAAAATGAAAGTGAATGCAAATATCACATTA
This sequence comes from Polypterus bichir lapradei, assembly GCA_026402145.1. Classification (NCBI taxonomy): domain Eukaryota; kingdom Metazoa; phylum Chordata; class Cladistia; order Polypteriformes; family Polypteridae; genus Polypterus; species Polypterus bichir. The sequence continues at coordinate 97,323,495 of JANRMT010062854.1, read as the reverse complement.
TAGAAAACCCAGTCCATACTATACATATACGTACCTTTGATGGAAAGCGCAAGTCAAAGTTAAACACATTTACTGTATTTAGATTGGAGTTAGCTTCTTTAAACATTTCAAAGAATGTGTAAATGCAGGCTATTAAATTTAACTGAGTGATGGGATTTTTCTGCCCTCCACCCAAAAATTTAAAAAGCTGGTGGCTACAGGCCAGCCAAGACTGTTTTGAGGCTTGGAACTGGAGAGAATGTGACCATCTCCAGTGATGGGCATCTATGAGAACTCTTACACCAGCTAGTTCATTATCCCTGCAGGCAACAGTGTAGAAATGTCTGGCGTTAAGAAGTCACCCTTATTTTATAACCCAATTGTCAACTTTCTGACAGCAGGGCATTTGACGAAAGTGACACAAACATTAAGGCCAGTCATTAGGAAGAAAATACAAAAATAATTCATATGGGCCATGTTAATCTCATTAGAAATAAAAAATATAATCTGTTTTGTATAACTGGACAACAATATTTAGCTAGCTGATTACCAGCCAGTGGCAAATGTTTACTCTGTGTTAAGGTATAAAGTAACCACATGAAGAAGTGACTGGTAGATGGCAAATATTTAGTATCATTCCCAAATGCACAAAAACCCTTTCGACATTCAACATGCTCCTTTAATCTTTAAGTGCAAATAAAGGCTCAATGTCTGCTTTGACCGAAAATGTACTTTTGTTGTCATTGTTAAAGGGATTTAAACCAACCCTGCAGACTTTTGTTATGAAGTAGTAGCGTGAATTTTTTTTTTGAAATAGATTTATGACGGAACACCCATGAAAGCAGCTCATTTTTAGGACATTTTTATTGACACCGACAGATCCTGCGCATTGCCCTGTGATTGCTACCCTCAAGCCTTGCGGCTAAAAGATGTTAAACACTAAGCAAACACTTCTAAACTCTTTTATTGTTCCAACAACTTTCGTCTCACCATGTGATCTATTGTGCTGGGTCTCTGTGCGTGAAAAGAGCTCTCCCCTCTTGTAGCTACTGTTCTCAAGGTGTTTTACGAGCTGTGAGTTTTAGCAGCCTCGACTACCAGCAGCTTCAAAGTCAACAACCTTAGAATAACCTTTCCTGACATAAAATTCAAAACACTGAGCTTTTTAAATGAAAAAGAAAAAAAAAAAAAAAGAACCATGATGGTGTCTGGTCAACTGGTCACCAGCTGGGATGAAATCACAGACAGCTATCATCAGATAAAATGTCATTTTCTTAATTCCATAATAAATAGTTGAAATAACTGACTTTAAAAAACATATGGGATTGAAGCACTTGTCTGGTATGAAGCCAAGTCAACAGTGAAACTTATTTGAAGCCTGTTTAAACAACGAAACCCCACCCAAAAATGTAAGATATTTCGACTTCTCACTCCACTCAAATTAATAACCTTGTTGAAAGCAGTATTTGTAAATGACACCAGAAATGCATCACTGACTGTACTAAATGATTGTGGCAATGTTTGAGGAGAAAAAAGATGAGTGAACAACATCCCTGCATTCCTCAAAGGCAGGTCTTGAGTAAGTTGCAAAATGAATCTGCTTGGTGGGCTCAGCAAAGCCAATTCATTCCCTACCATCGACATCCTTGTAACATCACGGATATAGGGATCCTCCATTTCAGCAACTGACAATGCTCCCCTCAGTTTAGCCTTGCTTGCTTGTGACATGAGGCTGAGACAAAATCTATCTATCTATCTATCTATCTATCTATCTATCTATCTATCTATCTA
>JANRMT010062854.1:97298879-97320496 GCA_026402145.1 Polypterus bichir lapradei | reverse complement strand
TATATATAGTGGTAAATAGGGGGCGCTCAAGCTCCCTTGAACCCCTGTCCACGACTCCAAACACCAGGTAAAAGTCCAAATATTGACTTTATTTTAATGCCACAGTGCACAAAGCACCCTCTCCTCCACTATATTTATAAACCAATAACAAATACACAATAAATCAATCCTCCAACTCCCAGACACGTTGCCACCCTTCCACCCAGCTCAGCTCGCCGTCTGGGAGCTCCCGCAGTCCTTTCATATTCCCTGACCCGGAAGTGTTCCCAATCCCCAGTCCATGTGATTCTCAATCACTTCCGGGTCAGGTAAAAGTTCTTTTCTTCACCCCAGAAGCCCGTCGCTCTTCCTATGACGAACTTCCGGGTCATAGGGCACAAATGAGTCTTCGGTCCTCCCTGCAGCACCCTCTTGCGGCCCCTGAGGTATCCAGCAGGGCTGAGGATAAAAACTACATCGTCCATGATTCCCTGCTGGTCTTCGGGGCACCTCCATACTGCAGGGAGGGCTCCATCTGGCGGCCTGGGGGTATTGGCCGGGATGATAAGCCGGACAAATATCACTATATATACTGATGTATATTATTTAATATATTTTAGATGATGTATTTCTTCCAGCCAATTTCATAATAACCAATTCAGAGACATGAGGGACAGGACTTATTAAATGCAAGACAAAATGTTTAACATGAGGTGCGAGTCTATCACAGTGCACACACCACCATGTAAACTCACACTGCACCATTTTGGAATCATCAGTTAAACTAATGCGCACAACTTTGGAAGATAAATTGGACTACCTACAAGAAAACCCACAGAGACATGGGGAGAACATGTAAATAACAGACACAACAGTTGTGGGTCTAGCACATTATTATTTTGCCACCATGCTACCCATCTAGTTCTTTAAAAATGAAATAAATATTATTCATTCAGTAACAGCATAGTAATCTAAAAATATGAAAGTTGTGTATGAGTATTTTCCTAGTGGTTATGCATTTTTCCTTTTTGTTTTGAGCCAGTCTTCAGGAACAAACCTTCAATGCCCAGCAGGACTTGCAGGAACAGTCAAAAGGTACACAAACGCTAGTTCGTACCAAACTGGAACATTCCAGGTGGAGGTGTTGTTTGCCCATTTTCATTTTAATGTATGTAAGGACTTTATATCCTCTTGCATTTTATATGTTGTGGCTGACATGCAGGCCAGTCGGGGAACTTCATATCTGAGCCGAAAACAAATTAAATATATTGATGTTTTCAGCTTCAATAAAGAAGTATATTTTTTTTTTAAATTGGTGCTGTTCCAGCATGGTGGCAACAGTTGGCACAATGAAATTTGTATTTTTATTGATTCACTTCTGAAGCTGCTTCCTCCATTAAAGGCCTGCAGAGAATTGGGAGTGCATATTGGCAGCACGATAAACAAGTTAGATGGCACCCCATCCAGGACAGCTGTTAAACACATGCCAACACCTCCACTCTTACACCCATTCTTCCATGCCCAACACCCTGAACTGGACAAGCAGGTTATAGAATAAACAGAAGGAATTAGTCTAGCATACATCCTAAGAATGTATTAGGATATTGGAATAACCTGGAGTGCCACCACCTCTCAAATAGTGCCTAGGACTCTAGACTAACCTGGTATTAGTTTACTTTCTTTTAATTTTCTGTTCACATTAATAGCAATATATGTCAAACATAAATACAGTCACAGAACACAGGGTCTAGAAGTCGAAACATCCCCTAAAATAAAAGTAAAAAAAAACAATCTAGAGCAAGGTCCTAAGGTTTCTGATTGATAGGGACGCCTTAATAGTAGGGCTACGACATTTGTGATCTGCCACTACCCCAATAACACACGAAGAGGTAGAAACATTTCTCTGCTAAGCCCTACTTAAATCAACTTATAAAACCAGCTCACACTCATCCATTGCAGATAGATGGTGCCTCATGATCCTACAGTATTCTCTATCTACCTAGCATATAATTATTCATTCATTCTTTTTCAAAAGTGCTTATTCCATTACAGGGTCGTGAGGGCATATAATTAAGCATATAATTACCAGGGGGTAGGGAAAGGAAATGTCTGTCTAGGACTATCTTACCATCAGGGCCATATTCAAAGCTGGTCTTTTGCATGCATTTATGCAATACAGTGAGAGGTATTTTTCACCCATGCCTTTACAAAGGATCATTAATTACTAATTGCCCTGCCTTTAGGGGGCAACCATAAGTCCCATTCCTTCCCGGCATTTACCAATTCCCTCCATTTCAGAGTGCAGTGTATTGTATCATTTTGTGTAAGAGGAATAGAAAGACAAGCATTTAAAGATGGCATTATTTTTATGGAGAGTGAGAAAAGAAGAGCATGTGAAATTGGATTAATGTGAAAGATAAGGTAGCAAAATGTATTTCTGACCTGTCCTTGTTAAGGGTTTTTACTTATAAATAAACAGACAAAAATAATAATAATTACACAATACCTTTGCAGTATTAATTAATAGCATTGTTCTCTTTCCTTTTTGTTTTTCCTTGACACTTTTCATAGACCTCTCAGTCACAAGGCATTCAAAAGAACACCAAGGAATACAGCAGAGAAAAAAAACCAAAAGATAATAAAGTAGAAAACCTGGTAGTTCTATTACAAGGTAAACTAAACTTACAAGAAAGCTTAATGGCAGCCATGTAGTATTAAGCTCAATTAACATGACATAATATTCTCACTTAATCCACATCAAGGTCACGGAGATCTGAGCCTATCCCAAGGGCACTGGGCACAGGCCTAGATGGGGTGCCAGTTAATCAAAGGGCTCACTCACGTCCACAGTGGGGAAATTTAGAATCTCCAGTCTACCGAACATGCATGTCTTTAAGGATTTAAAAAGAAAACCAGAGTACTCGGAGGAAAAACCTCAGACAGGCACAGGCAAAGCATGCACAAGATTGGATCTGATAAGTAATGAATGAAATATCTGCGTGCAGTTTCATAAAATTGCTCTTAAAATAAATTTTCGACAAGGGTTTTCACAATAAACTCAGTAAAATTGTTTTTTTGTTGCTTAATGTTTTTGGATGTGGAAAGAAAGGAATATTGCTCACTAAGGGTTTTTCCTCAGCTACTTTCCAATTCTGCCCCAATTTTCTATGACTCCCTTCATGCACCTTGTTGTATCAGAAATATCGGTTCACACACGTGTAATGCTTAACTACCTTTTCTTTATTTAACATCCACACCAACACCCAATACTTCCATTTTTCTCCTACCACCCCCAACATCCGCTTCTGCACAGACATTTCCCCTCGCCTTTTTTTAAAATGAAGGCCTACTTGGTAACATAGTCCTTAAGCCAGGAGGGAGGTCTTCTGTGCCTGAATGAACGTGAAACCTCATTGGAAACCTGTGGGAATGATTGAGAAGCAGCCAGACCATTTCCAGCCACTGTTTGGGGCTCCCATGCCATCAGACTATGCATCTTTGGGCCATAATGAAGCTGACTCGGTGATGTGACTTTTTTCAGGCTATTTGCATGATGCCTAGAACCATCTTGCAGACGAAAAGTAGCTGGTCCAAGCTGCCGAGTAATTTGCAATGCATCTGACCAATGGGGTCTCATCTTGTTGATACAGCAAGGAAGCCACACACGCACCCAGTCTTGTTCCTTTGGCAGTTTTGATTTTCTGACCTGACTGAAATGCTGCTGCATACAGTGCTGTTGAGAGGTATCATGGGCCTGTGTCTGTGAGTATAGGTAGCGATTTACCCAAAGAAAGATGGTCCAAAGAGAGAATCAGCTCTCTACCTAACATTAAGGAAGCAGGTGATACCCCTGTTGTGGTATGTTTTTTTGCTCGAAAATGTAACAGTGTCTGGAGGAGAGCTGCCTCAAACTGCCAACCTTCTTTCAGGTATGCACTGATTCCATTTTTTATAGTGTGGTTGAGGCGTTCAACCCCGCCATTCGATTTCCGGGTGATACAGCAGCAGTTCTAATGTGCTTAATGGCCTTCTCTTCCAAATAGTTATGAAATTCACCAGAAGTGAACTGGGGGCCATTATCAGTAGTTCTCATGCCTGGCAAGCCGCACCGAGCAAAGAGGTAATCTAGGCTCCTAATAATGGATTTGGGAGTCAGAGCCGCAAGAGGCAGGGCTTCTGGCCATTTGGAATGGAGATCATACATCATCAAGAAATAGCGAGCATGGTGTGGAGCACCAAGTAATTCACCATAAATGTCGACTTGAATATGCTTCCAAGGAGCAAGTGGCCATTGTACAGGAGTGAGAGGAGCTGGTGGACTAGGTATGGATTTGCCACTGAGGTGACAGGCAGTGCAGTCCTTTACCAGTATCTCAACATCACGGTCTATATGTTTCAGCTTAACAATGCCCAAATGGCCCTCATGTGCCATTTGCAAAACTTGTGCTCGTAGCACTGCTGGTATGAGAGTACGATGGTCTCGAGCAATACAGACATCTTCCCAACAGAATAAATTATCCTTAACCCTGTAGTATGGAATCAGTTCCTGTTCTTTTGTGGTGGGCCATCCATCCCTAATAAAACAGTGAAGTTTGGAAAAAATAGGGTCATCCCTAGATGCTTGACGCAGCTTGTCCAAAGAAATAACAGAAGAGGGGGAGCATGCAACTTAAACACCAGGTCTGGCTCTAGGTCACAAATCTGCTGTACTGCAGTTGGCACAACTGCTCAGGATAAGAGGTCTGCTACTGCATTGTGCCTACCTGGTGTGAATTCAAGCTTAAACTTGTACTGGTGCAAACGGTCTGCCCAGTGCAGCAACCTGAGGGGCTTATGACCAGATCCACAACAGTGTTGTAAGGCCTTGGTGGTCAGTACAGAGAGTAAAAGATCTGCCATACAAGTAGAGGTGCCAGCATCCACAAGCCCATATACACGTCAAAGCTTCTCTTTCACCAACAGAATACTTCTACTCAGCAGGAAACAGTGCCTGTGAAGCATAAGCAACAGGCCTTTCAAGCCATTGTGTACTTGGGAACAAACTGCTCACAAAACTGCAACAGAAGTATTACATGTCACAATAGTGGGAGCTGTAAGACTAAAGTGAGCTAAAGTAGGAGAACTGATGAGCTGCTGCTTAAGTGTCTCCATTGCCATCTGACAGTCTGCTGTCCAATGCCAGGGAACATCCTTCTTAAGGAGATGGCGTAGAGGTGCTCTTGTTGAGGCAAACTGTGGGAGGAAGCGAACATAATATGCAGCCATTCCCAAAAAGGATGCCAGTTGTAAGGATGTTCAGGTTCAGGAAGAGAGTGGATGGCATCCACATGCGACATTATAGACGTGATGCCTTGCCCTGAGAGCCTATACCCTACAAATTCAATTTCTTGCACCCCACAAATACACTTTCCCGAGTTAAGAGTGACATGGTAATGTGAGAGTTGGTGAAGCACCTGAGAAAGACATTCATCGTGTTGGCCCAGGGTGGTACCATGCACTACGATGTCATCCAAATAAATGGCTAGACCTGGAATTCCCGCCAGCATGACAGACATGACCCTCTGAAAACAGCTAGGTGCTGAGCTGAGGCCAAAAGGCATCCCCTTGTAACGGAAGACACCAAGGTGTGTCACAAAAGCTGTTAGATCTCTGCTTATAGGATCAAGGGGAACCTGCAAATAGCCATGATTTAGGTCCAGTTTACTGAACACTGTAGACCCATGAAAATGTGTGGTCAGCTCCTCGGCAGTTGGCAAAGGGTATTTATCAGGAATAATTGCTTTATTTACAGCACACAGATCAATGCAAATATGCAAACCTCCTGATTTTTTCTTCGCCACAACTCAATTTGAAATCCATGGGGAAGCATCCACTGGTTCAATAATGTCCACTTCCAGGAGGTGGCGGAGCTCTGTCGAAAATTGGTCTCTTAATGATAATGGCACTCTGCACAGTGGTTGGATAACTGGAAAAAAATTGTTTTATCCACTGTGGGTCGATGGATGAACCCAGTAATGCAGCCCAACCCAGTAAACAACATTGGGAAGGCCTGTTGCCATTGTGATGTCACCTGCATAATGTCAATGCCACTTGAATCACACAAATAAAATTGTAATCTGTGGAGCAGATCCAAACCCATTAGATTTGCACCAGTTGTAGTAACAAAAAATGTAAAATCAAAAGGCCCTTGGTTTTTATACTGTACTGCAAGACAAACAGTGCCCAGAACTGGTATGTTTGAATTGCCATATCCTGCAAGTGGTACTGAGGTGTGTTGGAGTGGGACAAGAAAGAAGTGTCTCTCATATGTCACTTTATTCAACAAAGAATACTTGGCTCCTGTATCAATGAGTAAAGGGAGAAGAATGCCATTTACATAACAGGCACACATTTTGAAAGGGTTGCCTGGTCTGGACACCGGGTTAATTATTGAAGGTGTCTTAGGAGGGGATAGATTTGGAGCAGAGCGACACCACCAAGCAAAATAGTTCATTTTTTGACAATTTTTACAGAGCTGGCTGTGAGCAGGACAGTCTTGTGCTTTAGTAAAATGCCTGAGGGAGCCACAGTTTCCACAATGCCGTTGGCGAGCCTGCGGGGCATTCTTTACAGCTTGCACTGGCTTTGGCAATGATGTATCAGTAGGTGGTGCTGTTGCTATCCCTGACAATTTAGACGTGGCCATGATTGTTGTTTCGACTTGTTTTCCAATCTCTACAGCTTTACTAACGTTATCCAACCCAGCCGCCAACAGGTACGTCTCGAATGAACGATACCAGCGTCTCCAGGGTACTAGCAGTCAACCAGGTACTGGCAAGAAAGAAGCTGGAGGAGGTAAACCAAACTCTGCCATCCTCGTCGCCAAACTGTTGTATCAGAAATAGTGGTTCACACACGTGTAATGCTTAACTATCTTTTTTTTATTTAACATCCACACCAACAACCAATACTTCCGTTTTTCTCCTACCACCCCCGACACCTGCTTCTGCACAGACATCACACACCTCCATATGCGGTCATCTGCCTTGTGCACTGTCTGCTTGTAGATTCAAAAATTCATTTTTTCCTTGCTTTTGCACATGGAGAAAAAGCTTGCAGATAAGTTGAAGATATATGTGCAAATGGCATGAATTTTATTTATAGTGAAACACCATTTGTTTAGCTATTTTTTCTGCGAAGGGAGACTCTAAGTTCATTTAATTATGTGTGAAATTATGTGTGAATCATTTCTCTCATCGCCAGATCTGTACCTATAGTAATCAAGCATTTTAGAATTATCCATAGGAATTGCACTAAAAATCTGATTAGGAGAAGAATTTGTCCTACCTCAGAGTAGAACATGGGAAGCAGTTTTGAGGCATCCTACATCCACTCCCTCTGAGAATGAATGAAATCATGATTGTATGGTATCCTGATTTCCAAAACGGCACTCATGATGACATTTTTTACTTTTTTGATATTAACGCTAAAGCTTCACCACAGAGATGATAATAAATATATTTATAGTAATAATGTTCAAAGTAGTAAGAGAAAAAAAGAAATAAAAAACTAGAATATTGTGCTAAGCTGCATGTAATTATTTTCACTTCGCTAACAATATATGAATATGAATATGAATAACACAAAAGTGGGCACCGACATGAAAAGACAAAGACACATACAATAAATAAGAGTAATGCCTAATAATGAGTACATTTATTTAACAATTAGTGATCCCCAAACATACTTTAAATAAAGTCAGCTGCCCACTGTTATGGCCAAAAGGAACACCTCATAAAATAACAATTACTGAAACTAGCTGTGGCTCCATCCTGCACATTCACTCTTCCAGCATCGCCAATCATTTTTCAGAGTCCCGTCATGTCCTGTCTCTGTGACCCCACCATTTATCTTCTGCAAGGCTGTATTTATCAAATGCCCCTGGAGTCTCCGCCCATCTTTTTGAATTTTCCTAGGCTTGTAAATTGTAATGTGAATATTCCAGGGGTTCGTTTATTGCAGAGCTCAGAATGCCTGTGTAACATTTCACCATCTATCACCCATCCAGTCCTGCGTATCTTTTAGGCTATTATGTTGGCTCCATCAATGCACTTTGTGTCCATGACCACCCATGTGTTGATACTGTGACATCACTTGTGATTCACATATGCATGTTGGTCCACACTTGGGGCAATGATCTTTATGTGCGTGTCATCAATCACACCCTCAACTCTAGGGAAACCAGAGGTTTGCATGAATTCAGCTTGCTTTAACATTACCTCATGTGAAGTCATATTGAAATGTATAAATCTGCCTATTACCTCATACAATGTAAGAGCATTCAAAGTTTGGTGCAAAATTTGAGAAATGTTAGGTTTTGAAATACCCAAAAAATATGACATTACGTAGATGGAGCGATCTTGTGACATACAAGAATGTTTATCGAATATTTTTCCATCTTTGTCAAATCAATATCTTTTTAGAAATTTATTGTTGTCCCTTTCCCAAGATGTGCATGCCAGTGTCTGTCTGAGCCCCATCTCAGACTAAACCCGATCTTCTGGGAGTTCCTACAGAGTTAGGACAGCTCATGATTTCTTCTAATTCCAGATGAAGTTAGGAGTAGATTTTTAAATCAGCAAAACCGATAAAAGTGTTTCTACTACACCTTAGAGTAGGACAAACTTTGTATCACTCTGACATTTTTGAGCCATTTAGGAGATTTCTCTTACTCTGAGAGGCTCAGTCAATACAGGTAGTGGTCTAACTATACACGTTTATCAATGATGAAAAACCCATCATCGATGTCTTATTGAAGTGCACCTCCCTCTCAGTCCTGATGTCCATGATAAGCCCTTGATTTCATGACGTCGAGGACCAATGGCTATGGCATGGGAATTCCCAGTTAGATTAAAGTACAGTATATGGAAGCCCACTTTCTCCATAATAAATAAGCAAGGTTGAATTATCATAGTCATTGCCTCTTGGACACTTGAGCATTGCATACATTTTATCAATTAAAATTTAGACATTCCAAAGAAAACCACATAAATATTAACAACAACGAGCCACCATCTTAAACATGTGTGATACATAACCTATTTTTTTGCCAATTTCAGACTCCAACATTTTTCATTTTGACAGGATTTAAATATGGTCAAATAATATAAAAAGTCAAACTGTACATTACATTACAAATGTAATGGGGACCTAATAACAGGAATTGTGCAGAGTCTTTAACAGCTTTATTACTAAATAAACTGGTTAGGAGTCCAAATGTATTTCATGTTTGGCTTACATTTTTTGGTGACAAAAACATTTCATTTAGTTGGTATCCCTTAACTATCAATTAGGCAGGGCAGGTTGTAAGATGAATGGATGAATGTATGCAATAAATATTACAATAATCGGATCAACACACTTATTTTATGAACAGATTATGTTAGTAAATCCAGCTGTAGTAGTGCTCAGTTTTTTTTGTTGGAGGAAAATGAGATATAGAGTACTTTAGAGGTGCTAAGCTGGTAGCAAGGAGGCAGATGTGAGTGAAATATGTAGCATGGAGTCACGGAAGTAGAAAACTGTTATTAAGACTGCCTTGCATCACTGGGTCTCCACTATCAGAGCACAGTTACAGGCAATCAGACTAAAATACATGAACACAAATGAATTCCCCAGAATGGGACGGAATGGGATGCAAGATTAACTGAGCATACAGATTTTAACAAGAAGATTAAACAGTCCCACTGGTAATTAATAGAAATGTTTCCATCCTAAAAAGGCAGTCACTGATGTGTCACAAAAGAGCTTCCTTGTTCCTTGACTGATAATAAAGAGTAGCGCATTAAGAGTGGCATTAAAAAAGAAGAGTAAGACAACACTGGCAGCTGCAACATGAGCTTGAAACTAAAGTCTCAAGAGTTATACTCCATTTATACAAAAAACAGCAGCAGACAACAGACTTATGTAGAACTAAAATGTACTTGTGATAAGAGAGTGAGCTTTAATGCATTCTGTACAGTGAGCTGGATAATTCTATCAGCCATTTATTTGACTGCAAAATTTGACTGGAGGCGGAATGAGTAGCGTGGCCTTGAATATTTCCCTGCATGTTCTCTTTGAGTTACATACAAGTGGTTTGTCAGAAACTTGCACTTTAATAAAAATAAGGTAAAGAGAGCACAGAGCTGAAACTGGTTACACATAAACTGAAAAGAGTAATATTTTTTTCTTTCATGATTTAAGTTTCTGTAATATATAACATTATGAATATACCATTTCATCTTTAGTGATGTAAAATAGATGGCAAGAATTGTATTTACAACAATACCTACATAATGCAGGACAGGAATTAAACAAAAAAGCTGCCCAAGTGCCTGGCACACTGGTATGTGTCAACACTGCCATTATCGATCGAAGACACTATGGCCTGGTATTGTTTGCAATCATAAAAAAACACAGCTGGTCACCTTGATAATTGAACTTTCCTAAGCAGTGCTTGTCAAGCAAGCACTGATCAACGGATATAAAAACTATTTGGGTTTGGCCTGAACATTTGTGCATGGATCAAACTACTGTACAGTATACCATTCCTGAAGCTTCAGTTTGTATTAACAACATTAATTCAGACTACTTTAAACTAGAACGTGGTACCAGACGAGGATGCCCCTTGTCCCCACTACTTTTTGAAATTGCCATTGAGCCACTGGCAGTTCACTGTCGAAATGCTATTGAGATAAAGTGGATTATCAGAGAAGGACTTGAACAGAAAGTTTCTCTATTTGCAGATGATATGGTACTGTATATATCAGACCCACAAAATACTGTGCCTGCAGTCCTAAAAGCACTAACAGAATTTCAAAAGATTTCTGGTCTCAGAATCAATTTAAATAAAAGTGTGCTCTTTCCAGTGAATTCTCAAGTACACAATATTAGATTGGACACCTTCCATTTTATCATCACAGATCAGCTTAAATATCTAGGGGTAAACATCACAAGTAAACATAAAGCTCTTTATCAACAAAATTTTGCCATCTGTATGGAAAAAATTAAGCAAGACTTGCATAGATGGTCAACCCTTCATCTCACTTTAGCTGGAAGAATTAACATTGTTAAGATGAATATCCTCCCTAAGCTTCACTTCTTATTTCAAAACATTCCAATATACATCAATAAATCATTTTTTAAGAAATTAGATTCAACCATAACCACATTTTTTGGAATTGAAAACATCCACGTATCCAAAGAGCAACCCTACAAAGACCAAAGGCAGACATTGGCATGGCTGCACCTAACTTTCTATTTTATTACTGGGCAGCAAACATACAAACTATAAAAAGCTGGACATGGACACAAATAGATGAACAAATACAGGCTTGGTCTGCAAAAGAAATAAAATCCTGCAGTACTTGTTTACATTCCTTGCTTTGTGCCCCAATAAATGCAAGTTATTGCCAATATACTAACAACCCAATTGTGCTTCACAAACTCAGAATATGGAACCAATGTAGGAAGTATTTTAAGATGGAGAATCTTTTATCGGTGGCACTTCTGCATGAGTACCACCTTTTTCTACCCTCGCAAACATACAGTATGCAGTTTTTAATGCCTGGAAAACATTTGGGATTAAATCACTTAGAGATCTGTACATAGACAATGTCTTTGCATCCTACGAACAATTACACTCCAAATTTAACTTTACAGCAACACATTTCTTTCACTACCTTCAAATTAGAAACTTTATTAAACAGAACCTGCCCAATTTTCCTCACCTCCCACTTCCCTCTATGCTGGAAAAAATATTGCTCAGTTTCGAGGACTCAGACAGCATTTCTGCAAAATATAAAACCATTTTACGGTCCCTCCCTTTCAAAGATCCAAGAGGACAGTGGGAAAAGGATCTCTCACTCAACATCTCAGAAAAGGAGTGGAAGGTAGCAATGCAGAGAATTCACTCGAGCTCCATATTCCCAAAGCATACAATTATTCAACTCAAAATTATATATTGAGCACAACTATCTCATTTAAAATTGTCCAAAATTTTTCCAGGGCAAGATCCAACCTGCAAACATTGCAATCAAGTTCCAGCCTCACTGGATCACATGTTTTGGGCCTGCACCAAATTAACATCATTCTGGACAAAAAATTTTAAATGCCTTTCAGACAGCCTTGGTGTCACAATCCCTCCCAACCCATTAACAGCTGTGTTTGGTGTACTCCCAGATGGTCTTAAAGGGGAGAAGGACAAACAAACTGTGATTGCCTTTACTATACTATTGGCAAGTAGATTTACCTTGCTAAACTGAAAGTATCCTAACTCTCCTATTCTAAGTCAGTGGGTAACTGATGTTATATATTATTTGAAATTGGAAAAAATCAAATTCTCACTTAAAGGATCTGTGCAGAATTTTTTCAAAACCTGGCAGGATCTAATCAATAACATTTTAGAGTAAGCTTTTGAAGCACTGAGGAAACATTCTTTTCCCCATTTCTTTTTCTTCTCCATTTATCTTTATTCACTTATTAATTCATCTATTTACTTATTTTTACTAGCTGGTAAGTTTTATTCTGCTGCCCACGCTCTCTTTCTCTGGGGTGGGGGTTGATTTGTTTTCAATCCTATTTTTGTAAAATTGATCTATTTGTATGGAATGTTGTATGATTTCAATAAAATCAATAAAGTTATATAAAAAACAAGCAATGTTTGCATAAAAACATGAAAAAAACAAACATGAAATAATAAATGAAATATACATCACATAAAAAAAGTTGGCAAAAAAAATTATTTAATGGATATAAAAATATGCAAGCCAAAAAAACACACCAAAATGTTTAGAAAACTCTTTATATACCTCATTGCTTGTGTAAAAATGCTTGTCAATTTTTCCTTGAAGAGAAGTGTCTTTTATCGTTACTTTAATGTCATATCTATAGACCCTTGAAAAATCAAATGGGCAAATCAAAAATGGCCTTCTTTTAATTTTAAAATGCATTGTTTGTTCTTCAGTAGACTTATCCATACAAGGTAAATAAATGTTCTCTCCAACGAAAAATTCTCAATTAATAGTGCCATTGACTATTACTTTATTGTGGTTTTGTTTCTAAAATCCATTACGATTGTTCTTGTTTTATAGTAAGCCCATCAGGTGGCAGTCCTGAAAGTATCAATAAGTTAATAAATTCAATGGGGAAGATGAGTGGATCATTTTCATCTTCAAAAGTAATACAAACTTTATTGAAGTATGTCGTTTGTTCACCTTCCTTCAGCTTGCATATGATGCATGTGTTAATGCCAAGGCAGTTATTGTTATTGTTAGGGCAAAGGATGACATTGCTTCTTATCTCATCTACTAATTCAGGGTTAATAGATAACCCAAAGTACAAACTCACACTTATTATAAATTCTAAACACATATTCGACAATTTTCTCAGTTGTCGGCATGCAGTTCTCCATGTTTGTTGTTCTTTCATTCAGTATCCTGAACATAACAGTCAGCAGCTGTCACTGCTCTTCTGTTTCTTCTTTTTCATTTAATGGTGTTCTTCATCAAATAATAGGGTTCTGCAATTTACTTGATGCTCAATAGATGTTGCCTTTCTTCTTTTTATTTCTGCCATGTCACTTGGTTTAGCTATTACTTTGCTGTAATAAACGCATGACCACAAATCTCTTTGCCAAAGTTGCTGCTACCTAAAATATTTTTAATTTCCAGAAAGTATCAGGTCATAAGCTTTCAAATAAGACCAAGATCAAGGTTCTAGACCCAGTACTTTGCAAGTATTTGCAAGACAGACGGACAGACCTTAAGCCTGGGGGCCAGGATTTCGAGAACACCTGGAGAGGTTAGGGGAGTTCTGACAGGATGACCCCTGTCCCATGAGCTCCCAAGACATTTACTGGCCACAGAAGTAGTAGCAGGGATTCCAGTCAGAAGCAGTTGTGATCTTTAGTAGTGGCAAGAGTACAACAAGCAACCAAAGAACTAAGACAAAGGATGGAAGATGTAAACTGTTTGGATAGTTTTGGAACACACAACACCTTATGGACATGACTTAACCTGCACAGTTAGGCATAGAATAGCTTTAGATTTTTTGTTTGTTGGTTTGTCTGCCTTTTAGGCAAAACCAATTTTTCACGTTTTATTTTGCTCCTGCCTTATTTTTGCTCATCCATTTGGAATCCAGCTTAATAAATATTTAAATATGAAGGAATTATGTTGAGTTTTCTTGGGCCAGAAATTGTTATGGTTTTTCCTCTCTCGTCTGTGGAAATTTTTACTATGAAGCTTTTGCTCATTTGTTTGTCCCATACAGGCCATAAATCCAGCTTGGCGGTCTAAGATGGTTAGGCTTAATAGTTTGGCACACACCTGTGGAGTTCATAACAGGTCCGGCCTAAAGTTTTTAAGGCCTGTGTCCATTCTTGAGCTTTTGAGTGACAAAATCACATCAGCAAAAATTAGTGGCCAAAATCAAGGTTACGGGACCAGGCAAGCATCTGCTATCCCAGAACATAACCAAAAATCAATTGTCAAACCAAAATTATATTTATATAAGCTTTTCTCAGTACTCAAAGCTCTTTGCATAGACAGAGAGGAACTACCATCAATGTGTAGCTCCAACCTGGATGATGGGGCAGTAGCCATTATTGCTCCAGTATGCTCACTACACATTAGCAATTAGGTGGTGAAGTGGTGAGAGATATAGTTAGCCAAATAGGGACAGTGGATGATTAGGGTGCCAGAATAGATATGGTCGTGACATGGGACATTTAGTCAGGACATCAGGATAAACCCTACTCAAAAGAAGACATCGTCTTTAGGGCTAGGTGTTCCCTTCACTGCACTAGGGCATTGGGATGAACACACAGACCACAGGGTAAGCTCCCCCTCCTGGCATCACCAACACCTCTTTCAGCAGCAAACTTAACTTTTCCTAAATGGTCTCCCATCCAAGTACTGGCCAGGCCAGAACACCCTTAGCTTCAGATGCATAACCTGTTCTGAGGCACAGGTGATATGGAAACCTACCTAGAGTTCTTTAGCCCTAAATACAATATATTGCTAGAATTAATACCAGAAGTTATGCACCACCATCTTAAATAGGTGAAACACAATGAAATGCCTATTGACTTCTGTGTCCCATGAATGCAAAAGACAACAACTTGCAAAGATTTTCACAAAATGGTGGCAACCATAAAAACAAGTTCTAAGATAATTCTGAGATGTCTGTCATAATGATCAAGGATTATCACAACCAAAAAACAAAATGCATAAACCCAAAACGAAATTAAAATGAGTTCCACATGTTCAGAAACTTGGATTTATAAAAATAAAGAATATTTTAATAGTAAGTAAAGCACTTCTATAAAATTAACCTAAAACGACAAATCCTTAGTCACTGATATATTCAATAAAGGCAAACTGTACTGTAACAGAGTTAAGTAGTGCATCTGGAATCAGTTGTGAAGGAGCATAACCACCCTATGATGATGAAGTGTGATTGGAGTTTCCCAGGCCACAGGTACCTTTAGGCTTTAGGTAATTATTTTTCTCCTCAGACTAGTCTGTTTACTACAGGATTGTAGGTTGTGCAGTCCTGTTAGAACTTAGTTGATAAACGCTGCTATCCTGTTCAGTGTCACAGAGCACACAGAATAATATGGAGGAAAAAAGTGCATGGCTGAAGCACACCCATGCTCAATTATCCTTCTGCACAATCTTCAAAGGTAGAAAAAAACAATTAAATGCAGACAGCGTAAAGAAGGAAATCAAACTGCAGTTAACAACGCATCAATTACACATGCAAAAAGAGCGAAGCAGACCTGCAAAACATTCTCAACCATCAAGCAATATGTAGAAGCAATTAAAAAGCACATAAAATGTTTGTTTGTCACATTAAAATTGTTGAGTGCAAATTAAAGAAAATTATGCTCAAACTCAACAATGTCCTTTTTTAAGACCACATTTGGAGTACTGTATGCGGAGGTGGTCATCATATTTCTAATCAGACGTAGCAGCACTACAAGAGAAGAGCTGCCAAGTGCATCAGTAAACTAAACAGCATATTCTTCTCTGGCAGGCAAAGAAAAATTAAACCTTTAATTTTTCAACATAGAAGGCTACATGGGGAGCTAATCCAGGTATTCAAAGTGTATTCATTTATCTATTCATTATCTAAGCCGCTTAGTCCTTTTCAGTATCACGGTGTATTTAAAATGTACAAATTGATAGACATAGGCACATTTCTTTTCATTAACTCTTATGACTTTATAAGATCACCACTGAATCCAAGCCACTAAGTTAACTGTTCCTTTTCATGTTAATAACATCACTTTGTTGTATCATCATGACTTTTTTAAAATATTGCTATATTTTAGTTGTCTGCTACTGTTAATGATTAATAAGTGGCAGAAAAATCACTTTTTAAACAACTGGTGCAAAACTTAATTAATAGTTATTATATTTATTGAAATAACTGCAATAATTAAAATGATAATTTTTTTCACAATACATCCTTAACACATTTACTTCTAATGAGGCTTTGATTGAGGCACAATTGATTTCACTCTTAAGAATATAAATGCATGAATTCTTTTTTATGTTGTCTTTGTTAATTTTACTTATAAATTTACTTTTGACAGAGCAAATGATATTTTCATTGTTGTAAAGAAATAAATAAAAACATACATTAGAGTAACAAAATAACACATTGAAAATAATGCTGTTTCATATTTTACTTTAAACCTAGAATGTTATGTGGGAAAAACACAAGGTCACAACTGATCATGCAAGCCATATGCTAATCTTAAAATATGGAACAGATTTTTGGTCAGGAATTTAAATATGATTATTTTGAAATGATCATTACCTTGATGTTTATCCAGCATCTAGTGGAAAAGTTCATTTGCCTTTTGTATGCTTTTGCTGCACATCACTCAATGAAGGCAAGGCAAAGTGTTTTAAAACTGCAATTATGCCCTTGCTGTTAAATTACTGAGATAAAAATGTGTCACAATTCATGAATATGGCATATTTCAGGGTACCGCATAAATCAGGTATTTTTTAATTCATTATTAATTCATTCATTTATTATTAATTACTTTCCTAATTATTCTGTTGAAAGACATCACTCACTTCAATGAAAAGCAATGTAATATTAGACACAAGTCAAAACAAGGAATGTTTTGCTAGGATAAAATCACCCCCTTCATTCAAATATATTGAGAAACAAAGTCCCATGCCCACCCTTAAACCCACCCGGTGTTACCTCAAACACTCATAGAATCAAGGTCCATAATCTGTTATGGCTGTTCTGTCAATGGACATTGGATTCCTTGTTCTCCTGGCCCAACCCTTACAAAATAGGAGAGTCTGATCATATACCAACAGGCTTCATTACTGCATCTACTACCAGATGAGCTGTACTGTTACTTTATTATTCTATTGATTTTTTTTTTCATTATTTTGCCAACATTCTTTGAATCGTAATGTTTAGCTGCTCCATTGTTGTTTGAAAGACTAAAGACATGGCACATCCCAAATATATGCATGTAAGGCTCATTCTAAATTGTCCCTGTCTGAATTATTTGAATACAGACGTGTGTGTGGCTGGACCCTGCTCTGGACTGACACCTTGGCCAGTGTTGGTTCATGCCTGGCACCTAATGCCACCAGGATAGACTACATACACCCACAACCCTGAACTGTATAAAGTGGATTTGGGAAGGTTATGTTATATAAGCATACTATGGATCCTCTACATGCCCAGTAACAATTCTTCCTCTTTTACCAAGCAGTTGAAGCCATTAAAAACTCAATGATTGTGCTTTAAGAAAATCAGTATTGAATTCTGTACCAGCACATTGAATGTGTAGTAAATAGCTCAGATAATGACAGGAAAACCATTAGAAACAGATTTGTATGCACCAAGAAATAAGGAACAAGAGGGGGCTATTTAGTCTATTATGTTGGTTCGACACCTACTACAGTGGCCAGAAGATAAAAACAGGCAACCTGCTGGTTGTTTTAGCAAAGAGACCAGGAGATGAAGAGACCTTTAGGGGACATAGGCAGAGTACTTGTGCTTTGGGCAGGAGTCTGAGGCCAGCAAGGACTAAGAAATCAATTACCAATACCAAAATGAAATTCAAAAAGCACAGCTAAAAAGTTCTTTCCAAAATGATAACAAATCACAATGAAAAGCATTATCTACCCAAAAGCCTTCACATCTTGAACAGGAATAGCATGATAACATCGGATACAAGGTCAACATCAATCCACATGTTTAGAAGCAATGCAGCAGCCACATATGACATCTACACGGCCACGAGAAAGACCCCCAAAATGGCACCGTAATGAAGTCATGCAAGAAATGATAAGAAAGTAACAATCCAAGACACCTAACAAAATAATTCTAAAGCACACAACATTAATCCTGCAGGTTACAAAACCAATGTGTGCAATATCTCCCTTTTAGTTATTTAGCCTTGGCATCACTCAGATTATTCTGTTTTTCTTTAGCCTTAAAATTGTTTAAATGGCATCCATTCATGACATGGAAAAAGTTAAGAAATTGCATGCTCTTTGGTGTATTGCTTTTCTTTTAGCAGTTATCAATAAATTCCACATGCAGTGTGTCCTGATTTGTCTGAAATCCTGCTGATAAAATAAGGTGAAAGCCTGTAAATATCTTGATTCATACAAAAAATTAAACCCTCTAGCACATGCGTCAGTCAGTGTCCATATTAGGCCCTGTCTGTACTGTAAGATCAATGCAATTTTTACATTTTGAAAGGCAAACGCAGCTCATGCTAAAACTTTAATATAATGTTTCAACATTTCCCATGGTACAGAGAATTAAACCTTTAAAAAACAACTAAAACTTACAAATATTGAATTAAATGTGAATTTCAAGAAGACATCATCTTACAGGACAATTTTACTTTGACATTCAGTAAAACATTTTGTTCTATGTAGAATGAGGCACTTCTATTTCTTTAACGTTATAGCAAAACACTCTTAATAGAAATACAGTAGGACTTTCAAACTGTTTGTTCGGTTGTGGAGTCACAAGAGTAAATAAGCATGTAAGCTTTCACATGTCAGGTTCTGGTTATCTTCACAAAGTGTAATGTTCATGTAAATGGTCCTCAAACCAAATTAGTCTAAGAATGTGTGTTTCACTTCCTATATAATTTGGCACACACATGCCAAACATCCCCCCAAGGCATTCTTCATATCAGGCAAGGGACTATTAGCTGCTGATTGCCTTAATTCTCCAAGTATGCTGCTTTACAACGCAAAGGAATGCCACTTGAACACATCCTCTCGGTCGGAATCCCAGCTTTATTGGTCAACTGCTCTAGTATGCAGTGCCCATGGTAATTTCTGCCTTGGGCTACTGACACCCCGTTGGCACCCATAGAACTAATCCACCATAAAGAGCAGATGGTGTCATCACAAGCTCACTAGATTTATTGGAATTGCCACTGGGGTTTTGATGCTGTGTAATTCTGGGGTGGTGCATTTTGTTGCAGTTGAGAATTATTGTGTTTGAAGTGAAGAAAAGAAGTTTTGACAAACACCTGCTTGACTCCTATTTCATCCCTCATTTTTTAAAATATTAGTTTAGTTCTGGGTCATACTATGGGACATCAGTCCTTCTGATATTCACTGTAACACAGTGTATTGTGGGTAAACCAATCAAATCCTGAAGCATACACGTCTTTGGACATTGAGAGACAAGCAAATGTACTGAAGAGCTTCCTCACTAAAGCCACCCCACTTTATAATTAACCCAATGCCTGCAGGGAAGACCTTGAAGATCAAATTTATCAATCACCTCACAAATTGATACAAACATGCAGTGCATTCCTAGAACTGGTAAAGAGAAGTGAAATGAGGAAAAAAAAAAAGACTGGTATAGTATTACCACATCATAGTGTCTGGTTCTCTCCCATGATTACCTCCTGTAGGTGTGCAGTTTATTATGACTTGTTGTTCATCTTCCAGTCTCCTACAAGAATACAAAGACATTAAGCTAAGTATATTGACCATCAATGAACCAATCCTGATATAGGGCTCCATCACAAGGTGCCCTATAAAGTATACACAAATACAGATTTTGGTATAATATAACTGAAGCAATTGATAAAGCAAAGGCCAATACATATTAAGAGTTAAATCACAAAAAATATTAGTACAAAGTGTATGTCACTCAGACACATACTACAATAAACAGAAGTATGGGTGATCTGAACTGTGGTGGGCTGGTGCCCTGCCTGGGGTTTGTTTCCTGCCTTGCGCCCTGTGTTGGCTGGGATTGGCTCCAGCAGACCCCTGTGACCCTGTAGTTAGGATCTAGCGGGTTGGGTGATGGACGGATGGATGATCTTAAACACGGCAGAGACAAGGTGGGCTTTCATGGACATGCTTCTCAAGAAGAGTGGCTAATTGCCTTCTGCCAGCACCCCATGACCTTGTATCAGAAAACTGAAACAAATTAATGGGAAGAGAACCTAGAAAGAATATAGTTAAATTGTAGGGCCACATTTTTTGTTTCCTTAGGACTGCCTTTCATCTAAATTCTATTTCCATGAAAGCACACAGTACGTTTCATATCCATTTTAAAATATGTTTCTGCCTCACTTGTTTTTCTTTTTTCACTCTAGATGCAAGCAAAAATTATTTTCCTCCTCAATATGCATACAGACTTGCTTAAAGTGCACCTTTCATTTTTTCATGAGAGGATAGGAAGCCTCCATACCGCAGCTGAGCTGCAATTAGTGCCTCAGTACTATACATATCGAAGGCACACTGGGTCCTTTAGAGAACAGGTCTCAGGTTTGTTGGAGGAAAGAAGAGACAAAAGATCAATATGCAAACTAAGTAAAATGCATTAGTGACCCGGATTACACTGAAAAGTTCCAAGTTGATGGATGAACAAGAGCTTTATCAGTGTGCAAACACAAGATGACAACCTCCTTCTGGTAACTTAGCCATACTCCATAATCAAATACTGAATATTTATCTTGTAAGAATTGACTGCATTTGTCTGACCTTTTTTACTCAATATGACAACATTAAGAACATCCCTACAGAATGTCATGACGTGTGAGGCATATCCAACAGCTGAAGACGAGGTTTTGATGAAGTATGCTGAAAACATGTTAAGTGACCATTGCTCAGTTATAGAACTGATATACTGTACAGTGCCTACAAAAATTATTCATATCCTTTGAGGTTTTCACATTTGATTGTTATACAACATATTAATTTGGATTTTTTTACATTAATCAACAAAAAAGGACTCACTAATGTCAATGTGAAAACAGCATAATTAATTTAGATCAACACATAGAGATCTGGTTTCACGTTGACATTAAAGAATCTTCTTCTGTTGATCAGTGTCAAAAAAGACAAAATAAATCCACTAATCCAATGCTGTATAACAATTACACACACACACATATATATATATATATATATACTAGCAAAATACCCGCGCTTCGCAGCGGAGAAGTAGTGTGTTAAAGAAGCAATGAAAAAGAAAAGGAAACATTTTGAAAATAACGTAACATGATTGTCAATGTAATTGTTTTGTCACTGTTGTGAGTGATGAGTGTTGCTGTCATATATATATATATATATATATATATA
>JANRMT010062854.1:97280048-97298479 GCA_026402145.1 Polypterus bichir lapradei | reverse complement strand
AATTCAAATATGAACATGCTGCATAACAAAACCTGGAAATATAAATAAAATGTGTTCCTTTCAGCAATAACAAATCAAATCATTCAGTTGTCTTTGTCAAATGTCATATGTCATTTTTAGCCCATTCCTCCAACAGAACAGCTTCAACTCTGGAATGTTGGTGGGTTTCCTCACATTAACTGCTCGCTTCAGGTCCTTCCACAACATTTCGATTGGATTAAGGTCAGGACTTTATCTCAGGGTATACCCATTAAAACTATCAGACAACCAATTTAGCTCTTCTAACTAACCTAAAACACATATCTTTGGAAAAATGGAAAACAGAACACCTCGAGAAAATCCACGTAGACACATGTAAACTCCATGGAGACAGCAAAAAGACTAATAACAGAATTCAAGATCCTAGTACTATAATCACTTTGTTGAAAGAATAAGTAAAAAGGTGACAATGAGCTATTTGATGTGAGAATCAACAATCATATAATATTGGTTTAAAAATACAGAGAGAAAAGAAGGAAATCTTCAATCTTGATTTAAATGTGGAAACAGAAGGAACCTCACAGATGGGCAAGCTAACATAAGCATATTAGCCCAAGTAATAATTAAGACATTCTTTATGTCTTCTCCTTTTCATAAGTTTCTAAACTTTACTTAAGTGTTATTTTTTTAAAAACATTTTACTTAGAATTTTAATAATACTCAGTAACAATGAGTCTATAGTGTGCGATGAGTTATTCATAGCGGCCCCTAGGCATATGACTAATGAGTCAATTGAGCAATCAGACATCATTTTTTTACATTACATTTTTTTTTCTCAGATTTCTATACAAAGATATGCTTTATTAAAACTGTCTCCAACTGCAAAACTGAATATAATGTAACAGTCTCAAACATGCTTAATAAAATTTAGTGACATGGGACACTGCAGCCGGTTCTGACAGCACTGCGGGCAAGGCAGGAACAAGTTGTGGATAGGACACTGTATGCATATATAGATGTGAGGATAGTATTAATCAGTCTTATTGATAAATACAGCTTAGTGTCAATAGCATTTGAATGAAACTTAATATATTTCCTAATGGTGTTAATTAGCACATTAAAGTAAGAATTTCAATAAACTCTGAACACATGACAATACTAACAATACAAACATATATAAATAAAGATATACTGTAAGTCATAGATAGATAGATAGATAGATAGATAGATAGATAGATAGATAGATAGATAGATAGATTTAAACACAACCAATATTTACAGACACCTTTCACTTTAAATTTCACATCCAGCAAAGCTAGAGCAAAACTTCAGCTTGTTTTCTTTGATTGGCTCTAAACGAGGATTCTTTCCAACACTGAATTCAAAGCTGTGAAAGGGTAAAACAGACTCCAAGCGCCAAAAGATGCGTGATACACAGAGAAAATTTCATCCTCACTTATTTTTTTTTTCAAGGCCGGTTACAACAATAGCAGTCTCTTAGAGCATTTTCTTTTCATATTTTCTCAGCGGTTTCCATGAAGCAATTTTTTTTTTCTTTATAATGAATCCAACCTATATATCACTGAATATATAAAGCATTGCCTTTAACTTTTTTTTTTTTCTTTCCTCTGTGTCATCTTTTTTTTTCTGTGTCTGTCAGTGAGGTCCTTTCACTGCTTATATTTAAATCCGGGTTGGCGATTCACTTATTCCATACTGGACTGAAAAAAATGAGGTTCTTATTTTAAATTTTAATTCTAATGCCATGTCACTTTTCACACTGTTATTTTTCAGAGGTGTTAACTTTTCACTTGCTGTCTTTTTGTTTAATTTATATACCTGGGTATAATAATTCTTTGGAAGGGAAATATATGAAAAATCACTTCACTAATAGCTATAACTTGACATTGTGGAGCATTTCGAAGAATTTGGCCAATAACCCTTTACCCTCATGCCAAGTGCAAGTACAAAAATAAGACATGGGGAAATTGAAATTTACAGTGATAAACAATTTACAAAAAGCAGGGAATTGAAAGTGAATGGCAAAGAGAAGGTGAAGATGGTTAAGTAAGCTTCAGTTTAACACAGTTGGTAGTTTATTTTGTAAGGGAAATCAATCACAGACAATTTCCACGCACCTCATGCACAAATTAGGTCTACCTAATTATCTGAATTAAATCTGCATAACCCAGATCTGGCTTATGGGGTTTGGAGACTCACCCAGAAACATCAAGTTCAAAGCAGAAAACCATCCCTAGAAAAGATACAATCATTTATATTGCCACTACTGAATTGGCCAATTAACTAACACCATGTTTAAAATATGAAGTCCAAAGTAGCTAGCAACCAAAAGGGAGGATTTATAAAATACACAAATGACAATCAGGAATGAAATTTCAACCCAAGGCACTGTATCTGTGAGGCAGTAGTGCTAACTTTTGTGCCATCATGTTGGTTTTAAAGATCCATGTGACATATTTTGGGTCATTTTACTTTCAGGTTTGAGACTGTCCATGAGATCATGACTGAGTGTTACTGACATCCTTAGTGTGGACAAGTGTTTTATTCGGACATTGACAAATCTGTTAACTCCATAAAGATTTATTTCAGAAATTATTTCATTAGAAACTTAAGATGTGCAGAATAACGAGTCTTTTATGCATGGAGGGTTGGTGTCATCCTCCCGAGCACTACATAACCTATGAAACCCAAAAGAAGTTGTTTGCCTTCAGCACTACTGCTGTTACGTGAATACACTATATGATTCCTATTTTTATTTATTCTTTCCCCCAACACTATTTAATATTCACTTTTGAGTACATTTTTGTATGAATCTAACTGATTAACAAAGCCTCAATGATAACTGTCATGAATGACTTTTATCTGAGCCACACCATCTTTCCTGCAAAATGCTAATTCAATTTTATACATACCTTTGCCAGCTATTGATATTTTAGCTCCAATTTTAAATGTATCCATATGTTATCAAATTTCCTATAACTTTTTAAATGTTGTGCTTCTAAAGTCAATGTTTTGCCTTAGGGCCTTGTGCACCAACTCTTCCCTTTAACAACTTTACTTCTAATTCCTCTAGGCGCCTATTACTTGTATCATGTCCAATTGCAGTTAACTGTCATTGTTTTCATTTCCAGCTTAGACCTCATGCTGACGCAATGGCCAGCATTCAAGTGAAGACAGTATCCTATCTATGAATGTGAATGATGCCTCCAGAAGGGGGAGTTTTTTTTTCTTGACTACAGACCCCATTTTTGACCATTTCTACTACTATCAAATGAGGCTAATCATCACAGGAAACAAACAAGGGTGTTTTATGTCTTTTATATACACCATGTATCACTTTAAACAGAACAGTGCTAGGCAATTTAAAATGTCTGTAAATACTGGAAAACCTTTTTTGTACAGGTTATGTTAAAATAAGGCTGCCTGTAATTGACAGTCAATGTACTGCTCCTTAGTAAACGGCCTTATTTGTGCCCCCAGTTTACCGTTTATGAGGGAAGCAAACGTGAACAGCACAATCAAAAACAAAGAAAATGGGTCAATGACTTATAATGAATTGACTTTGAAACTAAAAGGTATGGTAAAATATATTTTTGAAAAAGACAACTTACACGGTGTAGGCATATTTCTGATTCTGAAGTCTGACAGCATAAATAAGAGATCTGCATAAGCATTTAGTGAACATAAAGAATTTAATTAGGAAACATAATATTAATAGAAATCAGCTCATTTGATCCATCTACAGTGAAGTAAATATGTTTTGCCCCCGTCTAATTTTCTTCATACTTTTTGAAGAATGAATATTATTGAATCTGAAATTTAATATTATATAAATCGACCCTGAGTTAACATTAATTCATTCATTCATTCATCCATTCATTCATTTAGGAACCTGAAGCATAAGGAAGTTCAGTGTCACAGGACCCTCTCTGTCAGGGGGCACAAAATTTAAATCCTATTCATTTATTTATCAAAGACAATTATGTTTTTTCCTATAAACATGTGAAAAGTAATTGTTCCCTTATACTCAGTAACTGATTACACCACCATTAGCAGCAACATCTTCAATCAGACAATCCTTGCAGTGACTGACAGCACCGTGATGGAGTTTTGCTCTTTTCCTCCTTGTTGAACTGCTTCAACTCAGTGATGTTTGTGGAGTTTTTTAACATAAACTGCCTCTTTCAGTTGTTTTCATGACATATTCTGAAAATCTATATTTCTGATATGGACTTGCAAGTCTGCTCTGGATTGTTGTTTTTGCTCCATGTTACATTCTTTTCTTTCAAATCATAGATATACTTCTGGAGACTTTTTTGATATTGAGGAAAACTCAAACAATTCCTTCAGTCATGGTGATTTTCTGAGGTCCTGCTCTATCAAAACACCACTAAATCAGGTCAATACAACAACCGCAAAAATACATTTCTATAGATAGATAGATAGATAGATAGATAGATAGATAGATAGATAGATAGATAGATAGATAGATAGATAGATAGATAGATAGATAGACACAAGCATAACAGGGTGTCCCCAGACAATCTTGACTGAGGTAGGTAAAACCATTCTGGGGTGAAAGGGGGTGCTAACAGTCTCCTGTCCTTACTCCACAGTCTAGAAAATGTACCCAGGGAGGACATTCTTACCTGGCTGTAACATCCACAGTAAGCACCGATCCACTGCATAAAGCAATGGCAAGCAAAGGTGGCCTCTTTATGCTAACCAGGATGTATGTCTGCTAAGAGCCAGAGATGCTTACAAAAGAGAGCAGAGCACATGAAAAGCCAGAGTGACTGGCCTCACATTAGTGTATTTTACATTGCATGTTTAAGTAGCCATTTTCTTTTCTTTTTTTTTTTTTTAAACAGGGTTACCAAGATGGTACTCCAACACTTCTTTCTGCTTCCAGCTGCTGGCCATAGATAGATGGATAGATAGATAGACTAAAACTGATACAATCAATCTGAATCCTAACAATCCTTGTACCATAATGGCCTTGTTTATTGAAATACAGTTAGAAGATAAAAAGATAGTTGTCTTTTTATGGAGGCTATTTAAATGAACATATATTTATATGTACATATAGATGTATATATATATATATATATATATATATATATATATATATATATAGATGGATAGCCGGCTTCATATTCCGGCCCTCACCCCCAGGCCGCCAGGAGGAGCTCTCCCGAGAGCATGGACGGGTCCCGAGTTCCAGCAGGGCCTCATGGACTATGTAGTTTTTATGCGCAGCCCTGCTGGATACCTTGGAGACCACTGGGAGTCGCTGTCGGGAGGCCAGTAGACTTATTTGTGCACTATGACCCGGAAGTTCGTCACATGAAAAGCAAAAGTACTATTTACCCTGACCCAGAAGGAATAAGGACTTATGGACTGTTGGGCAGGAACACTTCCAGGTCAGGGAGTATAAAAGGACTGTGGGAGCTCCCAGACGGCAAGCTGAGCTGGGTGGTAGGAGGGCATTGCGTCTGGGAGTGGAGGATTGTGATTATTTAGTATTTGTGATTGGTTAATGAATAGTGTGGAGTGGAGGGTGCTCGGTGCACGTAATTATTATAATAAATATAATTATTGTTGGACTTTTACCTGGTGTTTGGCGTGGTACCTGAGGGTTCAAGGGAACGATAGCGCCCCCTGCTGTCACAATATATATATATATATATATATATGTAGCAATATACAATATGTGTATTGCTGAAGGATCCCCAGGTTGTACTTCATGGCACATGTCTGCTGAATATGTCATTGGCTGAAAGTCCTCAGTGTTAGTGTGTCAGAAACAGGACGTGCAGCATTGTTCATAACGGCACTCTGTTTTATTTTAATTCTCTTCTTTGCTATACGACCTCCAGGGGGTCCATAGTGTGCCCCAGCTTCTTGATTAGGTGGGCCTCTCTTGAAGTGATGTTATCAGAAAGGCACACAGCATAGAAAATCACATTGGCTATCACAGAGCTATAGAAGATGTGAAGGATGTCACTACCCACAGTTTCCTTAGAAAAAACAGGCTGCTTTTGTTCTTATACATGCAGAGTTAACATTTTTTAAGCATAGTGAAATGCTCCTGACTAATCTGTCTATGGCACTTTGCTTCACAAACCTTGAAGAATGAGGGAAAGAGGTTTTAAGATAAATGGAAAAATCTGAGTGTTTATCTTAAACAGAGAATAAGAGATGATGTGATAGATGTCTTTAAAATTATTAAGGAACAAAGTAGAGTGAATGACAGATCTTCATCAAGAACACAGCGGCACAGAGGGGGTTTGATTACAGGTAAATTCTGCACAGTAGATTCTTTATAGAATTGTGACCCTAAATAAGTTACCAAGTACTGTAATTAGAAAAAGACCTTCAAATTCTGATTTAACCATACTTTATATATATTAGGAGAATAGAAAATGAAAAGTTGTCATTGACTAAATGTCTTTTGCTGGCTAAATGGTCTGTCTACAGGTAGTCATCTATATATCTTGTGTGAGAGATGCTCCACAGGTTGAACAGGGTGTCATACAGAGTTTATGGAACACTGTCTAGCAGCTTAACCATCATCGTTCTACTTCATTGCCTAATCCCAGTGCTGTATTGGATTAACCGTGTTTTGTTATTCACACTGGAATGGACATACACCAAATACTTATTTTGGAAAGGATTCCAGCAATAGTTTGTGGGTTGCAATTTACATTAAAATACACCTTAATTTTTCAACCTAATATCCTGAAAGCGTTCGGTGCAGGGTTGCACCCAACTCTGAACTGGGTGCCAGTGTCCCAGATGGCATACACGCACTCCCCTCTACTCGCTCATATACTGGGACCAATAAACTAACGTGGGGATAATATTCTAAATCACTACGACAACGGTAAGTGATGACACCTACACTATCCTAGAATAAAGAAACTATTTAATGGGCCCGAATAACTGCTACATTGTTAAGATGGCGAGTTTTAGCGCCTGATATTCGCATTCATTGCTAATGTTAGGATTGTAACACTCAGCCCAGTGTTGACGAATGGGATCGGCGCTATTCTCTTATATCCTTTTGAAATTCTTACCAATCATTATTTCACAAGTTCGCGAGGTAACGAGTTCACTCATCTTTGAAGTCGTGCGTTCCTCGGTGTCTGTGTGCCAGAAGCCAATGAAAAATAACAACATGAAAAGCCAAAACGGTTTCTTCATCCAGGCATTAATCTGTGAAAGTGTTCATTTGGACAGCGACTTTGTTTTGCGCTCCAGAGAAAGGAAAACCTCTGCCAGCACTCGCTGGGGTTTTTTTTTTTTTTTTTTTTTTCTTTTCTTTTCTTTTTTTGGATGCAGCAGTTCACGTGTACATGAAAAGCACGCCGACAAATAAAAGAATTTCCACACACATCGCAGCTGGCCGATCGCGCTGCCCCGGCGCAGTCACGCAGGTAGCTAACCACAACGGCGATCACTCCTCACTCGCCAATTGTTAGTGTACACCTGTATGTATTTTCTCAAATTCGCCCACCTCTAGCAAGTTTCGTTTACAAAATGATCTCATTAAAAAAAATAATAATAAAAAGGGATTTCCTCGCTCTTAAATAAAACTTTTGCAGCCAAGAGCTGCGGAGCAAACACTACCCTGAAGCAGCTGAAAAATCAATTTAGCTGAACAAACAATCTGCTATGTAATGACTGCTAGTTATCCATTTATGTCTTGCAAGTCGGCATGAGTAGGACTGCACTGTAGGAGTTTTTTTTTTTTTGCCATTGATTTTCTCTATTAAGTTGGATCACTTAAAGGGAAGAAGAAAAGGCGTGCGACCGATCTGAATCCAGTAAGAGCTGCACAGCGGCCCACTTCAGAACTGACGAATAAGAACTACCTGGTCAATCAATTAGTCTGTCAAGTGACAACAAATTTAAAAAAAAGGTGTGTTTTGTCCTAAACGTTAAAGAATAGGGGTTACCTATATCTGTTATTTGTTAGTCATTCACTGGTTTGTACACAGACCCTATCAAAAAGATCATTTGTGTAATTGAGTAACACCAAACCTTAAAGCCCCGATTCATTGTGATAGCAGGTTATTTAACATGAAACGTTTGTTTTTTGTAGTGTCCTTCTGCACTGAACAACATCTCTGGATACTTCAAAAGTTAATTTACATTATACAAGTCTTTCCAGTTATTTCTTTTCACCTTCTACAGGCTACATGAGTAACTCAGTGAGTCAAAGGCTGGAATGGAACTAGCAGATGTCTGGTTTGGAGTGCAGTTCCTTAGCCACTGCATGAATTTATGATGCTAAAACATTGTGATGTAAATCCATCTATTTAGTCATCAGGACTCAGTGTCAGCCATGTTCATGCAGGCAGGTTTCTACCCACAGTCCTAATGGATGATAAAGCATTGTCCTTGAAGGTGTGCGTGCGATTGTATACAAAAGTATCTGAAAGTTGCTGGGTGAATCCAGCCTTTCAAGTGTTGCCACTCTTTCCTCCCATGATCTCAATTAGACCAAGTCAGGTTGTAATGGTAAACTGAATGGTGGTGGCTTGCTTTTTATTTATCACCTGGTCCAGCTGCTTCTACACGTATTCAGAAGCAAAGGACAATGTCTTTTAGTATGTACAGTGTAAATCAATATTTTTGTATAGTCACAGTATTGTTTCCCTGTTTTAGAAATAGATGTGCTACATAGCTCCTGTATGCACTGTATTAATTATAAATTTAAAAAAAATGCTGAAGACACTTGGAATAGACTCATTAAAAGAAACAAACAAAAAACTAAATTCATTGAACTAGTTTAATCCAGTTTTGGGACAGTCCTGGGTAGATAAGGTGCACACAATGGACACCAGTCCAGGGCAAGAAAAACTAAAGCATACTCATGCTCATCAGGCCCCAAAGAAGCTAACCCCATGTTTTTGGGAAGTGGAAGAAAAAGTTGCATACTTGAGGGTGCACTCAAGTGGACAAGAGGAGAACGGAAAGAGTCCACGCTGATGAGGATATAAACAACGAGCTGTGAGCACAGAGCACTGCACCACCCTCAGAAGAAAAAGCTTATAAAAATATCAAAACATCCAGATCTCCCTTATGCATTTACAATTTAATGGCATCAAAGGTTCAAGTGTCAGATGAAGGAATGGGTTGACAAGGAGAAAATACAGTAGGTGTTGTGATTTGCAAAGGCGTCATAGAACGCAAAGTGGTAGTTAGTCTCCAGTAAATACTTGGTAAAGACCTGATGGAAAAACATTGTAAGAACATTTATTTTCTATACTGCTTATCTGCAGAACCTAACCCAGCAGCACTCGGAGCAAGGCAGGTACCAATGCAGGACAGGGCAGGACTGCACCAGATCTTATGATTTACACACCCACAATGGCTGCCTCTCTGGGAATGGGGTGGTAAAGACTGAGTATTTGGGTCAAACCCCAAAACGGACATGGAGAGACAATGCAGAGTCCAAACAGAAGGTGACCAGGCAGAGGTTTAATCCCAGGACTATGAAGCTTTGAGGCAGTTGTGCTAACAGCTGCACCATCATTAAAGATTTTAGTAGGTAGAGGGTGAAAGCTGCAAACTACAAGTCACACCATTTGAAACGTCTTCCTATTGAGATAAAGGAGAGCTTCTAACTTTTACCATGTAGAACAAATCCAAAAAGAGCTATCGAGAGCTACAGTCATTGCAGGGTTAAAACAGCCGATGTTCTACATACAGCATGTCCTTGTCACTAGTACTCTACTTTTGCTTTATTTATTTATTTCCTAAAAATCAATTTATGTAATAATGTTGATGAAGTGAGTGAAAATATTTCATTTTTAGCGCGACACATATATTCAGTACTAATTTTATTTAAGTATAATAAACAAAACCAAAAAAAAATGGTCAGCATGCATGCTGTGAAAAGAAAACAGAGTTCAAATTGATGTTAAACAACAACGGAAAAAAGACTCATTTTTTGGTCTTTTTGAAAAAAAAAAATCTTTTAGCCAATTTCTGTAGAAGATTTCAGGTCAGAACGTCAATTCACTTTTCTTATCACAGCATGCATTCATAACTCATGCCATTTTGTTTTCCAGACTCTCACCAAAACAGATTCCTCATTCTGTTTGCTTGTTTCTGATTTCTCCTTAAAAAATTTTTATGTATTATGTTATATGTTAACAGGCGGGCTTTTCTCCTTTGCTTATCTCGTTTTATTTTCCAACTTGAAAGTACTGAATTCATAATTTGCCCTAAAAAGGCAGTTCATTTAATTGAACACTTTGAAAATGTTCATCACTGGTAATGCTTATATTGTCGCCCTGTAACCCTGTTTTTTTTTTCATTATGTTGTCCTCGCCTCTTTCATGTCATGTTATGTGCCTTCAGTACTTTGCTGGAGACGGCTTCTTTTCTGAACTGCTTTGTCAAATACTGCTGTGCTGTTTGGTTTAAGTACACTATATAATTCTGTTGGGGGCACAGTTGGTACCCCTTGGGTTTCACAGCTCTGGGCACTTGAACACTTGGGCTTGAGCCCCACATGGACACCAATTATATGAAGTTTGCATGTTTTTCCTGTAGCTGTGTGGCTTTCATCCAAAGCAAGCAGGTTAGTGAGGGATGCCCTGTGATATACTGGGGCACTTCCTTTAACGTCTGTGTCCCACAACAGTGAACAGGACAAACCTACAATGAAATATTGATGGATAGAATTATAACATGAAAAGTTACACAATAAAATCCAAATTTTTGCATCACTTGTATTTTGGTTTCTTGTAGTTAGTGGTATATTTATTTTTCAATACTCTTCATTAAAAACTTGCATGTTTTTTTGGCAGAACATTTCACCCCCGCGCCGGCTCTGTCAGTCTGCTCTACTGCTTTTCTGCTCACTTATGACTATTTGTGCCTGTTTGGATGAAGCACAAGCTTGGAGCTCTTCAAAAACAACTAATAAAAGAGCCTTTCTATTCCATTCCAAAAAGTAACAGAACACTTTGTACTGTGAATTTTCACTTGGGTAGCATTAGTAATCAAAAATAAAACCAGTCGGCAGGGAGGCAAACACCCCCTAACCCCCCCACCCCAGCCCACAAGTGAGCTGTGTCGATATATGAGGACGAGCATTAAAAAGATGCTATTGCTGTGAGGAGACATTTTCTGGAGTCTTCCCTTTTTTTGTTCTTGGCTCTCCTGATGCCTACTGTTCATAGTAGGGGAGATGGCTGATGCCACAACACTGAGTGAAAGGCAGGTAGTAACCCTGGATGGGATGCCAGTCCATTACAGTACACACTTACTCATACCATACTCATCTTGTGTAAACATGGCTAAATAAAGAAACCTTAAACCTTAAACCAGTCCAGTGTATAAGGAATAATCAACATGCTGTTAGCATGCATTTAGATGACAGGCTTACTTGGCAGCAATGGGTACTCAGCAAATAGACATCACAAAAACCATCATAAAGACAGGAACCATTTCACCAAAACCAAGTGAGGTAATTGAAGTGACCAGAGATCATCCACATTGGCTCAACTTTGCAAACACTCCTCTATATTGTAATATAATAAAGATCAGAGCATGAATTCAATTTATTCTATTTACTTTGTGCTAACTGTTCTACTCAGCTTAACCTGATAAAATGTACTTTATGTGCATAACAACTAAAAAGCAGATCTAACATTTGTGACCTTCTCATCGAAACATAAAGGCATGTATTTACTTAGCATTATTTAGAATCTAGTGCTTCTGAGCTTATTAAGCCCTCCTGAAATTTTACTGTGAAATGAAGGGTAAGATTTAGAGAAATACTAGTAATTTTGAATCAAAGAATGATTCATAGAACAATAATAATAAATATCTTGCTAGTTTAGTAATAATATTGAAATGTTGTAGAATACATAGAATGCACTACATTGGTATCATAAAACTCAAACGCTGCAATACAAATGAGGGTTGAGTGGCACACATGCCCTCCTTCTCCCTAAGCAGCGCTCCTGGTGGTGTTGTGTTTCAGACATGGCATGTCTATTTTGTTCATTTTTTATTTTAACATTATTGATCATTTATTTTCTTTATGTCTAGGTATCTTTTTCAATGCACTTAGTGTTTTGTGTGTGGTTCTTCAAGAGACAAGGCCACCTGCCCATCACTATGAAGGGATGGCCCTGAGCACTATAAAGGGTGAGAAAATCCTGCAGTCCCTTAGGGTTCATTGAATGCACTAGAAAGTTGGTGAGGTCTCCTGTGTTGTTTTTTTTTGTTCTTTTGGAATATTTCTGATTGGATATTTGTGACATTTACTTCTATTTTTCTGCCATTCTCTTGGATTTTGTATTGGAACTCTGTTTACTTTTGGGATGGCCTATTTTAAAGGCATTGCTTTATGTGTCTTTGCACTCCTCAGAGTTTATTTTGTGCCATACGAGTAGAGCATTTTTGTAAGAATAAATATTTTTATTTATAAAGATTCTATATTTGCCCCTTTTGTGACTAGCCAGAGTTTCATAGTCCCCTACCTCTAGCGGGCATTTTAAGTGATTGTTGGCAACTATTATTCGTAGGAACTTCTAATTCATGACAGGATGATCTTCACAAAGCGTCCGCAACTCCCACTGTCTAAAAAGACTTTTGTTACTCTAGGTCAAGAATGGATTTCATCACAAATTGGTCATCTCCTTGCTTATTATTTGCCTTAGTCAAAATATGAATTCAGCATGCTGATATATTTTTCAATTCTCAATTATAAGTGTGGTTAAAATAAAACCTGAAATTGGAGCTGTTTTGGTATGCAAACATTTTCTAATTCTTTTGAAGTAAAAATCATGTTGATATCAAGTTGTGTTCTGAAGACATTGAGGTTAAAAGGCACAAAGAAAAAAACAGTAATATTCAGTGGACTTGTTTCCATTTGTATTTCTTTCTAGCTCTTATTTCAGGCACATTATTGACCTGTTGCTGCCACCTAGGGGATATGTAGTGCTATTAATTTAGTATTTGTGAAGTTGTTTTTTATTTTTTACTACATGTTTATATGTACACAATCTTAAATTTTATTAGCCTATATTCTTCAGACTATACCTATAGACTGTAATGTAAAAGATTTGTACAAATGATACTCTAATAGAAAGACAGAAATTCAGTTTTATATAAACAAACCAAGCTTTTCTCCGAGTACAGGCTCAGAGCATAGGAAGAGGTTTACAGATAAAATTCAAATTGCAAATTTTCTGAAAAGCATAATGTGCACGAATAAACACACTGTAAAACACAACCATTTATATTATAAATTTATTCTAACAATGTATGTTAATTAATACTTTCATTGAGTTATGACCAGCTAACAACAAAGAAGAGGAAAACAAAATCTTGAGTCAGTAGCATCCCTGAAGAAAATAAAATTCTGGGGTTTCACAGTCAGTTATGAATCCCAAGGCTTGGTCTAGGCTGGCCTGATGTCTCTTTCAATTGCCATAGTTTAGATTTTTATTTCTTTTATATATTTCATTTTTTTTCCTCCAGTGTATTCTAAACTGTTCACTTTCAACTGAACACACTGACTGCAAATCTAATCTCTGTGTGATCCTTTGCTTCTTCTTGTTGAGAATTGCTACATCTTCAAATGTAGTGTAAGTGTGGGTGAGAAAATGGATGTGGGGAAGGTTCAAAGTAATTGAATATGTAATGTGGGCACTGAAAAGACACCAGAAAACTCTGTACTTGGATCTGCGTGAAGGATGCATGAGACCGAAAATGGTAATGTTTGTAGACGGTGTGGTATGAGCACTGGGCAAGCTGAATCATGCAGTACGACATGGGCTCATGGCAGTGAGACTTCAGGCAAATTTAGCTTTGATATTGAATTATTATTATTATGTATCTTTGCTTTTATTATTATTAATTAGCTTTGATATTAAATTAATGCTATTTTGTGTGTTAGGGTGGTAACCATTATAATATGAAATGCAATGTGAAAATCTAAATGTGCGGTCCATTCACACCACTCCACAGAAATCATTGAGGCTCACTTTGAGCACTAATTAGATGTGGACTAAAAGATGCTATTGTGACCCTATAACAAAGGGATGGTGACAACTGTCCACCAGACTTCAGAGCCAGTAACACGAGGAAAATCCAGAATCAAGAAAACTGTTAAATTAAGTAGCAGTAAAAAAATGATTGATAATATGGTATGATAAGCTTTTTGAATGCAGATTGGGGTAATCATCATTCTTTCATAAAAGACATACAAACTTCCGCTTAAAATATATAACAGACTTGTTAAAGAACTTCACAATGTTTATTTCTCCTTCCTGGATGAATTAAAATGAACTCTTGTGTGTTACCTGATTTTTTTTTTTTTTTTTTTTTGCTTATGTAGAGTCAGGAAGAGTTAAGAGCCTATCCTGGCACAAGTCAATAACCAACCTGAATGGGATGCCAGTCTGCCTCAAGGTACTGTGGATCATACCAATCCAATGTCAAATCACAAATGAATCTGAAAAGCTCATCTTTTGGATGTGAGAGTAAAGCAGAATATCTGGATAAAAACCAACACTGGCACAGATAGCTGCAGTTAAAACGCAGGTCCGTAAAGTTGAATGCAGACACTGTGGTGACATCCCAGTGCCATACTGCACACATTTTCAGATGGAAGAATACAAAACAGACTCTGACCAAAGGGCAGTGAGTAAGACACTGGCCTCAAGCCCTCAGGTTTGTTGGTTCAATTCCTGCCCTGGACTCCTTGTGTGCCCCTGACTAGGTCACTTAATATTCCTGTCTTTAAACTGTAACAGATATATGCAAAGAGTTATGTGTGTATTCTGAACCTGTAAAAAAAACTGGGTAACAATAACAGCACAAAAAAAACAAGAATAATAACTCACAGGATGGTCAGTCAGTCTATACTTTTTATTTCAAAAGTTTAAAAATCATTTTTTTTGAGTTGTTGGCATAAATTAAATCAAAATGTTTAAGTGTAGCTCTGAAATAAGAAGTGTGGAAAAAGAAAAAAAGTTTCGCAAGGACCAGACAAGGAAATGTTGGGGTGCCAACTTAGTCGTCCCTGTTTACTTCAATGCATTTTAACAAAAAATACAGGTGCTCAATGGTGTGAAGGTACCAAATCACACAAAACAAAATGGCCTCATTTGGGATTCTTATTATGTTTAAGTTATATGACAGGAGCACCACCTGTGCCGTGCTCTGCCCTCAGAGTGCCACCTCCTTCTGCTGACCCCGTGATATACAGATGCAAAACAGGAAAGGGCGGAGTCAGGTGCCTTCAGTGGTTCTTCTCTGTGCTGTGGGAGAAATGGGAGAGAACATGATTAGGGACAGCACCCCCTCTCGACCTAAGGTGGCACCACATACCATAGAGTAACCCTGAGGATGATCCACAGATGCATAGGCGTGACAGAAGATAAGGGTATATACCTAACATTTGCAAACCTGCTGAATCTGATTTAGAGTCACCATTCTGGCAGTACAGGACACAAGGCAACAGCCCACCGTTAATGGGGCTCCCTCACTCACACATCTAATTTTGAATCTCCATTTAACTTAACACACATGTGGATACGGGAGGAAGACCAACCCATACACTGGGAGAGGGTGCAAACAACACATTGATAGTGCCAACACTCTGGAATCAGGAAGTAGCAATGCTATCTATTGCACCACCATGATACACATATAAAAGAAGTATTTTATATGGTTACTTTCACTGTGTGGACATATTTTGAGAAGACCACTCTTGTCTTATAAAAACATAAAAAAACATTACATCTTCACTTCCTTTGTTGCCATCACTACACACTTGGGCGCATTATTAGGATAATAGTAATATTCTACAGAAATAAATAAAGTCCCCACACCTGAACCAATGTAAACTCTCATCATGGATACTGTTTCTTTTTGTCAATGATCCACTCTGCAAAAGAACGCTAAATGAGCCGGTGTTTCATAGCTCTCAAACTGGTTTATAAGCATCTGCCCAACCACCCTTTTTCCAAGAAGGGCTTACGGTGTTTTCAGTTGCATTATTCTGATGAGGCACGCTGTGCACCTCCTGGCCTTTTCATTGCCTGGGTGGAATCTGTGCTATCTCTCTTTGTTTTCACTTGGGATTTTCTAGGTGCTCCACATGCCAAGGACGTGGGCCTGCCAATTGAGAGACTTAAGGGCTTGCTTTCATTTAGCTGGTGCCCAGTTCAGTATTGGTTCATGCTGCCAGAATAGACTCTCCCCAGTGAGACTGTATTGGACAAATGGACTTTCAAAATGTATTCTTAGTAACAATTTCATTAGTAGGTAGCTGGAGAAGACCAGTCTGAGAGTTCCAGGCTTTCAGACCTTGTATGTGTAATTTCACGATCGCCAAGTTATAAAGTACATCCCCTCGTGATGCAGTCTTGTGTTCTGATTCAAATGAATGAACTGCATCCCTATATTGCTGAGTGGCCAGTGTAATATGGATAGGAAGAATTGGACAAAAGACACAAGGCTACAATTTAAATGCTTACCTGGCTAACTATACGATTCTGAGTAAGTCATTTTACTTACCTGTTCCCATATAGTAGTCGCATCCATGAAATTGCTTGCCTGATACCCTAATTATACAGAATGAATATTTATTCATTATATTGTGAATGTATGATTGTAATAATATTTTATAATAGCACAAACAATTAAACTCTCTCTTGTTATTACTGGTTTAGTAGTAGTGGTAGTAGTAATAGTAATCTTGTCATGTGTACAGAGACACAGTGAGATTCTTATTTGCATGTCAGACCAACTGAAAGAAAAACACCGAGAAGAGGTCCAGCTATTTGGAAGACTTGACATTAAACAAGTCCAACCTACAGAATATATATTACTAAACTTCACTCGGGTTTTCACTCATAGGCTACCTAGTCAATTCCAAACCCAACACTTTTTTTCACCGTCGAAAGAAATGAACTTCTTGCTCAACCTCAGTTGCACGTATTGCATGGCAAGAATGAGAGTTTATTTTGACATTTAACCGCAGGTTCAGAAACTCAAAAATCTAACACACATTAAGACACAAAAACCGGATCCCTAGCTAAGACTGCCTATAGAACTCCCACATTAATGTGAAACGTTAAAGAGCAAAATGAATACAAATGAAGATCGTCCTTACGATTTAATTAGCAATTAATGTGATTCCTTATACAGTTCGAGGAAACCGACCGAAGTTCGTGCATTTTGTGAAGATAAGGAAATCTGCAGAGAAAAAAAGCGTTAAACTAAAACAGACAAGCAGTTCACACAATAATTATATGAAATTGTTTCTTTTTTCTGTTGTTTTAATGCGGTTTCAGAATAAAAGAAAACTTACTCTGTGTGGAAATAATAATAATAATAATAATAATAATAATAATAATAATAATAATAATAATATAAAACGCTGCTCAGCATCATCCAGAGCCCGTAGCGAGCGGAGCGTGTGCGTCGCTTGTAATGTGCGGGGACGCAGTGCCCCCTAGCGACAGGAGCGCGAATCTCTTCTCCTCGATTTGAGTTTTTCAAGCGTGATGTGTTCAATTTGTGTGGTCTTGTTGTCAAGATTCCACAGTCATGGACTAGGAAAAAATGGGAGGCTAACGTGATCATGCAAGGCATTCATTCGTGTTACAGTAATTATAAATGGCTAAATAAAATCTTTATTATGTTGAAGCACTAATCGGCTGATGCCCGCAGGCTTACATGTGGTCA
This sequence comes from Polypterus bichir lapradei, assembly GCA_026402145.1. Taxonomy (NCBI): domain Eukaryota; kingdom Metazoa; phylum Chordata; class Cladistia; order Polypteriformes; family Polypteridae; genus Polypterus; species Polypterus bichir. Next base: position 97,280,749 of record JANRMT010062854.1, on the reverse strand, counting down.
ACATGGAGGGCACGGTAGGAATAAATTATTAGCATTTAGGCATGTTTAGTTTTGTTAATTGTAGTACTATAATTCAGTTACTTTAAAACCATTTAAAGTACTATTAAATACGTCTATTGCAAATCGTGTTCAGCATAACGTTAAGAACAGGCTGGGTGTGTACGTGAGAATGACAAGCGATCTATTGCAGGGGCCGCTCCTAATTTACTCCTTAAGCCTCATACTGCCGGGATGGCATCCGCTCCCCGAGCCCAACGAAGTGGTACTTTAGTGTGAGGGGGTGTGCGTGTTCGCACACGCGACGATGGGCGATGGGCATCCCGTCCGGCCCCGTATGTACTGATCTCTTTAGTATGTACATTTGTATTAAATACATATAGCATAGGCCGAAAACGCTTTAAAGTTTAGGCTTCATTCAAGATGCCTAAATAAAGTAAACGACTGCTTACTTTGTAGTTAATTATTCTTACTTCAGTTCAGTATTGTGTAGAACTAAACTAACTGTCTATCATGGTATCGTCAGAGTCAAAGCGGAAGGCAAGGGCGGCTTGCCCATCCATCACGGGGCACACGCCCAAACTTAGCCTGATCATACTGGGCAAATTTAAAGGTATCATTTAGCCTAAAACCTACATTTTAAGGGTGTTTGGAAAGATAATAATAATAATAATAATAATAATAATAATAATAATAATAATAAT
>JANRMT010062854.1:97250268-97273499 GCA_026402145.1 Polypterus bichir lapradei | reverse complement strand
ATATATATATATATATATATATATATATATATATATATATATATATATATTTAGTGACAAAAAACAGCCCAACCACAGACAGACAGACACCGGATGTCGAATGCCACACATGTTTATTTTGCCCAAAAGTCCGACACAGCAGACAATGCTCCCAGCACCAATCACCCTCCACACGGGCCTCTTCTTCCATGGGCCACCTTTCCTCTCCTCCCGGGATTTTCGTCCTGCTCCCACTCCCAACTCTAGCTCCCTGTTTGAAGTGAGGCAGCCCCTTTTATTTCCGCCCGGATGTGTTCCAGGTGCATTATGACATCCTTCCGGCAGCACTTCCTGTGGCGGAAGTGCTGCACTTCCACCCGGAAGCACTCCAAGCGTCGCTAGAAGGATCTTCCTCCACCTTCCCAGGTGTGGCGGAAGTGCATGTTTCCCAGGTTCCACGACGCTCATGGCACCCTCTGGCGGTGGCCACGGGCCACAATGGGCTTGAGCCACCTTGCTCCTTTCCTGTGGTCCCCTCAACATCCAGGGCGGTTGCCCCCTCGTGGCCCGGGGGACATATAAGCCACCTCCCGGTCCTTCCAGGTGTCCCGGCTGGGTCTGCCTCCCAGCCTCCTGTGACTATATATATATACAGTATATATATGTATGTATATGCACACACAAACACACACATCAGTGACAACATTTAAACCACCTGGCCACCTACCTAATATTATGTAGGTCCCCTTTGTGTCAAGGCAAGGTGCATTGTCCTGCTTAAAGAGGCCACTGCCATCAGGAATACTATTGCCACAAACGGGTGTATATGGTCTACAACATGAATGCCAGGAGATTTCCCAGCAAGAGTGTTGCCCAGAGCATCACATTGCCTTTGCTGGTTTTCCTTCTTCTTATAGCACATCTTGCTACCTTCTCTTCCCCAGGTAAATGATGCAAATGCACCCAGTTGTCCATGTGATCTAAAATAAAACATGAATTGTCAGACCAGGCCACCTTCTCCCATTGCTCCATTGTCCAGTTCTGACACTCACATGCCCATTGTAGGCACTTTTCAGTGGTGGACAGGGATCAGCATGAGCAGTTTGATCAGTCTATGCAGCCCCATATGCTAACATATGCAATGCACTGTGTGTTCTAACACCTTTCTCTCTTGGCCAGCATTAACTATTTCTACAATTGGTGCTACAGTAGCTCTTCTGTGGGATCAGACCAGATGGACTAACAGTCGCACCCACATTCATCAGTGATTCATCTTGCTGGTTTATTGGTTGTCCTTTCTTGGACCACTTTTGGTAGGTACTAACCACTGCATACTGGGAACACCCCACAAGACCTGCCATTTTGGATATGCTCTAACCAGGTTGTTTAGCCATTACAATTTGGCCATTGTCAAGTCGCTCAGATCCTTACTCTTGCCCATTTTCCCTTCTTCCAACCCATCACTTTCAAGAAATGACTGTTCATTTGCAGCCTAATATGTCCCATCCCTTGACAGGTGTCATTGTAACGAGATAATGAATGTTAGTATTATTATTATTATTATTATTATTATTATTATTATTATTGTTGTTGCTGTTGTTATTGTAATTATTTTTCTTTATATAGCCCCTTTCCTACGCTCAATACATATATTCAAGTGACATCTATGGTTCTTTAAGACTATTAGACCAATAGTATCAAAAATTTAATCCAATAGTCTTCTTCCTCAGAAATGACTGCCTAAACTGTCATTGCGAGCCATCAAAACTATACTTTTGTCAAAAATATGTTTATGTAATATTGCAAACAGCAATAATCTGTAATATAATCAATACAAATGTAAATATGTATGATAACTAGAATTTTCAGTATGCAGTAGGAGTGGATTCTTAAGAATTTTGTTCTTTCCACAAAGAGGGGTAAAATGGAAACCATGAGAGCATGGTGGACTCGAGACCAATTATATACTTCCACATCAGGCCATCCAGAATCTGCTTCACAAAAAGGAACATTTTGATCTGGGTCATATATGTAATGATGCACCTTGCAGTATGCAATATGGATCCTCTTTTGTCATGTGAATTTGCAAATGGAAAAAATATTTAATCTCTTCCTCTATCCATAAAAAAAAATCTGTTTATTTTTTCATATAGGATAGGGAGTTGACTCAAGTTTCCAGATTACATCTCAATTACCATGCCTAGGCCAGAAACAGTGTTTCTGTCAGAGACATCTAAACAGGTGGCCATGGTTGAACTAATTGTACCATATGGAGACCAGATCGAGGAGGCCCATGAAAGAAAGATGGTCAAGTAGAAATACTTTGTGGACGAGTACTGCAACAGGGGTTGGAAGGCTTACTATATATCCATTGAAGTCGGCTACAGAGAGTTTGCTGATCAATCCCCTTTTGTCAAGCCTACAGCCAGATAATGGCATTTTATGAAACTATAAGAGGAAAGTCATCAGGAACAGGACACAGAACATGCAGTTAGCCTCAAGATGGCTGTGAATCAAATGAGTGGTCCATAGCAGAAAGCTACTGAGACACAATAGAAGGGCCTGATCATTCCAAGTTGGGTCAAACAGGCAAGGGTGTCTGATGTTGAAAGACCCAAAACACCAAGTGATCCCGGGTTACATCACTGATATGGATGCTGAAATCCCTCCTAGTGTTTTTTGTCAAAATGCAAGATTAACTGTAGTACATCACATTCACTCACTAAAGAAGAATTTTGAGTCACAAGGGAGTCTAACCTGCACATCTTTGTGTCATGAAGGGACACCAGAATGACCAAAATAACTTACTGAGATCAAGGACAGAAGCACTAACTTCACTTGAACTGTGATTGAGTTGGAATTTGACCTGCCAGTTAATCCCATACTGAAATATACCAAGAAAGTTAAAAATGCAATATTTCAGCTTTTAAGTCTTCAGTATTTCCTGGTTTGAAGAGTGAGAGTTATTAAAGGGTTGACATAGTCAAAACTCAACAAACAAAGCGAACAGAAACTAAAAGAAGGCATTATACTGTATATTTAACTTCTGATTTAAAAATAAATAGTATGGGAGATGCTTATTTAAACTAAATTCTTCAATGAACTGTTTAACTACTGTCCTTTACACTTGCATACGACTCCAGAGTCCAAGTTGTAGTGATCAGGCCTGGTCTGAATCTCCATCACTCTTGTGTTCTCCGTTTTTCTTACCTGAGATGAGTATATCTATACTGAATACATATATGTGTGTGTGTGCATAAGAGTAAGCTATACAAAAAAAAAAAAAAAATCTCTGAACCTTCAATAGTCTAATAGTAGTGGAGGCATTGTGAAACCATTTTTTGCTCCAGAACTGCATTTTGAGAGTTAAATAATGGCTGGAAGGAGAAAACCAGGTAGTTGTCAATATGGATAAGAATAGCTCTTTAAAGATTTCTCAATGTTAACTTGTATGTAGATCAAGAACAGAAATTAAAAAGTTATGTTTTTTTATGACTACTTCGGAGTTCCAGAGGCCTGGGACTGAATCCTGGCCTGGTCATTGCTGTTGTGCAGATTGCACTTTCTTCCATATCTGCATGGATTTTCCTCTTTGTGTTCAAGTTTTATTCCCCACATCCTTTGTTAGATTATTTCGCAATTCGGTTTTATATTGATTCCCACCTTGTACAGGATTCTGCTTCGATAGGCCTTAGCCTCCATGACCCTAAACTGGATTTAGTGGGTCTGTGAATATAATTAAATTGTTATTAAAGATCTGATAACATTCACTGTGAAAAATTTGCCATGATGAAAGTGAACCCAGTATATTGGGTTCAAATCTGACACACATTTGTTTTCTCTGTGTACTTTACATGTCCTCCTACTGTCGGAGTTTTCATGCAGATTTTCTCCCACATCACAAAGAAATGTAAGGTAAGATTACTGACGGCACTTAAATGAGCCCACTTGAGTGTGTAAGCATACCTATCAATGGGCTAGCTTGGGTTCACAACTAGCAGAAAATACTTCTGGGTCTAGGACCACCATAAACCGGACAAGCAGGCTAGAAAATGGATGGAAGGGCCTTTACTTTGCGCACTTATTATTAATGAAAATATGAATGCTACTGACAACTACAGCAGAATGACAATAGAAAAGCAGAATGAGCCAAAGGTAAAACAGCAATAGTGTAGGCTTCTGGTAGCTATTAGCCTGATCATGAGAATGAATGGCCGAGAGATAGGGCCTACATAATATAAGTAAATATTTCCTATTGAGGTTGTCTTCCAACTCCTCTGGTGTCGACAAATCCACCATTTTTATGATGCTCTTTAATGAAAGTCTAATTACCAGGCAGAAGTAACAGAACATTTTTCAATACTCATCATCAGAGCCAAAAGCAGATGCATTTTTGAACCAATTTGATTAAGAACAGATAAAGAGCTCTGACTGGCATTTAATTCAGCCATTTCATAAATTTCACTTAGATAGTTTATTCTCTCACACTTAATACGGTCTAAATTATTTTAATGCTAACACAGAACAAGCAGAAGTGAAGTGCTCCCTATCTTCAAGTACTATAATAGGTTTTCTTTATATATTATACTATATAAATAGTCCAGCTGGTTCTATAATTTATTTTTGAAACAATTTTGCATGCAAAGATAGATTACAAGGAGGAAAGCATGGGGGGGGAGGGGGTGTGGGGGGCACCGTTCAGGAATGAATGAGAAAAGATACAGCAGAGCAATATACATTTAAAGAGGGTCTGTGATTTAAATATTATTTTTTTAAATGGAATTCAGTGGAAGTGAATGGCAACCAAGGATAACATTATTTAAATGATTTCCTCATCCCTGAACTCCCCGTGAACGTATTTATAATGCGTCTTTGTTTTCTTTTCTAATGCAATCCTTTTCCGTGTTCCAAAGACTGTTTTTGATCCAAACTGATGAAAAGTACGGCAGATTCATTCCACTACAGGAAAATAATAAAGCTAAGAGAAAAAAAAAAAATCATCACTAATAATCCATAGTTCCGGACGAAAGTGCCCCAAGGTAGACAGGTAAGAAAATTGGATGGACAACTGACAAGAAAACTTGCCTTTTATGCCAAGTATTCCAAAAAAACAAAACCTAAAAATCATTCCTCTGGGTCCCGTATACATTCCCGGTGGTCTTAAATGTTTGCCACAGATGCTTCAGTTGTCAGGAAATGACTAATCACTCTGGTGAGATATAGACTTTTGGATTATGAAGTGATTGACACCTAAGTATACATACTACTTAAAGCATTTTATGACTAAATAGACTAAACCTTTTACAGGTGTATTTATAAAACCAACCAAATCTCAGTCTTACCAGAGTAATAGTGTGTAATATCGGTAATTCTGTGTTGACTATTGTTTTAGCTGTGTGTGTGCAAAGTGTGCACAAATGGATTCCTCTAAGTCTTTTCCCCTTTTCATCAAGGTAATGTCATAAAACCATCATCTCCCCTAAGCACAACTTATTTTGCTGCCCCAGCTTGTTGGCATCCTGGCACCAATCCAGCAAGCCGCTCGCCCAGTCCCAGTGTTCCCACTTCTCTTGTATCTCCAGGCGTGTTTGTTAGGTCTCTTAGGCAGCTAATTTCTTTCTCAAATTCCACATGCAACGTAGGGGGGCCAGTGCTGTGTGTGTTAGGTTGCTGTGCTACAGAGCCGCCAATCCACAGGTGTGTTCTGACAATCTCTAGAAATTGTTCCTTTGCGCTTAAGCAGAAAGAAAACAAAAATGGAGTGGATTAAGACTTATGCAGGTACTAACAGACACTATAAGCCATTTGACAGCACACTCAGCCCAAGCTTTGAGACGGGGGGCCGGAGATGTCTTGGTAGCATTTGGCTAGTTTGTTTTTATTAGGAAATCTTGTCAGTGCCTACACTTTGAACATTAGTCATTATAAGATTTCATTTAAATCATTATCAAGAGCGTCGGAGGGAAAGGAAAGCTGCTTTACCTGCAAAATAAATGGCTATTTGGTATTTTGTTTTCTAAGGTGACAGCTCCAAAATATAAAACCCTAAGTCAGCCTTGGACTAAATATAAGAAATGAACATTTTTTAACTGTTTTTCCAGTCCCCTACATTTTTTAAGTTTAAGGAAATGTAGTTACTCTCACTTAGCTTGACCTCTCCTTACATCTATAATGGCTAACACGATACAACACCCTGGTACTACTGTATTGTTCTAAATTTTGTTGAACTTAATTATAGTAGGGCAGGCCTCACAGATCTCGCCTCATAGGTTAAAATCCTGCAACCTGTTGTGCTCAGGGTGGAGTTTGCAACACCTCTCCAAGTATTTGTGTGAGTTCATTTTCCAGGCAGTCCCATTTTCCATCTACATCCCTAAGACATGCATGCTAAATTTATTGTTGATTCCAGCTTGGCCTGGTGGATTGACCATGCCAATGATTATTTCCAGCCTTTTACTTGATAAAAATACAAAAACATAAGAAATTTGACAAACAAAAGTAGATCATTCAGTCCATCAAGCTTTCATTGTTTAGCTAATAGATACGTTGTCTCAGCATCTCATTCAGATCCAATGTTTCTGCTTCAATGACATGGGTTGGTAGCTTTTTTCAGATTCTCACAACTCTACTTAAAAAATGTTTCCTGGCTTCAGTCCTAAATACTGGTGTCTTTGAGCATGAGATTTGTGATTTAGTCAAAAGAATTCGACGGGATCTGTTTTATTAATGCCCTTGAAAATTTGACTGCAACCCCTGATTTGGGATCAGCAGTTACACTGACATATGCAGACATTGCAAACAATGATCAGCTGCAGGATCCAAAACACTGGATCTGTGAGGCTGCTGTGCTGGCCACTGTGCAATCATGTTACCTTATGTGAGCTACAGGAAGAGGAATGTGTTGGACACCAATAACATGGATTTAAATATTGACTCAAAAAGGTGTCTTGAAAAAAAAAGAACACTAAGCCACTGAGTGAGATGGTGGCTTAGTGGGTAACACTACTGCTTTACAGATCTGATGTCTTTGAATCCCATGTTAAGTCATTGTCTGCTGAATATTTGCATGTTCACTCCATATCTACCTAGGTTTTCCTCTGCTGGCTTCACCTTATCTTCCATTTTGCAAAGACATGCAAGTTAGGTTAAACTGGCAATTCTAAATTAGCCCTGCGGAAGTGGGTGTGTGGCTTGTGCATGAATGGGAACTGTGATGGACTGGCATCCCGTTAAGAGTTAGCTTATGCCAAAATCCACAGTGCTGCACTGATTTGACTTGAGCTGATTTGAGAATGTTATGTCAGTCTATGTTAAAGTAGAATTATTATCAATTGTATCCCCAATACTCTGACCTGGTTTAAATAAGAGATGGATGGGTCAGTAACTGGATGGATAGATGGTGTTACACACGTGCGCATGGGAGGCAGCTAAAGGGCCTGAATAATGGTAGTTCCATGCCAGGTGCTTTCTCTCTCAATCCTCTGCAGACCATCTAGGGCAGGGGTGTCGAACTCCAGGCCTAGAGGGCCGCAGTGGCTGCAGGTTTTCATTCTAACCCTTTTCCTAATCAGCGAACAGTTTTCACTACTAATTCACTCCTTAATTTTACTAGCCCTGTCTTGGAGGATTCAGTCTTCTGAATTGATTTCTTTCTTCATTAAATGACAGCCAAACAGAAATGAGATGTGAAACAAGACAACACATGACCAGCTAAACTGGGATTTCAAACTCTAACCAATCTCTTAATGACAAGCTGATTCTTGCTGTTAATTAAACCCATTACTTAATTCCATGGCTTGTTGCTGCTCTCATTCTGCCATTGCAGACATTTCCAAAACTGTTGATTTTTCTGTTTTTCCTAAGAACACCGTCCAAATGTTTTGGTGACCTGAGAGATTAGCCTTACCGAGACCTTCACCTTTCTTTATTTTTAGATATTGTGTGATGGACACAGGTGAGCTGGTCATGTGGTGGCTTGTTTTGTATTCCATTATTGTTTGGCTGCTAATTAAGGAAAAAAAGAGACAACTAAGGGGCCTGAGTCAAGTTAATTAAAACTAAGACAAAGAAGTTAATTAGCAGCCAAGATGGAAGGAGGAAGATGGTTAAAATGAAATCCTGCAGCCACTGCAGCCCTCCAGGACTGGAGTTCGACACCCGTGATCTAGGGGATGTCCGACATGCTTCCAATTCCAGCACCAACGATAACAACACTTCCAGTCTGGCGCAAATGATGATGCCACTTTCTGGTCCTGATGACGTCACTTCTGGTTCCAGTGCCAGCGATGATGTCACTTCCAGGTCCAGAGCCAGCAATGGGGTCACCTCCAGTTAAGGCGCCAATGATGACGACACTTCCGGTCTCAACCTTTCATCTTTATACCTCTCAATCAGTTCTGTTTTGGACTTTGAACCAGACACAACTATTCCAAATACAACCCTTTTGCAACCAGGGCATAATACACGGGTGGCTGCCCCAAACCTTTTTATGTCTCCTGTCCATTCTTGTGACAATGGTCATAGGGAAAATACAGTGTACTAAATGTAGAAACCTTGGCAGTACTAATGCCCCTACCATTGTTCTGTCCCCGAAAAAAAAGTGGATGAATTGGAACTGAAAGGCTTTACAATTGGTTCTCTACCTCAATTTGGTGGGTTCCTAATGGCACATTGTGGCTGCATGACTGGGAACTACAGACTGTAAGATTCATCTGTCAATTTATTTTCTAAACTATTTATCTGCTTGTAAGTTGTGGAAAGCCAAAGTCTATCCTGGCAGTACTGTATACGAGGCATGGATCTGGGGTGTTATCAGTTTTATCTTATGGCACGGTGTTCCATCATGCTGGCAAAGGCATTGTTTGTAACCAAACTGTTCTTGGATGGTTGGGAGAAGTTGCTTTCGGAGGATATTTTGGCAAATAAAATGCTAGGTTATATCATAAAAACTATTAAATTGAAGTCAAGTGACATTATGCTCAAACCTTAAAATGCACTTGTGATACCACATCTGGAGTAATATGCACATTTCTGGTCACCACATTACAAGAAAGACATAGCAGCACTTGAAGCTGTACAGAGGAGAGCAACAAAGTGCATCCCAGGACTTAAGGACATGTTCTACTCTGACAGACTCAGAGAATTAAACCTGTTCAGTCTTGAGCAGAGAAAACTGTGTGGGGATCTAATCCAGGTATTTAAAATCCTCAAAGACGTTGATAAAGTAAATCCAGCAACATCCTTTCATCTTAAGGGTGAGTCACATACTTAAGGACATCAGTGGAAATTAAGGGGAAGTGCATTTAAAATTGAAGCTAGGAAGCACTTCTTTAAGCAAAGAGTTGTGGGACTTTGAAACAAACTACCGAGACATGTAGTTGAAGCAGAAACCTTGACAACATTTTAGAAGTGTCTGGGTGAGATATTGGGACAGCTTAGATATTAGCTTAAAAAACGGGCTTGATGGACTGAATGGCCTCCTTTCATTTATCAAATTTCTTTTGTTCTTATATTCTAAAATATCAGACTGTGAATAATGAGCATCCTTATAAATGACCTGGATTTGTTGTTTTAAAGCTTTTGGCCATAATTAAAATTATTCACAGTGGTAGCAATGAACGAAACAGCCAAATATGTGATTTGCATACAGATTTGTCTTCTAGGTGTTGCGTTATGGGGTAGCCATTTTACAAGTTCCCTCTCTCTTCCTTTTTTTTTTTCTTTTTTTAATAAACTAGCTGTGTTCCCCATCTTATACAGGTTAAAATCTAAGTAATCAACACAGACCTCAGCGTTAACATTTGCAGTGCACTGTACAATGCATATGTTTCAGTTATATGTCATTTGGTATGGTATTTGTAATAACAGTGTTAATGTTTGTGATGTACCATTTATTGGAATGACAGAGACATAGCAACTGGATGGACACACAAATAGACACATATAAAATAAGCCTTTTATTAAGGTGGGTGTTATTAATTAATAATATATTAATAGTGTTTAAATGTGTCCTGTTGCTACATTTTACTATAAGTTAGTATAATTTTTAAACTGATTTTTAAATTGAATTGAAGATATGCTGCTGTCATATCAGACTTAAGCTTCAGGCCAATTTCAACTGAGTTTTTAGACGAGCTGCGAACTTAAAGAGATGATGAGATGAGCAAAGTGAATCTAAAGCAGAGGTGGGTAGAGTAGCCAAAAATTGTACTCAAGTAAGAGTAGCGTTACTTCAAAATAATATTACTCAAGTAGAAGTAAAAAGTAGTCATCCAAACAATTACTCAAGTAAGAGTAAAAAAGTATTTGGTGAAAAGACTACTCAAGTACTGAGTAACTGTTTGATCATAATAAATGATTTATTTTTTAGAAATGTTGTAATAAGACAGACAAAAATATAAAATAATGTGCAAATTCAGCTATTTCCAAATAAAAGAATTTAAAAAAATGAGTAAAAATAAATAACATCTTTACAAAATAAAGATGCAAAAATAACACAAAGTTCCAAATCTCAGTTTTTCACAACAAAGCTTTTGAAGCCAATACCTACAGTAGGTAACACGTATGTTTGAACAGTGCAAACTACTTACAGTAACAAGATATCCTGTACACTGACAGTATAATACTGTATATGCACTTGCCCTCCAAATAGCACAGCTGATAGAAAATAACATCAGAACAAGGCAGCTTTTGCACGTACAAGAAGTCTCACTTTACCTTTACTGCCTGTGTCTGTGCATGTTTGGTTAAAACGTGCTTGTTCTTCACTTAGTGAAGTGAAGGTTAAGCTTCAGCAGGAGTTGGCTCTCATTGTTCATGTACAGTGGAACCCTGGATTGCGAGTAACGTGGTTTGCAAGTGTTTTGCAAGACAAGCTAAAATTTTTAATAAATTTTGACGTGATAAACGAGCGAGGTCTTGCAATACGAGTAGTCGGTATACACTTTGTCTGCCGAGCATCACGTGATCACAACTGAGCTGATGATTCTTCTCTCTCTCTCTGCGGGATTGTGGGCAATCGTCAGTTGGCGTGCCTCACTCATACAGTCAACATCCGTATGCGCATATACTGTTTACTACAGCATTGTGACCGTGTGTGTGCTGTGACGTGTGAGTCCCCATCTTGCAACTCAACAAGAAGCTGAGTCTCAATACTTTAGCGACACCATCTTTATTCAGCTTGAAACAGGGACAGCATGGTTATTTATTGTAGCAGGATCTGCCACTCTCCTATACACAGAGACAGCAGTCAGGCAGGTTCATGCCCAGATTAGTGGCCAAGTAATACGGTGTCCTGCGCATTTATAATGTTTCCTGTTCCTTGTATCACCCATCAACAGTAGGTGCTTATAGCATGACCGCGATCATTTTGGATTCGCTTTTACGGCTAACTGCTACAGCGCTGGGTGCCTGCGGTTGCTTTAGGAAACAAGAATTTAGAAACTCACTCACACCAGCCATGATTCTTTTCAAAAGTAAAGTGTAGGTTAATTTGTTTTATGTATTTTTACTTTATATTTTGTATTAATTATTTTAATATGAATAGTTTTGGGTTGTGGAACGAATCATCTGAGTTTACATTATTTCTTATGGGGAAATTTGCTTTGATATACAAGTGCTTTGGATTGCGAGCACGTTTCTGGAACGAATTATGCTCGCAAACCGAGGTTCCACTTGTATTTTTTCTTTCCCTGTCCTCTGTCTGTGAGGAGTTTGTGCTGCTATGCTGCCACAGTTTGTGTGTGGTCATGTGACTGCATGGCTACATCTGATTTGTGAAACGGAGTCATGTGATTATTGTTGCTACTTCTGATTGGTGAAACGGACTCTTGTGATTATTATTACTATGTCTGATTGGTGAAACAGTCATGCAGTAAATCCACTGGCGGCTTCTCTCTGGCAAAAATATAGTGTATCTAATGGAAAAAAAAGTAACGAATCGAGTGTTGCCCAATGTAGCGGAGTAAGAGTAGCGTTTCTTCTTCACAAATGTACTCAAGTAAAAGTAAAAAGTATGGTGCAGTAAAACTACTCTTAGAAGTACAATTTTTTAAAAAGGTTACTCAAGTAAATGTAACGGAGTAAATGTAACTCGTTACTACCCACCTCTGATTTAAAGGTACTTAACATCTACAACATCTAAGTATGTAAGAGACTCTGTGAAACGTAAACTTGTATATATTAGATATTCCCATGCTCAGCCGGTAGCCCTGTAATCACTACCACTAAAGGAGCTAGTCCAAGAATGGAAAGGGCGAAGATCTGGATTGAGGATAAAAGTAGGGTGTAAAGGATTCAAAACTTGACCAAAGTTCATATGAGAAATGTTAGATTGATTTTTAAGTTGAAAGAACTGACATATTTTACATCAAGTTAAAGTACTGTGGCATTTTGATACTGCAGCAAACTGCCTTAAACCTTCTATTTCAGATGCTATTAAATGTTGAACAGGTTTCGTCTGATATGATCAGACAGAATGGAAAAAGCAGGAGAAGAGCACATTATAATTAAAGTTGGCACAGGAGATCCAGATTTTGAAATGCAGTCTAAATTTGTCCACATTACTAGCTATGAGAGGATTGCATCATCCTGTTGATGTTTATTTTTTAAATATTTACAGCAATTTTTTTAAAAATTAACAGCAATTAAAATGATTTACTTTGATATCAAGACTCTAATGATAAGTCATGCTGAACAAACGTTTAGTGGCATTTTCCTTTTGTGGACACCATAACCTGGATTTGCTGTATTCAAACGTTATGTCTTCAAATGTACATCTGGACATGTCTGACCATCTTACTGCAACCTGTAAGTCTGTAATTAACAACAGCAGCTCCTGGTATTCAAGCCAAAACTTTTTACATGTGTTTGGGGAGTGGTGTGTTTGTTTGTTATATTATTTATATGCTCTCTATGAAATCTAAGCAATCAATGTAGAGCTCAGCATTAACGTTTGCATTACACCATGAAATGCATACGAGTGTCTCTGTTAAATGGATTCATAAAAGCAGTGTTAGTGTTTATGATGCACCTTCTATTGAAATAACAAATGCAATGCATTTTATTACTAAAAATGTTTGTGATATAATGTTTATTAGAATGACACACAGAAACTTATCTTTTTCTTAAGGAGGATTATAGACTGTATATATGTATATTTTTTTCTCCTTCTCACGAACTTCTATACAGTTTAATTTCACCTTGGGGACAAATAAAAACATCTATCTATCTATCTATCTATCTATCTATCTATCTATCTATCTATCTATCTATCTATCTATCTATCTATCTATCTTTTATGAAACTGACACTAATATTCATTTGCTGGCAATTTCGCAAATTGTGAAACATGACACTCACTAAAAAAACTTTTTGGGGGTTTCTAAAGGTTTTTTTGGGATATAAAAAAGAAATATTGCTCTCTAAAGATTTCTGTGTTTACATGAGTTTTTTTTTCCGCAACTGCATAAAGCACCCCAGTAAATTCTATTTATGCCTCTCATCAACACACCATGGTGCCATGCATTTTTTTAATTTGACAAGCTGCCCATTTTCCACCAAACAGAATCCTGTAATTTCTCCTCAGGAAAGCTCACTATAAGGAAAGCTACCCGTCCCCATTACCTGGTAACTATCCTTTCCTGATACCTGCAGATGAGGGCTTACATATTGTATGTGCTGTTGAGCTCCAAAGTTCATTTGTGTCTCCAATGAATCTTTAGTAATGCAATCACCAATATAGTAATCATAATTGACACAGTGGGCATCCTCTTACCACATGTTCATCTGATGGCTCAACTAAATGACAAGAAATGAGCCTGGTGATTTTTTTCCCCTAGAAATCTTTATTTAAATAGTAAATGACAGACAGAATGCATGAAAATGCTTCCAGACAGTGAATAAACAAATTTCAGTGCAAGTTTCATTGGAGCTTCAAGAGGCTGGATGGTCAGTCTGATGTGTCATGTCAGCTAGATGATGTAGTAAGATGATGTTGTTTCAGGAGGGCTGTTACAACCATCAGGATCAATCTGGGAGGAATCAGCAGATAACATGCAATTATGTCACGATGCCTACATACAAACTTGATACCACTGACAATCAAGTGTGGGGCATTCTGGGATAGCACCTATAGTCCCCTCCACACCCATGACCTCCCTGTACAAAAACCTAACCTATGATTTTTTGGAAGTGCCACAAGGCACCATTCATTACTCATATGTCTAAGAACTTGTATTACCAATCACGGGTGTTTTACACAATACTAAGAAATCCCACTTACAGACCCATAACTTTGCTCTTTGCTTCAAGTACTTTTTAACTCAAATGTCAAGAAGTGGTCCTTCGTACATAAAGCTGGCATCATAGTGTAGCTCTTTTATTTTTGTAAGTGAGTATATGAGACTTGTAACAATAATGACTATGAATATCTATTTAAAGATATTTTACCATTATTTTTGTTAAGCAGTTAACAAAGATGACAAGTCTTCCAAAGTGAGTATAAGTGTGCAGCTGTACTCTTGGTATTACAATCGGTGAAGGATTTAGAGCAGCTTGAACTGATGAGGGATTAAGGTGGGAAACATAAAGCGTTTTAATGCTGAAAGCCTAATTACAATGACATAAACAATCATTTTTAATGAGACTTCACCGCTGTTACACTCCAGTGCATATCTGTAGCACTCACACTAATCTGAACTAGAATGATATTGCAATTTATTCTTTCTCCCTTATTATTATGCTGTTATCTGGTTATTAATTTTAGCAATATGGCACTATAACATAAGAAAAAAATAAGCAGCCTTCAGGAGTTTTGAGACAAAAGTGAGTAGTATCAATGGAACGATGGATGGCTTTACAGAATATCATGGGCAGCTTATAAAGTAGTTAGCTTCTGATATTGAAAGGTCTATGAGGACTGCCTAATGTACTGTACTGTATAAATGTTTTTGGATACCCAAGAAAATCATTTTTAAAGCAAGCCAGTTGAGCAGTAAATTTTAAAGCTTGTTATTTGGACATGTGTTTATTTGCTTGTAAAACCACTACATAAGTACAAATAAATACTGAGACAATAAAAAGTGATATATTGTGAAACTGCTGAAATAACTGAGGCTTCATGTTCTAAAACCTCTTTTCTGCAATTTGTGCATTAATGGACTTCATTCAGTATTCAATGAAAAACTATAGTCTCTATAATCTCTACTATCTAATAATCTTTGCACTCATATATATAACCTACTTATGAAATATTATTTTTTCATATACTATATATATATATATTATTTCTATTTATTATTATTATACCTGTACATTGTTTCCTTTCTTTTTAATTATAAATTCTTGCTTTTTGTTGTCATAATTACACTTTTGTATCTGTCTGTTACATCTCATCTGCCAGGAGAAACGCTGAAATATTTTTTGTTCTCAGAGATATCAAGCAAAAGGGGACTTAGTCACGGACTGATTTGTTATACCAAAACAATAATATCTTAAAATTGTAAAAAGTGTTGCCATATTCTGGCACTTCAGAACACCACAACTACTGACCTGGGACATTTCAACTACAGTCCTTCATAACCTTCCACCCTTCAAACTTCTGCAGATTCCAACAGCACCTGGAGAAGACAACAGCCAGAGCACTTTAATAAATAAATTCATGAAGTATGAATTATGATTTGTATTGTGATTGGTTTTGGTTATTTTGTCACCATTGTAGCTTGAAGGTGGCATTGTAAACACAATGACTTTTTCTCAGTGGATTTACCAGCATTGAACCCAGCCCATTTATGGAGCTAATTTTCCCTGCTTGGCACAAGCTTCTCCGGCTTTTCGATATATTTATGAAACTCCACCAACAGCACACCTTATTGAATTAAATATAGTGATTAACAGAACTTAGTGTGCATATTTAACAAATAAATAGGTGTATGGGAAGACAACCACAAGTATTCATGTTTCTTAAGGGGTGGTTTAGATATTTCTAAACTAATACACTTTTATAGTCAATGAGCAAAAGAACACCAAACTAGGGCGGCACAGTGGCTGCCTCGCAGTTAGGAGACCCGGGTTCACTTCCCAGGTCCTCCCTGTGTGGAGTTTGCATGTTCTCCCCATACACCTGCTCTGGTTTCCTCCCACAATCCATAGACATGCAGGTTAGGTGCATTGGCAATCCTAAATTGTCCCTAGTGTGTGCTTGATGTGTGTGTGCCCTGTGGTGGGCTGACACCCTGCCCAAGGATTTGTTCCTGCCTTGTGCCCTGTGTTGGCTGAGATTGGCTCCCGTGACCCTGTGTTAGGATATAGCGTGTTGGATGATGACTGACTGACTGACACCAAACTACATTTTCAAGATGTTGTGTTCAAGCAGTCATAAGGAAATCAGAAGGAACTGGGCAAGTTAAAGACAGAACAGGCAGTATAAGTTCCACAAAGCAACCTGCCTCTTATGAATAGCACTAAAAGCTTACTTCATTAAGAGACCAAAGAAGTGCCCATTCAGCATCTGGCAGAGTCATCTGGCACCAAAGAAGACATTTTGAACCAGTGAAATCTTTTTCTTTATCTTATAGGGCCAGTTAAAGCTAGGAAACCACTCTTGTGAAGCGTCACCCAGGAGAAGAGCTTTTACCCATCAATAGACCATACAGAATGAACAACTGGCAGCAGAAAGTCTTATGGAGTAATGAATCTAAACATGAATTCACAAAGATACCAGTGTGTCAGAAGAAGAAGAAGATTTGGCAAGATGCTAGTGTTCATCCTTCTGTGAAGCCCAGAGATGGCTGTCTTGTGGTCTGGGGATATGTTTCAGGAAATTGTGTAGGGGATCATGTCAAAATCAATGGAATAATGACAGCTGAGAAAAAAGTTATAATCTGCAGGTGGAACAGCAGCAACTTTAAATGTGAGGGCATGAACTTCAACATAACTGAAACTCGGAAAGTGAAAAGAAGAAAATGCAGCCAAAGTCAAAAGCAGAGTTAAGTTAAATCCTGCAAAAAAGTTTGGATTAATTTACCTTAGGACTACTTGAAATAATTATACTGCAGCATCCAAAGTGAATTGTTTCAGTTCTAGGGAAGGCCACACCTAAGACTGACTTGTTTAAAAAAACATTAGACATCCTTGTTAGTTTTTATTGTGTTAAAATGTATTTATGTTTATTGTGATGTTATATAGAGTATTCAATAGCAAATAAATGCATACTGTGTAAATAACAAGCTTCCAAGATCATTTCTTTGGTGGCCTAGGACTGTTGCGCAATACTATAGCTCCTGTTGAAACTTTAAGGATTCCATTTTTGATGATAAACTTGTAAGAGATGACTAATAGGCCTGCTCCTATCAAGTCAGGGGAGCAGATTTTATCATCCTCCTGCAGCTGCCTGGGCTTTTCACTCACAACAGCCATATTACTGCTGCTGGGGATCAACAAGTAGAAATAAGACTCCTGCTGGGTGCAGGTGTCCTCGACATTGTGCTCTTACGGTAGGCAGTTCAGCAGCAGGCATGATTAGAAGTGCCGTTGTCTTCTGAGTTGGATAAAAACAGGGAGGTAGAGCACAGAAAAGATGTGTTCAATAAATTGGTGCAGGCTCTGCTGGAAAGAATTTGTTTCCAGATGCTGTTGAGTATTGAATTAATCAGTTAAAGTAACTTGTGTGCAGGCCATTATCTTGCATAATGTTTCATGTTCTCTTCCTGTCCAGTTTTTTCATACACTCAGGAAATTGGTGACGTTTTGGTCTCAGAATAAATAAGATGTCCAATGATTCACAAGTGCAGCAAGGTTTCAAATTAGAAAACAAACAAAGCACAAGAAGGTTGGCATAAAAGAATGGAGTAAGGTCAGCACATGTAATGTGGAGTAAGAATAGGGGCTGATACAAAACATATCTCAACAATTCAAGCACTAGGTTGACAAAAAAACTGGAGAGAGACTGTACTTCAAACAGAGCACCAGATAACTGATACCTAAACACCATGTTTAATTACAACTGTTCATCCAGTGCGTAATGCGTTAATGGAATGAAATGTGCAAAGCTGTTCCAGACCAAACATGTAAATGCTGCTAGTTGGCACCAAAGTCTTATTTATAACATTATGATGTTGGGGCAAGACTCCAGTATTCCATGAAATCTGCTTCCATAAATTAATTCACGGCCAGAAACCACTTAATCCAACCATAGGATCGTGAGGAGCTGAAGCCTATTCAGCAGGGCCAGTCCATCATACTGCACACTCACACACACGCATTCAAGAAAGAATATATTTCTATAGATGAAGAATACAACCGGTATTAGATTGATTCAAGGTAATTTACAAGGCCTTACAAAGCTAAAAATCCTTCATATATAACGTTGCTATAATGTGAATTATTTTGAGACCACATTCATTATCACTTTCTGGCTTTCAAAAGTTGTATTTATGATAGCAAGTTTAATATGAAAAGAAAACTTGACATCCTTTTTTATCTTGTTAAAATCTACTCTTTACATTAAGGAAGAATATGTGGGATTTTCTGACTCAGGTTTTATTTGCCATAACCACCAAATAACATTGTACAAGTCCAAAAGACTCAGTATTCAAGGTTGAATTCATCATATTCCTCATCAGCGTCTACCCAACGGCACTTGCGAATGGACGTTATTGTTGACGCCACAACCAAGTGTTGAGAGCAGTTGCAGAGACAATTGCTGTTTCCATAACCACCAGCAAACATCAATGACCTAAGCAGTCCATCACCTTCATTAAGGCAGGTGAGAAGTACACCAGACGACCCAGAACTGCAGCGGGCCTATTCTATTCAGCTGCCGATTGGAAGATAAGGGTAGACCTGGGCAAGCAGCTAAGGTTTCCAGAGCATATCGCTGTAACATCACACCGCCCAGACATGGTCATTTTCTCTAACACCACTAAACAAGTGACCATAATAGAACTGCCTGTACCCTGGGAGGAGTGCATGGAGAGGAAACATGTGAAGTACCAAGAGCTACTAGAACAATGCAGGAGGCAGGGTTTGAAGACTAGCTGTGAGCCAGTAGAGGTGGGATGTCAAGGCTTTGCAGGCCGCTTTCTCTGCCGAGACATGGCGAAACTTGGCAATGACTGACAAAGCGGAGAGCGATCAAGTCCATTACAGAAGCTGAAGAGAGGGCCTCTAGGTGGCTCTGGCTGAAAAGGGAGGCTCCATGGTCGAAAGCTGTTAGGATGCAAGATTGGGACTGATCACCCCCGAATGGGTCACCTGGGCGATGTTGGGAAATACCTGAAACACCCAAAGACCCCAGGATACATAACTGATGATGCATCCCAGTGCATCCAAGGATGTATCACTCAACTTATCTAGAATCCTCACAAAACAAGATAATATTCAAGGAAGGGTTGGTTTCTGTTTTGGTCCTACAGCCCTGAAAATGAGTGAGTGTGGGTGTTGGTGTGAGTGCATATTGGGATTGATCAGTGCCCTGTACATAACTGGTTACTGCCTTGAACCCTGTCCTGCTGGGATAAGAATAGGAAAGTGAATGAATGGATTTACACTGACTGACAATAATTAATGAAGTACTTTATACATTTCAAAAATTAAAATTTGGAAGTCATAGGGGTGGATGGACAGGGTGACCAGTCTGATTGTATTTTAATTAAAGTCCCTTTCAAAAGACAGCAGGGTGATATGGCACACTATGATAAGTTGGTCATCGTATCAAAAATGTGGTCTAAATGCTCCCAGGACAGCACATTAAAAACTTGTCTAAGACATAGATTTTCATCCTCCCTGGATTGTGTGGCAAGGTAAAGAAATTTTAGAGTTCTTGGGTAAAGACATTACAGGTTTCTCCAGACAATCAGGTGGCAGAAGAGTAACACTGTTGATCTGTAAATTCCCTCAGGGACACCTGTGAGTTGAAATTTTAACAGGCAATCCTCTTATAAAAGAAAGAATACTGCTGAAGGAAGCTCTAGTGTGGTGGTCTCAGGTCTTTTATGGAGTTTTGGCTAACTCAGAATTGCTTCTCTGAAATGTAGGCATTGCACCAGACGTATTCCCTTGTCTAGATTTAAAAGAGACTCCACTGTCTCTCCCAGAAGTGTGCAGAGTTGGGAAAACTCAGAGTACAGAAGGCAGAAGAGGAGTCCAACAATAAATTATGAGAGGGCAGGAGGTGAGGCTCGTGGAGGTGGGTGCCAATTCGGACATCCAGACTATGTATTAGTGAGGCCTAAGGGGCTTAAAATGTATTATGTTTCTTTTATTATAATGACTAGCAAAATACCCACGATTCGCAGCAGAGAAGTAGTGTGTTAAAGAAGTTATGAAAAAGAAAAGGAAACATTTTGAAAATAACGTAACATGATTGTCAATATAATTGTTTTGTGACTGTTATGAGTGTTGCTGTCATCAAGGATTTGAATATCATTATTTCTTTCAATCAGGTTCGTATTTGGAGGATGTGTTGTGTTAAAGTTACATTCCGTGTTTGTCAACCGTTGTAAAGATAACAGGTTTCATTCATCGAAGTGTTCACTACCCAAAGTGGTACTCGTGAATCTAAGATGTTCAACAGGCATTCCCGGTATGAAGTTGTGGATTTGCCTGCGAATATTTAGTGGCACCGTGTCTATGAACGTAAAAAAGTTTCTCTCGCACTTTTGCTGAGTTTGTGCCAAACACTATTCTATCCCTGACCATTGCATCTTCGCTTGCATAAGCACAGTCCTTCACCAGCAATTTTAACTCCGTTACAAAGTGATCAAAAGTCTCGTTTATACCCTGCGTCCTCTCATTAAACTTGTATCTTGTGAATATTGTATTCGTCTTAGGCATGACAAACACCAGTGGCAGCGTGTCTATGAACTTAATTTAAAGTTAAGCTTTATACCTTGCTTTCCTATTCGTTTGCATAAGCACAGTCCTTCACCAGCAATTGTTTAATGTTAGCTCAGACCAGGCACTTAAAAGTTTCTCTCACACTTTTGCTGAGTTTGTGCCAAACACTATTCTATCCCTGACCATCTCATCTTCGTTTGCATAAGCACAGTCCTTCACCAGCAATTTTAACTCCGTTACAAAGTGGTCAAAAGTCTCGTTTATACCCTGCGTCTTCTCATTAAACTTGTATTTCACGAATATCGTATTCGTCGTAGGCATGACAAATGCCAGCGGCAGCGTGTCTATGAACTTAATTTAAACTTAAGGTTTACACCGTGCTTTGTTTCCGCAGTAGCTGCACTTATGAATATGCTCGTATGCATCACTTGCTTCATATTCTTTTGCTGCCTTCTCAATTGTGTAATGCGTTTTTTGTTCAGCGCTCTTTGTAGCTCTTGCTTGTTCTATGAGTACTGCGTTCACAGTCAGATCACGTGAGCCACTCGGAGTACATTCATTGAAGGTTCTCAGCTGTGCTTGTGCTATCTTGTGCGATCTTGCGATGTCCACGGCTTTATTTAATGTTAGCTAAGACCCGGCACTTAAAAGTTTCTCTCGCACTTTTGCTGAGTTTGTGCCAAACACTAGTCTATCCTTGACCATCTCATCTTCATTTGCATAAGCTCAGTCCTTCACCCGCGAATATTTAGTGGCAGCGTGTCTATTGGATTGCTGCTGACGGACGGCCTTATATGGGCAGGCACTCAATTACGTGGGAGGCGTGATGATGGGGGACCCAACTCCGCCTCACACGGTGACCGAGCTGCAGGCTATGGCCGTATATATGTACGTAAGTAGGTTCCAGTTGTGACTGTTACACATAGAATTTCGAAATGAAACCTGCTTAACTTTTGTATGTAAGCTGTAAGGAATGAGCCTGCCAAATTTCAGCCTTCTACCTACACGGGAAGTTGGAGAATTAGTGATGAGTCAGTCAGTCAGTCAGTCAGTGAGGGCTTTGCCTTTTATTAGTATAGATGTGTTGCTTATACCTTTGATATTCTCCCTACTACTTTTCCTGGAATAAAGCCTTTTTGTTTGGAAGTTGGTCTCCTGTATTGGTTACTCTGGGTCAGGTTGCACCTTAATTTTTTTGAACAGCATTTATCAGTGAATTTGTTCATACCTTATGATACATCATCATAATGCCATTGTCTGTCAAATGCTTTCTAATTTTTCATTAGATCTTATATAATGCACTACCGTGGCTGTCCATTTGTCTGTCCAGGATTTTAAATCACCTGTAGCTCGCAAAACCATTTGACCTATTCACCTGAAATTTGGTACACATATACTAAGTGACATCTACTATCCACTTTCGGGGTGATGATTGACCCCAAGGTTATTCCTCGTTTGATTTTTATTTTATTTTATTGTAGAATCGACTACAATCGAGTAGCAGCCAGCAGGGTGGCCGTGCAGCGCATAAGTACGGGTGCCGTTCTCATCCCTACTACCTTCACCATCACTTCCCCTACCTCTTCATATCTTAAATCATTCTTGAGGCAGATTGGAGACTTAAGTGCCAGCTTAAGTGAAAAATTAAGGAAAACATACTAAGTAATTGCAACACAAACACTGACTTAATCAGTTTTAACGCGAAAAGATGCCGACGAAAGAAGAGAAGAATCGGGCTGCTAGGGTGGAGAAAAGAAGAGGTGCTCAGGAAGCAGCAAGGGCATCAACCTTTGAGCAAACAAATGCTAAACGTACAGAGAAAGAAAAAGGATAAAAACTAGGAATGCTCAAGTCAAGTGTATTCACCGCACGTTATCGTGCAGTGCGCCGTTACTGGTAACAAATAATGTTATACTGGGGGCATTTGGATAGCACACTAATTTAGACACTCCTGATTTATTTTCTGAAGGTACACACAAGAAATAAACTGTTTGAATTTCATGTTAGACTAACCTTGTATAAGTAGTAGTTCATATTCTTTCATTGAGTTATTATTGTCCTTGAAGGGCAGTGCATATTTTTGGGGATCTGAGCTTGAACCTACCCTAGAGATACTAAATTTGCACATTATACCTGTATGTGTGGGTGTACTCCAGTTCCATTCCATATCTAAAAGTCATTCATGTTTGACTTCTCTCATTAGCCTGTTATTAGTATGAATGTGTGTAAAAGTGTGTCCTGCATGAACTGGAATCTGGTCCAAGGCTGCCTCACTGTGAATCTGAAATGGAAAAAGTGCTTTTGGAAACTCAATGAATAAATCATGAGTGAAAAATACATTGATACTCAGTATGTACTCTTATCCCTCAAATAGATAGATAGATAGATAGATAGATAGATAGATAGATAGATAGATA
>JANRMT010062854.1:97230147-97250258 GCA_026402145.1 Polypterus bichir lapradei | reverse complement strand
ATAGATAGATAGATAGATAGATAGATAGATAGATAGATAGATAGATAGATAGATAGATAGATAGATAGATAGATAAGGATAGTTCTCTATTTGTTCGACGGGTAAGGACTACAATTCATTACTGGTTATACTGGTTATTAGCCTAAGAGTTACTATGTAACTATTCAAAGTGATCAGTACCATTTGAAAACAAGGTTTGCCTCTTGTTAAGTGGAAGTTTACTGTAAGTGCTGTATACAGGTGCTGGTCATAAAATTAGAATATCATGACAAAGTTGATTTATTTCAGTAATTCCATTCAAAAAGTGAAACTTGTATATTAGATTCATTCATTACACACAGACTGATGTATTTCAAATGTTTATTTCTTTTAATTTTGATAATTATAACTGACAACTAATGAACGTCCCAAATTCAGTATCTCGGAAAATTAGAATATCAATTAAGACCAATGCAAGAAAAGGATTTTTAGAAATGTTGGCCAACTGAAAGGTATGAACATGAAAAGTATGAGCATGTACAGCACTCAATATTTAGTTGGGGCTCCTTTGGCCTGGATTACTGCAGCAATACGGCGTGGCATGGAGTCGATCAGTCTGTGGCACTGCTCAGGTGTTATGAGAGCCCATGTTGCTCTGATAGTGGCCTTCAGCTCTTCTGAATTGTTGGGTCTGGCGTATTGCATCTTCCTCTTCACAATACCCCATAGATTTTCTATGGGGTTAAGGTCAGACGAGTTTGCTGGCCAATCAAGAACAGGGATACCATGATCCTTAAACCAAGTACTGGTAGCTTTGGCACTGTGTGCCGGTGCCAGGTCCTGTTGGAAAATGAAATCTGCATCTCCATAAAGTTCATCAGCAGCAGGAAGCATGAAGTGCTCTAAAACTTCCTGGTAGACGGCTGCGTTGACCTTGGACCTCAGAAAACACAATGGACCAACACCAGCAGATGACATGGCACCCCAAACCATCAGTGTCTGTGGAAACTTTACACTGGACCTCAAGCAACGTGGATTATGTGCCTCTCCTCTCTTCCTCCAGACTCTGGGACCTTGATTTCCAAAGGAAATGCAAAATTTACTTTCATCAGAGAACATAACTTTGGACCACTCAGCAGCAGTCCAGTCCTTTTTGTCTTTAGCCCAGGCAAGACGCTTCTGACGCTGTCTCTTGTTCAAGAGTGGCTTGACACAAGGAATGTGACAGCTGAAACCCATGTCTTGCATACGTCTGTGCGTGGTGGTTCTTGAAGCACTGACTCCAGCTGCAGTCCACTCTTTGTGAATCTCCCCCACAGTTTTGAATGGGTTTTGTTTCACAATCCTCTCCAGGGTGCGGTTATCCCTATTGCTTATACACTTTTTTCTACCACATCTTGTCCTTCCCTTCGCCTCTCTATTAATGTGCTTGGACACAGAGCTCTGTGAACAGCCAGCCTCTTTAGCAATGACCTTTTGTGTCTTGCTCTCCTTGTGTAAGGTGTCAATGGTTGTCTTTTGGACAACTGTCAAGTCAGCAGTCTTCCCCATGATTGTGTAGCCTACAGAACTAGACTGAGAGACCATTTAAAGGCTTTTGCAGGTGTTTTGAGTTAATTAGCTGATTAGAGTGTGGCACCAGGTGTCTTCAATATTGAACCTTTTCACAATATTCTAATTTTCCGAGATACTGAATTTGGGACTTTCATTAGTTGTCAGTTATAATCATCAAAATTAAAAGAAATAAACATTTGAAATACATCAGTCTGTGTGTAATGAATGAATCTAATATACAAGTTTCACTTTTTGAATGGAATTACTGAAATAAATCAACTTTGTCATGATATTCTAATTTTATGACCAGCACCTCTGTATTTATCCACACCACTCTTCATGGATTTCAGCCTAGAGTGAAGATTAATATTAATACACACTTAATTAATTTATTGTTCTTTTCTGAAGGCAAATTTTTTATTTGGAAGTAAAGAATGCTAATGAAGCATCATAAGATTAACGCAGAGGAGACTGAATTCCACTTGACTGAACAAATGCAAAATAAAGATGCCATTAACACACTCATTACTCAGCAAAGTTTGTCAATATGTTGGGGTAGTTGTTTACATTTGTATCTTCTGTCAACTACTGAAGGTTTGCTAATACACAAGCCTTGATAGCATGAGATCTTTTCAGCATTTCAGATATTTGTCTGCTTTCTCCTTATGCTGCAACATTTGGACATGAATGTTTTGAGATTTTTCAGGTTATACTCTATAATTTTACTGTTCTCTGTACATGTGACAATAATAACCCTTTGAACCCTAGGAACCAATATTAATGTCATACCTTATTTCATGGGTTTTTTCATTATATCCATTACATTTTAGTGCCTAATTATTATTCTTATCCTTTAACCTATAGTATAAACAGTTGGTGGCACAGTATTAATGTGTTTCTATGGTTATAATTAAAATTGCCATTGACTTTGACTTTATTATGTAACTTCTGCAATATTTATAAAGCTATTATTCCAAAATAAGTGAACAAAGGCACTATACTTCTAGGAAGTGAGTGTTGATAACTTGCCAGCTTAGCTCCTAAGATTGCATCTCTTTCACCTTTGCATTCTTTACACAATCTAATGTCAATCTAATAGTACTTTTTTTTCTTCTACAAATGCCACTACCTGATTTAGTTCCCCTACTCCACAAGTACTTTAACTATGAAGGTGTTGAATGCTATCTGTTCTATCTTTGCTTCCTGGTGGGCAGCCCCACAAATGATTAATTGTATTTGAACTTACCTGCAACACAGGGTGCACACAAAAGATTTCAAGTACTCTTATCTGCCCTCCATGACATTTTTAGGTGTGAATGTCCATAATCTATCTTCAGAAGTGGTGCAGCAGAACACCTGTATACTCGAGAGCTGTGGAAAAGGAAATGGGCAATAAAACATTTGTTGAACAGCTCAGCTTTTAGATCTTGTCAGCAGTCAGTGAGCAAAGTTTGCTGACTTTGACAATTTTTAACCAAGAATTTTATGGACATTTATGAACAATTTAGCATGCCATGCAAAGTGCTCTATGGAGGTCGGGGTAAGTGAATATCCTAAGCTCAAAAGGCTTTTTATTTGCTTTATTATGACATTGGAGCTGTTCGTGATCAAATGCCAATAATGTTTAGGTTATCTTTGTATTTGTTTCCTAGTTGCCACAATGTCTATTCTTTCTTTTTTTCTTTCTTTCTTTCTTTCTTTCTTTCTTTCTTTCTTTCTTTCTTTCTTTCTTTCTTTCTTTCTTTCTTAATGAATAGCATTGAACATAATGCTGCATAAAAATGCTTAGGTATACATTTTTAAGTAAGCCAAAGAAGTGAACATCACTTTACTTTGCTTTACTATCTTTACTTGGAAAATATAAAAGTACAACAAATACCGTAAAACATCGGTACTAACATAAATCATTCATTTCAACAAATTCATTTCTTATATATCAACTATGAATGAGAGAAGACAGAAAAAGTGATTAACGTTAAATTAAATACTTGAACCATGTTTCCTTTCCTCTTTTTATAAAGCAGAAATCAAAGCACTTTAGATCTTTACGATACAACCTACAAAGGAAATACCTAATCTTTACTATATTTGCCAATAATACTAAAGTGACTTGCTCCCAGTGTGCCTTGCATGAGATTTGAACCTGACATGTGTCCAGAGATGGACTGGCACACTCTCACCCTTGCATTCAATACTGCATGATTTCCATGGCCCTGAAAAGGACAGCAGCTTAGAACATGGATCTTATACAGTAGTATGTACTCCTCTCATACAGCCACAAGGACACACTGCACTCAAACCTTCTACTCTGTTTCAAATTCGATGTTATAAAACCTTTCACTTCTTGCAATTTCCTATCTGCATGCCTTTATTCAGCGGGGGCAAAGTGGCATAGTGATTAGCACAGCCTTCTCCAGGGACCAAAGGCTTTTCACTGGCGTGAGCAAATTGTTTTATTTCTTCAGGTTTTCTCGTTTCTCCCACATTCTATACAGTAGACATTAGGTTGCTCATTGATGAAAAGATCTCACATTTTCCACAGAGAGGAACTCTGTGGCAGTTCAATTCAGAGGAGAGTGCTTCCAATGAACCTACAGTATAACAATGAAAGATACAGTATATTACTATATGTACGCTAATAAAAGTTATAACTTAGTGTATACTAGTTGGTGATTTAACTTTGTAAACAGATATGTGCCAATGTGTCGTTTTTGAAAGAGAAGACAAATGAGCCCTTTGCCTTAGTGATAACCCTGAGTTTGCTTAAACTTTGCAGTATACTAAACTGATTCTTTTTTATTACCATACTCCTGCTTGAACTTCAAGTTAGAGAAAGACAAGTAGTCGGCTTTATTTTAGCTGCAGGGGCGAAAGAAGATCTGACGCTATCCAAGGATTACAAAAGAAATGTATGTTTTTTAGTGAGATTTGTCAAGAATGAAGAAAAAAAATAGTGAGCACATTATCCTTCTCTCTATATGAACACATTACAGTTGGAATGCAGAACATTTAAATAAGAATCTACCTAAGGGTAAGCAGTTGAAAACATAAAACTAAAGCACAGGCATATTAGTATAGTGCCTTTTGCAGGCTGTTGACTAAGAGAAAGTTGTAGGCAGTCGGGACCCAAGTGAATGCGTTCTTTTATAATTACAGCAAAACTATAACCAATATAAGTAACCACGGTGGGGATGTTAAGACAAGGGGATATCGTACTGAAGAAAAAATAATTGAACCTGATTTAAACTGCTGCTTTAAGATGCTTTATTTCCAATAGGGCCGTGGTAGTCTTTTCTATCCTAATGATAGTCCCTTTATAGCCAATAAAATAAGAATACACCTTCTGCCAACCAATACTCTGCATGGTAATGCTTTCTTCTGCCAGTTTACAGGCAGCAGTCATAGTAGCAGTAGTAGTAGCAGCACTGTTACTGTGACGATTTAGGGATTTAGCCCGTTAGTTAATTATTTTACATTGCTCTTTTGGGAATTAAAATTGATTTTGGAGGTGTTGTTTATTTTTGTTTATTTACTGTAATCATTTATCACTACCCTATTTTGTAGTCTCTATTTTGAGAATAGATGCCTCCATTTTGTGCTTGATATTTTCAATGCCCAGTGCAATCAAGTGACATCTGGAAGTCAATTCGTGTGACAAGAGAAGTGGTATGGTAGCATACTGTTTATTTACTTTCGTTAGAATTTAGGATGAAGATTTCTGATTCATGTTAGGTTGCCTCAATTTGTTTTGTTTTGTTCTCCCTGTATTTGACCCTCCCAGTTTTCTGGCTTACATTTCCCTCTCAACTAATGGTGCTCTTCTTAAACAAACGTTATAGCACATCCTTGTTATTGACAGAACAATCAAGTAATACAAAGTAGAGCAAAATCCTTTCCATTCAATTCCGACCAACATACAACACTTCAGCACACTCCAGCCTCATGATAAACAAAAAATGTATTAAAATGCATAGCTCTAATTTATTGATAAGACAACACAAATAAGATTACCTGAAGTACTCCCTACCCCTGTTCAGATAAGTTCTCAGTTCCTGATAGCACATCCATTGAACAACTATTGATCACAGTGCACCTTCTTACTTTCTGCTGTCCATTACTAAATATGGAACACTGCACTTGTTTCTTCTGCTTGTGACCTTGATTGTCTTGTCTTGATGTATGTATCAGATTACAGTATACAGATAAAATTCCTCTACAACGAACTCCCAGGGACCTAAAAAATATTTTGTTGTAACGAAAATTTAGTTGTAATGAGATTCTGCATTTGTTACTATAGTGCTTTCTTTAACTTGCGTCCAGGCATTTGAAATCATTTCAATAGCTTCTTTCACATTAATTTTAATCTCCTCCTGCCTACAAGTTATGCTGACAAGAATTTTTCTCAGCATTTCCTTGCCATAATACACTTTCAGGGTGCAAATGATGCCCAAATCTAATGGCTGAAGCACTGCTGTGCAATTGGATGGGAGGAGTTCAACGCGAACATTATCTAAATGTGGAAGCATGCTGTGAGCAGCACAGTTATCAATCCGAAGTTGAATCATCCTTTTTTTCTTCATATTGTGAGGTTTCTGAACACTTTTGGGATCCCCCCCACTCACCGGGAATGACACGCTGAAGTGCATCCCAAAGCACGATTGCAGCGTCTGTGGAAGATTGTTTGTCTGTTGCTGGGGCAGGGCAGTGAAGCAACACAGAAGCAAATCATAAAAGATCGGGGTCATGCTATAAGTCCCTGTCTTGCACCCCAAAACACGAGGCTTAGTCTCGGTACTTTAGCAAAACCAGCTTTATTCAGCTTGAAACAGGAACAGCACAGTTATTTATTGTAGCATGATCTGCAACTCTCCTATACACAGACATAGCAGTCAGGCAGGATCGTGGCCAGGTCAGTGATCAAGTAATCCTGTTATCTGCATTTACAATTTACGTGCTCCTAACCTTGCATCACCCATCTCGATCTTTTCTGTTTACTTTGGCAGAGAGATGCAGCATCGCTGTGAGCCTGTTGTTGCCCCATACAGAAGCGGAGATCACACTTCGGGATGCTCTGCGGCGTGCTATCTAGTTGGGGGAGGTCCCAAGAGAGTTTACAAACCTCACATTTTCTTGAATGAGTGCCGCATTAATAGGAATGTTTCTTGAACGATCATCACTGAACCACATCAAAACTGCTTTTTCGACGTCTGCAAATGCAGCAGTTCACATACGTTTGCAACCCGAGATTTTTCTTCTTTTTTTGTTCGGTCTTTCAAGAAAGTTGACAGTGTCGATGGCAAAATTCCGAATTCACTGGCAACGTCTTTGCCGCAATCGAGAGCTGCAAAAATTTAAAGTTTTTTTTTTCTAATATGAACTGTTATTGTTTTTTCGTTTCTGCTGTTTCTATAGGAGTTAAATTCCGATGGAAGTTTTACAAATGTTGACGAGCAATAAGCAAAAGGTATCACTGAAAACCGCAGGAAACAAAAACAATACGAGGAAAGTTCTAAGAAAGAAAAAAAATTGCAGTGTTTCTGTCTGGGGATCATTGTGCACCTGAGCTGCGACCACAGAACTAACTGTTAAGTGGCTGATTCATTCAGGCATTTCAAGGTCTTTTGTGCACTTCATTGTAATGAAAGTATATGCTAAATGTACTTCGTAGTAACGAGATTTCTATAGACTCGTGTCATATGGGGAAGCTGTCTGGACCATAAAAATACTTCGTTGTAATGAAAATTTCAAAGTAAAGATATTCGTTGTAACGGAATTTTACCTGTATTGCCAAAATGTAAACATATATGTATGTTGGTTATTAAAGGCAGTGTTATTCCAGTCTGCTTGCTCATGTGGAGATTCATTAGTTGGGCAACACAATAAGAATGACTGTGGCTCTTCAATCAACTGGAATTTTCCACAAATTGTGTCACTCTAGGCTACAGCTCTTGAGTTATTTTGTACTGTAATAAAAATTTTCAGGATATGACAGGACATATGAGTTACTTTATTCTGTAATCAAATTTTTCAGGATATGAAAGGACAAATAGAAATTTTTTTGTTCATTAAAAGTTTTTTGTTACAGTTTTTTGTTTGTTTGTTTGTTTTCTAAAGGTAAAGGGACTACAAGCAGTTTTGAGAAAATGTTAATAGATTTGATGGGAAAACATTTTTTTTCTCTAACTGCTTTTGTTTTTATTAACCTAAGACTTACTATTGTAATAATACCAAGATTAAAAAATAGACCTACCTATTGGTAAGGGAGCAGCCTCTGGGAGGTCAGGCCTTAACAGATCACCCCATCTATAGGTAGCCCATTATTCATTAGTCACAAATAATAGGGAGAAATTCCTTCATGAATACTCTCAGCAAGCCGGCTTCTATGACATTCTGCATCATTGCATTCCCGTTGTTCAAAATTCTTTCCATTAAAGAAAAACTCTCAGCATCATTCTGTGTTAATCGGGCAGCCCTTAAATGCATTTCATTGTCTGTTTCTTTTAAAAAAAAAAACTGTTAATAGTGTCTAGTCCTTCTCTTGCTAGGCTTTTAAAAGAGTCCACTATTAGGAGCAATGATAAATGTGTGTCTGTTAAACAAGGAATTGAGGTTTCTTAATTTATATTTAATTTTTTTAGTTTACTTTATGTTGGATTTTAATAATTTAATATGCATTTTATCTTGCATTTTATTTTCAAATAAATTAGTTTTGAAAAAAACAATGTTTAGCTATTATTTTCCACTTTCATTCCAGTACAAATTCAGCAAAACTGATACAATTAGAAAGGATGGCACAGTGGCAAAATGGTTAGCTCATTGTCTCACAATCCAAGATTCAGGCCATCACTGGGTATTTTCTGGGTACTCCAGTTTATTCCCAAATAACAATACATGGTGAGTTGCTGCCAGTCTTCTCTTTCTGGTACAGGCCCTGGGATGGCCAGCAAGATCCTGCATTGGAATAGGCAAGTTAATCAAATGGAAGAGAAGATGAAAATGAATGAATCAATGCAATAGATGGCTACAAAAATCAAACATGGGTTTGAGTATATGACACTGACCAGTGCCAAAAGCTGAATGTTAGTTAGTCTAACTGAAGAATTAGCTTCAGAAAGCTAAGGTGCCATAGAGAACTGGTCTTTTTCCAGTATTCATGACCAAAAGGAATCATGGACTGGCCATTAGTTCATTCTTATCCATGCCAGATCAATTAAGATTATAATCACCCAGTCACTGGGCTGTCTTTGAGGATAAATTCTGTGTATGAGCAGGTTCCTCCTGAAATTCTCTCCAATCTGAAATGTAGAGTGGAAAGGCAGCACTACATGTATTATGATTATGGTTTAGTCAGTCAGTCATTTTCCAACCCGCTATATCCTAACACAGGGTCACGGGGGTCTGCTGGAACCAATCCCAGCCAACACAGGGAGCAAGGCAGGAACAAATCCTGGGCAGGGCACCAGCCCACCGCAGGACACACACACACGGGACTATTTGGGATCGCCAATACACATAACCTGCATGTCTTTGGACTGTGGGAGGAAACCAGAGCACCCGGAGGAAATCCACACAGACACGGGGAGAACATCCAAACTCCACATAGGGAGGACCAAGGAAGCGAACCCAGGTCTCCTAACTGCGAGGCAGCAGCGCTACCCACTGCGCCACCGTGCTGCCCTAATTATGGTTTATTCCTTATTTATTTTTTACTATATTTTTTCGGTTTATATATGTGCTTTATTTCAGTTTTCATGATATTTTGTAAGGAATCTAACTGTAGTGTTTATTTGGGTTTCTTTTTGTGTTATTTTTGGTGACATTTACATTTTATAATGTCATGCTATTTTGTGTCTGTGCAATGGTGTTTAGTCATCATTTGACTCATTTTGTCACACAGATGCCCCAGCAGCCACTGCACATAAATTTAGTGTCGTTGAATCTCAGAGTTATATCCCTTGGTGGATAAAACAAAAACAGCTTTCTTTCTTAGGTTATACAACAAATAGCGAGGTTCGTTTTGGTATTTTGGCTTTGGTTTTTGTTTCTTAGACTACTCCTTTTCATTCTTCCCTTTAACATGGTTTCTTTGGTCTTCCCATTGTTTTAACCTTTCCCTCTCTTGTTTCACTGTGGGGCTTGTATGTTCATCTTCCAATCCCATTTAAATCTCATAATAGCCTTTGCCTACCTGAGAGTACATACTGTGTAAAAATGTGCTAAGACATGCTACAGTCTTAAATAAATATTAAAGCAAATGAATACATAATCATCTACATATTGTGAACAATTAAATAGTTAAAAATAGATTTGCCTGTACATTAAACATTACATTGATGTAGTAGAGTAACTCCAGGGTCTTTCCTCTCTTATTGGCACTCACCCTTACATTAACATCCAGGCTGAAGTATAAAGTGAAACGATAAGTGCTTCCAGCTGCCTTGTTCAATCATAGTTTTTGAAATAAGATGGGCAAATACAGTACATGATATAGAGACATGGTCAAGTCAGTGCTCTAATTGGGTACATAAAGCAGGCAAGACAGACCAGAAATTGTTTCATCGCAGAACCAAACCAAACAAAACCTAAAAGGCAAGGAAATGATCATCACCTGAAAGCTGTAAATCAAAAGTTACAGCTCACGCCATCTCCTTGAACCTGCTTGGTTCAAACACTATAACGTAATGAAGAACTGAAACCAGAAATCTGGACAGTCTAGCACAGCCCAGGAAGTCCCAAAAAGGATTATGGAATCATTCCTTCAGATTAAGCTCATTTGTTGGATATAAAAGGTTATAAGCCAAGGTGAATGGCAGTTCAGATGACCTTGTCAAGAGAATGGCTCCAGTGAAAAGAGTAGTTCAGTGGGACAAAGAACAACATGGATGAAGGAACTATTTTTTTTTTATTAAATAAATGGGTCACAACAGCTCAAAAATGCTCATCTGTCACTACATTATAGAAAATGACAGTAAACTAGACCATTCTAAAGAATATTTGTATTTAAGGACTCTGAGAGGGTACTGAAAATAGCTTATTGTTCCTTATGTTAGGGTTTTAATGTTTTGGAGCATGCAATGTTATTTTGCACTCGTTCCGTAGCTGGAAGTGTGGGCTCATGGTGTTACCTAGTCACTGCTATATAAGATGGCAGTGTGCCATCAGATGCTACCAAGTTTGTGGATTCTGAAAACGAAACTTTAGTTTATTAGCTAACTTCAAAATCATCTTAGGGAGTCAGGACTTTGTATGGCTTATCAACTTTTAGTTGTTGTATTGGGCTTTGGTATTTTGTAGTAATGAGGCAGCTACTCATTCTATTAAACGTGTAAGCATGCCGAGTTTCCTACAGGGACCATTTTATGAAAATACCTGGGATAGTATTAATGGAGTGGAACAGCAATTCACACGATTTCTGTTTCCCGCTCTAGAATGCAGGATCACTTGCAAGAAAAAGGCTGGCATTGATTCTGCTCTGTCTTAGGCTTCACCCATCTTAGACAGGAAGGATAAAGCTTCACGTCGTCTATTTTATGTCATCACGCAACCATCTTATAAGAAGACAGCAGACAACACCTCCACATAGATTTGAGTTCATGATGGTGTCATGCAGTGTTTTCACTGGTTATTTTTTTTTGAGCCCTGCAATACTTCCATATATGTCTGCTTGTCATTTAATGTTTAAATAGTTTTTTAGTATAAAAAAAAATCAACAGACTCATTTCCTGTGTCACAGACGTGTGAGCAGGAGGCAGCTAAAGGGTCTGAGTAAGTGTAATAAAACATAGGACCAGGGGGCGGCAGAGTGTGCTGACTGTCTTTCTCAGTTCCCTACAGACCTTTTCCGGGAAATCCTGCAGGGTTCAGGTGCCTCAGAAGACGTCACTTCCGAAGTCGGCCCCTTTGATGACGTCACTTCCGAAGCCGGCCCCTTTGATGACATCACTTCCAAAGCCGGCCCCTTTGCTGACGTCACTTCTGGTTCCAGACCCTTTGCTGACATCAGTTCCTCTCCAGACCTTTAAAGCCTCCATCTTGGGCTACTGTAGTCAGTTCTGTTTTGGACTCTGTGATATACACATTTAAAAACCCTTTTGCAGCTGGGAAAAACAATATACGGATGGCTACCCCAAACCTTTATGATGTCTTGAACTCTTAATTCTTACAGATATTTTGTAAAGCTGTGAGGTGAGTGTTGTAATTGTTCTTGCAGTAAGGAGCCTGCTTTGCCAGTTATGAGGACAGTCTTGGAGCTCACCACACTAAAGATGTATCAGAGACAGAAATGATATTCGGCACAACTACTTTCCTCCATCATGCTTGGACCGTGCATATTGTCAGTCTTCAGAGCAAGAATGAAGAAGCAGAAAAAGGCATTTGCTAAGTAGCAGCAAGGTGTGAATTCTTGTGTAATGCATGATGGTGTGTCCTTGTGTAAAAATATATACAGCATGTCACATTTTCAGACAACAAATTTCACTTATTCACAGTGATGTAACTGACACCATTAAAATATCATTTATTTATTTAATTGCAAAATTGCATACAAAATTAATTGGGCACAGTTTTGTCAAAGTTTATGCGAAGCAAAACTTGGTTGTTTTGCTCACCACTAGTATCACTCGATGCTGTCCTGCTTTTGACCTTAGCCTGTTTTGACTTTGTTTATCTGTCTCATGTCCTGGTCCATTTGGCTATTTTTTACAGTTCTATCCCAGACTTTAATGTATCAAAACACCCTAAAGTACAAGCAAACTGTTGGTTCGTCAGTATAGGTTGTTTTAACTTTAAAGGCATAAACCTTTTATTTTAGAAGTACTGTATCAAACTTTGGCTTCTCACCCACAGTGGCTCAATGGATTTGTGCTTATTTTATTGCACTTTTAATTAACTTGCTATCCTTAGAAGGAGTGCTGGCTCTGCCATGCTAAGACGGTGTTAGTGTGGCTGCAGCAGGCTCCCCTTTTTATAGACTCTTCTTACGGCTGGCACTGAAGCTGCTAATTTTGACAATAGTCTGCCAGTTGAAACCACAATTATTTCCAGCCTTGGCTGTACTGTTGCCGTCATGTCTTACTTCCTGCCCAAATGCTGCCAGGGTTAGCAGTATCTGGATCATTATTTTGTATTCATTACATTTAACCCAGCATCTTTTCATACTGAACTTGAATTTAGTACCATTTAATGTTCACGTTTTGAGTGTGCTACACAGTATGGATGCTGACTTCATCCATTTTCCTCAACAAATATGCCATGGGTGTTCACAATATCACGACTGGCCAATGGAGCTAACAAAATGCAATGCAAAAGTAGATTTCAAAATTCTTTCTCACTCTTTTCATCCCAGATTAAAGGTGGTTTCTCATCTTGCACACCAGGTTTGCTGCGCAGGGTCCATCACTATACTATTTCTGCTGTGTGTTTTTGCAAGCCACATTCCCCTTGTTAACAAGTTAAAGAGAACAATGTGGCACACCATTTTACGCAGGTGTTTGTTCCAAGTGCTTCACCGTGTTTGTCTTCATTACGGCAGTTGTGACATGATTACCATCCAGGTGGGGCTATGAAGGGGCCTGTCATGCTTCAGTTCGGCTTTGTCTGTTTGCTTGAGTGCAATGATGGCTGCGACATCCCCTCTCTATGCCATTAATGCTCAAGGTGAAGGGCCCTAATTGCTTGATGAGACCCTTCCCTCCTCCTCTGGCATAGTACATGGGTGTCCACCTCACTGCCTTTTCCAGGTCATTGGAAATGATAGGTGCTGAAAGGAGGTAAATTAGTTTCTGCTGAAACTCTATCCTCCGTGCTCAGGTAGAGGACACCCCCAGCCTGCCAGATGCATTCAACCAAGACAAGCAGGAACCTGGGCCTAACAATCTAAGTGGCTGGTTGGTTGCAGGCATCTGCCTCTGAGTGGGATTAAAAGGATTAGCAGAAGCTCTGATGTTCCACCCGCCAGCATGCCAGACAGCTAACCTTGCAAAGACTTGGAAAATGTGAGGCTGGAACAGTGGAATTCAATAAATTCCACTCAATTGCCAAATACCACTGATGGATTGCTCTAACAGCACATGTGCAGTGTATATTCGTTCATTTAGCTAAATGCTAGTGAGATTATGTACATGATAAGTACAACACAATAAATATGTATTGTATAATACAAATAGTGAATATTCAGGGTAGAGTCCAATTACTCAGAAAATTCTCGTGCAAGTTAACAAAGGGAGGTGTTTTAAGTGGTCACATTTCTTTCCAGAAGTATTTGTGCATCTATACATTCAAAATTCTTTGAAAAGTGCTTTGACAATATATATATTTGATGAGACTCAACATAAACAGAAGTTCAAATTTCTCTGCCGTAACACAAGTAGTAACTTAATAAAATTAGCTTGCTCTCTGGGGGTCTGTGATGAACAGTTAATTGGTTCCAGGTTTTCACAACTTTCTCAATTTACACTTAGCGAAAATTACAGCTTGCAATTAAAATATCCATTGCATTTGATGCAAGTCACTTATTAGTTTATTGAAAATTTATAAGAGGATAAAGCAAGTGACAGAAACAAATGAACAGATGAATTTCTTATTATGGCAGCAGATTCAGGGATGCTATAACACATAAGACTGTAAACAATTCACATTAAACATCTCAGTTGTGCTCAGTAATATATCAGGCTGTGTTCTCCTAACGAGCTGGGCAACATGGCGGTGCAGTGGTTAGCATTGTGGCTTAATGGCCTCAGGAGAATGTGTTCGTATCCTGGGCTGAACACTCTCTGTATTGAGTTTGCCTAGTCTCTCTTTTTCCCTCAGATGAATGCTAAGTGAATTGATGGTTCTAAATCAGTTTAATTCAGTTCAGAGGCCGGTGCCCATTTGGGCACAAATTAACTCAGGATGGTATGTCAGTCCTTCACAATGCACAAAAGCTGGGCTGATTTTACTATATTATATGATGCATTCAGTATTTTTGATGTCAGCATTTTTCTTCACAGTCATGGTATGTATCAATTTGCCTCATCAAATTTGGTTCTAAAGTGAAGCAACTACCTTAATAAAAGAATAAGTGTCCATGGGTCCGTCTGGTTGCTATGCCTCTGTCATGTCAAAAGATGGCACATCACAAGCATTTTTAGTAATTCCATTGCATTTGTCATTCCATCAGATGGTGCATCACAAACATTAACACAGCTTTTACGAATCCCATACCAAATGATGCATAACAGAGACATATGCATTGCATGGTGCACTGCAAACCTTAATGCTGAGATCTACGTTGATTACTTCAATTTCAACCAATCTTAGACAGGTTGTGCAGCTAGTTTTTTATAAATTTAAAAATACCTACAATATCTTGTTCATGAATTTTAAAATGGAAGAAGAGGATCAGGGGTCCAAAACAAAAGCCTTAAAACTTACAGAATAAATAAATAAAATAAATTATTCAAGCCAAGTGTGTTATCAAATTTTGATCCATATCTTGCACATACTGCAAAACAGTGTATCCATGTTGTTTTAGGTAAAAAAAAAAGCAAAAAATAAAATTCAGCCTTTTTAAAAAGGGGCAGGCTTTGTGCTTCACTTGGATAACCCAAGGTTGTGGTTTCTCTGCAAAAGGTTGGTACAGACATTAGGTGAATTGGGGATAAATGTGAAAAGAATCTCTGATGAAATGTATTACTTCCAGTCTACTTTTGTTGTCACAGACAAATGAGAGTACACATCTGGGGACAATCTGTTAAAAAGTGTGTAGTAAATACTGGGAAAATCCTGTGCTGCAAAGGCTACACCCACAGAACTTCTTCAAAAAACATATGTCCCCAATTTCTCTAGTCTATATGTTTTATACTGCTGCTGTGGTTTATGAGAGATAACAAAAGGTGTTGACCAAAAGGCTTGACACTGAGAGAAAATAAAAAGTTAAAACTGCTGTTATCCATTCAGGAGCTCAATAGCACAACGTAACTGAAGCTTAATAATTGATTTGCACATAGTAATGAGCACTGTGACAACGAGCCACAGGGGATGCACAAACCAATGTTTCTTCACGCTGGTCCCAAGCCCGGATAAATGGGGAGGGTTACGTCAGGAAGGGCATCCGGTGTAAAATTTTGCCAAATCAACATGCAGACAACAATACAAATTTCCATACCTGATCAGTCAAGTCCCAAGTTAACAACGACCGCCACCAGTACTGTTAGCCAGCAGGATGCTGGCAGAAATTGGGCTACTGTTGGCCGAATAAGGAGAAGAAGATGGGGGAGACGTGTCTAGAGGAAAGAGGAGAGGAGGGAGGTAAAGAGAGTGGAACTGAGGGTGGGAACTTTGAATGTTGGCAGTATGACTGGTAAGGGGAGAGAGTTAGCAGATATGATGGAGAGAAGGAAGGTTGATATATTGTGCGTGCAAGAGACTAAATGGAAGGGGAGTAAGGCCAGGTAGATTTGAGGTGGATTGAAATTGTTCTACCATGGTGTTGATGGGAGGAGAAATGGGGTAGGGGTTATTCTAAAGGAGCAGTATGTCAAGAGTTTTTTGGAAGTGAAAAGAGTGTCAGATAGAGTAATGATTATGAAGCTGGAAATTGGAGATGTGGTGATGAATGTTGTTAGTGCATATGCCCCACAAGATGGGTGTGCGATGGATGAGAAAGATTTCTGGAGCGAGCTGGATGAAGTGATGAACAGTGTACCCAAGGGGCAGAAAGTAATGATTGAAGCGGATTTCAATGGGCATTTTGGTGAAGAGAACAGAGGAGATAAAGAGGTGAAGGGTAGCTATGGTGTCAAGGAGAGGCATGAAGAAGATCAGATTATAGTGGATTTTGCAAAAAGGTTGGGCATGTCTGTGGTGAATACATATTTTAAGAAGAGGGAGGAACATAGGGTGACATACAAGAGTGCTGGAAGATGCACACAGGTAGATTACATCCTATGCAGAAGAGTCAATTTGAAGGAGATTAAAGACTGCAAAGTAGCGGCTGGGGAAAGTGTAGTTAGACAGCATAGGATGGTGGTCTGTAGGATGACGTTGGAGATCAAGAAGAGGAGGAGAGTGAGGGCAGAACCAAGGATCAAATGGTGGAAGTTGATAAAGGAAGACTTCAAGGATGAGTTTAGGGAGGAGGTAAGACAGGCACTGGGTGGCAGTGAATAGTTACCAGATATCTGGGCAACTGCAGGAGAAGTAGTAAGGGTGACAGCAAGAAGGGTGCTTGGTGTGACATCTGGATAGAGGAAGGAGAAAAAGGAAACCTTGTGGTGGAATGGGGAAGTATAGGAGAATATACAGAGGAAGAGGATGGCGAAGAAGAAGTGGGATAGTCAGGGAGAGGCAGAAAGTAGACAAGAGTACTAGGAGATAAGGCGCAATGTGAAGAGAGAGGTAGCAAAGGCTAAAAGGTGCATGATGAGTTGTATGAGAGGTTTAACACTAAGGAGGGAGAAAAGTACCAACTGGCAAGACAAAGGGACTGAGCTGGGAAAGATGTGCAGCAGGTTAGGGTGATAAAGGATAAAGATGGAAATGTACTTACAAGCGAGGAGAGTGTGTTGAGCAGATGGAAAGAGTACTTTGAGAGGCTGATGAATGAAGAGAATGAGAGAAAGAGAAGGTTGGATGATGTGGAGATAGTGAATCAGGAAGTGCAATGGATTAGCAAGGAGGAAGTAACGACAGCTATGAAGAGGATGAAGAATGGAGGGCTGTTGGTCCAGATGACATACCTGTGGAAGCATGGAGGTGTTTAGGAGAGATGGCAGTGGAGTTTTTAACCAGACTGTTTAATGGAATCTTGGAAAGTGAGAGGATGACTGCAGAGTGGAGAAGAAGTGTACTGGTGCCAATATTTAAGAATAAGGGGGATATGCGGAGCTGTAGTAACTACTGGGGGATAAAACTGATGAAATACAACATAAAGTTATGGGAAAGGGTAGTCGAAGTTAGGTTAAGAAGTGAGGTGATGATTAGTGAGCAGCAGTATGGTTTCATGCCAAGAAAGAGCACCACAGATGCAATGTTTGCTCTTAGGGT
Organism: Polypterus bichir lapradei; assembly: GCA_026402145.1. Taxonomy (NCBI): domain Eukaryota; kingdom Metazoa; phylum Chordata; class Cladistia; order Polypteriformes; family Polypteridae; genus Polypterus; species Polypterus bichir. The sequence goes on along the minus strand of JANRMT010062854.1, from coordinate 97,232,699 downwards.
GTTGATGGAGAAATATGGAGAAGGCCAGAAGGAGTTGCATTGCTTCTTTGTGGACCTGGATAAAGCATATGACAGGGTACCTCGAGAGGAGCTGTGGTATTGTATGAGGAAGTCAGGAGTGGCAGAGAAGTATGTAAGAGTTGTACAGGATATGTACGAGGGAAGTGTGACAGTGGTGAGGTCTGTGGTAGGAGTGACAGATGCATTCAAGGTGGAGGTTGGATTACATCAGGGATCGGCTCTGAGCCCTTTCTTATTTGCAGTGGTGATGGACAGGTTGACAGATGAGATTAAACAGGAGTCCCAGTGGACTATGATGTTTGCTGATGACATTGTGATCTGTAGCGAGAGTAGGGAGCAGGTTGAGGAGACCCTGGAAAGATGGAGATATGCTCTAGAGAGGAGAGGGTTGAAGGTCAGTAGGAATAAGACAGAATACATGTGTGTAAATGAGAGGACGGTCAGTGGAAGGGTGAGGATGCAGGGAGTAGAGTTGGCGAAGGTGGATGAGTTTAAATAATTGGGATCAACAATACAGAGTTATGGGGATTGTGGAAGAGAGGTGAAAAAGAGAAGGTTTATGGATGTGGTGAGGGAGGACATGCAGGTGATGGGTGTGACAGGACAGGAAGATATGGAACAAGATGATCTACTGTGGCAACCCTTAATGGGAGCAGCCAAAAGAAGTTGAAGAATGAGTGCTTGCGACAATGGAGACAGATGCATACACAAACACATATGTAGACCACTGCAGCTACTGGAATCTACACGTTTGAGAAGTGCCTCTGCCTGGTATGATATCTTTCTGTCATTTTAACTATTGTAATTATTAAAGTAGTGGTATTGTTGAAGGGTGCATTAGAAACAATGTCAGTTCAATTCAATAAAAGTTTGCTTTTTTAGTTCATGTACAGTAGATTTATAAGCCCAGTGCACTACAAACTAACACTAATGCAGGATAGTTAAAATAAACCCAAGATTCAGGTTTATATCCAGATTGATTGTACTGCTTTATAATATCTTCAAAATATTTTTTAACATCAGAATGATTAACAATCCCATCTTGCTAATTATTGAACAATTATCTTCAAAATTAGCTCAGTAATAACAGTTGTCTCTGCTCACTTTAAAAATGTTTAGCCATACATGCAGTGACGTCAAAGCCCCTTTCTGTGTCAGACATAATACATTTGTTTTCCCATGCAGAGTGTTTGTACCTGTGTGCCCAAAAGAATCTCATCTCATCTTTGTTGCTCAGCAATGTAAAATTTCTTCATAAAAAACGCTAAATAAATAAAAAACCTATTTGGTAGACTTCTTCTAATTTTGACTGTTATGATTGTTCAGGTTCCTGATGTTTCCTGTACTCTGTTTGTTTTTCCATGCCTGCCCACACATTGGACTTCTTGCATGACAAAATATTAAACTTGATGGTTTTGACCATAGTCAAGCAATTTCCTCTATTTAGATCCATCTGGAATCCAGGACTACGAACAAGTAAATAATTCACCATTAGTGTTTATTTCCACAAATCATTTCTTGCCATGCTTGCCTGTGACCTTGTTCATTGAATATTTTCCTGAAAATTTGCTGTGCAGCCAGTTTAGCGTCCCATGATGTTTTGGTAGGCCAGCGTGACATCACAGAGTTGTAACAGTCAATGTTTGATGGGATGGTCCCTTGAGTGGGGTGTATAATCCTGACTCTAGTACTGAGATTAAAATTAACAGAAAATACAAAGAATGAAACAGGAAATATGTTGGTGTATTCATGCCTTAAAGATAATATCCTTTTGTAAGGACTTGTACGTAATACAGTATTACCCAAATTACTGTGCAGTTGATGCAAACAGGAAGGAGGGAAGAATTCTCATGCTTTAGTGTTGCACTTACATGGTAGCAGTGGCAGTGAGTGAGCAAGTGTCACAAAAAAAATGTAATTTTCAGTTCAAGAGAGGCGAGTGCCTGCTATTAAATCTGTTGGGGGCAAGCCTTAGTGATTTCATGCTTCCTGTCTGCAAGAAATTTTACTGTTCTGATATTTCATTTTATTAATTGTATCTCAGGGTGGTTGCAGTGGTGCTCTGCTGCTTCACAGTTTAGGTCAGGTCATTTTTAACCCCGATATTCTACAGAGCATAGTTGGCAGATGTTTCTGTAGACATCAGGGACAATTAAAAGACCATTGCACCATTACAATCCACTCAAAAGTACTTTGCTTTCTCTTTCCCACTTTGACTTCAATGCATTTCACTTAGTTGAGTAAAGTTCCCGAACATTTCCGCAATTTCAATCAAAGGTGAAGCAGAGGGATTTGTGTATTACTATTTCCTTTTCATGCAGTTGGGAATCTTATAGTAAACTGTGTACATAAAAAGTAGAGCAGAAGTGCCAGTTACAGCTAAAGGAATAAGATCAGCTGCCAGAGGTAGGGTGTGAGTATTCTTTCTTTAAGAGCCTTGAGCATGGACAAGACACTATATAAATAAATAAATAAAAATTATTATTATTATTATTATTATTATTATTATTATTATTATTATTATTATTATT
>JANRMT010062854.1:97216135-97230137 GCA_026402145.1 Polypterus bichir lapradei | reverse complement strand
TTATTATTATTATTATTATTATTATTATTATTATTATTATTATTATTTTTACAACATTTCTATAAGTGCAGATGACAAACAACTGAGGCTGAATAACCTAAATGTTGTGCCCATCCATACTTCTCAAGAGTACCTTCAACATGTCATTGTATCTTTCTATACTCCCTACTGCCAGACCATTCAAGTAATTATTGTTAACATTTTTGTTCAGGCTCTTCCCTTTAATGTATTCTCCATTACTGAGTTCATTCAGACTGTAGTTACAATTCTATTTTTTCAAAACATCCACATATCCAAAGAGCAACCTAAGGCAGAAGGTGGTATGGCTCAACCTAACTTTTAATTTTATAACTGGGCAGAAAATATACAAGCTATAAAATCCTGGACATGGACATAAATTGATGAACATACACGGGCTTGGTCCACAATAGAAATAAAATCCTGCAGTACTTCTTTATATTCCTTGCTTTGCACCCCAATAAATACAAGTTATAGCCAATATAGTAACAACCCAATTGTGTTTCACTCACTCAGAATATGGAACCAATGTAGGAAGTATTTTAAGGTAGAGAAGCTTTTATCTGTGGCACCTCTGCACGAGAACCACCTTTTTCCACCTTCTCAAACGTACACAGTTTTTAATGTCTGGAAAACATTCGGGATTAAATCACTTAGAGATCTGTACATAGACAACATCTTTGCATCCTACGAACAATTACACTCCAAACTGATCTTTCCAGCAATACCTTCAAATTAGAAACTTTGTTAAACAGAACCTGCCCAATTTTTTTCACCTCCCACCTACCTCTATTCCGGAAAAAATATTGATCAGTCTCAGGGACTCAGACAGTATTTCCGTAATATATAAAAACATTTTACAATCCCTCCCTTTCAAAGATCCCAGAGTACAGTGGGATAAGGATCTCTCACTCAATATCTCAGAAAAGCTGTGGAAAGTAACAATGCACAGAATTCACTCGCGCTCCATATGTACAAAGCATAGAATTATTCAATTCAAAATTATATATCGAGTGCATCTCTCTCGTTTAAAATTGTCCAAAATGTTTCCAGTGCAAGATCCGACCTGCAAACACTGCAATCAAGTTCCGACCTCATTGGGCCACAGGTTTTGGGCCTGCACCAAATTAACATTATTTTGGACCAAAATCTTAAATGCCTTTCAGACAGTCTTGGTGTCCCAATCCCTCCTAATCCACTAACAGCTGTGATTGGTGTACTCCCAGATGGGCTTAAAGTGGAGAAGGATAACACTATTGGCACATAAACTTATCTTGCTCAACTGGACCTAAGTCAGTGGGTAACTGATGTTATATACTATTTTTGAATTGGAAAAAATCTAATTCTCACTTAGATGATCTGTACAAAACTTTTTCAAAACCTGGCAGGATCTAATTAATAACATTTTAGAATAAGCATTTAAATTGAGGAAGCAGGTTCTCTTTCCTCTTTTACTCCATTTATTTATTAATTTAACTATTTACTTATATTTACTAGCTTAAAGTTTTACTCTGTGGGTTAAGCTCTCTTTCTCAGGGGTGGGGGTTGATTTGTTTCGAACATTTTATTGAAAAACTTGAGTTATTTGTATGGAATGTTATTTGATTTTAATTAAATTAATAAAATAAAAAAAAAAAACAATTCTATTTTCTTTTGAATCTTTTGTGGCATTTTGGATCTTGGCATCTGCTCCCGTTTTTTGCATCTGCTGTTTGTTCCTGGTTTTCCTTATCTGTTTGCTCTTCGGGTGCTCCTCTTTTATGGGTTTTCAAATATTAATATCACCATTTTTTTCTATACAATTTTTATGTGTTTCAGTGAACCTACAATTGAGTCTGGCTGCAGACCACCACTGGCTCTCTCAGCGGGCAGCCTGACTCAAAACACTGAATTAGTTTCTGGTAAAAGTGCTCAGTGCCCATTTAATCCAAAATACTGCATCTTAAGGAGAGAACTGAAACATCAATCAAGAAGGTGAAATCCTGAAGCAAGTTAATGATGTATTTGCCATACTGAGCAGACATCGATCTCCAAGCTGCTCTTCTAGGTGCACAGAAGAGCCTTACTGGTGGCAGATGCATCATGGTTTGTATAATCCAAAAAATACAGACTTTCATTCTGAAAAGGCAAGACGTGATTCATCAGGAAAGCAAATTGCTGAAGAGGAGCCTTCTGCTAAAAGCAGCAAATCTATGAGACTAAAAGAGCACAAAGATTCATCTTTAATTTTTTAAATTGAAATTAATACCTCTTGATGTACAATAAATAAAAGATACTTAGATAATTTCTATGTTAAATAAAAGATTTATTATTACAATTAAACTAATTATTACTCCAATCTGATTATTTCGAATTCAGTGCTGATTATGTAACAGAATACTATGCCTACTGTGGATGGAATTTGCAGGTTCTGAATCGTAGTCTTCAACATGTTCCCCAAATCTCAGAAATCTAAAGTTCAAGACATCAAGTCAATGGAGACAAAAATTTAAGTTTTAACATCTGGGCCCTGCGGTGGGCTTTGTTCCTGCCTTGTGCCCTGTGCTGGCTGAGATTGGCTCCAGCAGACCCCCGTGACCCTGTGTTAGGATATAGTGGGTTGGATGATGACTGACTGACTGACATCTGGGCCTAAATGGTTACTCTGACTCTCTTCATTCAAACCTTTGTTTATCATCTTCCTGAACACAATATTTTATGTCACCAGGATGTGACAATGCGGGTTCTTGCTTCATGCTCTCATCTCACTTTTGGGAGCCTCTTGAACCTGACACAGTCGGTAATGTAACCAGATGAGCTGGACAATGAGGATACCAAATGAAGCAAGGGGGATGGTGTAAAGTGCAGAAGTGCTTTTATTAAAAACCAACAAAACAAATCCAAAGTGTTCAAATAGTGCAGTGCAATCAAAAGTCAATAAATAAATAATCCATTAAAACAGGGTGAAATGTGGAGGTAAAAATCCAATAAATAAATCCTTTAAAAAAACGAGGTTAAAATACTGGCTGTAAGCAGCCCCTTCTTTAAAAAACACGGTGCATTCTTCAGGTGGCAGCTCCCCTGCTCCTCCCATCTGGGCCCTCCACCAGGGGAGTCGCCCTACCAGCAGCTGACTTCTCTTCCTGGTCTGGTAGCCTTTCGAACCCTTGGCTCCGTGGGGCTCCGGCAGACCGAGACTCAGGTTCCCCCAGCAACCAGGGCGCTCACAATGGGGCTTCCACTTCCCGAGCCTCTGACTCGCTCTGCCTTCCGCTGCCTTACAATCTTGGTCACTCCTGCTCCTCTGCAAAACTCAGCAGGAGTGACCAAATCCATCTGCACCCGGATACCGGCCAAACACCCAATTATTTATTTAAAACTGGCTTTGTATTCTGAGCTGCAGACCCGCTATATCACACAGGAGCCAAAGTCTGTCCCAGTAGTAACACTGCCTAGAAATGGGAAAGGCACTATATAAATAAAATGTATTATTATTATTACCATTTCCACCAGATGCAAGTTTCTACTTGGTAAACTCAATGTGCCATCCACTTCACATACAGTATGAGCCCATGACTGAGAGCATATTGAATGTTTGGGTTCGAGTTAGGTAGCGTAATGTTTTTCTTGGGTGGCATCAGAGCAGATGGAATTTTTTCCCACTGATTATGGTTCCAGATTTAAAACAGTTTTTCTAAAGCTTACAGCAAAAAGCCATATTGGATGATACTGCATGCCATGATTTATCTATGACTAAGAAATTTCTAATGGAACAGCTGTTTGATTAAAATATTAATGAAAGAAAACAAAGGGTGCAAGTGGAGGCATCACTCACCTTCTCTCTTGTTTCAGACATACATTCTTACATCTACAGTTTCTGATAAAATGTTACCAAGTTACCAGGTGGTGTGGTAGACTTTAGGGACCTTCAAAACTCATCGAGATGTTATTTTGGGACAGCTAAATGGAATAGGACTGGCAAGCTTGGTTGGGCTTAAGGGCCTGTTCTCGTCCAGATTGTTCTAATGTTCTCAATGTTATCATTAAAATAGGGGCTTTGAATTGAATAATAGAAAGGAGCACTTCCAGAACCAGTATCTTTAAAAGCAACAATGCAGCTTTAAAAACTTGTGTATTAAAGCCAAGACAGTTTTCCCTTTAAATGTAAATTCCTGTTTTCATATGCATGGTCACATGGAGTCTGATTTGAATGGGGCAAGATAGATACATTTACAGGGTGCACAGCAGCTCAAATGTCTGTCTTTTTTCCACCCCATTCAGGAAGTTAAAGACCCAGAGGAAAAGCACTAACTCCCGCCTATTCTTGAGCTCTCACTGTGCCTCTTATGAGGTTCAGGACATAAAAGCTTCACATTGTACCAGTATGGAATGTTTCTTCTTGAAGAGCAAAGGTTACAACTTGCTGAATGTGGCAGCGCCATCAACCCAATACATCTTTCTAATTTTCTGTGCCATCTCTTGACATGATGACAAACAACAGACTTATCCCACTTAGGACCCCAAATATGTTCATGCCTCTTATTCTTATTCTTTCACACAGTGCACACTGGATTAAGAAAGTATTCAAAAGCCCTCACTCTCTGTACACTTTATTGTGTTGTAGATTTCATATAAAATAGATGAATTTGCCATTTTTGCCCATAAATCTACATTCAAAAACCCACAATGACAACGTGTTTTCAGAAAGGTGTCCATATTTATTAAAAATAAAACAGAAATCTCTCATTCATGTAAGTATTCAGACCCTTAATTCAATAATTTGTAGAAAGCTTTTTGGCAGTGCTTTAAATAATTTTGGGTTAAACTGGATTTGGACTATTTGTCTTATTCTTCCCAGCAGATTTGCTCAAGCTCCATTAGAGTAGATGGGAAGTGTTTGCATACTGCCATCATCAGGTGCCTCCACAGATGTTCTAAGGGATTTAAGTACTGGATTTGACTTTGCCACTCATGGACAATCAGAGACTTGTCCTAAAGCACCTCCAGTATTGTCTTGACTTTATGCTTCAGGGCATTGTGCTGAAAGGTGATCAGTCAACCCAGTCTGAGGACAAATGCACCCTGGAGCAGGTTTTCCTCAAAGACCTCTCTGTATTTGGCTGCATTCACCCACCCCTCAATTCTGACCAGCCTCCTTGTCCCTGCCATTAAGAAGCATCAACATAGCATGATGCTGCCATCACCATGTTTCACCATAGGAATGGTATTAGGCAGGTGCTGAGCAGTACCTGATCTTTGTCAGAAACAGTTCTTGGAATTCTGCACCAAAGAGTTCAATTTGTCTCATCAGACCAGAGAATCATTTTCATCATGCTCTCAAGATCTAAGAGAGCCTTTTGAGCCTTTTACTCAAAAGTGGCTTTAGTCTAACCACTCTGCAATAGACGCCAAATTGATGGAGTGCAACTTAGATGGTCATTCATCCAACAGGATCTCCCATTTCACCAGGGGACTTCTGAAGCTCAGTTAGAGTGACCACTTGGTTTCTGGTCAGCTCCCTGACCAAGGCCCTTTTCGCCTGGTGTGATAGGATTCAGACAACAAAGGAAAATGTTTGGGGGCAGACACCCGTATACTTGAAGTATGGCTGCCAAAGATGAATGTTTCGTTCATATTAAACTGGTCTTAACAGTTCTCAGTCCAAAAAATGAAGAAACAGACAGGCAAACATGGCGGTTTTAAAGTCAGGAAGGGGAAGTGATGTCATCGGGGCAGGAACCGAAAGTGACGTCCTTGGGGCTGGAACCAGAAGTGATGTCATCAAATCCAGGTGGTATTTCCCATGGTCGGTCTGCCGATGAAAAAGAGAAAGGATCAGTGTGCTCTGCCATCCCCTGGTCTGGCACATACAGTAATTACCTTCATTTGAGCCCTTTAGCTGCCTCCCATGTGTACGTGTGTGAAAGTGGTTATTCAGTTATGCTGTGTGGCCAACTCCAGGAAGAGTCCTGGTGGTTCCAAATTTCCTCCATTTCACAATCATTAAGGGTAGTGTACTCCTAGAAACACTCAAAGCTTTACAAATGGTTTTATAACCATGCCACAATCTGTGCCTCACCACTCTTTAGACGTCATGGTTTAGTTTTTGTCCTCATAATGTCTGTGAAAACTCAGGTGCTGCTCATAGCATTTCACATAAGTCCATGTTAAACAGATTGCCTGAATAGCTATAAAATCAATTATTAATGTTTGAATGCTGGAGACCGCAGATATAAGATGCTTCACACCTTATTCAGAGTGTTATAGATCTTAAAAGTCTATAGTATCTGCAGTTAGTTAGAACAGTGCATCATGGACTAGCTGGATGCTCTTTTTTCATTCTGGTTTAGTTTGTTTGTTTAAAGAGTGCCGAAACAGATGCTTTACTTTGTTAGTCTAAATATCTGTTATTAGGTGAATCAGAAAGCCTTCTATTCCTCCATTTCAAATTGTGGCACCAGTATTGTCTTAAGAAGACACAACGCATGAGGTACAGTATGAGGAACTACTGGAAAATTAATGCTCCCTAATGCATTATTCATAGCTACTGCTCCTCATCAATCAATCAATCAATTATCCAGTCATTCACACTTTGTTTTAAAGAGTGTCATTCATGGAGTTTACCACAACAAGGCATTTTACCAAAAAAACTAGGACATATTTCAAAATAAACAGTAAATGGGAGACCTTTGAATTAAATGTTACAAGTAAAAACTTAAAAGTGTACATACAGTAAGTTACACAATTAAATAATATGCAGAGTAGATTAATAGCCTGTGAAAACAGTATGGGAGTATTAGGATCAAAATAGTGTGTTACAGAAGAATGGAATAACAATAGAGTAACAGATGAAGATGATTTAAATGCAAGAGACAAAGGGTTGGTCTTTAAGCATGATATGAATAAGCCATTAAATGGAGCCTCAGACAGTACAAGTTCAAAACAGTAAGATCCAACATAGAAAATTTATACTGACATGAACTTAGACTTTTAAAATATTGTTTGCTTTCATATTTTAATAATTGTGTGATTTGCTTTCATATTTTGCAAGAGAATAGATATGATCATGCTATGCCTGTTCTACTTAGACAATACCTGGTCAGAACCAGTATAAACTATAAACTAGAGGTCTGTTGTTAGTCTGCAAGGACAAAAAAGAAGTCTAACCTAACCCAGGGCTACATAAGAAATGGGCTTAGTTGGTAGAAGGCTAAAGGGCATAAGTCGTGCCTAGCCAGTACTGGTCCAAGGGCACAAGGCCTGAACATGACAGGGGAGTTGACTCCTACACTGTGATATCTCATTGTGCTACAAGATGTGCAGCATGGAAGCACAGGACTGGCATAAATTAAAAGCTATACAGAAGCCCAGTGTCTATCATGCCATCTGTTACATTCACAGTCCATGTCTGATGAGAGAGCAACCTGCTCATTACATAACCAAGATGAAAATGCCACCTGGCCATCTAGTCACATTGGATACCTAGACTCCTAGCAAGAAGAGCTGCTATCCATCCAGGTTGAATTGGTATAATAAGTCACATTCATTTTGCTTTACTTCTGTCTGTTTTAGATAGATTAGAAGTCTTAAGTTATCGAATGATAATCTATAATTCATTAATAAAAATGCAAACCTACTCTCCTGCTTGTTGTTTGGAGTAATAAATATAAGGGAAAGGGGAAAGAATTTAGCCACAGTAGTAGTGCACCCCAACAGTGGCCATAAGTGGAGATGCAGATTGCAGCTGCATCTTTGTGGCAGGCTGGTGAGTGAAAACATGCGAGCGAAGCAGTACAGATTTGGGACACTCTGTGCTGGTCTATGTAATAAATAGTCTGAAAGTGAGAACAGGGTGAAAACAGAACCTGTCTATGATAAAGCAAGGGCTCACTGAGAGTTGCAAAAGTGGTCTTTGGAACTTACAGATGGTTAGTGGATCTCAATTACCTGGCTGGCTGGTAAGACTAGTAAGAATGACAAGTAATCCTGGGCATTGAAATTAATAGTTTCATAAATCAGAAGGAGTTTTAACTTTTAAATATAAAAGCAACTTATTAGAAGCCATACATGTTGGCTGCTTAGTTCAGCAAGATAATGAGAAATGTGTTTATTACAACAGCCTGATTCACTTTGTTGATAATTCATATTAGGAAAATCACTAAAACATGAATCACAGTTAATTCTGCATCAAAGGAAAAGGGAAAAGTTGGGCTCCGGTAATGTTCTATAAGATGTAAAAAGATGTCTCGATGAATGTTGAAATGTGGTTTCAAATCTCAGCGCTCTGGTGAGTTGACTCCCCAAGACAGTAGGTGAAGGTAAAAACTTGCTCGAGCTATGTCCCTCTGAAATTGACTCAAGATTTAAGTTCAAGATCCTACAAGCAACAATGTGGTGCAGTAGGTAGTTCTGTTGCCTCACGGATTTAGGATCCTGGGTTTGAACTCCAAGCCTTAATGTCATTTGTGTGGAGCTTACACATTATTCCAATGTCTGGATGGGTGGTGTTCCGCCAGATGCTCTAGTTTTCTTCCCACATTCCTAAAGATGTGCAGGCTGGGTTATTGGCAGACTGAAACTGGTGTTACTTCCTGAGGGCATGAATTTTTGTTTGTTTTTTACCTTAGTGTCTCATGCATTCTGGGTCTTGTTCAGTTGTTTTTGTTAGCCTTCTATGAATGGGGTATGGAATATATGTAGTAGCTCACATTTTACTAAGCCAAAGAATTGCAAAAGCAAGGTATACAGTGTGATTTGTCTTGTCTTTGAAGAACACAGTCTTATTTGCCTGTTGACTTTGTAGATGATATATTTCCCTCATGTATTTATACTGTAGAAAGGTGTTGAAATTTCATAATTTCCAAATAAATAGGTTTTACACAGTATCACTCTCACCACGGTTATAACTCCGGATTTTTTGACTCAGGAATTATGTGGGGTAGGTATTTAATTTTATACATACATTGGCGTTAAGAAATGATTAATGTGATGTTCATGCGCCCTGTGTTGGCTGGGATTGGCTCCAGCAGACCCCTGTGACCCTGTAGTTAGGATTTAGCGGGTTGGATAATGAATGGATGGATGGACTGTGGTGCGTCTTTTATGATAGCCATTCAACCTACGTATGTGCTCTCAGCAGTTGTTTCTTGATTCAATGTTATTGAAGCCACACTATAAACTGCAAAAATTACCCTAGCTGTATACATGAATTGAGATTTCAGGCTCTGCAGCTTTCTATCTTAAGCAATCTAATTCACGTGCAGCCACTGGTTTTCATGTCATCAACATGGATCAACCAATATAAAGTAAATCATTTCAAAATCAGTAGTCAAAACAGCACACTGAATTCCTAATTACCAAAACTAACAAGGATTCCCAGATTTTGCACATTAAATAGCATGCAAATTGTTCTTATTTTGTAGTTAGGTTGTTTTCCCTGGCTTCTGTTTATGTTCCACTTTTATGTCTTCTTGCTTTATTTTAAATTATGTTTCATATGTTTGATGTAATTATATATTGTTACATTTATTTATTTATTTGTTTATTATCTATTTTCTATGTGTAAGATGTTGTTCTCCCTAGGGGTGGCACCTCAAGAGGCAGGGCCACCCTGACATTACCATAGCTGAGACCTTTTCCTGAGTACATTCTGAGTTAGGGAAGTGATTCCAGTATGGTGCATTGTATTTAGGAAGTGTCATTGTGAGTATTATTTTTTTCATATGAATTTTGTCATTTTCTGATTATTTTCTGTTCTAGTTTCTGGATTCTTATTACAGATTGTAATTGGGAGTTACTCCTTGTGAATTGCCTTTTAGGCAACTCCTTCTCACTCTTTTATATTCCTATATTCTTTTCGATTTTTGAATAAATTCTGCTATTCATGAAGATTCTTAGATTTGGATTGTCTCTCAATGTTCTTTTACTGGTTCCTTTCCTTGAGAGGTTTCTAAAGGCATTTTCACACTCATAGTCCATTTGCTTTGTTCAGAATCAGGAGACATTTCATTACTTTGTTTCAAGTTCTAGTTAGTTTGGTTGCATTTTACACTGTAAACTTTCAAGTGAACTAAACATATCAATAAATATCCCATGGGCATGTTGTAGATTTGTTTCATTGGGTAAAAAACATTTTTTCCCTGATAAAAAATATCACGACTGAAGGACATGTTTCAGATAGCTGAGTGTGCACCACAAGTGAAGCTCTGCTGATGGCATACATTGATGTACAGTACTCCAGTTTTATGATAATAGACTTATCAAGTAACTTTTATTTAACTTTATGATGATGCACATTTATTCTTCAATTGCCACAATATGAACATAACCTTAATTTAGTTTATCTCAAATCATATGTTTATTGTCTTAATTCTTGAATATATTTGTTATTATTGTTTACTTCAGAATGTTTGACTGGCATTGACTAACATGTCAATGTTAGTTTGCATGTTGAGAGGATGCCCCGCCTGAACACAGCTGTGTTCATGGTGTAAGATTAGGATTTTGATCTCACTTGGCACTGCTGTTCATTTTTGGGACCTCTCTATGTGCTCCGATTGACCCGATCACAAGTAAATTTACACCAATCAGGTCAACCACTGCCTAATTGTGTGCACAAGAGGCTCTGTGGTTGAATCAGATGCTGTATTGATTGGGTGATTAATTGTGTTATGTTTGTACCAGTATTTCTTTTTTTTTACCTTTTTATTGTTATAATGTTTCATGTTAATCCTTGAAACGTTATGCTATGAATGAGATTCCCAAATTACTGACAGCAGACACTCAGCATGACTACCATGGCATACAAAATGTCAGACATAATGCACAGTATTTCATGTAGTTAAATCGGTCCCCTGATGGATTACATTCAGACCTGATGTGAATCACTCCACGGTTCGCCTTGGTACTGCGCTGAGGCCACCCTGTGCAAACAGTCTTGGTTTGGTTGTCTTGGTTCACACCACAGTGTGATTGCCATGTACACATCAACCTAAATGAACCAGACGTTCAGGTGAATTGCACAAGAGTTTTGAAAAAAAAAACAACTGGTAGAAAAGAACTAGATGTGAAAACACCTTTAGATCTTTTGGAATGTTAAAGTTTTCAGCTGTCCAGTTTTGGTGAGCCTATGCCTACTGCAGCTTCAGCATTCTGTTCTTGGTTGACAGGAGTGGAAACTGATATGGTTTTCTGCTGTCATATCCCATCCATATAAGCCCCACGTCAGGGTGTGCCAGGAAATGACATGGCAATTCTGCGGGATTAATACAGCCACAACACTTTAGGATGCTCTCCATGTTTCTCTATTTCTGTTAGATGGGGTGCTCTTAGTGCTGCAGAGATTATCTCCTCCAGGTTAGGTCATAGAATGCCGAAGTTTGGAAGGTAGTAAGTTATGGAGGGCCGCATTCAAGAGTGCCAGAGTTGAACACAGTTTAACAGGTAAGCAGCTGTGCTGCTCCGGCATGTCTAGTGTCTAGTGACTTTGGGTGTGTGGTAATGTATTTTTTAACTTTAATTTGTCGGTAGCAATAACCAGTCAGTGTTAAACTAAGAGTTTTCCTCGTTTTACTAGAAATCTCTGGAAACAAAGAATTTTCTCAGCATTTCTCCTGTCAAAACCAAAGAAATACTTGTTCGCCAACTTTGGTATTTGGTCAGAATTTTTTTGTTCCTTGACAGATCATTTTGACTTCATATCTATTAGACCCCTACATGCTAAAGGTTTTCCTCTTGCACAACAGATACAGAATTTTTTCTTTCTCTCAGGCATCCATGTATTCATTCTGTTATACAAAAGCTGAACTACCATTGCTTGGCTCTGGATGTAGAAAATCATTACCAACTGTATTACACTCACCGTCAAACTCCAACACAAACCTGGTGTTCTACCATCACTTGAGCATCAAATTCCTTGGTCAGGATTTAATATAATTCTAAAACATCAATATACTTCTGTAGAATTCATTAATGTGGATCCAGTAATAGAAAACAGAAATCAGCCAAGATTTTGTCAAAAACAAATTTAGGTCTGGATACAAGAAACCAAAACAACAATAGAAAGATGACAGCTAAGCCAGAACTTAGAAAAAACAAGTAAACCAAAAGTAAGCAAACATCACGATTATATAAATCTAACAGGAGCACTTTGTAAAAAGAAAAAAAAAACTTGTGTGGGTAAAGTGTTTAAAATATAAATTTTCATCAGGTCAAAGTACAGTAATTTCACTTTAATAGCAACAAGAATCTCAATTAGTTAAACAGGGCATGGTTACAAAAGGCTAAATAAAAGCAGACCAAAGACAGAAATGATCCTGTCCTTCTGTGATGAACCTGGACTGTTGGGTCTAGAGGGAAAAGTTTTTATAGCTATCATGTTTTGTAAATTTCTTTTACTCCACTGCATAGCAACATGTCCCTTCTGTTGTCTTAATGAAGGACGGTCACTATTATTGCAATACCAGTCATGGCTTAGTCCTACTAATTCAAGGTTTTTTCATTTCTTGTTTCTTTGTACCAAAATCTATTATGGATTTTTTCTCTAATTTTCTGGATTTGTATCTGGAATTATGTACTAGTCCAAATGTATACTAACTTTCCCTCTTGCGACTAAGTCTTCCCTGAATGTAATTTCCTGTTTTTCACCAACACATGCATATATAAGGACCTGCTAGTAAACACAGCATTGGGCACTCAATATAAAGAGCAGAATATTTCAAAAAGTATAACGTCACAGGGCAGCATGGTGGCACAGTGGGTAGCACTGCTGCCTTGCAGTTAGGAGACCCGGGTCCTTCCTGCGTGGAGTTTGCATGTTCTCCCCTTGCCTGCGTGGTTTTCCTCTGGGTGCTCCGGTTTCCTCCCAAGGTCCAAAGATATGCAGGTTAGATGCATTGTCCCTAGTGTGTGTGCATGTGCGTGCCCTGCGGTGGGTTGGCGCCCTGCCCGGGGTTTGTTTCCTGCCTTGCGCCCTGTGTTGGCTGGGATTGGCTCCAGCAGACCCCCGTGACCCTGTAGTTAGGATATAGCAGGTTGGATAATGGATGGATGGATGGATAATGTCACAAGTATATATGTGGAAAATGAATAATATTTCGGTAGTATCATTAAATTAAATTGCCACAATCTGTCTGAAATCTTTCAAGTCAGGTTTTTGGTGTCACCCAGCATCGAGATAGCTTGATTATTTTTAAATTTTATTAATTTAAATTAAAAGCAAATAACTGTATAATCAAATAAAACTTAACAGAACCAAAATTCAACCCCTACCCAAAAGAAGGAGAAGAGAACCGGCCAATAAATCAAATCTTTGAAGCAGTAAGGAAGGAAGAGTATCCTTTTCCCCAATATAGAAGCTTATTCTAAAATGTTATTGATTAGAACCTGCCATATTTGTAAACGTTTTGAACAGATCCACTGATTGTGAATTTGATTTTTTCCAATTTCATATAGTACTAGCTGTGTAAGCCCGTGCTGTAAAAAGCCTGGGATCCTAGAAACTATTGAAATCGTCAGAAAAAAATTGAAATGCAGAGCCAGAGGTTTCGTTTTGCGGATGTGCTTGTCCCCCTTGTCTATCAGTGGCTAAGAGAGTTTCTCTCTCGTTTATCTTTCCTTGGTGGTTTCACTTTGGTGACGGAGTCACTTTCTTTTAGCTTCATGCTGTAGCCTCGTACGTCTTTCTTTTTCCAATATGTTAATTTGAGGCCATCTTGCTGGCTCTTTGAGCTTCATGCTGTAGCCTCGCCCTTCCGGGCCGCCTCACACTTCCAGGTTGGACAGACAGACACGCACACTTCCACGCTTTGACATTCATATATAAGATAGAATATCAGTTACCCACTGACTTAAAGGTGGTGGGTTGGGATTCTTCCAGTCTGATCATGGAGTTTAACTTACTACACACTCATCTCATAGGTGGTGTCTTAACCCCCTGTCATTAGCTGATGAGCACTGTACAGAATTCATATCCAAGCAAATTGATTATTTTCTGGAGGCAAATACA
>JANRMT010062854.1:97184338-97206135 GCA_026402145.1 Polypterus bichir lapradei | reverse complement strand
ATATATATATATATATACTGTATATATTCTGTGTGTGTGTGTGTTTATATAAATATGTGTGTAAATTGTTTTTATATTTTATTTCTCTGCTACCAAACTGTGATTGTAGGGTGGAGTCAGAGAGGAAGAAAGTGGATTCTGGTCCTCAGACCTTTCTATTGGGAAAATGAGGCATTTATATTTAACTTTGATTGACTTTATATTCTAAAATGTCACGCAATGATGATCAATAGTCTGCCACATCCTGCTGTTGCTAAAAACAAGAAGAGCTCTATGATTGTGGTGTTAAGAGTATAGAGAATAATGGGAGTGTCAACCTCAGCTCAGAAAGTGTGCTGAGGGAGTGCCACTAAATTTCTCAGTTTCTGCATTAGCTATAATAATTAATAAATAACAATAATTACAATAATAATCATAACATATTTTATGCATAAGGACATTTCATAATACTGTGAAACACTGTTTATAAATAAGTTAAAAGAAAGACATATATACTGTATGTATACAATTCATACATATATTGGTATGAATGCAGTATATACATATTTATATTATGTTGCTTTAGGGGGCTTTGAGGGATTTTTTTTATATAATAGAGAGATATGTATATATGTATATAGCGACCTGTAGAAGATGAACTGAGCCCCAACCTCTATTATAAACTGGACCAAAGACAGTCATGGATTCAAACGGCTTGTTTATACACCCATCCATTATCCAACCCGTTATATCCCAACTACAGGATCACGGGGGTCTGCTGGAGCCAATCCCAGCCAACACAGGGCGCAAGGCAGGAAACAAACCCTGGACAGGGCACCAGCCAACCGCAGGGCACACACACACACACCCACACCCACACATCAAGCACACACTAGGGGCAATTTAGGATCGCCAATGCACCTAACTTGCATGTCTTTGGACTGTGGGAGGAAACCGGAGTACCCAGAGGAATCCCACGCAGACACGGGGAGAACATGCAAACTCCACGCAGGGAGGACCCAGGAAGCGAACAAGGCTTGTTTATTTCTAGCAAAATACCTTATTACAGCTGGTACATTAAGGAGAACAGGGTTTCTGTTCCAGGTCCTCCCTGTGTGGAGTTTGCATGATCTCTCCAGGTGCCTTGGCTCCCTACCACAGTGCAAAGCCATGCAGGTTAGGTGGATTAGCAATTCTGAATTGTCACTAGTGTGTGGTTGGGATGTGTGTGTGAGTGTGTGTTCACCCTGTGATGGACTGGTGCCCTGTCCAAGGTTTGTTCCTGCCTTGCATCCTATGCTAGCTGGGATAGGCTCCAGCACCCACCAATCCCCCCAACTGACCCCGTTCAGGACAAGGTGAGTTAGACTGATTGATTGACATTATTACAGGCATCAATTTCACACAAACACAAATTCTCATCTTCTTTCTTCCCTCATTCCTTCCTTTAAATCACCACTGTTTCTCTGGTGAGCCCATACTTTCTTCCCAGTATATGTGCAGTATTGCATTCTATGTATAGGTTTTGTTTTATATTTGCACTTATTTATATGTCTGTCTTTACTGGCATTATATTTTTGTCAACTGTTCTGAGAAGATATGCAGGTAAGAATTTTATTGTACTCACACTGTTCCATTCCATTCAAGCTAGTGTGATGCTGAGGTGACACCCATTGTACTTCTGCACTCAGGTTCTAATCTGGAATCCTGAGGTGGTTTGTCATGTGGTGGATGCAGCAACGTGTTGTATCAGTGCATGCTCCCTTAACCTTATGTCCCCATGCCAATATAACCCATAAAACTTGAACAATAATAAAAGAAATAGAAATATTAAAGAAACTATCAATTAAATTAAATACTTTATAATCAACATGTAATCACCTTTTTAAAAGTTAGTTTTAAGGCATAGGTTGTGAAAGGCTGTTGAATGTAAACAGGTAGAGAGTTCCATAATGTGGGAGCAGAAGCACGCCATGCTCAGTCACCCAGTGACTGGTGTTTAGAGTGGGGGACAGTAAATACTTCTTAGGAGATTGCAAATTGTGACATGGTGTTGCAGTGTGTGGTGAATATAATCAATAATTAGTATGTCACTGTGATGTATGCTTTAATTGGTTATGCAGACTAATACTGTATGCGATCTTTGCTAATTTTCCATGTTTTATACATAGATTTAGTGTGCATATGTAAGTATTTTAGCTTGTACTGTGAATATGAAGAGCTAAGGTAAACGTCCAGAGACAAACTGGGACAAGATTACAGCTGAAGATCCCGCATAAAAATATTTGCTGTAATGTTTCTGGTTGAAGAAACAGAGAGTAGAAGTGATGTATATTAAATAGATAGATAGATAGATAGATAGATAGATAGATAGATAGATAGATAGTATGGACTATGGCCAGCCATTCATCCCGGCCAATACCCCCAGGCCTCCAGAGGGAGCCCTCCCTGCAACATGAAGATGCCCCAAATTACAGCAGGGCATCATGGACTATGGAGTTTTCCTGTACAGCCCTGCTGGATAATGTCGGGGCCACCAGGGGTCGCTGCAGGGAGGCCCAGGGACTGTTATTTGCCCTATAAACTGGAAGTACGTCTTAGTCACAGCGACAGAGGAAATGACGTACTTCCAGGATGAAGAAGAGGAGTTTTTACCTGACCCGGAAGTGCTGGATAATCACGTGGACTGAGGGCTCAGCAGCACTTCCGGGTCATGGACTATAAAGGACTCTGAGAAATCCCAGACGGACGAGCTGAGTCAGGTGGCAGGGGACAACGCGTCTGGGAGAGTGGCGGATTGCTTATTATTGTGATTTATTAGTGTTTATAAATATAGTGGAGTGGAGGGTGCTTTGTGCACTGTATTGCTTTAATAAAGTCAAGAATTGGACTTTTATCTGCTGTCTGGCGTCTGGTCTGAGGGTTCAAGGGGACGACAGCGTCCCTTATCCGTCACAATAGATAGATACTTTATTAATCCCAAGGGGAAATTCACATACTCCAGCAGCAGCATACTGATAAAGAACAATATTAAATTAAAGAGTGATAACAATGAAGGTATAACAGACAGACAATAACTTTGTATAATATTAATGTTTACCCCCCCCCATATGGAATTGAAGAGTCGCATAGTGTGCAGGAGAAACGATCTCCTCAGTCTGTCAGTGGAGCAGGACAGTGACAGCAGTCTGTTGCTGAAGCTGCTCCTCTGTCTGGAGATGATACTGTTTAGTGGATGCAGTGGATTCTCCATGATTGACAGGAGCCTGCTCAGTGTCCGTCACTCTGCCACGGATGTCAAACTGTCCAGCTCCATGTCTACAATAGAGCCTGCCTTCCTCACCAGTTTGTCCATGCGTAAGGCATCTCTCTTCTTTATGCTGCATCCCCAGCACACCACCGTGAAGAAGAGGGCGCTCGCCACAACTGTATGATAGAACATCTGCAGCATCTTATTGCAGATGTTGAAGGATGCCAGCCTTCTAAGGAAGTATAGTCGGCTTTGTCCTTTCTTACACAGAGCATCAGTATTGGCAGTCCAGTCCAATTTATCATCCAGCTGCACTCCCAGGTATTCATAGGTCTGCACCTTCTGTACACAGTCATCTCTGATGATCACGGGGTCCATGAGGGGCCTGGGCCTCCTAAAATCCACCACCAGCTCCTTGGTTTTGCTGGAACACTGTTTATTGGTCTAATTTTTAAATAATACTAATAATATAAGATAATAGCAGAGTTGGTGCTACAAACTTTCTTGCTCAGTTTTTAATTGTGTATCACAGTGGTTTAACATCTTTGTGCTGTCTTACTGGAGATCATCAAGTCACCTGGACAAGGCCAAGAGAGAAAACACCTGACATTCAGACAAGAAACATGCCCTTCTACCAAAAACTCTTGTTTGATTATATTGATGTGGGACCTTCAATTAAATCAGCTTTAAAAGTCAAGCTAAGTGCTATCTTTTCCTCTAATGTTCAAGTATTTTGTCCTCCACCGGCTGTTTTGAAGTGTGTATGGGTGTTTTAGGGCTAGTATTAAACTTGGAGATAAAAGGTCTTATTTTTATCAAAGTACAGGTATATAATAATGTAGGAGAGTGTTATATGTGAGCAAAAGAAATATGTTTTTACCAAAAGAAATTTGGTTTATGGTATACTTCTTGGGGGTTGGAACCAAGGTAACAAAACCAAGAAAACCAAGAAAGTCTGTGAAGGACGCAAATTATGGTGTCAGTTTGTAGGCAGAGGCTCAAGAACTGGACAGCAGACCAAGAGGTTGTAGGTTCCATAAGTCACTTAACCTGCCTGTCCTCCAACTGGAATAAAAGGAGTAGATAACTGTACTCTTAGAGTCCCTTGTAATTGTGTTTGCTATAGAAGAGAGTTATATAAAATAATGTTTCGCAGCCACATTTCTGACAGTTGATTCAATACAATCTGTTGTCATTTATATACAGCCTATAATATGACAGATATGATGAGGATAAAGAAAATGAAAAACACAACAGTTTTGCAGCCTATTATATGAAGCACTTCTTATAAGTCAAAATGATATTAAGGAAGGTAAGCTGTGCCATCACTTAATAGTTCCAATGGTGAGATGATTTGAGGAATGTTAACTTGAATTTTTCTATTTTTTTAACCCAAAAACAATAATTATACACATTTATTGCAATGAATCCCAGTATGTTCAAAGGTTTGTCCTTGAGGCTTATTTATGGTGATTAGAAAGGAGGGTGAGTGGAATTTGTTTTCTTTTCCACATAAAGACAAACAAAACATAAAAGAGGAGTGCTGAGATCTAAGGATTATATGTTAATAGCTAAAGATAAAAAAGCAAACTTTCATATGGTGGTGATGTGTGATAATCTTTTAGTCAGGTAAACAGAGAGGAAGACATTTTTGTAAAAAAATGAGGCCATCTTTCATTAATTTGAGGTGACAAAGAATTTTACAAAACCAAGCTTTCAAATAAAATAGGAATACAAAGATTACAGAAACAACCTTAATATTTAGTACGCTTTGAGAAACACTGCAGCTATGTGCCTGGTTGGTTTCTGTCTTGCACCTGATACCATCCAGATAGGAGCCAATACCCTAAAGTTTCATTAAGTTACATTAATGGTTTAATGAGCAGTTTAAAGCACTATGCATTATGTTTCATTTAATTAAAGAAGAGGCTTGGTTTTGAATGGATTGATGAAACATTTGATAACGGTATGATCAAAACTCACTAATATGTTAAATTCTTGCCCTCACACACCTTAACTAGAAGCAAAGTTTAACTCAATGCCAGAGTCTTGAATCAAGGCTTAAATAAATATACTGTCTTCATTACGTGGCTGCATGGCACCTGATAATATAGTGACAAGAAGAGACAGTAAAAGTGTTGGGTCACCCATGGGCAAACCCTGTAAAAGTGATTTTCAAAATGAAAACAAAATGCAATTAATTGCATTTGTGAAGACATCTGTTCCTATGGGAGTCTGGTTCTGACTGGTTACAAAATGGTAATGTGGACTTCCAGCAGGAAGAAGCAGGCCCAGGCAGACAAACACCGGAAGGGATGTTGGTGGTGGAACAGTCGTCAATCTTCCAGTCTGAAGAGGGAGGACAAGAGAAGGCGTTATCACATAGCGCCAACCCCTGGAGTGGTGGAGAATTACCATCATCATAGCACTTAAAGTGTCTCCTATGCGCACACACATGACACTATCTATCTCTCTATCTAAAGTCACCAGGTCACAGAAAATAAGCAGAGGGAAGAGATTGTATTCATGCTGAAATATTACATCATGTAACCTGCTTGTGAAGTTTGTGAGGTGAACAAGATGGAGTCTAAATTACATTTTAGCAATGTACAGACTAATCTTTATTTAATGCTAGTGTCTGTGATATTATATGTAACATTATCAGCATTTTGGTCAAACAAAACACTGAAAACATCCTGCATTCATGCACATGTGGTCTGATAAAACCCTGTCATCTTCTTCAGCAGTAGATGTACATCCAAGGAAGTCACAGTCCATTTACATGAATGTTCTCTGCTATCATATTGTATTTCTTCTTTCAAAGTTCCATAGCTTATCATGGTGGCTTACACTCTTGTAATACTGTACAAAAAGGGGGACAGATGCTAATTAAGACCCTGACATTCCCCGGGTGTTTTCACACTAGTGCTGCAGCTCCACTTTCAGGACATGTATTAGACCAAGAGGGTGTTACACTCCACACTTTAATAGCTGCTGTTTATTTTGACTACATTTTAAGAACAAAGGTTAGGCCTACTGAAGAGGTACAGTTAGGTGAATATTTCATGAAATACTTGATAAATTAGCAGGTCCAATTGTTATCTAAGCTTTTTTAAGTCTTGATTTTCATTTGATCGGTTTTAAATAAAGTTATGTAATAAACTGTTAACAAACACATGAAAGTTAAGTATTCTCACTTTGCTTTTTCATGTGAAATTAAGTCCATCCATTATCTGAACCACTTTATCAGATGTTAAGATTATGAGTACCACGTGAAAGAGTTTCTTCTTTAAGGGAATGATGCACCCAAACAGGAAGGAGGGTTGATCCCAACACAGGTTCAGAACTCTTTAGATCAAATGATTTTATACTACCCAGAGTTACAACCTGATATCAGATGATCACTAATATGTGGCTGTTTAGTTAGAATAGCAGTAAACCTTCTTTGCCCCTGGTAGAAACTGAATAAATGAATAAAATCACAGATCTGGACTGGACACAGGAAGAATAATCCTGTTTATTTACTTTTACACCAAGAGAGACAGAAGAGCAGCCGCATCCTTACGTGTATGTTTATACGTAACTGCATATTGTATGATTAAATTCACACACAAACATATATGTATATAAAAAATGTATTAATGTAAGTTAGAGATCGCAAGCAGGATTCCTATCTACAATAAGGCTGATAATGCATGTGCTGTCTTTTTGTGATCCTCTAGTGCCCCCTGCAGTAATAAAATATGAAGAGCACTGCAGCATGGGGCTGATGAAAGGTTTGCACAGCCACAGTATAGACATCTCTTTAAAAATGGTCCATACAACATCATCTACATTTTATGTATAGAATGTTTATTGCATTCTCTGGCAGAACATTTATTGTACTACACATAGATGCTGACATGCATAAAAACCTATTTATTGCACTGTAAGTGATATTGCATTTTGCTTTTTGTTAACTGTTAATTACCTTCTTCCCGCTTTTTATACATACATATTTTTATGGTTTGAATTTGGAAAGCCTACAGGAGAGCAGTATCAGATGTGAGGTACCACCTTACTAGAGACAAGAAGACCAGCAGACTACCACTCAGAGAGAGGGAGGAAAAGAGAGTGAGAGAAATGGTTTGCCATACTGGTGGTAGGAAAGTTTCTGCCTGTGAGGGAATGTAGAGTCCATTAGGAGATGGCACACCCTGTATGTCTGCTGTGTGCCAGAATGAGTTTGAGAGCACTGTGCCGTGGATGACAGCATTCCATGCTCCCTTAGAAAGCCCGGTATCAAGAGGTGGACAGGATTTCCTGACTCACCTACTAAAAAGGTAACGAGGGCAAGGAGAATACTCCAGAAAAGGCAGCAGCTCCTAGCCACTAAAGACTATACAGTCCCAGAAACATATGTATGGTATGATGTTCTTCCACTGATGGGTGAAGAGTATCTGAAACTCAGCAGGTCAGGACCACCATAAGCCAATTGAGGAAGTTCTAACCTTGTGGTCATGAACCAAATGGAGGACTGCTCAATGATCCCAGGCACCAAGAGATGTCTGAGCACAAGGATGGAGTGAATAGGAGAAACCAGCAGCTGGACAGAAAGAATGAAGGTGAAAATGGCAATGCTTTTTGTGTGGAAGTGGCTAGACAAGTAGAAAGCCTCCTCTCCAGATACACAGGCTAATGATCAGTATTGTTTGGCCTGGATGTTTAGTTTGTGTAGTGTTTTGTGTGAGACCATAGCTTTCTTGAATTTATTTTTGTCTGATAAAAGTGTAATTGTTAGTTCATTTGTGCCTTTTTGGAGTACCTATCACAAAGATAACTACCCTAAATATAGAAATGCTACCACATTTCATGTCTGCGTTATCCAGAGAGTGGAGGCTAACAGACAAGTGAAAAGCTTCAGAGGTCTTAAGATGTGCTAACACTAGGATGGAGATCAGGCAAAATCTTTTATGACTAACTTTGTAATTGTGGGTTGTAGTGTAGTGGTAGTACGGAGTGAGAGAGGATGTTGTGACCCGGTAGCTACATTTCTTTATAGAGCCAACCATGTCTTCATATCAAGATTCAACTCATTATAGAACAAATTTCTTCCAGTCATGGGTTTACTGGGTCAGTTTAACAGATCATAATGTCACCCATAACTTTTACTGTGGGAGTGTTCCCTTGACAAACACACTGAAAAACAGATGGCTACTATAAAATGTTATGCTTTATTTACACAAGTCACTTTGGCACTTAGAACAGCCTGAGTTCAGTGAAGCATGAACTCTATTAGTTCTTGCAAAAATGACACAGAAGTGGTAGGCATTTAAAAACAGTGTTTGACACTTCCTGAAGGCTAGAGAAGAGCAGGTCTCTTTTATGAGCTGCTCACTCCACTTCAGCTCAGACAACCTGCACTGAGAGGTGTTTTAGTATCTTAGCAGGCCACTAAAGTAAAGGGAATTCATCTTCATGTTCCAGAAACCAAATAAAGACTATTCAAGCCTTGGCAGATTATTCTGATGTAAACAATGCTAAGGCGGATGATCAGTAATAATAAAAAGGATATATATTTAAGTAAGTTATGGTTTAATAATCATGGACCATTCCTATTAGTGGACTTACAGCAGCCTGTGCCAGAAAGGCCATTATATTGCCAACCAAGCTGCAGTGACACCTGCCATGATCAATTCAATAGCACTCACTATTCTCTGGCCATGTCATTATAGGCTTATTGGTTTAAACATTAGTGATGTCAACTGACACTGTCATTCGCTATAGCAGACCATTTTTGTATTCTCTGACAACAGTAGAACCTAATAGGATAGCTGCAGCCAATCTTGGGCACAGTCTGGAAGATTGATCATTCTGATGTGTCCACTCTGGCGGCTGGCATCTATTTCAGTTTTTGTCACTCATCCCTCACCTTGTTTGAATAATTCAGCAAAAATAAATCCATACCTTATCAACCTAGTATCAACTGGTAGTAGGGTAAGAACCAACCTTAGATTAGGATATCAGTCCTTCATAAGGGTATATATGCAGAATTATCTATTAATTTAACATAGATTTTGTGATGCGAAGAAAGAACTATATCACGCAGGTAAAAAAAAACGTAGACATGCAAAAAAAATGTGAACTCCTTATATGCAGTGAACAGAAGCATGAGCCAGTAAGGTTAACTGCCTGTCACCATGAAAAACATTCCTTACATTCAGCCTTTAGCATAGAACATCAAGATGAATTTAAGCCTGTGCTTCTAAGGTAAACTCTGTTTGTTTGTGTACCTTGTCTGTCCAATACATTTAAATCCTGTAACATTATTTGTAACCTATGAAACCATGGAAGGTTACTGAAAGGGCTAATAAACTGGTCTGTCATTGTATTTTGGACATTGCTTTGAATCAGACAGACAGGTGTCAGATCACTGAGGACATCTAAACAAAACATTGTGGGGCTAAGGACATGCTTTATTTAATTATCAATACAGGAAGGAACAATCTGACGAACTTTTCAGAAATGTTAGAAATTATCCCTTATAATCATGGCCAGAATATGCACTAGGAACTTGGCCTGGGAGCCCTTGGGCGGCGTGGGGGCGTTGCGGCGTTGAAGTTTTCACAGTTTCTCATCCATGTTCAATACATTTTTAACATATCACTATTACATTTAAAATGTACACAGACAGGACCGAGGCGGAACCCATCATAAAAATTTGGAGAAATTATAGGAGCCCTAACTACGCCCTCCAGTGGCACCTATCTTTGAAGAGCTATTGGCTATGAAGTAAATAAGTGTTTGGACTTTTGGGTTTGAATAAACACAAATAACTTAAAACGATCACAATTAATAAAACTTTTGGCAACTGTTTGAATCGAATGAGAGGAGTTTTAGAAGATCGAAAATATCTGGCCATGCTTTTAATCTTCATGTCCTTGGTCTCACATCCAATAAGGAAAGGCTAGGCCAGAATTCTTTTATTTCCAACTAAGCTTATTCTTTGATGAGAGAAGAGTACTTACACATATTTATCATCGCAAAATAATAAGATAAAAGTATGTAACCATCCAACAATGTCATGCATTAGCAAATATAGTATGTGAATGAACAGTAACATGAAGATCTCAAGTGCATGGCTAAAATCTCATGAAAGTTCTTCTGCATGGAGTTTTAATAATCATAATCTTAATAGTTAATTACATTTATATAGCACTTTTCAAAGCGTTTTTCATAGACAATAGGGTGCCACTTCAATAGGCCCCGCTAATGAATTTTATTTACAGGGCATCACCCGTTTCCTGGTATTATCATGCCTTGTGGTGGAACCCTTAAATTGTGAGAATACCAGGATGGATTATACATGGTAACTAAGAAATATCAACACTTCATTTTTACCTCTTTTGCTGAAAGTTAAACTGTAAGGAATAGAAATTGTAACATTTAGAGAAGAAAAGCAAGAAGTTGAAGATATCTATAGCACAATTCCAATAGACACCTTAATGGACATTTGCAGATCATTTATGCAATGATGTCAATATTGCCTGGGTGAGAACAAGGAACAATTTGACTGTTTTCTGCAAAAGGCTGCTTTTGTGTCTTTTTCAAATGTTGTAATACCTGATATATGCAGTAGAGGGCATTGCATGACCATATTAAATCTTCTCAAACATTCACATTCCAGAAAGTTTATTTCATTTGGCTTCAACAAACTGAAGCGGTGTCCATACGTTATACAGTGAACAGCACCCAGGGTAATTCCAATATGTAGAATATATAAAAGATTTCATTCATTTTAAAATCAGATTTAATTTTGTTTGTATTCCTTAGAGTACAATGAAAAATATGTCTTGCTAGTCTTGATCAGGCAGAAACAAAAATATTTCAAACAGCAGACACCAATATTTAAAAAAGCAATGGTAGTAAACTAATAAAAATGTTAAATTAAAAGCAAATAAGCATCAGGTACAAATTACAAAATGTGTAAGACAGAACAAGCAGTAATCAGACAATACAATTAACTGAGGTACAAAAAGGCTAGTACTGAATTCTTGCGTCCACATCTAAACCATCTTTCCCTTCAAACCTTATACCAATTAACACTCAGCATTAAGCACTTTTTTTGCAGCATGTCATGTGCACACGCAACAAGAAAAAAAAAAATGAAAGAAATGCAAATTATGCGACAGAGCAAAGCCAGACTGAAATAGAATGAAGTGTTATTTTTTATAGCATATGCTGATTCTCTCTTGTTCAGAATATGATAGGAATCAAACTACTTAGCAATTTTTATTGTTTCTTGTCAGTGGAAGGTAATTCAGAGCCATATTAT
The DNA here is from genome assembly GCA_026402145.1 of Polypterus bichir lapradei. NCBI lineage: Eukaryota > Metazoa > Chordata > Cladistia > Polypteriformes > Polypteridae > Polypterus > Polypterus bichir. The sequence goes on along the minus strand of JANRMT010062854.1, from coordinate 97,194,592 downwards.
GCTTAGGCAATTCTAACTTTAGACTTTGATGTCAATATAGAATACTGGTTTATAGAAGTTTTAAAATAAATTTGAATCACCTTAATAGTATTAAGGAATGCTGCTATTAGTGCTGCGTCGTGTCATATGGAATCCTGCAGCAATCTGTTTGTACTCTAATCCAAGCACACACACCACCTCAAACCCAATGCAGATGCTTTTCATTTACCATGGATACACAAGTAAGTATGATTCCTTCACAATGACTGTCAGCTCAATGTCATGTCAATTTACCTGTACCTGTGTGTCAACCCATCAGTCTGTTCATGTTGGTTACACTCATCAGTTTTACCTATTCCTGCCAGTATAGTCTCTAGCTTTACCAGGACAATAATTAAGATTAAGTATGAATAAAATTAATGGATAGATAGGCAAATTGATAAAATGTCTTATTACGAGTGGTGTTTCAGCATTACAGGCTGGTGTGGCACAGTCTCACATAATGTTGTGCAAAATAAGTAATGCGTAATGTAACTTGTGATTAAAATGCTCATTACAATCTTCAACCTTGTCTTTTTAACATTTTTTTTATTTCCTATTATATGCTTAATGTAATTATCTGTCTAGAAAAAAATAAGAGGTTTGAACTTTGTGAAAGTGTTTTTCCACTGGGTGCTATGAGAATGTCTCTGGTTCATGAAATAGCTCTATTGGCCCTGCAGCGTTTACTCCTGGGTGTGTGCAAGCATGTGCAAATTGTACTCTTCCAATTTAGCAATGGGGCTTAAATGCTGTAGACTTTCAAATTAAGATCACCTTTTTTATTATTATTACTCATGTGTTTGTACTTCTGGCTTGTACTTTTCCCAGTTGTGGCTGTGCAGCATGCACTAGAGAAGAGGCATGAAAGGTCCAGAAACACTTGCTCCCTTAAAAGTAGATTTAAGTAAAGTAAGCAGTAAGTAGTAGTAATTTAAAAAATATATAAAAGAAAGAAAGAAAGAAAGAAAGATCAATATCAGGAATGCATAGCTCTAAACATTACACTGATCAGAATGGGGCTAAGCAGCATCTTATTATACACTAACCACTAGAAAGGTCCATCTAACAGTACTAAATTGAAAACAGCCCCCAAGGAAGCCTTATGTACGCACCTGTAACTTTGACAAAACAATCTAGCAGTATGATGGTCCTGTTTGAAAGAAGCTTAGAGTCCTGTTGTAGAATGAATGGAGATGTAGAAAACTGCTTTTTCCATCTATTGCATGACTGCAGGATGGTTAGCGCTAGTACTGGATAGCCCCACAGCCTTGTGTTTGAGTCATGCAATGCGTATAGTCTGTTTGTTCTTTCCATGGCATTGTGGTTTGTTCTTTTTCACTTCAAAGCCAGTCAGTGATAAACCTGAGGTGTTGCTGTTTCAGTAGCTAATATACTTTCTTGGGTAGTAGGTGATTGTGAGGCTCTCAGTTTACATAAAGATTAGATCTATAGATTTTCTGTCAAATTATGACAATGTCACAATACCTGAATTTTTGAAAGGCGTGGTGATTAATTTTGTGTGTAAGGACAGATATTATTAGTTAGGTAAGTTAATCTTATCATTAGAGAAGTCTGTGCTCATAAAAGAAAATGATGCTATGGCCCCACAAAAAATTACCTGCCAAAAATGCCACTGTTTATTACTGTGGAAAGGAGGTTGGCATGCATTCAAGACATTACATTTTTATGATTATCAAATCTCAACCTTTGGGCTAAGATTAATTAATTGAGTTGAGTCTATCATTTTTATGAAGTTGAAAGAGCCAAATATCATATGCTTTTCCATAAGTAAGCCAATCAATTTGCTGGACAGCCAGTAAAATAAAGTAAGTACTAAATGAAGAATGTGCAGGAGCGTGTGACATGAAATAGATGCAGGAAAGGCCAGATAAGCAAGCTTTCAATGTGTACTATCCCATGGTGCAGTTTGGGGAGAAGATAATTTAACACAACAGATGAAATATAAAGAAAGAAGGAAGAGGTTGTTACAAAAAGAACAAAAACTACCAGGTGTTAAAACAAATTTACTAACAAAAATAAAGTAAAAAAAATCAGAGTCTCACAGTTTGTAACCATAACTCTAAACAAAGAACGTGAAATGTGAAAGATTAAAGAGAGAGAACAGAGTAAGAGAGATTATCCACTGTCACTCATGCATGCCACAGAGCCCCCCATCTCAGCCCAGCTGAGGGAAGCAGTTCAAGTCTTGGCTGAGAGAGGTTACTGTCGCTAACAGTCTCCTCTTCATTTTTCACAGCCCAAAAAACACACCCATTGACGGCAACCAAGTCCAACAGAAAGGTCAGACTAAAGCCTTGCCCCTTCCAGTCCTAGAGACATAAATCATCGTCTTAAGAGGACTTTGGAGGAGAGAGGAGCTCAAATGAGCAATTACCTGCTACATACACTATTTAGTTTATGATCATTTAAATACTTTATAGCCTGTGTTCACTGATTGGGATTGTTTCTGTTGCCATTTTCTTCTTTCTGGGTTGAGAAGTAAACAGGATTACGGGGTGGTATCCCAAATTTTCACGTTGTCTCGCCTGCTTCCTTGCTGTCGGTCACACCAACATCTTGGACATTCTGCATGGCACAGATGACATCATAAGACACAATTTCCAGGTCATGTCACCTAACAGCTGGAAACAAGTAATAGAAAGTGAATGTAGAAATGAAAATCAAAACCATAATTAGAAATTAGCAATGGCTAAAGAAAAAGTATCAATCTTAAGATAAAATGAGAAAATATTAGCTAACATAACATAATGAGAGAATTAGAGTGCAAGGTAGAAAGGACAGATTTGAAAGTAAAGGAATGCTTTCATTTTAAAATCCTGGAAAAACAAGAAAATGAAAGAGCAAGAAATTACATGTGATAGGGGAACGATCCTGAGCCTAGGCATTGCCTCCCAAGTCTGCTTGGGTTTTCGTCTCATGATACTACAGCATGAAGATTAGTTTACCTGGGAACTGGCTTGTTGGTGAATGTGGGTGTGAGGTTGCCTTGTAATGTGTAGGCACTTCTCTCATGGTTCGTTTCCACTTGTACCCACTGCTTCCCATTAGATCTGTAATGGGAAGATTAAAATTTCACTCTGTCTGTATTTATGGAAAATAATAATAATTTTGAACCTTGCTTTTATTAAGAGATTTAAAACTTGAGGCTTGACAAATAGAAACATCATTCATGTGATCCCTTGGATGGAAGCAATGTAACAAAGTTGTGTCTCTGAGGTCTCTTTCAATATTTAATCCAGTCCAATAGTCCATCTAAAATTGGCAACAATTAACAAAATTATTTAACACCACTAACCAAAGAAAAATAGGCTTTCCGAGTCAGTGTTTTTAAAGGGAGTAAAGTAGAAAGATGCAGGAATTTTGTTAAGGAAGAGAAGAGTAGTGCTGTAGCATGATGCCATGAAGACCAAGGTGAAAGATGAGTTTGGTAGTTTTACGTCAGTGAACCTGAGCTTACACTTTAGTCCACACTGTTATCAAAAAAGGTAATATGAATTTGAAAAAAAAAAAAACACAATGATTTTATTACCATTGCAACTCACAGGGTAAAATGTACAGTACAAATAGGAAGAAGAATTTCTCATTTGTGTGCAACACTTCCCTTTTATAAGAGAAAACAAAGACATTGTGATGTGTTATTTTTTTGCCTTTTCAATGGAAGCAGTCATTGCATTGAAATATCAGTTGCTTGTATTGCTTTATTCCTTAAAAAATCTAAGGTATTGAACTTAAATAAGATAAAGGTAAAATGTTAAACCACAAACTCTATCAGCTCCAATAGAGATCTCAACAGATACCTAGTGCGTCATCCATTCTAAGGTAGCACACATACAAAAAATAAACCATAAGGGGTGTGAAATGTAAGCTGGACATGTGGGAAAGAAAGAAAGAAAGAAAGAAAGAAAGAAAGAAAGAAAGAAAGAAAGATGCTGCTTATGTGGCCATGTTGCTGAGATGTTTGACTATTGCGTAAGACTGCATGTTCAGTCCTCACCACTGACTCTCGTTGTGATCCTTAACAAAGCAGTTAAACTGCCAGAGCTCCAGTCATTGAAATACTACACCTGTAAAGTGCCTGGACATCCCATACATTATGAAAAGGTACTATAAAATGGAAAGTTAGCTATTTTGCAACTAAATGCACTTTACTTGTTTATAGGGTTATTTCTATTACTACCCCAAATCAAAAAAAGTTGGTACAGTATGGAAGATGCAAATAAAAACAAACAGTGATTCTTAAATTTACAGACAGTATGAACCCAAAATATTTCATGTTTTGTCTGGTCAACTTCATTTCATTTGATAATATGAACCTTACTTATCCTATGTTAATTAATGTTGACTTATGTTTATTTTTTATTGTGTCTTTTATTTTTCTATTCATTTTGTAAAGCACTTTGAGCTACATTTTTTTTTGTATGAAAATGTGCTATATAAATAAATGTTGATTGATTGATTGATAATATACATCCATTCCTGCATTTCAGGCCTGCAACATATTCCAAAAGAGTTGAGACAGTAAAGCATTCACCACTTTGTAATGTCACCATTCCTTCTCACAACACTTAAAAGATTCTTTGCCACTGAGGATACCAAGTCATGAAGCATTTTAGGTGTTATTTTGTCTTCCTGCAAATACATCTTAAGATGTGCAACAGTACTGGGTCATCGTTGTCACATTTTTTATTTCAAAATTCTTTTTCTGATTTGGGGTTGAACATACAGAGAGTATAGTAAAATTCCTACTTGCTAATCAACATGCAACAAACATATTACCACTTTCTGCCATTATGATTAGTGAGTATAACTACCTGTCATGGTATGGCATTGTGTCAGTGCCCTTAGCAAAGGTAATTTATACTTCTCTTATGGCAGCATTAATGCAGAAAAGTACGTTGAGATTTTAATGCAACATATACTGCCTTCAAGACAACATCTTTACCAGGAACATCCATGCATTTTTCAACAAGAAAATGCAAAACTACATTCTGCACACAATACAAAGGAATAACTGCAGAAGAAGAGGGTACAGGTACTGGACTGGCCTGCCTGACCTGTCCCCAACAGAGAATATGTGGAGGATTTTGAAATAAGAAATGTGACAATGATGACCCAGTACTGTTGCACACCTTAAGACGTGTTTCCAGGAAGAATGGGACAACAAACGCCTAAAACACTTCATCACTTGGTATCCTTAGTGCCAAAACATCTTTTAAGTGTTGTGAGAAGGAATGACGACATTAGAAAGTGGTGAATACCTTACTGTCTCCACTTTTTTGGAATGTGTTGCAGGCCTGAAATGGAAGGCTGGATTAACAAATGAAATGACCAGACAAAACGTCTGCAATGAAATAAAAGTCAAAGAAAATTTAAGAATTACTATGTTTTGTTTTTTTTTGCATTCTCCATATTCTTCCAACTTTTTCTGATTTGGGGTTGAAAATACACAGAATATAGTGAAATTCTTACTTGCATGTGCTAATCAACATGCAACAAACATATTACCACTCTCTGGCACTATGATTAGTGAGTATAACTACCCGACTTCAGAACGTCACTCTTCCTTTCCTGAAAATTCTCATAACACAGTTTAGAACACATATTAATCAAGCAGATTTTGGAAAAAATTAAAATAACAGTTGTGACAAGAATGACACTTAGAAATCATAAAGGTTTGGGGCAGCCACCAGTATAATGTGCCTTGGCTGCAAAAAGGTATTTTAAAGGTTAAGAGTTGTTCACTCGACTGAGTCCAAAACAGAACTGCAATTATGATTCAAGATGTGGCTTTAAAGGCCAGTGCAGGAAGTGATGTCATTGGGGCCGGAAGCGGAAGTGACGTAATTAGAGGTGGGGACTGGAAGTGAAATCATCAGAGGCAGGGACCAAAAGTGACGTCATCAATGGTGCCGGAAACGGAAGTGATGTTATCAAAGGTGTCAGAACCCTGTGGGATTTCCCAAGAATGGTCTGCAAGGGATCGAGAAAGACAGCTAGTGCACCCCGCCGACCCCTGGTTTGATGTGGAATTGCCGTCATTCAGGCCCTTTAGTTGACTCCTACTCGCACGTGTGTAACACAGTACAGTGTAACACAGTAATAAAGGCAAATGTACTCATTGGACACTTCGGTCTAACAAATTTGTTGCTGTAGTAGCTATCCAAGTTGCAGGTACATGTAGCACTATAACTATAATTAAAGGTTTATTTCTCTGGAATTTCAATATTTTTCTTCTGTTTTTTTTAATTCTGGTGATTCGTAAGCTCTCTTATACCTGCTTAATCAGAGAATGACTAAAAAAGGTTTTGTTTCAAAATGGTGTTTCTGTTAAATCATCAAATGTTCATGACACATTTAATGTAGGGAAGCATGGTAGCATAGTGGTACCACTGTTGCCTTGCAGTAAGGAGACCAGAGTTTGAGTCCTAGGTCCTCCCTGCGTGGAGTTTGCATGTTCTCCCTATCTGTGTGGGTTTCCTCTGGGTGCTCAGGTTTCCTCCCACACACAGTCCAAAGACATGCAGGTTAGGTGAATTGGCAACACTGAATTGGCCCTATTGTTTTTTGGTGTGTGTGTGTGTATTTACCCTGCGATGGACTGATGTTCTGTCCAGGGTTTTTCCTGCCTTGTGGCGTATGCTAGCTGGAATGGGCTCCACCACCCCCTGTGACCCTGGTCAGGATTAAGTGGGTTAGAAAATGACATTTAATGTAAGGACTAATATGTGTGTATATATATATATCTATACTAATAAAAGGCAAAGCCCTCACTCACTCACTCATCACTAATTCTCCAACTTCCCGTGTAGGTAGAAGGCTGAAATTTGGCAGGCTCATTCCTTACAGTTTACTTACAAAAGTTGGGCAGGTTTCATTTCGAAATTCTATGCGTAATGGTCATAACTGGAACCTATTTTTCTCCATATACTGTAATGGACTTTAGCTCGATGGCCGTGGGGAGTGGGGCTGCGTGTCACATCATCACGCCTCCCACATAATCACGTGAACTGACTGTGAACGCAGTACGTAGAAAAAAAGGAAGAGCTCCCAAAGAGCACTGAAGAAAAACACGTACAAGCTTATTCATAAGTGCAGCTACTGCAGAAACAAAGCACGGTGTAAACCGTAAGTTTAAATTAGGTTTATGGACACGCTCCCGCTGCCGTTTGTCATGCCTTCGTCGAATACTTTATTCACGAGATACAAGTTTAATGAGAAGACACGAGGTATAAACTAGACTTTGGATCACTTTGTAACGGAGTTAAAATTGCTGTAGCGATAAGCCGTGGACAAAAATTTAAAAGCAGTTCTTCGTCGCTGCGAAGTGCGGGGATTTTGCTATATACAGTATATATATATGTAGATATATACATATCTTCATATATATATACTAGCAAAATACCCGCGCTTCGCAGCGGTGAAGTACTGTATTAAAATTTTTATTAAGAAGAAAATTTAACCTTTTTAAACTGAGGGAAAATATGCCAATAATTATTTGTTAAGGATCTCTTTGTATACCACGTTGTCAGTTCGGCCCTCCGGTTGTAACATGACCAAGCTGAGCGCTGAGCTTACTCTTGAGCATGCAACTTACAGTTGGCCATGTGAACAGTAATCTTGTCTCAGATCTCACAGCTTGGATTGCTGCTGTCATAATCAGTTTGAGGTTCATGGTTTGTTTCAATTACGACAGTATTTGCAGGACTTGTGTTGAAGTGACATTCGGCATCTGTCAAGCGTTGTAAGCTTACAACCGGTTTCATCGATAACTTCACATCCAGCTTTTGAGAGTTTAAACATTCATAAACATCAAAGTGTCCACTACTGAAATCGTCACCTGTGAATGTAAGATGTTTAAGAGGCATTGGGGGTTGTCGAAAGGGGTAAAATATTTGGCCATTTCGGTACACTTGAAAGCACCAATCGAACAATTCAGCGGCAGCCATCAACTCACATGCAGAACCATAGGTGAAGGGCTTAAGCATTTCACTCTTCTAGTGCTCCTGTGTAGTATAATTATCTCCTGTACCGTCATCAGTCCACACCTTGAACCTGTCCCAGTCATTCAATACATAAGACACAATGTTCTTCCGGATATCAAGAGTGAGCCTGATATGGCCGTGCAATATGTAACACAGAGAATGGAAAAGGTAGGTGCCATCTCCGGGCATGGAAACCAATTGGTAAGTGACAGTTCTTTGATCGATGGTGATTACCTCGATAGACATGGTAATGGGGGTTGGAATGATGAAGGAAATGGGTACCTGAGTAATGTAAAGTAAGTGTAAAATACCTATACAATAACTATAATTGTAATAAACAAACAATAAAACAGCGGAGAAGCCGTGGATTAAACAAAAAGGCTGTAGTTATCAGCAGGGAGACGTGAATCCCGTGGCGAAGCAAGGAAGGGAATGTAGAGACTGGAGCGACGGACGGCCTTATATAGGCAGGCAGCCAACAACGTGGGAGGCGTTGGGATGGGGGACCCAACGCCGCCTCACATGGTGACCAAGCTGCAGGCTATGGACGTATATATGTACGTAAGTAGGATTCAGTTAGCGTTGGGAACCCGTGTACCAAATTTCTTGAAGATGGGCCCATAAGTAACAAAGACTGTTGAAAAGTTCAATATGGCGGTCGACAGTGGCATCATACCACCAAAATAAGTACGTACATTGGTTTCGGTTAGTGCAGGGAAGCCGCCTACCAAATTTCGAGAAGATGGGGCCATAAATAAGAAAGTTCAACATGGCGGACGTTGTTGACCGTTATGACCGTTACGCGTAGAATTTCGAAATGAAACCTGCTTAACTTTTGTAAGTAAGCTGTAAGGAATGAGCCTGCCAAATTTCAGCCTTCTACCTATACGGGAAGTTGGAGAATTAGTGATGTTGGAAAATTCAGTATGGCGGCTGACAATGGCGTCATACCACCGAAATAAGAACGTACATTGGTTTTGGTTAGCTCAGGGAAGCCACCTACCAAATTTCGTGAAGATGGGGCTGTAAATAAGAAAGTTCAACATGGCGGACGTTGTTGATCGTTATGACCGTTACGCGTAGAATTTCGAAATGAAACCTGCTTAACTTTTGTAAGTAAGCTGTAAGTAATGGGCCTGCCAAATTTCAGCCTTCTACCTACACGTGAAGTTGGAGAATTAGTGACGTTTGGAAAATTCAATATGGCGGCCAACAGTGGCATCATACCATCGAAATAAATACGTACATCGGTTTCGGTTAGTGCAGGGAAGTCACCTACCAAATTTCGTGAAGATGGGGTCAGCCTTCTACCTACACGGGAAGTTTGAAAATTGGTGACGTTGGAAAGTTCAATATGGCGGCCGACAGTGGCGTCATACCATCGAAATAAGTACATACATCGGTTTCAGTTAGCTCAGGAAAGCCGCCTACCAAATTTCGTGAAGATGGGGCCATAAATAAGAAAGTTCAACATGGCGGATGTTGTCGACCGTTATCGACCGTTATGACCGTTACGTGTAGAATTTCGAAATGAAACCTGCTTAACTTTTGTAAGCAAACTGTAAGGAATGAGCCTGCCAAATTTCAGCTTTCTACCTACATGGGAAGTTGGAGAATTAGTGATCAGTCAGTCAGTCAGTCAGTCAGTGAGGGCTTTGCCTTTTATTATTATAGATATATATACACATACATATATATATATATATGTAGATATGTATATATGTGGATATGTATATATATATATATATTATATATATGTGTGTATATATGTAGATATGTATATATGTAGATCTGTATATACAGTATATGTATATATATGTGTCTGTGTGTATATATTGTGGTCCCCGGCCGGGACGCCCAGGAGGACGTGAGGAGGGCTTGTGCCTCCTCCAGACCGCGAGGGGGTGTCCGTCCTGGTTCTGTTGGGGGCCGCGGCTAAAGGGCTTGGAAGCCCAGCCCTGTAGGGACCCGTGGCCACCGCCAGGCGGCGCCCCGATGCCGGTTTATCCCGTGTGGTCCCCGGCTGGGGCTGGAGCCCGGCCGGGACGCCTAGGAGGACCAGAGGAGGGCGTGTGCCTCCTCCAGACCAAGCGGGGGCGTCCGTCCTGGTTATGCAGGAGGCCTCAGGTAGGGGGCTTAGAAGCCCAGCCCTGTAGGGACCCGTGGCCACCGCCAGGCAGGGGCCCAGTGCCCATTTATCCCGGGAGCCCGGCACTTCCGCCACACCAGG
>JANRMT010062854.1:97129890-97170925 GCA_026402145.1 Polypterus bichir lapradei | reverse complement strand
ATATATATATACACATACATACATACATACATACATACACACACACAAATAAATGTGTATTTGTAGACCATTCTGCATTCATTCTCCAAATCTTTAGCATTAACACATTCTCCATATGTTCATATAAGTTATCTCTGGATATTCTGGTACTTACCTCACAAAGAACAATAATAATAATAATATTATTATCATTATCATCATCATCACCATCACCATCCTCATAACCATAATAATAATAAAAGAAATCTATTTATGAAACACTTTACACTTGTATTCATTTAATTTGCATATCTACATTGGCCTTCTGTGAGCAAATGTGTGAGTATGTGAGAATATGGCATACTGTGAATTGGAATCCCAGTTAGAGTTGGTTGCTACCTTATGCCCAGTATTGTCCCTGAATTACACCATGCATGTTTGGTGATGGATGGCTGGAAATAGTGAAGCAGTGGCACAAGGGTTGCCACCTCCCAGCTCCAGTAGACACTGACAGTATCCTGATGAGATCACTGTCTTCACTTTTCCGTACAGGTTTTTCCTCCAGGTTTTCCAGTTTTTCTTGCTCATTAAAGTAGTTTTTTTTTAGTTTAAGTGAAAGCCCAGAATTGACTTGGTATGGGTGTTTGAGTGGGCGTGCATCCAGTGGATCTGGTATTAATTCCTGCATTGTGTGGGATTTCACCAGGATGGATTTTGTACCCATGCATCCCCAAAAGCTAAATTCATCAGCTTCTGGAAGTGGATAGTTGGATAAATATTAAAAAAATAAGGCTGTCGAAACTATAAGAGGCAATCCTTCATAAAAATGACACCTCTGGGGGAACATCAAGTTAAAATGCCATTGGCCTGCCATTTTTGCTGTGTCATTTCTTTATTTTCCTCTAGACAAGACGTTGGCAGAAGATTATATTGTACATGCATTTACACATAAAGAAAATACTTCAGAGAAATGTGTTGACATTGTATTAATCATCTAAGAAGGGAATGCTAAAAATATAAAGCTCCTTTAAAATACCATTTAGCCTGAAAGAGAATATTTATTTTATTCATATATAAGCTGACTCATTCTGGTTGCACATTTTTATTAGGAAACTCCAAAATGATAAGTATTACAGTTTCATGTTCATTATAATTGGAGCTGTTCGAACATGATTATTTGCTACCATTTGCAAATCCAAGCCTCATGCTTAATAATGTGAGCTCTTCATTTTTCTGTCTTACAACTGCTAATTTTTGATCATGGCCTATGCCACCATTAAGGCAAATTAGGCAATTGCCTAAGGTGCAGATCATGGGAGGTGGAGGCCCGGTCTCACGGGTTAGCTACCGAATAGTCGATTGGCACACTAATAAACTTGGCGGAGTGTGTAAAATAACCTAGCACTGGCACCAATACTCTGCAACAGAATTCAAATGGTATAATAGGCTGTGCTAATAAAGTGCCAGATGCATGATAGCAGGGCAAAATAAAGCAGCTGCAGGATTGGGGGCAAGGAAGAAGACTGCATGTAAGATGGATATACTTGGGCAGAAGGAGGGCCAGAGAAATTACACATTTAAAAATTAATTGTTTTATTTACATTTCTGAGTGTTGCAAAAAAACTCTTTACTGCTACCATTGCCTTTCTACCAGTGGCAATCCTGGCTGGGCCTACACTGTTCTTCCACATGAAGTGCCCAGGCAGTTGCACATGTGTGCCTACCTCTGTCACTCTGCCTCCGGAGATGTTGCCAGTCATGTCCCTTTAACGGATGACTTACAATTGGTGCATAATATTAGTCTGATCTTTGTAAATCATACAGTGGTTTATATAATCTATCATATACTGTAGGCAGGAATTAACTGGCTGCTTTGGACTCTTTGTTAAGACGATTTCTGATGACTGAGCTTTCAGCTAACTATAGTTCACTCCAGGTCTAAATTTGATAACAACCTCCAAGTCAACACTGAATAACAAACATTTGATTCGTAACAGTACTGAGGTTTTACATTGTATTGGTTTTTTTAATGTATGCTGCACAGGAAATTGTATTCTTTATTGTTCAATATCACCATTTTTTTCTTTCTTTACCTTTGGTTTAATGCTTTTTGCTTTACTATAGACAAGTACAAGTAAGAATTTGTTTTCTTTTTCAATATACAGCAAGTGACCTGAGAGTTGCCTCGTTTCCCACAATGGAGTGCACTGCCTGTAGTAGTAATAGTAGTATTCATATTATCACATATACAAATTACAGTGAATTCTTACTTGCATATCCAACCAACATGCAACACATCACCATATATTGTACTGTTAATCACATTTTGTAAACAAAGCACAGTTGGACAGAAAAAGTTTGACTTTGTCAGGGTTTTATGAGATTTTTTCATTTCACACCTAACATAATAAATTTGACAAATAAATTATTATGCCAGTGCTGCAAGAACTGCTTTTTCTAAGAAAGAAAAATATGTAAACACTAGCCAACCCGCGACGTACCATACGCCGCATAATCAGGCCGGTTTTTTAATGATTTTTAAGCACAGGGATAAAATTAACATTTGAAAAATCTGTAATGTAATAAATCAGCAAGAAAAGCAACATTGTAACAATGCACGGAACAAACCAACACACAATCGTCCGTGACTGAAAACTGGCGGACCGCCATCGCGCCTTCTCCCCCCAGACGGAGGGATGGGGGTGGACGGCGCTCAGGCGCAGAGGGTGGAATGGGAGGAGAGGAGAAGGACGTCCATTCCGCTCCCTCTTGGTGTATGTAGCAAGTAAAACAGTTTGCCATGGTGCACGCGGTCATGCGTCGTAACCGAAAACTCGATTTTTAAAGACTGCTTACTTCATTGTGTTTTAACCTCAGATGTAAAGGATTGTTTTAAGGATCCCATGGGATACCCCTCGCAAACCGTTTTAAACGTTGCATATGGCAATTCACCTCTGCGAGAAACATGTCTCTATGAACAGTCAAGGTGGCTCGGAGGTGCATGTGGCCGCTATGACAGACGAATATAAATGATGCCGTTTTTTCTGTGTTGTCGAGTCTGAGTTGGTGGGCGTGGCTCCACGAGTTGTCGTCGTATCCAATGGTCTTGGAGTTGGTGGGCGTGGCTCCTTCCTGCATGCGCCATAGGTGTCTTACTTGTCGGCGGCTTAGTGAATCCACGTCCCTTCCGGTGTGCTTTCCATGGGTGTCTTGCCTTATTGAATTATATATATATATATATAGATACTCAAAGTCACTTATACCAATTCAGGAGTGGATATTGCTGGAGCCTATCAAGGAAGTGCTCTACACAAGAATGGAGACTATGTACAAGGCAGCAGTTGACTGCTCAGTACAGACTCACATGGGGCCAAGTTAGAGTTACTAAGGAATGTGAAATGTAAGTCTTTTCTGCAGTATCAGGTCAGATCAAGGTGGGGAGCATGCACTGGTACGGCACATTGCCATACCCACCACATGACTAAACAGTTCAGGATCCTGGTGGGTAACCCCCAGGAAGGTCCAGTCCCACCTCCCAGAAATGACCATCTATCTGCCACAGCCAGGTGTTACACGGGCGTCCCCTTGACCTGGCCTAGCCGCTTGGGCCCTCAACAATGAGGATCCTGTGAACAGGATGACCCTGAGGAAATCATGTAACGTGGCCATAGTGCCACAACTGATGCTCCCTCAAAATCTAGGTAATATGCCTCATTTGGGACTCCATCAGCAACTGCTTGTTCAACATAAAGTCAAACCAGCAGTACCAAAGGATTCTCCAAAGAAACAGTACCTAGTCTTCATCTCAGGTCACTGGATACTGTCCATGTCTCGCAACCATGTAGCAAAACAGGAAGCACCAGGACTCTAAAGACCTGGACCTTCGTCCTTTTGCAAAGATATTGGGAGTGCCAAACACCCCTTTGCAGTGGCCTCATTGGGTTTTTTTTGTGATCAAATTTTTATCATTTAAATAACAAATAAAAAAATAGACCAGGCAACAGCTTTTTGGGAAGAATTATGATGTGAACACCTCGCTCCTCTGTGATGACGCCAAATCTGCCGTGTAAGGATATACATTAGGTAGATTATGACTGCCTAATCTACCTGAAGAATGGGACACCACCTCTAGGCAGGCTCCATAGGAAGAAAAATGAAAGAATAAATAGAAAATGAAAAACCGGATATTAAGAGAAAAATCAGTAAACTGCTCTTGAATATCTGGGCCAAAAAGACCATTGATCTGTGCAACAGAGAGTACAAGCAAAAGTAAATTTTAAAAGAAAGATTTTCAAAATCTCAAAATGAGGTAATTCCAGCAAGTCAGCATCATTGTTTTGATGGCAACTGCATTTAAAAGAGCATTAACCCTGCTGGATAACAGGAAGTGAAGAGAAAAGAGGTCTAACAGAAGCAATATCTGAGACACTTGGGGAATATTAGTAAAAAGAATGCAGGACAAAAATTTGGAAATAGCAGACCAGAAAGTATAAACCAATCAGCTCTCTTGGAACATATGCAAAAATGTCCCTGGATTTTTCATTACGCAAAGATGACAGTTAGGATCCATAGCCAAACCCATAGCAATAAACTTACGGGGTTTGATGCCAAACAAGATATGGGCCAAGAAGCTTTCCAACCCTTTGCCAAGCAAAGCATATGAAATAATGTGTCCAAATTTCAAGCATGACATTATTTCAACAGTATGAATAGGGAGAACAGTGGAGGAACTAGAAGCAAAATATATTAAATTCAATGTGAAGCCAAGGCGAGAGATTGCCAGGGGAAATTTTGAGTTTTTGTGTTGTTCGACATGGAACCTATCTTGGCACCAATAGGCAAAAAATGCCCCTGGACAAGAATCTTCTCCACTGCAGTGCCCACTCACAAACTCACCCACTCTGTTACTCACCCTTTGAGGAGGTGGAAAGCAATCTGCCATATCTGTAGGCACAAAGAGTCTTTTATTGTGGGAAACTCTTTGAATCAAGCATCCCCCCCGTCACAAGTATAGGCAATAAGAACTGTATAACACAATAAAGCAACTCTTTGTCTTCTCTTTCTGTCTCTCAATGTCTCCATGCAAGCTTTGTCCACTCTGGCTCGTCCATGGGAGGCAGGCACCTCCATTTATGTAATCCCTGGGAGTGAATCCAGCAACATGAAACTGCTGCTTTGAAGCACTTCCAGGTGAGGTTAGAAGTACTCCAAAATCCTGCAGCTCCCCCTGGTGGCCCCCACGGCACCCAAAAAGGCTGTCACCTGGGACTACAATACCTAGCATGTATTGTGGGAACCCATGCGGGGATCCAAGCCTAGGCTCACTGCCATCTAGCATCCTGAGGGAGACAAAGCCCTGGGTTTGCCGTTTCCCCCTGTCCTTGCACCTCAAGGGTGTCCTGGCTGAATAAGCATGAGTGCCATCCCTCACACTATCTACAGTATCTATCTCTTTTTTAACGTAGTATACATGGTATTATAATCCCAGTAATTTCACTTTTCTCTGTGAAATATGAAATTCACTATATAAACTGATTCAAATATGGACTAAAGTATTGCAGCTAAAGATATAATGTGAATATGGAAAATAACCTTTTGCTCAATTTCTCAGCTATAAATGTCAGATATTTCTGCCTCAGTAAAATTGACTATGTGGTGTTTTATTTCTTGTCATCCACTCCATTCTGTGCTGAGTAGCTAACACATATTCTAACACGAGGGTGGCCTTAATTTGTTTTGTAAGCTTCACTTTGCTGTACGTTTCATGTTAATAAAATGAAATAAGCATCAGACCCTCTGCATGAATCACGTCATGTTTTGAGGGTTTATATAAATCTGACAGACTTGAGGGGACATTTTTGGGTCACAGTCTTGTGCAGTGAGAATCCAAATTAAAAACAAGACAACTAGAACAGTCAGCTTCTGAAGGGAACAGTGATAAACATTATGCTTTAACCTTCATCCCACACCCTTTCTCTAGTCCTGCCCTATGGCTATCAAAATACTTGGCACATTTTGATTTGCTCATTTTAAATGGGAAAATGATAAAAATGTTCCTTTGGCAACACACACACACAAACTGCATCTTCAGGCTCGGAAACTTGTTCTTCAGACCATGGCTCTCTCTTCCTACATCTGTGTGACTTCCAGGCTCTTGAAACCACCCTGTGATTCCCTAGCCAACATCTGTGCTCTGCTTTCATGATACTGAAGCCGGATGCTTAAAGATTCTATTGAGCTCCATATCCAAATTATTTCTGTCAAGGCTGGAGTGGCCCTGGCTTTCTGTGCACACAGTACCAGCTTTCTGATCCACTGGCACCAGCACACATTAGGCAGCACTTGCCTTGAAGTACAAATATGGCAACTTGTGGAAATGCTCATCTTCCCTGACATTTGTATCCGGATAACACTTAAGTCTCTATTTCCATACCCACTGTAAGTACTTGGCAGATGTGGAAGAAAGCTCTTTTCCCACATTTCTCTCTAAATCCTAAATTTAAGTAAAAGTGTTTTGATTTATTCTGCTAGTGACTGAAAGGAGTCACGTTCAAGAAGTGACACCCTAAAAAGCTTGACCTAAGGGCAGAATGGTGGCACGATGCCTAACGCTGCTGCTGCATAATTCCATAAGATGATAATCAAATCATGGGTAATGTCTGCATAAGTTTTGCACATTTCTTTGTGTTTTCATGTGAGGTTTCCCCATGGCATTCCCCCTAAAAATACTGATTCTCTGTGGGAGTTAAAGCTTTCTATAGGAATGGGTGCAGATTCAGTTCTGCAGGTGTCCAGAGAAACCTGTAGGTGTGGATATATATACACACATGGTCTTAACAGGTTTGGAAAAATACTGGGTATGCACGGAAGTGTGCCCTGTAAAAAATTAGCATGCTGTTTAAGATTGGTTCCTACCCTGAATCTGATAGTTCTGGTATAATTTGCCCTTAGAACTCAATTAAACAGATTAGAAAGATAGTTTGTAGTATTAAGTTTCAGGGATAGTTTATATTTAGGTCTCTCTATTATAAAAAGAAATCTTGGGACGAGACAAGACTTTTTTTTCCTGAGACAAGACGTGATCTTTTGAAGAGAGACAGAGAGAGACACGTTCACGTCCCGCGAGATGGTCAAGTCACGTCATACTTACAACCTTTGGAAGAAAATCCCATAAGACGGTGACTTTTGCAAGTCACGCCCTACTTACAACCATTTTCAAACAAGACCATGGTCATCTAACCTCTCAGTTGTTGGAATGCTTTTAGCAGAAAAACTTCCTGTGCTCTTAGCTATTAAAAATTTTATATGTTCTAGATGACACGTCAACAACTATGTGAAGAAGAAAGAGCAGCACGTTAAAAAGAGACCCAAAAGCGTTGGAGAAAACAGAATGCAAAAAAAAAGCAAAAAAGAACTAAAATAATCTATGTGCAAATTCTGAAAATAAGGAAAGTAATAATCAGCCTGTCCCATGAAACCAGACTTTGTGCCAAGAGATTTAACCACGCCAGGGGCCAGAAAAAGACAAACTAGAACATTGTAAAGAATTCAAAAACGTTGGCGTCATACTCATACAGAGCAGGTTAGAGATAATGGAAGTAGGAAAATTCAAAAGTCTCAAAAAAATGTTAGTAAAGATCGCATTAGCGCAAACAAACAGAAAATATTACTCTGTGAAATAACGGAACAGCAAAAAGAGACTAAATAGTGATTGAGGATGTCTGGGGAAGAAGGGAGATAAGGAAGTGAGACAAAAGGACAGCTGTTGTACAGGCTTTTAAACGTTCGAAGCACTGCACGAGATGCAGATCACGCAGCATGACAGCAGCAGTATTTGTTTCCCATTGTATCCCTGTTTAAGAGGGATTTCAGAGGAGCAACTGCATCTCCTTGGGGTCTGTTCAGCCTTCCTTTTCACAACGGCATGTAGCACTGGAATGGGGGGGTTGGCGAGCGTAGCAAGCAGGGGGCAAAGCCCCCAATTTAATACAAAATATCTACTAGCAGATGTACAGTATAGCCTGACTATATGGCTGACTGTAAAAACAACATCTAAATACATAAAGCTGCATGTCCCTGATTGACTGACTGACAAGTCATTCTTGGCTATCTGCAGGTAACCCAAAGAAAAACAGTTTTCAGCAATGTACAAATCTCAAAATACTAAGGCCCAGAAAAATCCAGCTTCACCAAAAAGTTATTATAAGCATGAAAAAATTGGTGGAAATCATGATGATTTTTCATATTTAATAGTCTGAAAAGGCCATCTTTGTCCTGGCCAATGAAAGATACAGAATAGAGCATATAGGACAATGTCCAACTCCAGATCAACAGCATTATGGTTCAAGTGCCTCCTGTATCCTTTTGTTTTTATATTGATCCTATTTTTTATATTATACATGAACAAAAGAATAATCATTCCTCATCTTCATGGTCTCATTTCTTCAGGGGCTAGTTAAAAAAAAACTGCCTCCATTCAGTTCCTTTTCAACACCTTATTTGCAGTCATTGTGCAGTGTTTGAGATTCAATTATTTATGACTTTTAGTAAATATGGGATCTATACGTGTTCCCAGTTTTCATATTCATGGATGTCCATCAGTCCAACAATGACACACCCCATCCATTGTTTCTCCCTCTCCTATGTGTACTATGGTGGGATAGCAACCACTAGGGTAGTAACAATCTTAGCATGTTTCCATGAGTCTGGAATTTTGCCAAGCTTCCAACATAGAGTGAAGAAATCAGACAAGACCTCACCTCTAACCTTGCCGCCGTGGATGACCCAACCAGGAGTACATGACTCCTGATGGTATCGCTCAGGGATCATTAATCAAGCAAAATACTCCACCATGAGTCCCAGTTTCAGTGTGAGTAATTCTGCAGCTAAAAAGGAAGACAATAACTTTGGTGGGGAAAGTATCACTTTTTTAATGACAGAAGCAGGAATATCCTTTGGTACTGTAGGCCACAGAAATGGCGTGAACAAGCCCCAAGGCTTGCTAAATTTATAAGAAAGACAAAGTTCCCTCAAAGTGAAAGTACAAAAAGACTTAAAAATTAAGTTATCTAACAAGAAAAGTAATTAGTTGAAAAAAATAATGTAACTCTTCCTACCCTTTTCCTAACCTGCTTAAATATAATGATGCTTGTCCTGACAGCCTTGGGTGCAAATCATGAAGCAACCTAGTCAATTGAAGGACTCACACTCTAACACAGAGCTAATTTGGAATTATCTAATCACCTAACTGAACTTCTTTAGGATGTGGAGGAAAATTGGATTGTCTGGAGAGAACCCACACAAACACAAGAAAACATGTAAACTCCATACATTGACCAAGCTAGAAATTCAAACTGTGGAGCTCTTAGTGGTAAATTGCTGTGCCAACCAGTGTTGACTATAGGTAAGATATTACAACTATAAATACTAGCTCTTATTAATATCTTCTTTATGCAACTCAATATTATATTTTATTTTACATTATGTCATTTTCTGGAAGCATTTTTGCCATCTCTAATTATTCCACATTGCTCTTTATTAGTTTCCATGTTTGACATGCTACTGCACAATTAATTTGGTGGGAGTTTAAAAATTATTACTTCAGTCCAAAAGCACATTATCAATATTCTGTAAATTTTTCTGTTCCTTTATGTACTATAGCAATAACTATATATGTGAAAAACTAAATGGCTTGAAGAATGCAAAGGTATATAAAACAAAGAAGCAATTAACATATGTATAGTTTTTTTACTTACGGTCAACCAACATATTTATTTTTGTGCCAGGAAAAGTAAATATCACATTGAACACACATAGATGGACTAAAACAAGAAGAAAGCTAAAAGGCCCTCTTTTTTGATAGAGTAACTTTAGTTTTTAAAATTAGTTACAGAACTGAACAACACTCAACTCAAATCAGTTCCAATTATTTTTATATAGTGGATTTCAACTTGTAATCCTGGTGCACTTTAAATATATTCTGAAGAGGTGCCTGACTAGGAGAAGGTTAATAAGCACAATGGTATTAAAAAGGCGACAGGGAGAGGACAATTCAGAATGACAGTGTGGGAAGGCAAAGGACGTAACAGATGCAAAAGATTAGTAGGTCATGTCAGGCACAGTACCCTTCAAGTGAAAAAGAGAGTGCAAGTTAGAAAGAGAGCAATGTACCCCCAGGTTATAAAATGGTAGGTAATACAGCAGACACCAGGAGCCCTATTCATTATACTTTGCATGGGTTATAGTATGAACATATGCACACGCCAAAAAAAAAAAAAGTTGCTACACAATTTACCCTTAATAAATCACAATCACCCTGTAAACATGAATATGTGAACACACCTTGAACACTGCCCTGAAACATTCATATATAGGGCATGCTAATCAACCTCATACATATACAATCATGATTCTACAGAACTTCATTGGCTGGAAGAACAGCCTCCCACCTGTCACACTGAGCATTCAAAAGCACCTGGCTGTACTCCTCAACTGAGAGCACAAGATGATTGTAGCACTTCTCCCCTGCACTCTGTGGGGTCCACGAAAGACGCCAGCGTCAGAGCTGGTGGCCACTATCACATAGCACAGCCAATGACATCATTTCTATTACAATTAATAGTATAGGCCATATGAAAAACTGAGTGGCAGCCATCACAGAACCACTACGTCGGTCAAAACTACTTTGCCTCAAAATTAATGAATCACGGGTTGACCCAGGCAACTGAGACACAACGTTTGTCATCACAGACTATTTGCGCATAAATGGAAGCAACTGCTCACACTTAACAAAAACAGTTTCAGTCTCGCTAGGTGCCCTTATTGCAGTAAGAGGGCAGTAAAGTGCTTCGATTATGTTAAGAAAACTTTACACTGCTGCAAATTGGCTTTTTTATGTTGGAAAGAACATGTTTTATGTATATGCATCCACACCATACGAAAATTGAAAGTCTTGCTGGTCGGCAAATAGCATCCAGCACAGCGGTTAGAATGAAGCTTATATTTTTGATTATATATATAACATTATATTCCTCATTTTTGAGGTGTAATATGCTAGTCATGTCAACGTGCATAATAATAATGGCACAGCTGTATGAATTAATATGCATGCGAGTCGTCATTTAACTGGTTTGGCTGCATTTCCCTACTTGATCAAGAGTTATGCTTTGAAACGTTCGTAACCAATTTATTCAAACGTCATAATTTACTGAACATGACTTTGGTGTGGAGATTATCTTAAAGTTACGGAATGTTTCTGCAAACTTTTTTGATTTTGGCATTTTAGCTACTCAAGGCAGCAGGACAATGAAGTAAACAGAAAGTCGTATTTCATTGCGCATTTCAATGATGTGTCAATCAGATTCTGATGTCCGGTCATCCACCCGTTCATTCATCCATCCATTTTTTACACTTGTAACACAACAGGGATCGCATAATTTCTGCAACGTAGGCTCCAATTCAGCACAGAATTCCAAGAGGACAGCTCTAGGCCGTTGACTACTTATCACGAAACAATATCATTAATAATATTTAAACGTTAAACATTTGCTTTTATGTTTGTCTACGTATTATGTGACAAATAAGCACTTTCTTATTTTAAGAAGTTAGAAAATGTACACAGTGCAACATTCGGGTGCGACCTACTCAACCGATTTGAAAGCTGGAACGTTTTCTGTAGTTTATTTGCTTTATCAAAGATACTTTTCTAATTTTGGAACGGGGTTGTGAGACGTGCGATGGACCTTTGTTTGGACCGACACGCCGCCATTTGTACAGGCAGGCAAAAGTGTTCGGTCTCGCGAACACAGCCGTTTCAATCGCTTGGATCTGTTTGCTGACGAGCGTGTAAAAGATTGTATACAACGTGTTCTACTTAATAACATCACTTTGAAGCCAAATCTGAAACTGTGAACTAAACTGCAATTGAAACCTTAAAGAGTTTTTCTCTGTTTTAAGGACTGGTATCATCACTGATCTATCAATTCTAGATCCATTTGTTGATCCACCCACCTTCATGACCAGCTTATCCAGGGCAAGGGGCAGCTGAACATTATTCCAACAAGCAATGGGCGCAAACAGAAATAACACCTAAGCATGGCAGCCAGCGCTTTACCCAAACTCAGCCTCATAGCCCATCGCAAGCTGAACAAACGCACACACAATAAGGGACGATTTAGTTTCACCAACTCACCCTGACCGTCATGTGTTTGGACTGCATAAGAAAACCAGATTAAACCCACGGGGAACTACGCAGGTGATACCCGGGAGTCATTACAAGTTGCACAGCTACCATGCGTCACCTTGCAGCTAACTCGATTAATTAGCATAGTTACATTAACGGTGCTCTTAAAACGAGCAAAATACCCTTTTTCTGAGACTTTTCAGTAACATTATCAGTCACTCTATAGATACCACCAAATGCCAGTAACACCTCAAGTTCACATTCACTAAGTTTCGTTTCCTCCGTTCTGACATATTTTGAAAGTAAAGACGTCCCTCAGGAACATGGCCAAACTTACATGGTGATTAGCTGATGAATATTCAAAATAGGAGTTTTTCAGGCCATACGTCAGGGGTGTCCAACCCAGATCCTGCAGCAGTGGCCGCAAGCTTTCATTCTAACTCTTTTCTTAATTAGTGACCCGTTTCTGCTGCTAAACAACTGATTTTGCCTTACTTGTAATTGACTTACTATTTGATTCACAGACTCTTTATTTTATGTTTCTTAATAAGCAGTCAAACAATAACGAGACACAAAGTGAGCCAACACATGAACAGATCACACAATAATTGAAAATAAAGAAAGATTAGGGTCTCTGTAATATTGATCTGCTCAGGTCCTCAAAATGTTGTGATAGTGATCTTGGAAAAAAGAAAGTAAACTCATTTGGAAACACCCACTGTGCCCAAATGAGAGCAGAAACAAGCCATGGAATTAAATAACGAGTTTAATTAACAATTGTAAGTGTCATTTGTTAGTTATTTAGATTATGTTAAATTGATTTCTTAGTTATGTTAAAATGTTTGCCTATATAATAACCCATAATCTATGGGCAGTACTATTATAACCCCTAGAAGCTGAATTGAAATGGAATATTCTAATTATTTCTTGTCCCTCTGACTACAGAGTAGTCCCAGTTTATGATATGCCTTGCAGTTAGTAAGGCATGGAGGGCTCACTGTTTCAACCCGTATCCTATTGAATGTGCCGAGCCGTATGTGTAGAACAGGCTGAATGTTTTAAGTAAAGCATATGAAAGTTTGCCTTAGAGAAATAACACAACCTTTAAGTATAGAAAGCAACTGAAATTTAACAAGAAGAAGCAGAGTTTGTAGAAGAAACCTTTATTTTTCCTTTTTGCCTTTCATTCTAAATATTTAATAACTTTTTTCTCTATTTTTGTGTGAACTGCTTTGCTTTGAATTTTCACTAAACCCTTTTAAAGTTAACTTTATTGCACTGAGAAGTTTCATTTTATATGTGTTTGACTCATGCTGATCCTGCCCTACCAACTCAATAGCAGCTCGATTTTGAGATCCTGGAAAAAGCACAGCTATGAGAATTGTTGGATTCTGGTTGGAGTTAGCTGGTCATCTGTTGGCTCACTTCACATTTCATTTTTGTTTGGCTGCCATTTTTAATTAAAAAAAAATCAATTCAGAGGGTGAAGTCTTTAGAAACACAGCCATTAAAATGAAGGGAAAAGAAGTCCATTAACAGCAGAAATGAGTCCTTGATGAAGGAAGTGGCAGAAAGGAAAACCAGAAGCGACTGTGGACACCCCTGCCATACGTGATCACTAGCGTGGGATGACGAGGATTAGCTAAAAGCACGTGCACAAGGGCATACTGCAGTTGTAAACTCGTTTGAGATTTATGAACAATTTGACTTGGGGCCTGGCGTATGTTTTGTAAATTCGCTTTCCTATGCGTTCTTTGTTTGCTTTTCTGGCATAAGCTAAATTTTAGTATGGAAGTTTTAAATTTCCAAAATGAAAAACAAATTTCCAAAAGTAGAAAGGAGAAAAAACTTTAAAAAGTGCTGCAATGAATGTTAACGTAAATAAAAGATATGGGTATCCACCCTGAAACTAACATAATAAAAACTTGCAGAAAATTATAAAAAAAAATGAAAAAATCACCCATCCTATATTTTTTCTGGGAGAATCTGATCATAACATTTGTATTGCAGACCCTAGACACCACTGAGTCTAGCTTGTAATTTACAGCTGTCCTCAATTTCTCATTGTAATAATAGTAATAATAATACATTGTATTTATATAGCACCTTTTCCATTGTGACATACTTTCTTTGTTAAGTGCAGGGTGCTTCTGGCATTCCAGTTGGCTAATGGCTCCAGCTATTCGCCATCCAAAGTGTTTGATGCTTCCAGGATTCCCAGTACCAGATCACAAACACAGACCTCAGGGATTAGGTTCTGGTGTTTACACTATTACCTGCAACATTGGAAAAATTTTAATTTTAAATGTGTAAGAGACACAGACATTACACCAGGTTCATGCAAAGTGTTTTGGTTGACATGAAAAACATTTTACACCCAAGTGTATGAATGTGAAAATCTGTGGCTCAGATCCCATGCTATAAGTTGACAGGTGGGCACAAAAGAAAGTAAAAGCTGCCACCCTTCAAATCAATATTAGAGAGCTCAATTTATGAATCTTTTAACAAAACTAAGACTGCCTGACGGAAATGTTGTGGAACTCATCAGTAGACAGCAAACTGCATGCTGAAAAAGTCTTCACCTGCTGGATTAAAAAATACAGAGTTGCTTTTAAATCATAATTTTGGAGATCATTCATTTAAAAGAAGACATTATAAAATGGGGTGAGAAAATGGGCAGCTTTACAGATTCCTAAATCCAGAATAACACAAAATAGACTATAATGATCCAAGCGAATACCTTCACTAGAATAAAACAGTATAACAAGGAGAGTAACACAAATTATGAGTCAAACAAAGTACAGTAAATCCCATTGTCCCACTGTGTCTTCAACACAGATATATAGCCCTGTTTGTCCAGTAGGTCCCCTCATCCACTCCTCTACCTAAAAGCACCTTAAAGTACCACAAACTACATCCATCCTTTCCTCACATCTCTCTCTTCTCTCTGATTTAGCCTCTTTATTCCCCCTAAAAATCTTGCTCTTGCTTCTACACTCTATTCTTGAATCTAGGCAGAGTAACTCCCCAGGTATGGCCTCGCTATAAGTTTCTTCCTGCCAGTGTATCCCAGGATTACATGTGTCTGGGGTGATTGAGCTTTGTATTTCATTGGTCCACATCTGTGGAAACAACTCCTCCAGCTTGTCTTGGCATCTTCATTGCTGGGAGCTTTTAAGTGAAACTTGAAGACCCATCTTTTTCAATGCAGTTTTAGTAATTTATTCTATTTATGAATCTTCTCATATGTCCTTTACTTTAGAGTATTTGTCTTGTATTTGTTTCTTTTCATATGACTTTTCACTATGTAAAGCACCCAGAAATGTCATTATTTAAATTGTGTGGTATATAAATAAAATTTCTTTTCATTATTATTAACTTGGATATTATTCTACATGCAGTACAATCACCTTATGAGAGGTAAAAATAAAAGGAATATTGAGGAAAGAAAAAACACAGGCGGTTAAAGAAGTTAAAACTGAGATAGAGACAATTAACAAAATAAATAGGCAGTAAAGAAGAGAGAAGAAATAATAAATGTCCATATTAAGAGAAAAAATGCATTTTAGAGTACCAGACTAATGGTAGACTTGCAAAAAAGTGAAGTATATACTTATATTTTCCACACTAAAATTTGTCAGAAAGATTACTAAAGCGATAAAAGATGATAGAGTTCTGGAAAGCATATGAATATTAATTTTAGTTGAAGGATAAACAGAAACATCATCACTAATGAGGAAGAATTTAATCACAAAATTAGACATGACTAGTTTATACTGTACATAAAAGAACAAATGTATGTACAGCAAAACAGCAGACTCTGAACCATGAAAATTAAAATGAAAAAGTACCCTTATAGGAAGAAGAGCATTCATAATAAAAGATCCACCTTAATAATAGGATAAATGTGTGCGTGTCTGTCTGTGTGTCCATCCAGTTTCTATGTCTCTGTCATTTCAATAGATCACACATTACAAACTGTAACACTGCTTTTATGAATCCATACCAAATAGCAAATAACGTTAATGCCAAGGTCTACATTGATTACTTAGATTTCAACCCATCCTAAACATGTAGTACAGCTAGTTAGAAATAAAAGAAAAATAGAACTTTTCAGAGTGAACAGTGTTTAACAGAGAATTTATATGAGGAAATAAATACAATTCTTTATTCTTCTAATCCGTGGAAAATTTGTTTTCCAGCATCATTTTTCACTGTTATATCATATATTATATCATTTTGATGTTTGGTCACTGAAAAGTTTTTATTTTTTTTCATTGCTTCCTTAGGGTCTTAAGTGTTCACAGTTATGATGTCAGATTCTGTCAGGGTGTCAGGGTCTGTTGCTATTTATTTATGTGCATGTGCTTTAACTCTTTTAAAGGCTAAATTTTCCTGTTTTGATCATGAGATTAAGTTAAAAAGAGAACAAACATTAATCTCCTTCAAACTTTGATCTTATTAAAATGTTTGAGTTTGTCCTGCCCTGATATTTGATATGGTTTGGCTTTAGTCTATTTGATCTTTTTTCAGTCTAGTTTTAGTAATCTATGTTATCTAAATAAACACTATAAGATTTGTCAATTTTTCCATGATTGAAAATTAAACATGGGCATTGCAAATAAAGGGATAAAACAAGTAATTTCACATGAACAGCTAGTAAACAGCAAGAATGAAATGAGTCAAGCATAGTTTAAGAAGCAAAAGAAAAGGTAAGATGTTTCACAGAAAGTCTGGACAAAGCAATCAAAGAAGAAGAATGTTTTACAGTTTTCTGAAATCTTTAGTCAGGCCACCTCAAATGATGCACCAATATTTAATTTTAGAAGTAAATAGCAAAATAAAAAATCATAAATTATATCAATATTTAGAATCCCAAAAATTAAAGAAAATAATAATTACATTTGCATATTTTTAAGACCAATTTCATTGGCATAATATTATAATTGAAATGCTTTTAAATACATCTTTTAAAAATGGCAGGAGTTAACAAACAAATGACATCATATTCTAAACATGTATGCCAACAAATGTATAATAGTGATGATGTTGCCATGTGTGATAAAAAAAAAACACAAAAAGGAAATGTGCATTGGAGATGTAAACAAAGCATTTGTGAAAGCAATGAGCACACAACTTTTGGCCTTGTCCTATCAGTGGGGATGGTGGGTGTGGTTTGATGGTAGGAGTGGCTTGGGGTTAGAGCTAGTGGTTGTACTCCATAGTTGAATCATATCTCTTAACAAACTTGAATCAGTGATCATATTTAATCTAAACGCAATCATTTTCTCACTACTTCATGGTGAGGTTTGGAAATAATACTATATTATAATACTACAAAGCTATAGTTTCAACCTAGAGAGAGAGAATGATGTAATACAATGGGAGCTATTGACAGAGAAACAGTGCTGTGCAGTTAGTGATAGCATATGATGGTTAACTTCATTGCGTTTCAACCAACAAATATTACGTTGATTCTTGCCTGCTGTATTGAATTGTTTCTTTAGTTTCCCTCACTTGTAATGACCTTAAGTTTCCCTGTTTTGGGCAATAATGTCTCAAGAATTATTTATTGATAATTGTTGCTTTTAAGACCAGAAACAAAAACAAGACTACTTTATATAAAGGCTATTTTTAATACTAAAAATTCTTATGTACTAAATGAAACACGTTTAAGGGTAATAATGTTTGGTAATATGTAATGTGACACACGTGCGATTAGGAGACAGCTAAAGGGCTTGAGTAAGTGTAATGCTACATCAGACCAGTGGGTGGCAGAGTGTGCTGACTGTCTCTCTCAGTTCTTTCCGGGCTCCGGCATAGTTGACATCATTTCCTCCACCAGTCCTTAAAACTGCCATCTTACCTCCAAGTATTAAGTTCTGTTTTGGACTCAGTCTTTTAAACAACACAATCAATTTTCAACTTTTTGCAGCCAGGATCATAATGTACGGGTGGCTGCCCCAAACCTTTCTGACTGTCTGGAGTCTTTGTGTGACAGTAGTTAATTTTTAACATTCTGGGTTTTAATTTACTTATCTGGTCAATGCTGGGTAACCCACTAGTAGTACTACAATGGCACTACTACTACTACCAGTGATACTGCAACATATTGCAGGCTATTTATTTTTAATGATCCTAAAAAACTATATACAATTGCCACCACAAGACCAGCAAAGACTTACAGCTTAGGTTGCCTACCAGCACAACAACCTGAATTAAGCTAGTTTTAAAAAAACAATTTATTTACTAGATTATAAAAATTACATGTAAATATAAAAAATAGTTCAAAATAAACAAAAAATTATAATATCAGATATTGTAATTTTAGTTTTAAAGAAAACAAAATACAAAAAAATCAGTATACTTGCACTATTAAAAACTGTTTGGCAATTCCAAAATGGAAAATAACAGCACATCTGTTGTTAAGGACTGCAGAGGCTGCTGTTTGCTCATGTGGAAGCACTAGTGTAATGTGTCAGTGGTGTATAACAAAGCTTGTTTTCCACTGAAATGATTACAGTCCGTACTCAACACTGCTTGCAAGTGCTTCAAGCCTGATCATGCAGTAAAGGAACTGACAAATATGCTGTATTTTTTTCTTTCATAGTTTTATTTGTTATAGCTCATTAGTTTTCTGATCTGTTTGCAGCAAGCTTTTGCTATTTGCTCTGGCTAAAGCGTCAACCTCTAAAAGTAAATATTATTATTATTATTATTATTATTGCAAGTATTATTGTTATTATTATTATTATTAAGGGAGGCCGCTAGAAGGGCTCTTGTTGTGACATCTGGATAGAAGACTGAGGACAAAGAAACCTAATGGTGCAATGGGGAAGTGCAGGAGAGTATACAGAGGAAGAGGCTGGTGAAGAGGAAGTTTGTGAATGCTAAAGATAAGGTGCATGATGAGTTGTATGAGCAGTTGGACACTAAGAAGCGAGAAAAGGACCTGTACCGATTGG
The DNA here is from genome assembly GCA_026402145.1 of Polypterus bichir lapradei. Classification (NCBI taxonomy): domain Eukaryota; kingdom Metazoa; phylum Chordata; class Cladistia; order Polypteriformes; family Polypteridae; genus Polypterus; species Polypterus bichir. The sequence continues at coordinate 97,151,800 of JANRMT010062854.1, read as the reverse complement.
GTACACAGAAGGACTGAGCTGGAAAAGTTGAGCAGCAGGTTAGGGTGATAAAGGATAATGATGGAAACATACTCACAAGCAAGAAGAGTGTGTTGAGCAGATGGAAAGAGTATTTTCAGAGGTTGATGAATGAATAGGTTAGATGATGTGGAGATAGTGAACCAGGAAGTGCAATAGATTAGCAAAGAGGAAGTAAGGACAGCTATGACGAGGATGAAAAATGGGAAGGCTGTTGGTCCCAATTACATACCTGTGGAACCATGCAGGTGTTTAGGAGAGATAACAGTGGAGTTTTTAACTAGTTTTTTAATACAATCCAGTAAAGTGAGAGGATGCCTGAGGAGTGGAGGAGAAGGACACTGGTACTGAGTTTTAAGAATAAGGGTGATGTGAAGGACTGTAGTAACTACAGGGGGATAAAATCGATCATCCATATCATGAAGTTATGGGAAAGAGTAGTGGAAACTAGGTTAAGAAGGGAGGTGATGATTAGTGAGCAGCAGTATGATTTCATTGCAGGAAACAGCACTACAGATGTGATGTTTGCTCTGAGGATGTTGAAGGAGATCTATAGAGAAGGCCAACGGGAGTTGCAGTGTGTCTTTGTGGACCTATAGAACACATATGACAAAGGTGCATAGAGAAGAGTTGTGGTAATTTATGAGGAAGTCGGGAGTGGCAAGGAAATATGTGAGAGTGGTATAGAATAGGTACGAGAGAAGTGACACAGTGGTGAGGTCTATGCTAGGAGTGACGGATGAATTTAAGGTTGTGGTGGGATTAAATCTGGGATTGGCTCTGAGCCTTTTCTAGTGATGAACAGGCTGACAGAGGAGATTAGACTGGAGTGCCTGTGGACTGTGGACTATGATGTTTGCGTATGACATTGTGCTCTGTAGCAAGAGTAGGGAGTAGGTTGAGGAGACCTGGGAGAGGTGGAGATATGCACTAGAGAGGAGAGGAATGAAGTCAGTAGGAACAAAACAGAATACATGTGTGTAACTGAGAGGGAGGTCAGTGGAATGGTGGGGATGCAAGGAGTAGAGTTGGCAAAGGTGGATGAGTTTAAATACTTGGGATCAACAGTACAAAGTAATGGGGATTGTGGAAGAGAGATGAACAAGAGAGTGCAGGAAGGGTGGAATCGGTGGAGAAGAGTGTCAGGAGTAATTTGTGACAGGCGGGTATCAGCAAGAGTGAAATGGAAGGTCTACAGGACAGTAGTGAGACAAGCTATATTTTATGGGTTGGAGACAATTGCTCTAATGAAAAGATAGGAGACAGAGGTGTAGGTGGCAAAGTTAAAGATGTTAGGATTTGCAGTCAGTGTGATGAGGATGGACAGGATTAGGAACGGGTACACTAGAGGGTAAGCTCAGGTTGGATGGCTTGGAGACAAAGTTAGAGAGGCGAGACTGCATTGGTTTGGACATGTGCAGAGGAGAGATGCTGGTTATATTGGGAGAAGGATGCTAGGGATGGAGCTCTCAGACAAGAGGAAAACAGTCCTAAGAGGAGAATTATGGATGTGGTGAGAGAGGACATGCAGGCAGTGGGTGTCTTAGAGCAAGTTGCCAAGGACAGAAAGATACGGACAAAGATGATCTGCTGTGGCGACCCCTAACGGGAGCGGCCGAAAGAAGAAGAAGAATTAGAGAAAACAAAAGTAAGAGTTCACTGAACATAAATAATATCATATGAAACCTTTGCAAATAAAGGAGTTCTATTAAGTCAAGGTCTCATTTCTTTTCCTGTACCCTTCAGAACAATTGGGAATGCTTCTTACAAAATTGTAACCTAATTCAATTCCTGGCTCTCATACATTTAGTCTGTTTAGTTTGCATGTTTTTCCTGCCTTCATGTTATTTTTGTATTTAATCTAACACATGATAAAATCTGAATGGATAGTTAGTGAACCTAAATTTGTATAAGTGCGTATGTGAGTGTACATTACAATGGACTAGTATTGTATTCTTGATTGGGTTGGACCCTTTGTGCATAGCTTTTTGGGGCCTAGAAGAGGTAGGTTAAAAATGAGTAGTAAACAAAATTATATAGATATTCTTCTACTACCTAGTATAATTCTGTATGCATCAAATCCAATATAAATCTTAAGATATAAAATAAAATAAGAGAAGAGTGATATTTTAAACTTTTTATTGTTGTTTTTCTTTTCTTTTTTCATTTTCATTTGGTGCTGTCATTTTTTTCCTTATTGTTTTGAGTGTCTATTTTTTTCCCTTTATTTATATATTACCTCTCCTAACTTATTAAACTAGGACCTTGACCTTCATTGCTGATCTTTATCAATTTAAAAGTGCTGGGATCATCCACAGTTCCTGTCCACCACATTCGGGAATTAACCCTCTTTGATGAAATATGTAATTGCTTAAATCACATTGAAACATCAACATTAGGATATGTGTGGTAGGTGATTACTTATTTTTTCAATGAAAAACTTTGGTGAACTATTTAATAAAATACACAATGATCAGGAATGTTTCCTTATTACATTTCACACTTCAGTATTTTCTCCACAATGGCTTGCCTGTATGTGTCCTCTTGTGGTAGTTGTCATTAAGCAACCAAAGTGTTGAAAGAAAAATAAATGTGATAAAAGCAACTTGTTCTTTATAGTTATCAAAGAAAAATATACATTAGGTAATCCAAGACAGCTGGACATTGTGAATCCTCAGAGTCAGTGTGATTCTGTGCTGGCCACTGAGGTTGCCATGGAGTGCACCAGGAAGTTGGATTGCACTATTCATCAATCAGCCAGGTCCAAACTGCCCTGGAATCTTTATTGTTCCACCAAGCAGCTCACCAAGAGCTTTAAATGAATAGATTTTATTTATTAAAGTCATTAACTCCTTAGCAAGTCTGAAATGGTTAAGCACCACTTTTGTGCACCAGAACTTAAAAATCACTCAGTGTGCAGCTGTGATTGCCAGTCCTGAAGATACTCTTTAGTACCATCCCTAAATAATTTCCTTGCCAGCCCATAAATTGCAGAGGATGTTTTATGTGAAGATGCAGCCTACAAAAAGAGTGTAAAAATTGTACAAGTTAACCTTGCCAAGAGGTTAGCAACTTTAAAACCAACAGGCATTTGCAATGCCTAAAAAGGCAGCAGATTTAATCAATAGAGTCTCATGGAGAATTGTATCCTGCTGCAAGATTATCTAATGGCAATATTTAATAAGAGGTTTGGTATTAAAATTATAAATGGCTGTATGTGTATATAAAGTTCTGTTATAACAAACCTTAAACATTGGGCTTTTTTGCCTTTTACCTTTATTTAGATTCTTTTACATCAAATATTAAAAAACTACTCAATCACTTGATAAATTGGTGATATTTCTAATAAAAAAAGAAAGGCTTACAACAACTGGAATTAGAATATTAATAAATCTCTCATCTGTATGTTAGATTAAAAAGAAATTTGAAATATAACTTTTAAATAACTTGAAAAATGTTGCTTTCAGTATATTGTGGTACTGTATATAATTTTTTGTAATTACACAAAAAAAATTTAAACAATTGAAATGTATTTGAGATAAATTTTCATGATTGAACAATCTATGTTTCAAGGGCTACAATTGGTCAAGGCCTAATATGAAGCAAAACTCCCCTGGAATGAGATACTGGGCCATCTCAGCAGACACAGTTAACATACATTGGGCACTTTACAGTCACCACTATCACTGGATAGTGTGGACATCCCATACAAATGGAGCCACAATCAAACTGGACACCAGATGGTGTGAGCTAGCAATTCTACATACTGAAAAGACATGTCACTTTAAATAATGAAATAAAAGATGCAGTAAATACACCATATGTCACATGCAAGCCTGTCAAAATAAATCTAACAAGCCATATACATAATAGTTTAAGGCAGTAAGTTTTATTATCTGAGTAATTATTGAGGAAAATTAAAAAGATGAATAAATGTATAATTACATGCTGCAACTTGTAAAAATTGTATGCATAAAAATAGAGCTGAAAAGGGAAAAAATTACTGGTTGGAAATACATAATGCTTCCCAATGCAATAGCCACTCAAAATGAAATTAAGTTTTAACCATTTTCTTTTTTCGATACTTCCAAATGGTTTCATTAATTTCTAGGAGTAATGTCAAGACACTGGATGTTAAGTCTAGAGAACAGGCAGGATGTGGGAGTTTTCCAAAGTCACTGAGCTTGATGACAGTTAAGGCAGCTCTCATTGTGCCAAATGAAGCGCTGCCATGCTCAAGATCATTTCCTTAATATGGCTCTCTTTATTTTGCTGATTTGAGTAGGAGACAAGGAAAGATTATTTGTATTTACTTACCACCGTTTCTCAGTTGTTTTCAGCAATCTGATATTGCTTTTAGAGTGATATAGTAACAAAATGATTAGCACTGCAACCTCACAGATTCACCCTCCTGGGTTCACATCCCATGGATGGTTGTTTTTTCACATCTGCATGGATTTTCTGTCCACATCCCCAAAGGCATACTCTTAAGGTTGATTGGCAATTAAAAAATTAGCCCTATTTGGGCATGTACGTGAGTGGTCCTTGCAATGGATGGGTCCAGGGTTTTTCCCTCTTTGTGACCAGAACTGCCAATATACAGTAGGGCCCCACGCCCTGTGAGCTTGAATTAGAAAATGTTTACTGTATATGTTTTGCTATTTGCCAAAAATAGTATCTCTAAATCTGAGGTCATATTTCTCTTCCTGGTAAGAATGGCTTTCCTGTCTGTAGGCTAGAAAAAATCAGCTGAGGAGATGAAGAATCTCGGAGTCTTTATCATGAAAGGAGATAGAGAAGAATGTGGGTATGACTAAATAATCAATGCAGCTATGACAGGTTGTACCACTACAGGAAGATCTAATAGTACATGGATCAGTTCCCCAGACTGAGGAGCTACATGAATATTTTTTGTCATGTCTTGAGATACCCCTTGGGCACGTCTCACATGAACTATACCAGGAACAGCCCACTGTAAAAGACTTGGACGCAGCCTCTTAAGACATTGTATCTCTCTGCTACCTTAGAAGTATCTATTAATTCCCCAGTTGCACCTGGAGAATGTTACTAAGGATAAGGCCAGCTCAGTGTCTTATCACTGTAACCCTCACAAAGCGAAGCAAGTAGAAAGCGAAGCTTTTCTGAAGATATTGAATTAGAGCATTTCACAGATTGTCAGAATGCAGACTTAAAAGTGAAGATGCAACATAAGAATCAAAGTTACCACTTACAATCATTAAGAAGATGTTAAAGGATATACTACTACAGGGTAGGTAATGTTGTTACTTCTTATCAAGTCACAAATTTGAAAATGTGTGCATGACACTATTATTGTAAAGACAGAGAATACCAAGGAAGTAATAAAACCAAATCAGAACTGAATAACCTTCATTACTGAGAAAATACTATGACAAAAGAAGACTAGCATGAGAAAAATAAAACTGATATACAACTTTAACAAGAATTTGGGGTTTTATATTGACATCCATCCATCCATTATCCAACCCGCTATATCCTAACTACAGGGTCACGGGGGTCTTCTGGAGCCAATCTCAACCAACACAGAGCGCAAGGCAGGAAACAAACCCTGGGCAGGGTGCCAGCCCACCGCAGGGTGCGCACACACACACACACACACCAAGCACACACTATGGTCAAGTATGCTCATGTTAATCTTTTCTTGTGTATAAGCTAAAGTACATATTGCTGATGGATGTACTTCAAAATAAATTCTGAAATGTTACCTTTTTATAATAAAGTTATATAAGGTCACTGTAAGGTCAAAAGCCTAGGTTTTGTATATTTTAGGCTTAAAAGTGAATTGTTTATTGTTCTTATCAGTTTATATACATACTTTAGAATCACCAATCCACCTAACCTGCATGTCTTTGGACTGTGGGAGGAAACCGGAGTACCCGGAGGAAACCCACGCCGACATGGGGAGAACATGCAAACTCCACGCAGGGAGGACGTTTTATATTTTATATTTTCATAAAATGTGCAAAAGCAGTTAAAACGCAAATTGAATGTTAGATTATGTTGTAAAGGAGGCACATTTTTTCACTACAGAGATGTGTGGGTTCCAAAATTATTTGAACAACAACAGACAAAAGGCAGTAACAAACTGGAGATTTCTGTCTATCACATGGTCCATTAATCTTCACACTGAAAAAATGCAATGTTTGCAGGAAAAATAGTAGGAGTAAATAGAAATAAGTACATAAGCTTTAATACTTTTTAGCACAGTGCATAAGGATTCCACCTCCTCAATGGGATTCTACAGTAAGGGGTAACTTTGTAGCATCCTTTAAATCAAAACGAAAAAACTGCTGATACAATTTATCAGAACCACCTTTTGATCTTAAAGATAACTCTGCCACACTAGTCAACATGTACTATTTCCCCATCATTACTTTTGAATAAATTAATTTCCTAAAGGATTAATGAGATCACAAGTTAAAAATACACTAAATTAGCAGCTCTTCTGTCAGATGTGTTATTAGCTTTTGCATCTGTTTATGGTGTTCATGCTCTTTAAAGTGTAATTAAACGCAGTAAACAACAGGGTTGTGGTTACTCTCTTTAAGTCTTCCAGTGGATAGTATAGAGGCATGGTGGATGGCACAATTATCTCACAGATCCAGAGACCTAGGTTCAAATCCCAGCTGGGTTACTGTACAATTAGAATCTGCACATTCTCCTCATATCTACATAGCATTTCTCTGTGTACTTTGACTTATCCTAAAGATGCGTACATTAGATTAAATAATGAATGTACATTTGTGGGGGTGGGTGTATGTACAAGAATAGCTTGTGATAGGTTCCATTCTATCCTTGCATCTAATGCTGCCAATAAGATGATTCAGAAATATTATGAATAGATGGATTAAGAACTGTGTCCATTGAGTGTGTTTCCTTGGCATCAGGTAATAGGTTTTATTGTGAGTAAATAAGAGGTTTGTCTGCAAATTAAACTTAAAATGTATGTATGTATGTATGTATATTTCATTAATGAGGGAGTGTGAAATGAGGGAGCTTTGTCTGACACAGGGCCTTGGGTGACTTTCCAGTGGAAAGGTTAAAAAGATATTGCAAATCTTAAATTACCAAACTTTATTGCTCTTAATCTGTTTGCATTTAATTGTTTGATTGTTTATTTTTGCTTTATAGTACTGTTATTAGTATTGAAATATACAGTATGTTTGCATATAATATTCTTGGTTTTTCTTTCTGGTGGAAAGAGCTGCAAATTGTGGCCCTATCCAGGGTGACCTGGTGACATGACACAAGTAAATAAGGAAATATTTGATTAAAGAAATAGATAAAACTATTGTGGAAGAATCAAACCTGAATTTTTCCTAGCATGCTAACCATCATATGGTAGCATTTCATCCTACTTGCTCCAACTCCAAGGCACACCCACCAGCCCCTGGATGAGCAAGGCTAAAAGTTATATGTCAAAAACTTGACTTATGTTAAGAACTACCAGTGTGTTAAATTTTAACCCTTTGGCTTTAGTGAGAAGTCAAGCAAAATGACACCTTTTATTGGCTAACTAAAAAGATTACAATATGCAAGCTTTCGAGGCAACTCAGGCCCGTTCTTCAGGCAAGATGTTGCCTCGAAAGCTTGCATATTGTAATCTTTTTAGTTAGCCAATAAAAGGTGTCATTTTGCTTGACGTCTCACTATAACCATAACAGCTAACATGGCACAACACCCTAGTACTACAACCCTGTGGCTTGAAACACAAAGCTGTGCACAAAGAACAAACAAACACAGAGATTATGGTTTATAGAAATAAAGATATAACAGAGTTTTCTCTGTAAATGTACAACTGAATGACATCAATTAAACAGATGTCAGTGATCATACTGACTCTTAACATTGTATGTACTTTACTATCATGCATACTAGTCATACAGTAATTTACTCTACAGTCATTTTTACTACTGGATTTAAGTAAACCGTTAAAATTAAATAACCAAAAATTCAAATCAGGATTACTGCACACAAAGCATGTGAACTACTGGCAAATTAATACCGTAATGACTTTTGAGTACTTTATCTATACACCTACGGTATAGCAATGGAAGCAGTTTTAATTTAATTCAGGAAGAAATGTGCAGAGACTAAGTCACACTGACTAGCTGTTGCCCACCTATATGACATACTTGAAGAACTGAAAACCATCTAAAATATTTTGTATATTTTGCCTATTCAACATTTCCTGACTATCATACTGTCTAACTATGAAAGTCAATAAAAGGAGTAACCTCAAACTCAGAATATAAATTTCTCCAATGTCTTCTTTTTTATGAAGACAACAGCTCAATTCTTTTTAAAATAAAATTGGAAGTATAAAATGTGCCTTGGCTGTACCCAATGAAATGTTGTCTAATTCTCTACACAGTGTCTATAAAGCAGTGACTTCCTTGGTTGCTAAGTGACACTACAGAGGTTCTATAGACACAGCACCACAATAGCAAACAATCAATTTTTAGTATATTTTCATGCACTTAAACATTATCAGAATGATCAGACAAATAAACATTCCTAAATGGATAGCCATCTATCAGTGTATGAAGAATAACATAACTAAAGCAGAAATGTTTAAACACACAGCACATAGGACATAATAAGTCCTTGATGATATCTATGAAGAGGAAAGTAAAACACAAACAAATACTAAGGAAAGCAAACTCTTAAACATGAACATGCAGCTCTAGGCAAGTTGTCGGATTACAGCATAAACACATAAAGGAATTTAAAGCCAAGCTGAAGATTTTATTTTACGATTTGCTTTGTCCCATTCTGACATACACTCAGAATAACGCCAACAAGGTATATAAATATATCAAAATGGGAGCATGTATGAATTAATACACATAAGGGAAAGATTATTTTAGGAAGACCATAGAGTATGGAAGGATTTTGACAAATCAAAGTAATTCTGGCTGCTCCACTTGACCTAAATTCCAAAGTCCTTGTTCCTTCTTGGCATGACCTCTTTTCTTTCTCAGTGTCCCATAAACAAAGCATTGCTATCCATCTGTGTTGAACTTTGGCAGGTAATTGTAGAAACTCAGCATAAGAATAGAAAAGATTTTCCTGGAATTTCAGAGAGGATCTGATGATGATCGTTGGACTAATAAAACAAGATGAAAACAAGCTCTTTGATACAACACAGAAAAACTTTAAACTATAAAAATACATAAACCAAAAATGATTGTGGGTGGTTAAGAGGCTAACCCAGAGATTAATGAAGAGGCACTGATAAAATAGATGCAAAAAAGAATAGCAAAAAAGAATACAGAGGACTAAAAACAAAGGAGGCCCAAGTATAAATGGCATTTTAAGAAAAAGGGAATACAAATGGCCAATCTATTCAATCACATAAATTACAGTGTTTACTGAAGTATAATTTCCCAGTGGTACTCACTAGTCTGATTTTCAATAAAGTGGCTCCTCTATATTGATACTGTGCCATTTGGCATTTTTCCTGGGCAGCTCTTAGCAACCACAATGAAAACACTTTTCCTTAATGTTAAAGCATTTATGTGATATATTACCTATAGGTGAATAAAATGAATATTCACAATTAATTAATTATTTACCAAAAAACACATCTCTGCCAATGTTAAACAATGAAGCCATAATAATACTGAAATTTTGTTTTTCAAAATATTTTAAATAACTTTTTTTTAATTCCTTAGTGAAATGTTAAGTTTTTTTATTTGTTCTTTATATAATAATAAGGATATAAGGATACAATAATAATAAGGATATTAAATGTTCAGACACTGATTTAGTGGAATTAAATAAGTGGCTATGTGGATATGATGGGGGGGTGGATTGGGGGATTAATCAATCTGCTAAATTGAATTATTCCAGCATAGAGAGCGTTAAGATACCAATCCTGAATGAGAAGCCAGCTGGAATAAGCATGCTCATGTTAATCTTTTCTTGTGTATAAGCTAAAGTACATATTGCTGATGGATGTACTTCAAAATAAATTCTGAAATGTTACCTTTTTATAACAAAGTTATATAAGGTCACTGTAAGGTCAAAAGCCTAGGTTTTGTATATTTTAGGCTTAAAAGTGAATTGTTTATTGTTCTTATCAGTTTATATACATACTTTAGCTTTAGAGTTAACTTTCCATTTCTCTTGATCACAAATGTTCATCATTCTAGAGATACCCTTGAAAGAAACTTTGAACAGGTTAGAAAGTTGTGCTCCCTAACTGGGCTCAGCCAGACATTTCATGCTTTCTTTTTATCTACATCTCTCCTTTTTAACCTTAAATGACTATACATTTGTATATTTGAAATTATTTCTTTGAGTACCTGCCTGAGAACTGATGGTACTTGGCTGATAGTCCCATGCACAAATAAAACTACCTGATTACTCTAATAAAATATTGTGCCTCCTATCTTTGATAGTCCCATCATTATCTTCATATTAAGACAGAAAAAGCAAGAAATATAAATGATAGGTAAGCCACACAAGTGGAATGGTAAACTCATGTTTGTATGGATAGCTTGCCTATTGTCTGTTTGTTAGTTTCCCCTCATAGTTCTTCCATTAACCGTATTTTTTCCCTGCTGTGTCTTCACAATTGTCCATACATTAAAATGGATATAAAAAGTCAGTTCTCAGCTACTCAGATTAAAACTGGTATTGGCATCATGCAGTATCTACAGTAGATCAATTGTCACCTCTGCTCTTGCCATTTTGCATCTTAAAAATTCAACCTCTGACTGGCTTGCCTCTGTGTGAGTGAATCTGAATAATAACTCTGGGCTACAGCCTTAGAGACAAACTTAACAGGAACATGTCGCATGTTGAGCATAGCTGCAAAATTGCACCATTTAAAAGCACTGTATTAGAGAAGGTCCATCATAAATAGCAGTCCTGGAAGTGGAATATGCAAGCACAAATGAATTGGCATTTGAGGCACGTGAGAACTGTGACTAAAGAATTTGACTGCAAATTTGAATACCATCATTGGTATAATGTGTGACCCTGAACAAGAAACAATGCAGTGGAGCTCTAGACTTACACACTACATGCTGACTGTGGAGACATTCTTTCTAGTACAGTATATGTGAATAGGAATTAGGAACAAGAAAGGCAACCCAAAAGTGTGTTGAACAGTAAACAGCAAAGCATCTAACTTGTTTCTGTATGAGAATAAAACAAGTCAATTTGTATAAAATCAAGTCAATTTATTATTTTCTATGTTTTACATGGAGAGATTCACAGTTTATGAAAATGTTACTGTAATACCACACAAGTAAACTAAAAAATTATTGTTAACCATAACCATAACCCATGTTAATATTTTCAACTGATAACTTGAATATCACAATCAAAACTAGAAAATTGTTCTCATAAATTGTAGTCTTATTGGTAAATTCATTATACAGTCACATTAGGTATGTTTTTTCTTTTTGGATTTCTTTTTGGCAAATTCCTTGACGAGACTTATGTTTATTTTTGGCTCTTTTTTTTAAATATAAGAATTGATCATATGGTGTCAAACTTATGACCAGTTACAGCTGTTATAAGAGTTTGTAATAGGAGGCGTCATTGGCCTAACACTGACGCTTTAAAACATTTTAATCTGAGGACCCAAACAAGAAAATCGATGACACACTGGGAGCCAAAATATGGTTTATTACAATAATGACAGCAAAGCCATCAACAGACAAATAACAATGGCCATATCATGATAATAATAAACAGTGAAAATCCTTGTTTCATTTCAAACATATTTCTCACATGAACAGTTTTAAAAAAGAAAAGTGGAAAGTAAACATATTGATAATGAAAAAATAATTATTCTAAACAGTTAAAGATTCCAACGGTAGATCAGTGCCAGTGTAGATGCTTAGTTTAAACTTCAGTAAAGACGAGAGAAAATTTCTTGGGGTGCAGATCTGATGATTTTTGAAAGGACAATATGAATGATCGCTTAACTTAGTCACAATTTATTAATGGCGCCTGATAAGGTATAAAGCAGTCAAAATAATTAATCAATGCAGTTTATTTGCCGTGTCCTAAGTAGCATATTTTTTTTAAATAACATTATTCAAAAGACTGCTATAACATTAACAATACATACGTATTTCTAAACGAGGTAGCAAATAGTTTATTATATCCCACTTTTCATTTAACAATTCAATAAAATGAGTAAGAAAATATCTGAATTATTCCTAAAAATGCATGCACTACCTGTATTTCATAGTGGGGATAGGATAAATCCTGGTGAATAATTCGGTGAACTGTATCTTTTAATTGTTTAAAGCTGTAGACTGACATTATGCTGAATGTCTATACCACGTTTTATGTTATTTTCTGGAGGTCTTATGGTTCTCAGCGGTCCAAGCACACCTTTCCTACTAACATTAGATTGCAATTTATCCAAGCACTTTACAATTAAATGACGAGACGGTATTGTTTCTCACCGAGGAACAGTAAACCTACTTCAGTCTTTCTTTGCGCCTATCCTACAGATTCTGATCTAACGACACGATTAACTATCGACCATGACTACTGAAACTGTTTTTAGTATACTGTACAACCTAGATATACTAATCCCATTCTCTCGCCCTCATTACCACTCCGAAAATGGTCACTATCTTGTGTTGCAGCAGTTACTTTCATTTCGACATTTCAAACTAGCGCCGCGGTTTCCTCACCTTACTGTCTCATCGGTCATTTCCTCCTGTCTCACCCTCTTTAATTCGTATCTTTGCTTGTCAATCACTTCAGTTTGACTGTTTAACTAGTTGAGAGGAGATAAGGTATCATGGGGAATATGTTTTTGTAGTTTCGTGCCATTAAAACGAACGGTCTTTATGATGAGTTAACGGCATTGTTACGCACGTTAAATACAAGGCGGTGCACAATTCATACTTAGATTAACTCGGCTAACTTTACGACACAGGCGACCTACCAAAAACATGTCGCGATCAACAGAAATAATAAACATTGGTGTAATGGTAATCGCTGGTGCAATCCTGATCTCTCTCTGTATAGTGTTTGCAGAACCAATCTGCCTTATGTGAGTTTTATACAGACACTTTGCTTGCATTTAACACCCCATCTTGTTTGGTTTAACAATTGTTTAGTATGTGCAAAAATCTACTCTGTTAAAGACTGGTGCCTCTCATCCTGGGTTGGTTCATGCCTTATATCCTATGTTGATGAAATCAACCTGAGCAAGTTCAAAAACTGGATAGATTTATTAAAAAAATGAAAATAAATCAAGTAATAACAAAATTTCAAATGTACATAATTCTTGTACAATTTTTAAAAACAGTAACTGGAAATTACATCAAGAAATGGTAAACGTGAACCTGTGAAAATGCCTGGGGAAAAAGGGTGTCACTTATGACCCATCTCCCCCCCCCCCCCATGTCCGACTTGGTGGTCCCGGGTATTTCCCGCCCATTCCACGCGGTCGTTGTGCCCCTGGCTCAATTTTGCTGTACACAATGCATCCTCGGAAGTGTATTAAATCTCTCAAGCAAGTGGAATCTATATGTTTTCTTCATGTTATGGTGAATTGCTCCGCGTACTCGAATGTCCTTCCACTGCTCACTCCTAAATTACTACTGTTCCTCAGAGTGCGATGTGATCTGATTGGCCTCAACGGTCTGTGCCCAAATCTTGTGTCAGCCAGTGAATGAATGTTTATCAATTAAAAGACGTCCTATCCATCTTTTTTGTTCCACATTTGCAAATACACTGCTGGGTAACTTCTGTCTTCTAGCAGAAATCAAAAACAAAAATGTGGATTTATGGAATGGAAAGATTCACCCTTTTCCGAGTGTCTTCCACGGTGTAAGTGATCCAATCGCGGAGGCGGGTGTATCATTAAGTGACGTCACTTCCTGGATGTTGTCAGTGAACAGAGTGGTGGGGCTCAAGCAATGAAGCAAGTCTGTACAGAGGAGCCGACTGCTGAGAGTGAAGGTGGAGGTGGAGGGAGGAGGCGGTAGTAAAGGAAGCAAGCAACAAACGAGAAAACGTTTACACCAAAAGAGCCCTTCTCCACCAGCACTCACCGGTTCTCTTAAGTCAGTAAATGGGAAGTGCTTAGCGGGAATTTTTTGTTTCTTTTTTGCAACTACACCGTATTGACCAAAAACTAATGGAGCTCTGAAGCGTGAACGCGGCTCATCTGGCAGACGAAAATTAAAGACAGATAATTCGGCGCAGTGCGCGAACGACACGCTTCAAAGTCCAGGATGCTACGGTGGATCAGACAGCAGCTGGTGAGTAGTGGGTTGGAAATTGGCCACAGTCGTTAATTTACGCGGTCGCGCCGTGGCAGATTTTTTCTTATGTAGTTCAGTATGTGGGAATAAGGTGAGTCGGTAAACGGTCATCGATTTCAAGACGAAAATACAAACCAAAAAAGTCTGCGAGCTAAAGAAAGCGTCAGGCTTCATAACAACTAATAGGCCCCTTCGGCGTGTTCTTTATGTTACAGTTGTAGAATGCTTATGTCGAAATCTTCCGATTTCCATTTGAAAAAAGAGTTGTGCCAATGCTCGCTTTGTGGTATAACTGTTGACTGCTTCTGTTGAGGGGGGCGGATGCCCCCTAGTAAATAGTGGAGGAGGAGCCCAGAAAAGTTGTACTGTACTTGTTAAATCAAAAGCAGACCTGCATGCAGTCTCAACAGTGTAAGAAGAAAAACGGACAAACACACCGATTACATGTTATCAGACATTGAATTATATCAAAGTTTCTTGGCAAACGTCAGGACATGACGTTGCACTTGCTGCTTGGCAGATGACAGTTTTCTGTCTATGTGGTGTGGGAAGAGACACACCCTAATACGGAGATGCACCTAATGTTCCCAAAAATTATCCTCTTTAGTAAACCTGGTGCAGTTATTATATGGAGTAATAAAAGAGTTTCTTTTTGTTGGGCATTATTATATAGCGCAGTGTTCGGTGGCACTTTCACAAAGAAGTTGGTAAGCATCAGAGCTTAAGTTGGGGGGCTTTTAACAACCGGAGGCGAGTTACGGAGAAAAAAAAAAGTTGTTTGCTGTATGAAAAGAAGACAAGGTGGTTTAAAATAAGTGATTTAGTTCATTCTGTCACATCGTTATTGCTTGCTGTCTCGTGGCACCGTTCTGGGGCAGTTTTCTTGAAAGTGTTAACTTGGTCGTTACTGCATCGGTGCATGGTCAAGGAGTATCCACATATTTTAAGAATCAGCCAAAATGGTGTTTATCATTTAATGAAAATGTACTCTGCTGGAATGAAAAATACACACGCTCATACATACATGAACCTCGCAGAGTCCCCTTATTAAAACTATACTTGTGATCATCATGTGGAGTTTTCAGAGCGGAACAGCCTTCAGAAACCCCATGTACCGAATACACATGGCCATATTAGTTTATAAATAAGATACTGAAGTTCCTTAAAATGCTGAATGTTCCAATTTAAATATTAATGTAAATAATAATAATTCTAATAGTCAAATATTGCTGATGTTTTGTAACTGTAGACAGACTATCCAACATATTTTGTCTACTAATATTTTGTATGGCATTTTGTGGAATTGTAGATATTTTGTAATTTGTGGCTAAATATTCCTGTCTACTGATTAAGTTGCACAGCTAACTGAGCCTCAGGCTGTGTTTTACCTTTAACTAAAAATGGAGATGAGTGGAGTACTACTGTAATTTTTAAATATCCATTCTTTCTTTTTATATAACGTGTGGTGGCTTATGACAGTAAATTTGTCTGTGAGAGCTGCATGTCATGCACTAGTGTATTATCTGCAGCTGGTTATTGTCTTGTGCCTAATGCTGAAATTTCATAAGGCAGTGAGCCTTAGTTTTAGTGTCATCAGTTAATTGGATGTATCAGAAGTAGTGCTATGAAGCCAAGTATATTTCTTTGTACAATTTTTTTGTAGGGACTTTACAAAAAGCTAATATTAGTAGCAGACAATGAGGTGTATGGTGAAGGCTTTGGACCTAGCCCTTCAAACTCTGAAGTTGTGGGTTCAAGTGCTGCTGCTGCTGATACTATATGACCATGAGCATGTTACTTCACCTACATGTACTCCAATTGGAAAAACAAATGAAATGTAACCAGTTGTATCTCAAATGTTGTACATCACCTTCGTTAAAGGCATCAGTCAAATAATAAGTAATAACATTAGGGAATTAATGCTGTAGAATTTGCCAAAACCAGTTGCAGTAATAAATCTTTAACTGACTGTTGGGGGGGCCCTTTGAAGTTTGTTTTGATCAGTGCTGCTCCATGTGGCTAATTCTTATGAATTTGGCATTACAATACCTTCCTTATATCTGTGTTTCTCAGTCTTCATGGTCCTGCACCCCAATTGTGTAGTTTAAAACTTATTGATGACCCACTAGCAGCAATAGCAAACCCCCTTTTTGGTGGAAATGCTTGACGGGGGTGGGGGGACAGGTTTCAGCCTTGGTGAAACAAACTCACTTGGAAACAGGAAGACCTATTGCACAGTCCTGCTGGTTGCTTAGGTGATCTACTCGCAAACTAGTGATGGAAACCCACAGCCCAGTGGTTGAGAAACACTGGCTTATGTGACCCACTCACGAACCAGTAACGGCAACCCGAAGCCCACCGGCAGCACATTTCAGTGGTTGAAAAACACCGATTTACATAGACAAGTTGTGCAGCTGCTGATACTTGAAGATCAGTTAGTGCTTCTCTGTACCGGTGGTTAAAATATGTATACCAGTGACCCATGTAAGACCCACAGAACCTTGGCTGCAATGACCTGTCATAACTGGAATGTTACTTTGGTGGTATATTTACATATTTTTAGTTCGCTGTACATTTGGAGACATCCAGAATTAAGCCTGATGTATGAAAATATCATTATGGCAAAATGACTCTATTGCACATTCATGAAACATTTCACTATACTGTAATATTTTTTTTATGAGTTTAACATTTTGAAAGTTAAAGGAAATCTCCCAAGTTCTTCTGTGACCATTACAGTTGCTTCATTGGGGTGTTCTGTAGAATGGCTGTGATGTTACACTTTTAATTAAGCACTGGCACTGAGAACGATAACTTTGATTTTCTGAAATAATTTTTGTTGTCAAGGAACAGCCTTAGGAAGTAATGGCTTAAAAGTTTTTATTATGAGACTTAAGGTATAGTACCATATTTTTATTTTATTTATTTGAAAAAATAGACTTGATGTAATTTCCAGTTACTGTTTTTAAAAATTATACAAGAATTATGTACATTTGAAATTTTATTACTTGATTTATTTTCATTTTTTTTAATAAATCTATCCAGTTTTTGAACTTGCTCAGGTTGATTTCATCAACATAGGATATAAGGCATGAACCAACCCAGGATGAGAGGCACCAGTCTTTAACAGAGTAGATTTTTGCACATACTAAACAATTGTTAAACCAAACAAGATGGGGTGTTAAATGCAAGCAAAGTGTCTGTATAAAACTCACATAAGGCAGATTGGTTCTGCAAACACTATACAGAGAGAGATGCTAGGCTGGCAGTAAAACCCAGGTCCTTGAATCAGTGAGATGACAGTATAATTCAGTGTTAACCAATTTAGGTAATAGTTAAATGGTCAAATTCAGAACTATATGAAACTATAGATGGATGGATGGATGTCTGCTCACATCTCACATAAAGGAGACATTTGACTTTTTTCAGTCATTGTTCACTTGGTGCAAATTCCACCTGAATATTTTCAAACTGAACATTTCAAAATGTTCTCATCATAAGGGATAAATGGTACAGAATGCAGATAAACGCTTTTATGACACATTACAGAGTTAAAGACAGTCAAATAAGACATGCTTGTTTTCTACGTAATTTTAGTTGTTGCACAGCTATAGAGGCCAGTAGGAAATCTGAAACATGAGGCATTTAGTAGTGACTTACTTGCATACTATACACAATCAGATACAAACTTAAATTATTTCAGTTAAACCAGACCAAAAGCCCATCATCCACCACCTGTGGCCCTCTCCTTTAAAAATTCTCCCAAATTATTCACATATGTTGAAGTCACTCAGCTTTCAGTTTGCCTTTTAATTTGCTCACAATTTCTCATTACCAAAAGAAAATTCTGCTTAACCAGATGAGTTAAAGCAAAGTGTGCTTAAAATATTTAGTGTTAGATACTCAGGTAAAAGGGCTTCATGAAAATGTTATACTGTATTTATGAAAGTTCCTCATCTTCTTCTGTATCTTTCTGTCCTCTGCATCTTGTTCTGTTACACCCATCACCTGCATGTCCTCTCTCACCACATCCATAAACCTTTGCTTAGGCCTTCCTCTTTTCCTCTTCCCTGGCAGCTCCATCCTTAGCATCCTTCTTCCAATATACCCAGCATCTCTCGTCTGCACATGTCCAAACCAATGCAATCTCGCCTCTCTGACTTTGTCTCCCAACCGTCCAACTTGAGCTGACCCTCTAATGTACTCATTTCTAATCCTGTTCATCCTCGTCACGCCCAATGTAAATAAATCTTGGCATCTTTAACTCTGCCACCTCAAGCTCTGTCTAGCAACAATAAAATGAACCTTTAAACTTAAAAACAGTTTAATAAGTAAATATTGTTGTCTTTGTCGTAATAAATGTACAATGGTGAAGTTGAAATGTGTTCTCCAGAAGTAACAAATATTTAAATGCTGTACCTAAAATGAATTAATCCATTTCAGATGTTTACGATGTTTGATTATCAATTTTATACAATGTGTTCTGCTGTAATGTGCCCACTGTAGCGTTGAGCCACTGATCATTCAGAAGATAGTAGAAAGAGAAGAATTGAAAATGCTGTGTTTAAAAGAGTTAAAAGTAATTAGCAACTTCTAGTTTCCTGTTGTTAGACATTTATTCAAATCCATTTTATAAGGCAGATCTAGTTTTAGATTGTCTTGCCAGTACAGCATCAGGAGTTGTAGCAATTTAAATGAACCCGGAACAAATCACATTTAATTCATTGTAATAACATTACTGAATAACACTATTTATGGTGAGTTGCAGTAATTTGTGATAAAACAAAATGTACTCTTGTGTCCCATGGTGAAACGCCCATGTACCATTACTCTTCCACCCTTTTTAGATACTTTCTGCTGTTCATGGGTAGAGCAGCTAATTATTTGTCATACTCGAGCATCCCTCCAAGTCTACACCCTCAAGCAAGATGATATCGAACATCATTGATGTTTTGAAATGACAATGTGACGATGTGAACCTTTAAGACATTGCACAGCCCTAGCCCCGTGATATATTTTTCTGACAGTACCTAGGGGTAATTTCATCTTTTATCATGTTTTGGCACTGTTTACTTAGGAAGACTCTTTTTTATAAGGTGAGGTCTGGAGTTGAATTGTTGACAGACCTGCCCAGCATGATTGTGTGTGAAGTGAGGATTCCTGAAAACTGGAAAAGAAATGTCCTCATAACACTATATAGAGGAGAGGGTGATCCAATTGAGTGTGGGTTAAATCGAGCAGTCAAGCTTTTTTAGCTGGTAATGAAGATAGTTGAAAGAATGCTAGAGATAAGAATCGGAGATCAACTGCAAAATACAGCATGGCCTCATCCCTGAGGAGGGAACAATAGATGCAGTCTTTGTTGCTGTCAAATGCAGGGAAGGCATCTTGCAAAGGGAAAGAAGCAGCAATATGTATTTGTAGATGTGGAGAGGATTTTAACAGGATTTCTTGAAAAATAGTGAGGTATTGAGGAAGTTACAGTCAAAGTAAAAAGTATATGAACCCCTAGGAATTATCTATATTTATGTCTAATTCCCATATAAAATGTTGTATATTCATGGCAGTCACAATAATGAACAAACATAGTCTCCTATAACTCAAGATACACAGATTGTCAGAGAATTTTTGACTATATTGAATAAATCATTCAAACTGTGAAAATGAAGCTTGGAAAAAGTAAGTGAACCCTGAGTTAATGACTTTTTAAAAAAGCTCATTGCAGTCAGAATGTAGCACACCTTGAGTCCATTTAATGAAAAGAGTTCAGAGGTGTGGCCTAGAATTACTTTGATTGATAAAAAAACACTATAAAGTTTGAGCTTTTGACAAGAAGCCTATCACACAAAAGAACTGTCTGAAGAGCTACGATCGAGAATTGTTAATCTACATAATGCTGGAAAGGGTTTCAAAGTCATCCCAAAGATTTTAGATATTCATCAGTCTACTGTTAGGCAAGTTGTCTATAAATGAAGACAATTTGGTATTGTGGCTGCTCTGCCTAGAAGTGGGTACCCTACCAAGATGGCCCCAAGAGCACAACGTAAAGTCAGCAATGAGGTAAAGAAGAACCCTAGAGTGACAGCAAAGGACTTGGAAAAAGTCATTAGGACTGGCTAACATCTCTCTTAATGAGTCAGCTATACACAAAACAAGAACAAGAAAGGAGTCCAAGGCAGGACACCAAGAAGGAAGCCACTGCTATCAAAAAAGAACATTGCTGAACGCCTGAAGTTTGCGAAAGAGCTCTTGGACACTCCACAACGGTACTGGGAAAAAGTTTTGTGGAGTGATGAAACCAAAATTGAACTATTTCGGAGGAACAAGCAGAACTTTATTTGGTGTAAAAAGGGCACTGCATATCAACATCAAAACATCATTCCTACAGTAAAGTATGGTGAAGGGAACATCATGATTAGGGGATTCCCGGACATTTTTCATTCCCTCATTCGCAGGAATGAAACTGCTGTAATTCCTGGGAAGCCGGGAACGGCCAAGCTCGCATATGTAATGTGTAAAAGTGTAAAAATCGATCAAGAAATAACAGAGTTATAGTTGAAAATAATTAAGTGGCACAGTTTTTTGGCCCACGGTGTAGTGTTTTGCAGATTAATTCAGTCAACCAGCAGCAGTCAGTCTCCCGTCTCAGACTAAGACTGAGTATAGTGGACTGGGAGGAGTCTGCACTTGGCAGCTCACGAATGCCGGGACAGGGCAGACTTCATTGACGTCTGTCAGGCAACAGCTTTGGACAGCAACTTGAAATTGCAATGTGTCAGTCTGTTGCATCCGCATTATCTGTGCCAAGAAACTTGCCATCACAGAATGATGCATCAGTAAAAGCTGAAATGGCGGTGTTTCAGAGAAACGGCAAGCACGGGCATTGTCTAGGGCAAGTATATCTGTATCTGATCAGGTAGATCGTGTTGCATTCAAAAACATTTTTTTTTTTTTGACATTAGTCTATCGTATATCCTCCCTATGGCATTTGCCACTTGATTGACATACACGGTGGCCAGTCTAAGATCTCTTTCCTTCTAACACACTGGTCATCCCATATGCACCTATACAATCAGATTGTGATTCAGACTACGAATGCCATGAATGTAATTACACCGATCTACATGCTGTCAAATAAACGAACCACACGCCGTGGCTTCGCCTCTGACGCTGACGTCTGAGGTTCGATTCCTGAGATGGGGTGCAGTGAGTGTGTACGCCTAATGAGCCCAGAATTAGGGCGAAACACGTGTCGCATACTCTTTGCATTATTTGACAGTAAAACTTAGCAACATTCTATGATCTGCTTCTCACAACTGATGAGGGCACCGTGGCGGATGTTTGCTGACACAAGCCTTACCTGGTAGGTAACCACCTATACAATCAGATTGTGATTCACCACCTATACAATCAGATTGTGATTCAGACTACGAATGCCATGAATGTAATTACCCCGATCTACATGCTGTCAAATAAATGAACCACACGCTGTGGCGCAACATAAAGGGCGAAACCCGTGTCGCATACTCTTTGCATTATTTGACAGTAAAACTATGCTATATATATATATATATATATATATATATATATATATATATATA